>OX401980.1:12374228-12992887 GCA_947859335.1 Tortricodes alternella | reverse complement strand
CTGTGACGAGGAAAGCACAATTTATAAACTATTTCGATACCATGGATATCATGAGGTTTCGTCGAGCTTTTGTAGAAGTAATAATGAATTGCCTCTTTTTAGATAGATTCGCGTTTTATAAATGCCAACGGATAATCATCATGTCGTCGACATATCGCACCTTCGGTGCGAATTGGGTTTTTCGACAATTGTGCCCTTGTCCCACCGAAGGTGCGATATAGGTCGTAGGATACCGCATTTATAAAGCATTCGTCGTGTGAAATGCGTATTTTTAACTTCACTTAAATATATTTAACTTTAATATCCGTAAGGTAACTAACTCAACCTTAAATTAAAACAACCATCTGCCAAAACATTTTTCAAATGAGTATAATCAAATCTTGACTGTAAACATCATTAAAAAAAAATCAAACAATATTGATCACAAAATGTAAATAAACAATGCCTTTGTTTTGTGAAAACTACAAATACTGCTATTGAAAATAATAAATTACAGAACATAATTATAATGTCTGTTCACATTGGAGCCAGGTGGTTGTGGGTGTTATTACACTTCACAATTCGATCGTTTAAAGTTATGACAGATCCTAAACATCCAAATCTCTGGTGCGTGCCGCAATGCCACCGTGTCCTGTCTCCTTGCTTTCTCTGTCTGTGATATTTATATCCGTAATAGTATAAAACTCGACCTCCTTTCTTTGATGGCGTGAACTTTAGTTCAGGAGAATCTATATGGAAATAAATTGTGTTAATAATTATACTTGTCTGCTTAAGAGGACTGTGAACTAACAGCAAAAATCACCCGTTTCAAACAAAAAGCGATAACGATTTCCACCACTTAAATGTTGACCGATTTTGAACAATTTTTGATAGGTTGTCAGTCAGAACAAAATCTAGATCTATACGTTTTTAGGATTCTGTACCTCAAAAGAAAAAAAACGAAACCCTTATAGGATCACTCGTGTTTCTGTCTGTCTGTCTGTCCGTCTGTCACAGCCAATTTGCTCCGAAACTACTGGACCGATTGAGTTTAAATTTGGGATACATATGTAAGTCGGTGACCGCAACACGGACGCGTGACGTAAATATATGAATTTTAGACATGGGGGCCACTTTTGGGAGTTAAATTAGAAAATTAAAAGAAAAAGTTATGCAACCTTTATCGTGTGGCATATCAAATGAAAGTAAAAAAATCATGTAAAATAGTTCAGAAGGTATTTAGGAAAAAAGGCGAAAATTGACCTTCCCCCAAAATATTGAAAAAAATACAGAAAATAGTTCTTTACCTATAGATTACATGTAAACCTATATGAAGTGTATGGTATTTAAAGTAACGTAGTAAATTTCAGATAATCATATACGGAACGGAACCCTCTCCACGCGAGTTACACTCGCACTTGCCCGGTTTTTTGAATATTGATTAAAGATCAACAAAGTCAATAATCACCGAAATTTGTTTTGTATGTCTGTTGTTGTCACTGAAACAAAAATGAAACTGAATTTATTGATTATAGTGAAAAAACCAAAACGTATAGACCTAGATTTTGTTCTGACTGACCACCTATCAAAAACTGGTGAACATCGGTTAACATTTAAGGGGTGGAAATCGTTATCGCCTTTTGTATGAAAAGCCGTAAGTTCACACTCCTCTTAAATCATTTAGTCAGTTGTTTACAAAATAAACTGAACTGCGGGTTCATTTCTGTTTAGTTATAGTTTATAGTATAAAACATCGTGAGGAAACCTGCATACATCTGGGAAGTATTTTAAAGATGTGTGTGAAGTCCCCAATACGTACAGGATCCGCGTGGCGATAACTACCCTACGGCATTGATAACCTGATCATTATGATTTATTATTTTTATAGGTATATATTTCATAGTAGATATTTTGTAACTATTGTAATAAATTAGTAGGTATCATTATTTTCAACTAACTTGGCTTTTTATTAAATGAATAGCAATGACAAACTACCTACCATAATGGTCTTTTCACAAAGCGACAATTAAACGCGTGTCCTACGGCCCTAATAGATAATTGTAACAAAAAGATAAAAGGAAGATTGAAACGCATTGATGACGTCACAAATACGACCATAAATAATGCATACTATCTTTTCATAATTTAGTGATCGGAATAGGAAGTCCAAGCCAGCCACGTTGTATCAACTTATCCCGTCGTTATTGACTTTACCATACGTTAGTTAGTTAGTAATTCCTGCAATATATAGCAATATATATAATATGTATAGCTTTATTCATTCAATATAGAATTAGTAGGAAAATAAAAATGCCAGTGCCTGTAAGTGCACCTTATCTACTTTACCTACGTTACATAATACGCAAACAACAAATAAAACAATAATTATTTTATTTGTAATGTTGGTAAGAACTCAGAAGTATCCTGGAATACTGTCCTATAGGTCACCTCTGTACAAAACTCATATGGAATGAGTCGAGTCCGCACAGAAGCGCTTTATTCGCCAGTTAAGCGGTAAATTCCGAGTAAGAAAATCTCTTCGAAGTTACGAAGAGAGGCTGAAGTACTTCAGTCTCCAGACCCTTCAATCCCGACGTCGAACTGCCGACCTTGTCATGTGTCACAAAATCCTAAACAACAAGGTGGACTCATTGGACCTATTAAGTCCCTTCTCGTTTCGAGCAACCGGTAGAATAAGTCGCACGCAACAGCTCTTCTCCATTCAACGTGTTTCAAATAATGATTTTTACAACAGCCCTATCATACGTTTGTCTCGCTCTTATAACAATTTTTTAAAGGATAACCCGATTTGGATATATTTAGTATTAAATAAACTAGAAAATGTAATAAACTCCTGCATGTCAGTTTTAGTTGCATGAACTTTACTGTTACTAGAAAATGGTGTGCGTAGTTATAATCGAGATGCAGACTATTGAATTGTTCAAATTATTAGACACGTATGCTACTGTTAAAATTGTAACTTCTAACTATGCCTATTAAATAAATAAAGTATGGAATGCAAACCGAAACATTCGATAGTAGTTATGAAAAATTACATCAAAAAATTACCAAATTAATATTTATTAAAACCATCATCTGCCAATAGTTGATACTGAAATTATGCGGGAAATTGTAAGGGGAGTGATAATTTGCGAAAGATCTATAGTATTAAACCGAAACTAAATCTAATTTTTGTTTGCAATACTTTTACCTACATGTTTTATTATAGGTAAGATTTTTATTTATTTGTTTATGGAAAACCAACAGCTAACACAAGCAACTTAGAAACGAAAATAAAATTCATAAAAGTCAATTACAGGTTCTCACCTATAGCAATACACTAAATAACGATTAACACCACAGAAAGTCGGCATTTATGAACAGACTAAGAAATAACAACAAGTAATTAAAAATATCATATAGAGGACTAGCAGTATTAATAAAGTCAGCGGAAAAGCGGAAAAGCGAGGACATGTAACAAAACAAAAAAAAATGCTTTACAAAGTAGTTAAGTCCCGAGGAAAGGTATGGTAAGGATAAGGTAAGGGTAAGGGTAAAGAGGGTTATGCAAACGATATCATGTTTGCTAATTTGATGACATTCAGAAAAAGACACGCAGACAATTTTAATTAAAGGATAGTGTGCGACGCTTGCTCGATGTGGCCTCGTTGCTCGATGGGGCATGTTAATGGTTATACTGTCCATAACGCAGGCCAGCCCTATATTCAGGGTGGTTGTGTTTGGCACTGATCTTGACAACTTGATTCTCGATGGTGGTGGCGGTGGAGAGACAGTCGGTCTTCTGGCGGGACACGCACTGCCAGCGCACCTTCATCCCGAAGCTACACTGTTTATAAAACTTATAACCTTCGTAGAAGAGAGTGACGCCTCCTTTCTTTGTTGGCTTGAAAATGGCTGTAAAGAACGGGAACCTTAGTACAAATTGATTAAATGATTAGGTTAGGATTAGAAGAGTTCATCGACTATAACATGTGTAGTTGAATGTTCCACTTATCTTTTCTGTCATGTTTTTATCGTTAAAGAGGAACTATTTCCGGTACTATGGCTTAGAAATTTAATGGCGTTCTCTATGATCGCGGCCGAGAACCCCAGCTTGGCGGTGCACAATATTTTACCCGTGTCTGGTATGAAATATCTCAGTTTCTATTAGAGCTACGAAGTTGAGACTTCGTGAGCCAGGACACTATTTGGGTACTTTTTTTTGGGATATACAGCATTTTTGGGAGCAGCACCATTTTGGAGATCCAGACTTGGTACGCTAGCTTGACGTCCAGTTAGCGTACCCGTTAGACAAGACTCATATCTCCGACATTACAAAGGTATTTTTTTTACTAGGTACTGATAGGGTAAATTTTTTTTTGGAATCATCAGATCCTGGATATCTTCCCCGGGTACGCCAACTTGACGCGCACGCTTTTTCGGCCTGACCGCAATTTAGCGATTTGAACCCTGGGGAAAAACATAGGCTAAAATTTATATTATTTATAAGTGAACGCGAACGCGGCATCAGAGTGACGCTCTGAATAAAGAGAAATAGGTATTTTGGTAACGCTTCTCCGAAATGCCTTGTATCGGATCTCTATCGTAACCGCGGGTCACGGTGTAATTTTAACTTGCTCGTCGCTTGGATCGCGGTGTCAAACTCTAGACTCTGGAACACTTTTCTGTCGCGCGCGTCAGCGTTTCAAGATCAACTAACTGTCTATCGTTATTATATTTGTGGGTCAATCAACTTTTTGTTGCACATCTGTGTTTTTGAAAATAAAATATTTAGTGTTTAATGTGTTTTAGTCTTATATAGTAAGAATATGTATTCATAATTTGTATTCCAGGGTGAAGCGCAGACTTAAAAGAGATTTAACTCTATTTTTCTAGTGAAGAAGTTAAAGCATAGTCTTAGGACGTCTCCTGGGAAACAGCGTATTTACTAAATAAATTTTAATTTAATTGTGGATGAAAATGGTTTATTAACGAATCATTTGCCTTCACGTAAACAATGAGATGATTCATCTTATGTTTTTTAATAAATTTCACTAATTGTATCTCCAGGTTACAAATGACAAAAACGATCTGAAGAGTTTTCATAATTTTCTGTAAACGTGTTTTATTTTAGAATATTTATTCAGCAATTTTTACTTAACCATTAGTTACCACTAAAAGTAAAAATTGGCAGCAATTACAGTATTTTCATATTCAAAACGATCAAATACTACTACTTGGTTTGCCAAGAGACAAACTAGGTGCCATCTAATTGCCGCTATTCCCCGTTACAAAATATAATAACTAACTTGAAGGCAATTATAACATTTGTATTTATTGCAATGGTTGTGATTAAGAATTACAATCATAAAAGTCGATGAAATACCCAATTAAAGCCAAAAAAGCGAAATCTCAAACGTGTTCTTGACATAACAACCCCAGGCTGAGATTTCGCTTTTTTTGTCTACGAATCCTCTGCCTTAATTTCCACACAACCTTGGAATTATAATGCTCTTTGGGTGTTAAGTCTTTGGCTAGTCGCTTCTTCGCGTGGTAATGTTCCCTTTTCTTTCTCTTGTACTCCTCATATCTTTCTGGGTCTTTTTTCAGTTTTTCCTTATAACGCCTTTGTTTTTCCAGTGCAGTTAACGGCGACATTGTAGCTGCAAAACACATTAATATATTGATTTTAGTTTCGATAAGAATTTCAGTTAAAAACAATAAATTAACGCATACATTTTCTGCAAACCGTTGCCTTTAGCTACTAGCCCGAGCACAGTAATAACGGCACACATTTAAACTATAATTATTCATAAATTACCGAAAATATAGGCAAATGCTTAAAGCAAAACAAAACTGCATGAATCTTTGTGTTTTATTTAACTAGATTCGGATAATATTAACATTTGTACACCTGCATGCAGGCTGAATATAATGTACATTATTATTGACATGACATCTTTTATAAAACTGTAAGTGTTCATGCAAATAAATTGATTTGATTAAATGTTGAAAAACGTAGGGAGACGATTTTAATTAAACGAGCGTTTGATACTACAGCACTCTTGATAAGGCCTGTACGTTTGGGTAGTTTGTTAATCGTTACCCTGTCCACAATCTAGCCCTATACTCAGGGTGGTTGTGGTTGGTACTAATCTTGACAACTTCATTGTCGATGGTGGTCGCGGTGGAGGGGCAGCCGGTCCTCTGGCGGGACACGCACTGCCAACGCACCTTCATACCGTGGCTGCGCTCCTTATAAAACTTGTACCCGTTGTAGAAGAGCGTGACGCCTCCCTTCTTCGTTGGCTTGAAAATGGCTGCAAAAACTGAAACCTTAGTACAAAATGTTTAAATGATTAGATGGGGGAGAATGAAAAGATTACATCGATTAAGAGCTCTTTTACTCTCATAAAAATCTTTCACCCGAGACATGTATTTATTTACTTGTAATAGGCGTTCCGCAAACAGACTTAGCTTTTATTCATATTGCTTATGTATATGCTCATAAAATCGGTGCATTATGGACGGAGTTATGCGTGGACATAAAACGCGACAATATGGGAACCTCATCCTTTTCTGAAGTCGGTTAAAAAGAACAGACTATCAACGGCAATCTTTAACCTTTTCAATGCCAATCCGTCAGGGCATACAGGGTAAAAGAGCCCTACACGGGATTGACGTAAGGTTGAAATTCGTGTAGTAACACGAAGTATCGCAGACATGCTTGGCGTCGAAGAGGTTAAACGTTAACCGATTTAAAAGTCAGTTTAATTATAGCGAATAAGTATTAGGCGAGACATGAGATCTCGTCAAATATTTACCAAATCCTAAAACTCAAACGCCTATTTCGTGTATGGACTGCCCAGCCCTTAAAAAATTGTTTTTCATAATTTTACTACATATTATTATAGCAGTACAGTATAGAAGACATATACATAGTCCAATTTCAACTTTGTAGACCCAATAGTGGCTGAATAAAATGGCTGTGACGTATGAACAAACACAAAAACAGACACGACGATAAGGGTTCTGTTTTTGCCATTTGGCTACGGAAGCCTAAAAGTTACCAAAATCGGTATACATTTTGTGGTAGTCGATGCTCTTAATAACATGTTTTATGATAACTGTATCCAAATCTCAACCCTGTTTCACGTCGTGGCGGGCACACACAAACGAGCAGCTGTTCCAATAGGTTAGTTTCCTGAAAAATTCTAATAAGTCCGTCATTTCCATTACAAAAAAATATTGAACACGTATTTTTTCTTTTGTCAATTAAACAAAAAATGACGAAGATATAGTGCGTTGAAGTTCCGCGTGACGTCACGACTTTGTACACTTTTTACCATTAAGTGACCTCACTGGCCCCCAACTTTGATGCGCGTTATCTTTGTCAATTTTGATTGATTCGATAAGGCAAAAAATACGTGTTCAATATTTTTTGATAATCTAACTGACGGACATGTATAATTACTATTTTTTTACCAAGGAAACATTCCTAATATTGGCATACCTCCCACGCTTCCTACAAACTCTTGAGAGTCTTGGATGTTTCCTCTATCTAATTAAGTATTCATTTATATATATAAGTATGTATATCTTCGTTTATTATCCATAACACAAGCAATTAGACCTTACTTTAGGATTTGATCGATTTGTGTAAAGATTGTCCCCTGATTTGTTTATTTTATACTAATTGGTCGTTTCGTACAAACTCTTCGGTTTTAACCTTTTCAAAGTCACAGTCGGCTGTAGCCGACAGCATATTTTCGTGCCCCTGACGCCACGCCTTTTTCCATACACTTGCGTCGACTACAGCCGTCGTAGCCCGCTCGTGGCACGCTTCTTCGCCTTTAGCCGTGGCGTTCAAAAATTTATAATAACATAATATACTTCAATCAAAGATAGGTAAATGGTTGTGTTTAGCTGCCTTGACCACCTGGTCTTCAAACGTAGTGACCGAGCCATGGCAGCCCTCCCTCCGGTGGGTTCCGCACTGCCATCTTATTTTCGGACCCGTCTGTCGTTCCCGGTGGTACTTATGCCCGCAATAGTACAGCATACGATTTCCCCGTGAAGTATTCTTGAAAATCGGGCCTGGAAAATGGTGGACCTGGTATTAGTGATACTTCTTACCTCTTTTTTACATTAAACTCATCCAGCCGAGTTGGTTGACGAAAATAATTCATTATAATAAAGTTAGATTAAATTATTGAATACTGTTACTTTCTTATGCAAAGTTAAAAGCCAATAAGCATCAGTAAATTTTAAAATACCTTTATTGAATAAAATATTCAGCTACAGAAAACTTTGGAATATAGTATCCCTGCAAAAATATCTTACATACTAAATATGATAAATGTATACTCAAACAAATATTCATCAGGAAACAATGAAGTTATTATTTGATTTAACCGTTTTAAAAATGTTAACTTTAAATTTACATCATTTACTTAATATTGATTTGTTGTATTATGGTAGCGTCGCAAACTGGGTGCTTACTTAATTTCAACCACCACCACTTTATAAAAACTAAACGTGCCTACCTACCATACTTATATTTATATACATAATACTACTGTACGTGTGTATGTCACTGAACTCCTAAACGGCAGGACCGATTTAAATGATTTTTTTTGTATGCGTTTGGGTGGCGCCCTGGATGGTTTAGATTCACAAATCAGCCCGGCAGATGGCGCTGCAGTCGCAGGACAACGTCTGTCGGGTCCGCTAGTTTAATATATATTTCAATTTCCTATAATTTCAAGTTTTTTAATGCGGTAACGTAGCTATTCAAAGCTTAAGCTGGGTTTTACAATAGTTCATATTAAATCATGATTCGATTGGTTGGCACATCTTTATGTCACACTAGCAAACCCGGCGAACTCCGTTTCGCCACCAGGCTACGTTTTATGTAACATTTCGTTTGGTGTAGCTATGTATCAGAGATGGCGTTGTATGTGAAAAAAGATTTTCCCGCTTTTCTGTTGAAATTTTTCCTGAATTTTCTTTGCTATAAACCTCACGGAGCCCGAGACCTTTCCAACGAATGCAAAACCGTGGAAATGGGTTCGTGTTCAACTCAAATAAACGGGTGTTTAATAAAATTATGTTAAAATAAGGGAATAAAAACCAACTTTGTTAGTTACGAGAGTTACACTTTCACCAGGAAAAAAATCGTATTAATATAAGCTATGGAAGTATTTTCATAAAACTACGTATGATGGTAGTTTTATGAAAATACTCGCTTGAAGTTGGCATGGTTATGCTTATTCTTAACCTTGATGACGACGTCTCCCACTGTGGTGACGCCGCCGCGACAGCCCTTGCCGTGGTGAGTCCCGCAGTTCCACGAGACCTTGCAACCGATTTGCCGTTTGCGGTGGTACTTGTACCCCTGGTAGTAAAGCTTGCGGCCACCCTTCTTCGTCACTTCGAAGTATGGACCTGTAATATTGTAATGGGTAATTGTATAATCCAGTAGGCACATGTGTCGCTGCACAAGCACGAAAATTTAAGGTCGTGTAAATAAAAACAAAACTCATTATCATTTAACTTTCCTTCCCAGAATAAAACCATAAAAAACATAGTATGAAAGGGCCAGCATATCACATAAAAGATTTCATCGTTAAGGTTTATAATGTTGGTACTACATTATTATAATGAGATGTAGAATCCTTTATTTCCAAACATAAACATTCATTAATTATACTACTAAATAAAATAAACTTAGACTAATCTAGTATACCTAATCCTTTTCGTTGAATAAGAATGGAAAATTTGTGCTGCCTTACTTTTCGCTATGTTCGTCTAAATAATGAACAAGATACAAAGAGTTTATTAATTTTCTACCTTGTGTCACGCAGTTTAAAAAAAAAATGATATCAAAACTCTGCATGGTAAGGAACGATCGAAAAATCAGATATATTTTTATGGAAATTTTATTTTGAGAACCAACGGATTAGATACGACCTGAAAACTAAGAAAATTCGTCAATTTATGCAAGGTCTTAAACAGACCTCATATCTCCGACAGTACAAGGGTACAATTAAGGTACAAATTTTTGGAATCTTCAGATAGACTAATTATTCTGTAAGGTTGCTCGCATAAGGCATAGTCAAACCCGAGCCTGGGTCCGAGGAAAAATAGGAGGATGACTATGGTCTCTGTTGCGCTTGATGACCATGTCCTTGTACGTGACCACGATGGCGGGACAGCCGCGTTTCTGGTCCGTCCCGCAATGCCACCGGACCTTGTCACCATGCGTACGGTGTTTGTGGTACTTGTACCCGTTGAGAATCAACGCACGACCGCCTTTATTTGTCCTTATGAAGATGCCTGAAGTTATTCGAAATAGGTATTAGTTTTGATTCCAAAAGATTTCCATAAATGTGACAATTGCACTATCTCTATCGACTATTAGTTAAAAATCTGTACTGTTAGAAACGGTTTCCATGGCAACGGCAATGCTGTCACATGGTCAAGACGGGCGGCGGGGCCGCGGCTCCGTGGCTTGGTGCAGCGAGGCGTGCTCAAGCTGAAATACATCGAGAACAACTGTGGAACATTCCATTGGCTCGAAGGCCACGATACGGACCACGCGTGTTTGTTACGTTGAGTTTGGAAAAATATTTTGTTGCAAATAAACCGAATTAATTTGTTGTTTTCTCGATCTCATTTATAGTTAATTTATATCATTATCATCTTAAACCGGTTTCATCTTAATTTTATTTTTCAATATCTCATTAAATCTTTGCTTAAATTTAAAATAATTTATTTGCATAAAACGATGGCATGAAGTATGGAACAAAACTTTAAAAAAAACATTATTACGACATTCAATATAAAGCCCTTAATTTATTTTTCTCATAGAATTCATTTTAATGTCAATTTTTGTTGTTACATTAAGTACATTTACATTACTACATAATATTTAATAAGTGTACGTACAACTTTAAAACATTAATAAATTAGAGATTATACAGGGGTATGCACATAGGGGAGTGATTACTCTTGTAGGTGATGACTTCATTGTTGACGGTGAACACGACGGCGCGGCAGTTGGATGATTTGTGGAATCTGCAGCGCCATCTTGTCTTTACGCCGTCCGTGCGGTGTTTGCCGAAATGGTACCCAGATATGGATAGTGTTAGCGCCCCGCGGGAAGAGTACGAGAATATAGCTTCTGGTAAAGAAAGGAAAATTTCTTAATAATATTTCTGTAGCATTACACAGTTTAGCACAACTTTGATACAAGGCTGAGTAGGGTACGTTTGGCTTTGTGTGTTTTGTAAAATTTTCATTCGGCGAACGGTTTTCGGATGAGGCTGTTTTAGAAGTATTTACGAACCCAACTTAACCTTGATAAATACCCATTTGAAATAGCCTAAAAAGCCAAAATCATAAGGCTTCCACATACCGAAACCGGAGCGGGTCGGGCGCGGGCCCGCGTAAGCAATGTCACAGGAACCAAAATGGAAGCTTTCACATAAACCGGTCACTGATGTGAGGCCTTCCATTTCAGTTCCTGTGATACTCCTTTGACATTCGGATGTGACCAAGCTGTACGATGGGCTAAACGTTATTCGGTCGAATAATTAATTACTTCTCGTTTTCTACATCCTTTATTACGAACAACATCTCAGCCTATTCATGAAATCGTTAATTTCAGTTAATTTAAACTTATCACTATGTTAGTAAGTACTTAAACTTAAATAGGTATATGTATACAGAAATACTTCAACACAACTTTGCGCGCGCCACCTCTGTTTTCGACCTTGGTTTTGACCACTTCTTTATTAGACTAATGCTTGTTTTGACCAAATCTGCATTTGACCACTTCTTGATTTAACCAGCCTTTGTACTTTGCAAATGCAGATGTGGTCAAAACAAGCATTAGCCTTAAAAAGAAGTGGTCAAATCAAGAAGTCGTTAAACCAGAATGAAAAAGGAGTGGTCAAATTGCGAGGTGGTCATTTCTAGAAGTGAACTTAACGAGAAGCGATCGCCAATCGTCAGACGGGTCAGAAATGTTAAAACTTGTTTTTCACTCAATTCAGTTTGTTTTATAGTTTAGGTAAAGATTTTGATGTATTTGTAGTTCTAAATTCTATCAGGAGGGTCGTGGTTGTGCTCATTACTGCACCTGACAATTTCATCATCGATGGTGAAAATGACAGCTTTGCAACCCTTGCGCTGGCAGCTGCAGAACCACCGGGTCTTTAGACCGGAACTCATCTGTCGCAAGAACTTGTATCCAGACACGCTGATAATGCGGGCACCTCGGGATGATGTCATGAATATAGGGCCTGAAATTGTCATAAATAGAGTTTAACCATCATTGCTCGTACAAAAACTGATTAGCTCCGCTTAGTAATGAATAAAATTAGGAACAGACGAAAGTACATTTATTGAAAAGATGAATACACATTGAAGAAGAATATGTAATAAAACAATTTATGGATTTTTATCTCAATAAGTTAGTATTTTCAGAAAGATTTGTGACATCAAATAGAATGTAGTTCTATACAAATAAATAAACACTCATAATCAGACATGATTGACAATTCAAGCAAAAGCCAATCTCACACCAAGATTTGAAAAAAATACAATTATAGCTAGTTCGTCACTAACCATTAGGGGGAAGTCCCGTAACGCCGGACGGCACCTAGTACCGGACATCCGTACTATCTCGACAAGCCACAACGTAAACGATTCAAACACAGGTGAAAGGGGTGCGAGGGGGTGTAGCGATATAGGGTCACCGGACGTGGTTTGCTAATGAGGCGCAAGGCAGCAGCGGGAGTGGTCGATTGTTGTTTCTGGCGGAACAACACTGCGTCCCATAAGATCCAAGTGAGTATAACAGCAAAATTTTTGTGTTTAAGTGTTCATGGTAATATTTTTTTAAGGTAGTGTTCCATTATTGTTCGTTGGCTGTGAAAGTTTTACTTGAATTCTAAAATAGTTTTGGTGTGGAATACGTAATTTTAGCGTTTCCTTGTCCCCTAGTATCGGACATAAAGTAGTCCCTTAACGCCGGACAGTAAACAAGTAATTTTTTCTCATAAGTTTTTATACTAATTATAATTATTGTTATACGTTATTTCAGAGGACATAATAACGGAAAGATATCGAAATGGAAGAGAAGAAAAAGAAAGGAAAATGGGACCAAACAAGTATCTCAAATAGGAAGAACAACTTGCGTAGTGAGCTTAGAGGACAACGACGAAGACTGGATACAGTGCTCCAGCTGCAGCGGGTGGGCTCATGAAGCATGTACACACATTCCTGAATGTTCAGATGCCTACATATGTGATCGATGCCAGATGTTTTGAAAATGTCCGGTGCTTGGGGTTCGAAGTTAAGCCTGTCCGGTATTAGGTGCCATCTGCTGTGATTGCGTCTTTTTAACCTCAGTTTTATTTATGCTTTTAAATTATGTTTATGAAGAAGTGGCCTTTTTGTTGTTTTTTGTTTTTGATTGTATAGTTTGTTGACTAAAATAATTTATAAATAAAGTTACATTTCTCAAAACAGTTTTTATTTTATTTCCTGAATACCTTAGGTGTCCGCCACTAGGGGACTTCCCCCTATAATTATAGTTCACAAAAACTAAAAAACACGCCTCTGTTGGTAACGCACTAAAATGTACAAAAGACCCTCATCATCAAGGTAATGTATTGGATTCCACACAACAAACCAAATTAGCCTAAACTCGACGGGTTTACTAGTAGTTATTGAAGAGTTCCATTATCCACCTCCTGGCTCCATGGTCAGATCAGCTCCATGGTAGCAAATTATTGTAGTGTCATCCGAATTGCATACATTTGCATAGTTTCGAATCGATACGAAGATTCGCAGCTCTGCCGTGTCATGACAAAACACTCAAAACAAAATATAATCGAGTTTTTTGTCTCCATATTTATATATGCCTGCTAACAGACAGACATTTAGTACCAAAACCAATGAGAAACTTCGAAGCGTATTACACTGTAACTGTTAAAACATAGGGTCTTGTTTTGACTCATCACTGTATGCCTAAATACAGTGTTTTGCCAAAATAGCACTGACGTTTTTAGTCGACCGTTATCTTAAGATACAGTGTTTTGTCATAACAATCCTGCAACACCCTTTGAAGAAAGTGAGTGTTTTATTTGGTTTAACCATCATGTTACAGTGTTTTGCCACAACAAAGTACCGTTTTTGTACTTATAAGTATATGACATAACACTGTAACATAATAGTTACAGTGTTTTGTCGTAAACTTAAGTAGAAAAACGGTACTTTGCTTTGACAAAACACTGTAACATGATGGTTACAGTGTTTTGTCATGACGATTTATATAAATACTAGTAGACCCGCCACAGCTTCGCCCGCGGTAATTGTACCGACTGCAGCGCCATCTGCCGGGCTGATTTGTGAATCTAAATCATCCAGGCCACGACCCAAACACATACAAAAAAATTCATTCAAATCGGTCCAGCCGTTTAGGAGGAGTTCAGTGACATACACACGTTCAGTAGAATTATATATATAAAGATTACCAAATTATGTCACGACAAAACATGTTTTGGTTTTTGAATAAATGCAAGAAATTAAAAAAAAAACTGTTTTTTTGTGATTTGTATACTATAATAACAACATAATCAATATTTTGTCAAATTTTCATCAATATCGGATAAATATTCACAGTTGTATGGCCAAATAACGAAATAAATGTTTATTGCGATTTCTGTGTTACAGTGTTTTGTCATGACACGGCAGTGCTGCAGCAGTAGGTTAAAATCGAGTCCCTAGATTTTATTACATTGTTTGTTAGTTAATTACAAGTGAAGCTAATAAAAGAGTGTTAATAATAAACTTATTAGTAGTTATCACGGCGTATGATTGTGAAAGTGTCTCAATGTACAGTACTCCACTCCAACAGTCATGAGGATAGCTTTGCAAGACACCTGGTTATGCCGTGAGCATCGCCATATCTTCTTATGTGCGTAACCTCTCTTGATATGATATACGTAACCGTTGTGTCTCACCATCATGTTCCCTCTCTTGGACAGGACGTATTCCAAAGCTTTAAAAGTAAAAATAAAGTAACATTAATAACAATAATAGGTAAACTTAAAAGGATTGTAAGTAAGGTTAGATATAATAAAAGCCGGTTTAATAAAATAATTCATTTAAACGACATAGTTAAAATCAATACTCAGACCACTAAAGCTCCATGGCATCAGTATAATAAGATAAATACATCAGCCGAATTCAGCGAAATTCATAAGTAGTCCGGATGAAACTACATGGAAGTATATGAAATCAGTTCTGACTCGAAACATGTGCATGACCGTTCTATTAATTCGACAGGTGTACCGATGCAGTTAACCTACCTGCGGCCGTAACATGTATGACACAAAGATAAGATAGACCGTCTTATCTCTAAGTGCGTCTCTCTCACACTAGTGCCGACAAAAGGGATAGACTTATTGGCTTAATAGCCAATAAATAATATTTGTATTATTAGGACATGAAATGTTATATTTCAGATTGTTTTTGATATTCGGAGACCTTACATCTCCATCTTTATACTTGACCATGGAGACTATCTACATCTCCATGTAACCTAGATTAATCAATTTAGGTGTTTTCTCTGTTTTAATATTATTGCTATTATTATGACCCTTAGAGACTTTATACATCTCTAAGACATTTAAATTTACTTGTTCAGACGCGGAGACAATACGTCTCCCTTATTAGTGGTTTACTATAATTAATTTGTGCCCATTAGGTTTATTTTTTGCACTTTTTATGTTAGTTTTAGTTATATGTAATTTTAAAGTTGAAAAAAAGACTTACTTACTGCTGAGTTTCTTGCGGCGTTTCTTCTCAGCACATGTGACCATTCGAAGCGCTGGTAGATTCAGACATGTGAAAGAGCCCGTGTAGCCTACTTGCAAAATAAATATTTTCATTTTCATTTTCATATTCAGTCATAGAGATAAACTGGTTTAATTTATCTTTGTGTCATTCATGTTAGGGCCACTGCCAGGGCCAAATACACTGGGAACTAGAATCCTTTGATACAAAAAGTTAAGTTAATACCTAGCTTGCCATACCTACTTTTTTACTGTGTGGGCCGTCGCGGACGTGCCGTATGATTGTGAACATTTTTAGAGGAGGCAACCGTGTCACCAATGGTACAGACGACAGCGCGACATCCGTGGTTGCAGTGCGTCGAGCATCGCCAGCGCCTCTTGAGGTCGTGTGCGCGCGCGCTCTTCAGACAAAACGAGTAGCCATTTACAATCAGCATAGTTTGGCCCCGCCGCGAGGTTATAAATTGCGCTACAAACAGAGGTTGGAATTGTAAGTACTTAACCTTATGTCTTGTCGCGTACCTATAGGAAAAAGAAAATTTACTTGTAAGTTTTCATGTATACTTGTCTTACCAAACTATGTAATAGCAGCGCCAAGACTTCTGTATTAGGGTTTGTAAGTCTTTTGCGTAATGAAATAAGAATACGTAGTATCTACGAGTAAGGGTCGTCAGAAACTTATTCTTGTGAAAAAGATATAATAAATAAGTGCGAGTATATAATTTTTTTATACTTATTCCTATGCTTATTGCTATGATGTCATGTCATGATTGCCGATGGATGATAATACATACATTAAGAACAAAAATCGGGAAGCAGAAAATGCTCTATTCCTTCCGGATGGTAGTGACGGCGGCGCTGCAGCCGTGGTTGTAGAGCCTCGAGGCACGCCAGCTCAGATTTGGCCGCGACGCGTGCCTCAAAGAGAACGTGTAGCCGTTCAGCTTCAACAAGCTTGCCTCAAGCGTGTCTTTGTCTTGCTGCAATGATACCGATTCTACGGGAATAGAATAACAGTGATTACAACAAATATACGCTTCGAATTGAGAACCTCCTTCGTTTTTTTTGAAATCGGTTTAAAAGAAAAAAGCAACGTAAAAAATATCATGCATCCTTTTCGCCTTGCCATCAGAGGTTTGGTAGGTTTTTATAAGCCGTAGGTACTAAATCAAGAGTTAAAAAACACATTGAATATTATTAATCTTGTATGAAGTAATCTCTACGGTTTCAGTTACTTCTTATTGAAATAGTAAACATGTAATCGTTTCATAAAATGTCAGACGATTTTGCATTTCCAAAATTTCGTGTAAATCATTTAGGGCACAATGATAAATTTTTATAATAAATTATCCAAGCAACCATTACATTTTACGATGTCTAAGCTGAACAAATATTTGAAAAATGCTCTGTTACAGCTTACTATAACGTAGAAGACTACCTTAATTTCAAAAATGCGTCTACGGTTAGCCTAGCTTAGACAATAATTGATTAATTTAATAATCATATGAGACCAATCCGTGACGATGCAAAAGTGATGTTCTAAATTTGCAGTAATACACATCGCAACTAGAATCCTTTGATAATAATGTTAGTATTTGCAAAAACCGACTTAAATAAATTTACCTTTTTTACTGTGTGGTGCGTCGCGGTCGTGGCGTATGATTGTGATCATTTTTCAAGTAGGCAATCGTGTCGCCGACGGTACAGACGATAGCGCGGCAACCGTGGTTGCAGTGCGTGGAGCATCGCCAGCGCTTCTTGAGGTCGTGTGCGCGCCCGCCATTCAAACAAAATGAGTAACCGTTTACAATCAGCATAGTTTGGCCACGCTGCGAGGTTATGAATTCCGCTAGAAAAAAGAGGTTATAATTGTAGTTCTTAACCTTATGTCCCTAAATTTTCACGGATACAATTGGAGAGTAATTAAACTTTTCACGTACTTGTCTTAACGATGTAATATTTTGTAGAGCCAAGTCGTCTGTAACATCCTTTGTGTCATTGCTTACGTAATAACACTGCGAAAAAGGTTTTTCTCAATGAAATAACAATTCATTTCTATACATACATTATTTATAATTGCCGTCAGATAATGATCCTTGAAAATAGACGAATAAATGTATAATTTATTGATATTCCGCCATGCTTTCATGATTGCCGATTGATGATAAAATTACGTTCAAAAGATAAATCAGGCAATAAAAGAAATAGAAATAGGATCATTTATTTCACAGAAAATGTGCTTTCCCTTCACACCAGTCCCCTTTCTCTGCACTACTGCTTCCTTGGTGGAGGATGATTGTGCTCGTGCCTCCTGGCCACGACCCTGCCGTAGATGGTGGTGGCGACGGCGCGGCACCCGCGATTGCAGTGCGTGGAGCAGCGCCAGTTCACCTTGGGCCACGATGAGTGCCTCGAAGAGAACGAGTAGCCGTTCAGCTTCAACAGAATGCCCTCAACCTTGCTTCGCCGCAATGATACCGATTCTACCGGAATAAAACATTTTCATACATGTTAGATAAAGGTAAGATCTTAGAATAATAACGCTATAGAAACCAAGTCCGCGCCCACAATTTGAAGCAACAGCATCGGAGCCATTTATGGCTCCAAATCCATACAAACGCGGGGACGCTCCCATAGTGTCAAATGTCAAAGCGCACTTTTGTCAGTGCGGTTGTATGTAAACTATCCTTCTATGGTTTGTAATTTTATGGACAAAAAGAAGCCAACTTACTGCATCTTGAAACAGCGATGTTAATTTATAAACGGTTGCATCAATTGAATGCACACGCTCTCTCTCTTATCTCCCTCTATCTTTCAAATAAACCTATAATATACCTACAGTTAAGTGTATGAGTCAACTAATAATGGTATGGAGATCATTAAAATACCTGATCATTTTATGTCAGTGGGTTATAAACTGAAAACAAATGTGTATCTTTTATGCACAATGATACACACTCCCTAGGCATTTCTGATAATCCGATTATAATAAAGAAAGGAAGGTTTTACAAAACCTTCATCTTTTGTAATCCGATACATAGAATTTGTTATAACGCAGACCCCGGTAACAGTGGTGAGAATGTAATGAAATCTAATAGGGTTGTCACACAATATTTATTTCGTGTACGTGTGACATATTGGTATTAAAAGTTATACCAAATTTAAGAACCATTTCCGCGTCGCATTCGGTTTATTTCCAATTTCGCCATCAGCTCCGTTTTAAACTGACGAAATTCGGCAATATTACGTAGGAAGTTCATATTTTTACTGAATTAAAAATTAAGTATTTATTTGACATCAAACATATTTTGACAAATAAACGACAATTAAGTACCTATTATGGAGTTTAACAACCAAATGAAACCTTTTTTAGGCCCGTTGACCTATGAATAAAATAAGTATATTGTTTACATCAAATAGGTACATCAAATTATACACGTTAAAAATATGAATGTAATAGCAGTACCAACTCTATTTCCATTAAATTTTCACCACTGATAACGGGGTTTGGTTATAAGATTTAATCATTGTAGTTCTTGTAAGGTTCCCATACATTTTTAACAGAAAATAAGCACAGAGCTATCAAAATAAGTTTGACATTTCTTATTTTAAGTTACTCCTCTGCTGCACTGGGAGTGAAGAAATAGCATAGAATGCGTGCAGATGCTTAACATCCTGGCATGTCGTAAAAGTCGACTAAGGGACGGGTCCTCTCCAACATGGTGGACTATCTGTATGGGCGATGGGCTGATCACCTGTCACCATACGGTTCATCATACCATCTTAGGACTAATAAATCGAATGTGGCCACAAGTAGTCTTGTGGCTCTGCCCACCCCATTAGGGATTTCGGGCGTGATGCTATGTATGTATGTATGTATGTATTTTAAGTTAAATGACTTTTAAATTTAGCGAATACAAGTCATATTAAAACTTTCGTGAGACATTATAGACTAGAAATGAACACCACATGTCGGACCATTTCTGACAATAAATGGTGAGTAAAGCCATGTTAATTTCTACTTTATTTGAGCTAGCTTATTCAATTTTGGCGAGACCGCGGTGGATGGTTATGGTCGTTCTTGATGGAAACAATGACGCCGTCGACCGTCATGACCGCGGCACGGCAGCCATGGTTGCAGTGCGTGGAGCAGCGCCAGCGCAGCTTCTGTCCCGTCGAGCAGTTCGTGCAGAATGAGTAACCGTTCACCTTCAGTAACCGCTTGCCTCGCTGCGAGGTTACAAATTCAACTGAAAGTCAAATTCGGTGGGTTTAGCTATGTACGGTAAATCGTTAGTAAAATCTTAACGGAATCGCCTATCCCATTTCACGAGAATCAGTGAAATTTTAGACTTCATTGTCAGATTGGTAATATTAAAAACTTTACTGATCAATACATATAAAACAGTACCGTGACTCACTTATAGACAACGCACAGCCTAAATGGTCATAGAGGTTTGAAATTTGGAAGAGACATTCCTGGAGTACCCTAGAGGTGAAATGGTGAAATGGGGTGATAAAGTTTGTATGGAAAATACCGCGGGCGAAGCTGTGACGGGTCCACTAGTATTCGTATATAACGAATTGTCAATTCAAGTTACGGACCATATAATTATGTACAACCCAGCCATCTTTATATATATATTGTTATTGTATTAATTAATTATTGTGGGATTGCGGGGTTATCGATATTGGGGTTCGAGATATTACATTAGGATACACAAAATCACGCGAATGAAATTGTACTATTGGAAACTCTGAAGTTTTATCACAGAAGAAATAAAACAATGAACCTAACGAAAAATTTTGATATTTCAGTAAAAACAAAATTATTTATACTTACCTTCATTGCGGACTAATTAAGTAAAATATAATTTAATAATTCTGGTTTTCAGATACAGATCTTTATTAGCTCGTAGTACGTTTTTTG
Organism: Tortricodes alternella; assembly: GCA_947859335.1. Classification (NCBI taxonomy): domain Eukaryota; kingdom Metazoa; phylum Arthropoda; class Insecta; order Lepidoptera; family Tortricidae; genus Tortricodes; species Tortricodes alternella. Next base: position 12,972,109 of record OX401980.1, on the reverse strand, counting down.
GCTTTATTAATTAACAAGTAGGTATACAACGTGTCTCCGATCTGATTTACAAAAATAGTCAGGTATAGAATGTCTTGACATTGTATGTTGCTCTTATCTAACGTTTTAAAACATTTGGAGCCCATTCGAAACTGTGTTAGATAAATTTAAAAGTCACTAATCTCAAAATATGAAACGTCAAACTCGACATTAACAGCTTTGTGCTATGCAAAATCGGATTCGACGTGCCTTATTTTAAGTTTAAGAAATTTTCAAATTAAGAAAACACCGTTTTGAATTGGACCCATTAGCTGGCTTGCACCAAAATCTATATTACGATTTAAATACTTTAATGTGTTTCGGATCTTAATAGTTCTATACATTTTGATACAACTTAAACGCATTTAAAGGCTTAGAAACACCAGTTTTGTTGCAAGCCACCTTAAATACTTAAGTGCGAAAATAAAATCTCGAAGTTTTGGTTCGCTGCGACCTGGCTTAAGTCATTACATTCATGTTAGAATTAAATAAAAGGTAACAATTTTCGACGCAAAGTCCGGCTTAGTCACCGGGTAAGTCTTAATAAAAACAAACACGATCTGTAATAAATTCAAACATGGTTGATTTGAAAGCAGTCAACTCCATCAACCATGTTTTTAGGCACTCCAAGTATATTTAACGCCAAATGTGGCCAGTGAATAGAGTAAATTTGCACCTAATATGAATGGTCGATATAACATCATCTGGTGCAATGCCAATAGGTTTGTGGAGTTTAGCTGACAGTGGCGTTCAGAACGTTATAATTTATAACGTGGCGGATGGTTGTGGTCGCCCATGAGGGCCACGATATGGTTGTCGACTGTGTGGATGTAGGCACGGCAACCAGTGCGGTGCGTGGAACAGCGCCATATCACTTTGGTGGTTGAAACTCGCTGCTGACGAAACGCGTAACCCTTATATCTTATCATGCTTTTCCCTCGTTGGGACGTGGTGAATATTGCTGAAAGTATAAAACCATGTGAGATTTTTAATCAACAATTCTTAATACGATGCGAAGACAAAAGAGTAGTTTATGCAACGGTTGCATAATGATAGGCCTTAAAACACTAGTGCGGTTTTCATGAAACGAGCCGATAGGCGAGTTTCATAATAAGATCGCACGTGTGTTTTAAGGCCAAATTATGCAGAGTTGCATACATAACTTTATCTACACACATATTATAAATCCTCCATGATGGGTTCAGAAACAATATTTTCTGGCAACAAGTTATTTGTTGCAATCGTGGCTGCATATTTCCGATATCCGGCGCATTTTCACATCACACACACTCCGAGAAGACTACTTACTATTCATATTTTCAACTAAAATGTAAATTACAAACAACTTTTTCTATTCAATTCAACAACAATACTACTTTCGTTCAGCAAAACACCAACATGGCGGCAATTCGATCCTCGTTCAAGACCATTTTTTTTTAAATCATGGACAAGCGAATGAAGTCTCTATTCTCATGTCACTCGAGATCAAATGTCGTTCGGTTTATATTTAAAAAAACATACTGAATTGATGTTTCGTATCAATAACTGTTTAATATCTATGGATACTAGAATAGCTAGATAGATAATAGAATACTCCTCTGCTGCACTGGGAGTGAAGAAATAGCATAGAATGCGTGCAGATGCTTATCATCCTGGCATGTCGTAAAAGACGACTAAGGGACTGTTCCTCTCCAACATGGTGGACTATCTGTATGGGCGATCGGCTGATCACCTGTCACCATACGGTTCATCATACCATCTGAGGACTAATTAATCGAACGTGGCCACAAGTAGTCTTGTGGCTCTGCCCACCCCATTAGGGATTTCGGGCGTGATGCTATGTATGTATGTATGTATACTAGAATAGAGACCCACTTGAGTTTTGACAGCTGTTCCAAATTTAATCTCATTTCTTTACTAAAAACGATAAAGAAATAACATTGCAGCACTGGTTTTTCCTAATTGGTTGTCAAAATGGTGGTCATTTCCTATGGTTTTTGATTAAACAATGGAGGTTTTATGATATGGGTGTAGATAAAATGGTTTGTGTCTTTTGCTATCAACGTAGCCCTTTTATTAATAACAAAAACGTTTTCACATTAACGATATCCTGGTTTAATTGTGTTCTTTCTTTCTGTGCACAAATAACATCGTGGTAATAATAAGTGACATCAACCTGACGGCATCGGCTGCAGAGTAAGAAGCAGTGCCATTCTTCTTTCGTATCTGTATGAATACTAAGGTCTGTTTGGCGAGAGTTGATAAAAAAAGTAAAAAGTCAGGGCTTCTTAACTCATTACAAAAAGCGGCCCGCTAATTATTTTTAACGATGATAATGAAAATTTCAAGAGAAAAATTATATTTTTTTCATAGCATAGCCTAACCATATAAAAAGAAAGCAGCACGCGAACAGAACACCCCAACGCCACACTCGAAGCCAATGACATTATTATATGTAGAAAGACACAAGACACGTCATATTCATACTCAATGCGTTTTAAACATAGGACATAGATTTTTTTTCTTTTTGTTTCTTTGGCCGAAGCCAGTGCAGATTTAACGCAATCATAAAAGACATTAATTTGCAATATGGCGATTGTGTATATGAACAAAACAAATATACGCCCGGCGCGAAACCGCAGTTGACAACATCTGCGTCCTTCGTACCACGAAACTCAGTGCGCGCGGCGATAAGCGACGCCCGTCATACAGTTTGCGATAGTAACAATATCCTGGTTAAATTGTGTTCTTTCTTTCTGTGCACAAATAACATCGTGGTAATAATAAGTGACATCAACCTGACGGCATCGGTTGGAGTTTAAGAAGCAGTGTCATGCTTCTTTCGTATTCGTATGAATACTATGTTGAACCAAAGCAAAGCCGCTAATACACTACGTGCTCGGTGAAAATGAATATACATCGCAAATTACAGCCGTCTTGCAACTGGTACTGTAGCTCTCTTATGTTAAGATTTTTAGTGGCTCGTAAACGGGCTAGATTTTTGGAAATATATTACACAAATATTGGCTATTCTCATTAAGAGTAGGTACATATACATATAACATCACTACTGGGAACAACAAGTTAAAGTGTAAAGTTTTTGGGATAGCCCGAATTGCAGCAATAAATTGAGAAAGTTATTGGTTTACAAGCACCTTAATAATGTCTGTTATAATTGAATTATTGCGGTCGTGGATGATGGTTGTGCTGATTCTTCACAGAAGCAAGTTCGTCGTCATACGTGACGATGGCGGCGCGGCATCGCATGTGCGTTGAGCACCGCCACCGTACTTTCTTGCCGTTCACGCGGTCCATGCAAAACGTGTAGCCATTCAGTTTGATCAGCCTTCTTCCCTTCTGAGACTTTACGAATAACGCTGCAACATTAAATGTTTTAGGAATCGATATTTATATACCTAACAGTTTTTTTAATGTATTCAAAATAGAGATGCAAGGGATATCCGATTACTATCCGGCCGGATACCGGATAGTGAATCGATATCCAGGCGAATACTGGATAATAAAAACTTGGATCAGAAATAGGATAAAAGAAATAAAAAGTCATCAAGAATAAAATAAATCAACGGCAGTTATTATATTAAAACGTAGTTTATTTTTATTTCAATATGAAGCTTCGCCGGATATCCGGCAACCAGATTTCCGGCTATCCGGCCAATGGCCATGCCAAATATCCGGTATCCGGTATCTGGCCAAACCCCTATCCGTTAATTCTCTAATTCACATAGTACCCACTGTCATTTAAATTATAATTTTAAGTCTGTTTAGTGTCCCACTTCTAAGCAAAGATTTCCCCTTCTACTTGTCTCGGTCTTGGTTTTTTTTTAAATTCCTGATATCTACTTTGTTTGCCTAGTTCGTTCGGCTATCTAATTTTCGGTATCCCTTTTATTAATAACTAAAACGTTTTCACATTAACGATATCCTGGTTAAATTGTGTTCTTTCTTTCTGTGCACAAATAACATCGTGGTAATAATAAGTGACATCAACCTGACGGCATCGGTTGGAGTGTAAGAAGCAGTGTCATGCTTCTTTCGTATTCGTATGAATACTATGTTGAACCAAAGCAAAGCCGCTAATACACTACGTGCTCGGTGAAAATGAATATACATTGCAAATTACAGCTGTCAGTTGCTAGACAGCTGTAATATATATATATATATATACTGTATTTCTCTTATGTTAAGATGTTTAAAGGGGAACGTAAACGCTCTAGATTATTGGAAATTTATTACACTAATTTTGGCTATTCTCATTAAGAGTAGGTACATACAAATATAACATCACTACTGGGAACAACCAGTTAAAGTGTAAAGTTTTGGGGATAGCCCGAATGGCAGCAATAAATTGCCAAGAAAATTACTGGTTTACAAGCACCTTAATAATGTCTGTTATAATTGAATTATTGCGGTCGTGGATGATGGTTGTGCTGATTCTTCACAGAAGCAAGTTCGTCGTCATACGTGACGATGGCGGCGCGGCATCCGAGCATGCGCGTTGAGCACCGCCATCGCACTTTTCTGCCGTTCACGCGGTCCATGCAAAACGTGTAGCCATCCAGTTTGATCAGCCTTCTTCCCTTCTGAGACTTTACGAATAACGCTGCAACATTAAATGTTTTAGGAATCGATATTTTTATATTTAACCGTTTTTTTAATGTATTCATATTAGAGATGCAAGGGATATCCGGTTACTATCCGGCCAGATACCGGATAGTGAAAAGGTATCCGGGCGGATACTGGATAATAAAAACTTGGATCAGAAATAGGATAAAAGAAATAAAAAGTCATCAAGAATTAAATAAATCAACGGCAGTTATTAAACTAAAACGTAGTTTATTTTTATTTCAATATGAAGCTTCGCCGGATATCCGGCAACCAGATTTCCGGCTATCCGGCCAATGGCCATGCCAAATATCCGGTATCCGGTATCTGGCCAAACCCCTATCCGTTAATTCTCTAATTCACATAGTACCCACTATGATTAAAGTTATAATTTTAAGTCTCTTTAGTGCCCCACTTCTGAGCAAAGATTTCCCCTTCTACTTGTCTCGGTCTTGGTTTTTTTTAAAGTTCTTGATAGCCTTCGGCTATTTAATTTTCGGTACCCCTTTTATTAATAACTAAAACGTTTTCACATTTACGATATTATCCTGGTTAAATTGAGTTCTTTCTTTCTGTGCACAAATAACATCGTGGTAATAATAAATGACATCAACCTGACGGCATCGGTTGGAGTGTAACAAGCAGTGTCATTCTTCTTTCGTATTCGTATGAATACTATGTTGAACTAAAGCAAAGCCGCTAATACACTACGTGCTCGGTGAAAATTAATATATATTGCAAATTACAGCTGTCAGTTGCAAGACAGCTGTAATATATGTATATATATACTGTATTTCTCTCATGTTAAGATGTTTAAAGGGGAACGTAAACGCTCTAGATTATTGGAAATTTATTACACTAATTTTGGCTATTCTCATTAAGAGTAGGTACATACAAATATAACATCACTACTGGGAACAACAAGTTAAAGTGTAAAGTTTTGGGGATAGCCCGAATGGCAGCAATAAGTTGCCAAGAAAATTACTGGTTTACAAGCACCTTAATAATGTCTGTTATAATTGAATTATTGTGGTCGTGGGTGATGGTTGTGCTGATTCTTCACAGAAGCAAGTTCGTCGTCAAACGTGACGATGGCGGCGTGGCATCCGAGCTTGTGCGTTGAGCACCGCCACCGCACTTTCCTGCCGTTCACGCGGTCCATGCGAAACGTGTAGCCATCCAGTTTGATCAGCCTTCTTCCCTTCTGAGACTTTACGAATAACGCTGCAACATTAAATGTTTTAGGAATCGATATTTATATACCTAACAGTTTTTTTAATGTATTCAAAATAGAGATGCAAGGGATATCCGATTACTATCCGGCCGGATACCGGATAGTGAATCGATATCCGAACGGATACTGGATAGAAAAAGCTTGGATCAGAAATAGGATAAAAATAATAAAAAGCCATCAGAAATAAAATAAAACAACGGCAGTTATTACATTAAAACGTAGTTTACTTTTATTTCAATATAAAACTTCGCCGGATATCCGGCAACCAGATCTCTGGCCAGCCGGCTAATGGCCATATCGAATATCCGGTATCTGGTATCCGGCCAAACCACTATCCATTGCTTCTCTAATTCACATTGTACCCAGTATCGCTAATATTATTATTTTTAAGTCTGTTTAGTGTCCCACTTCTGGGCAAAGATTTCCCCATCCACTTGTCTCGGTGTCAGTTCTTTTTTTTAAGTTCCTGATAGCTACTTTGTCTGGCTAGGTCGTTCGGCCATCTAATTTTCAGTACAGCCTTGCCCTAGTAACTTTCATTTTGGGGTCGTTCAGACCTTGTTTTGGCGCATTGCTCTTTCGGCAGGTATGTCCAGTCCATTTCCATATCGGCTTAATGGTCTACAATTTTGTAATTTGAGTACCGTTTGAGTTCTAGAGTCAATAATTGACCTTGAATAAATATGTGATCTTGGCCTTAGGGAATGACAAGGCAAGCGCCGGAACAAGAACTTTTAGCTGTTGTAGTTGATCTGCTGCTCGATTACGTAACAACAATTGGTATCGCTAAATTGGTTTGAACTTCGAGCCAAATCGATACCAATTGTGTCACGTAATTGAGCTGCTGGCCCTCTATTCGACATTGCCTAAGCAATAGATATCGCGATGGTTTTACAAAGCGGCCTTACCTTACCTTAGAATAATAACGTATTAGAAACCAAGTCCGCGCGCACAATTTGAAGCAACAAAATCGGAGCCATTTATGGCTCGAAACGCCGGGGTGCTCCGTACCTAGTGTCAAATGTCAAAGCGCACCGAACGCATCTTGGTTTATTGCTTCACTTTTGTCAGGGCGATTGTATGTAAACTATCCTTCTAGGGTTTGTAATTCTATGGCAACCACCTTTTCTGTCAATTTAATAAGAGCTACCATATCGTATCAAAATAATTTGCAATATCGTTTAGACAATGTCGAATACAGACCCAGTACGTACTGATGTATAAATATGCATTGAGTTACTGAGGATCATTTCTGATTACCTGACAACTTATTTAAGGGCTTAGATAAGGCTCGTTAAAATATAGCTTAAGGGACGGGCACTAAAAAAACTATCTTCGTTCTTTATTTAATTTTAATATTAGAAATATATTGACAACTTAAACTGAAGAATTTTCCTTCCACATTTATTCATGAGGTTTAAACATGTTTATAAATAGGTACTCGGTAGTCTACATAGATTTAAAAAAAAGTCTTAAATAAGTGTATGTATATCTAAAATATATAAAAAGTCTTAAATAAGTGTATGTACTACGTTTCGTTGAAGTTGCACTGATATTCATACACGATACGTCCAAGTCGCTTTTTTCAATACAAGGTTTTAAACGCGAATTCGGATGGATCGCTACGCGGCTGCGTGAAAGCAGGTCAAACCAACAACCACTTTCACATTTATACTGTTAGTAGGGATTAATGTACATGGGTCATTCTTGAAAATTGGATTATTCATCTCATTATCTTGGTGTTTTTATTTTATAAAATTTGAACTGGGTAAAATTAAATATGTAATTTTATTTAATTATAGGCATATTTATCGAATTGGCATCGCTTTCGGTCAATTAGGTAGGAAGATATACCACTTTAAAATTTTAACTGCCAAGCAAATGAGATAAGACGACAGAGGCATCATAAAAACAATAAGCGAATCAACATTTTAGTAGTATTTTTGAGATCAGATGATTTAGTACACGAAAAAAGAATGAAAATATTAAAATATAATATTTTATACAATACATTTCGTGAAAACCGAAGAAAATATTCTAAGCTTCAATTTAGCACAAAATTTAATATTTCAGTCCTGCTATGGATGGAATAAAATTCTAAATAAATAAATCAATCATATGCAATGCGAATCAAAAGAAAATATTTTTTCTTTACAAGAAAACTTCAGAAAACTATCATTACTGTGCTCAAAACGCCAAGAGAATGAGAGCCAACGAACTGAGAAAAAGTATGTTTCTTGTCGATTATGCCGAAACTGTTATTAATACAGGAATAACTATTAAATGAAAACATGCAGTCATTCATGTAGTTTTGTTTTCGCTTACAACTTTATGCCAATTGCAGGAAATAAATTTTATATGAAAATACACAACAATGATAATCATAGTGAACCAAAGCCAAGCAAATGATAGATTTACCCTCATAGCTCAAAGCTCCAGCGATGAGTCACGTCATCTCCCTGCGGCTTTAGAAGCGTTACTGATGCTGTACAGGCACGGCAGATGCAACTCATAGAAAGACGATAAAGTAGGGATGTGCACGTTGTTAAGTGAGGCACCAAGTAAATGATAGTTTAGCTCCGGACAAACCTTTTATAATTATTCTAAAAAAAACGATGATAAACACAGGAATCATATTTTTTCCTTCCAATCAATAACTAATATTCTAAAGATACGACTCAAAATATTACTTGATTTCAATCCATGAATTGGTCTTTTTGGGGTACTTTGTTCACAAAATGGCAAATGGACGCACCAAGTTAATGAGGTTTTAGATGTTTGATATTTTTTTACGGGTAATTTTACTTACCTTAAACAAAAAAGAAATCGTGCCCCAGTTAGATTAAGTGGTAATGTAACTAAAAAAAATAGTAAGGTCAACTATTTTAATTCTCGGGTACTTTTTCACTCTGGACGTTGTAAATTGACCCTTTCAAGAATCACCCACATAATTATAACGCCTATACAATAACAATACCTTTTTTATGAATTATTAGCAGGGTGACAATGTTTATTTTTGACTGACACAATCTCGTCAGCAATAGTGAAAATAACAGCTCGGCACCGAAGCTTGGTCTGCATGCTGCAGCGCCAGCGAGTCTTGATGCCACTCACGAAGTGTTGGTGGTAGGTGTACCCGCGGTAGCGAAGCCAGCGCGGCCCATGTCCGTTCCTGACGATTTCCGCTGAAACAAACATTACGCTAATGAACGTTACCCAAAGGTTTAGGTGAACAATTCATAATATTTCTTGATATTTCGTCAACGGTTACACGGCCCCTAACTTACCTTAAGAATCTCATTCCCGGAAAAATTGGTCTTCGGATTATCCCGGGAATATTCCCAATGTTGCCGGTAATGTTTCTAAATGCCGGTTTATCATTTAAAATTCATAATGTAACTAAATCAGTTCCATCGCTAGATTTTATGACACATTCATGTCATGAACCCTTAAAATTGGGAAACAAAACGGTAATAAGAAAAGGCAAATTGAAAGTGACTTTTTTAATTACTTATTTAATGCATTATTTAGGTCGGACACTCCACTGCGTAAACTTACTATTTTAAGACTTCGGTGTAAATAACTTTTTTCTTTAGATACTAACTGCTAGGGCATTGAATTTAACCAGCTAGCGATACCGTAACCGATTACGATTTGATTATAACTCCGAAGAACTTCGTTTGATAACATTTCACAGGTTCTAATCATTCTTTTGTCAAAGTTCAATATCGATCATATAGGTAAAGTATTTAGAGAAAATTGCATGACGACAAATCCAACGATTATGACAAATTGAATTATTTATATTAAACATCAGTAAAGCAACCGTGTTACAGCTTACGCTGCTGATGCGGATGATTGTGGTAATTCTTCACATACACAATGACGTCATTCACGGTGCAGATGGTAGCCCGGCAACCTTTAGGGAGATGTGTGGAACAGCGCCACACGTCCTTCGTGTTATTGGTGCGGAACAAGTAATGTGTATATCCATTGAGCATTATCATCCGTTTGCCCCGTTGTGAAGTAATGAATTGGGCTAGAAAATTGCAAAGAATATTAACTATAAAGGGGCTCGGAAACGAGCTAGGTTTTTGGCAATTTATTGGTTCCATTCGGGCTATCCCCAAAAAGATTACATATTACAGCATTAAAGTGGAAAAAAATACTGTATGCAAGCTTTTGAGGACAGCCCGAATGCGGCAAAAAATTGCCGAAAACTAGGCCGTTTATATACGACCCCTTAAGTAAATCGTATTTCATGTTTAAACACAGTATCACAGATATACTTAGTAATCACATAGGGCATATAGGATACATATGTATATGTATGAAAACGGGTATTAACTTAACCGCGATAATAGTTTTTCATGAACTATGCCGCATGTGTTGCAATGTTTATTTATATTTTTTATTGCAATAATTTCCAAGCGTGCGCACGGCAACTGACCTAAGTCTTGTCGTAATCGAATAAATGGTACCTATAGGAACTGATAGAAGACGAACAAACAAAAATTTTTATATAGTAGATCATAGTGAGAAATGAGATCGCCGTAAGCCATCATTGCGATAAAACTATTACTGATACGACAGCGGCTCTATCTGGACGTGGAAATGACACCAGAACTACTTTCATCCCGGCTGTGATCCGCCGGGAATCTCTGGGCAGTATTGCGATTGCGGATGTAAACAACGTAATAACTGAAAATAATGGCAATTCATGTAGTAGTGATGTACCACAAATGAAATGTAACCCGAAACCAACAGATTTTATTTCCACCCATTTCCACCCGGCCATTTCTAACACCAATGACAGGAAGGGGGACCGCCCCCGGCGCTCTATAATACGGGCAACGGGTGATGCAGATGGGGAGTTGAAACTCTTAGAACCGGTCAAATACATTCACGCTTGGAACTTTCACTCAGATGTGACTGAGCAAAACGTTATGTCGTACCTCAATAGGAAACGTCCGTGCAGCACTTACAAAGTGAAAAAACCAGAACCAGTCCATGATCATAATTGTTTCATCTTAACCGTTCCTCATGAATATTTCGAATTCCTAATGTCGCCTAGTAACTGGCCGAAAAATACCGCTCTACAGGAATGGTTTGTCTTTAAGCGAAAAAACAGTCAAAGGACCTTTTTTCGCTCACAAATCTCCAAAGCTACGGAAAGTTAATATATTTTATCAAAACGTTCGCGGCTTAAAGGGGAAATTGTCCATAACAAAAAATATATTAGCAACTTTTCATAGCGAGATACTCGCACTAACTGAGACACGTCTGGATGACACCGTGCACGACTCCGAGCTGTTCCCCCCGGACTTCGCGGTACTGCGCGCGGACCGCGCCGGGCGCGGCGGCGGCGGCGTGCTGCTGGCTGCGCGCGCGCCCGTCCAGCTGGCAGCGCTGGACTGCGGAGCGATGCCCGAGGATGAGATACTCTGTGCACTCGTGACAAAAGGACCTGTTCGCTTTATTTTTTGTGTTGTTTATCTGGTTCCAAATGTGAGCCCAACTAGGTACTATTCAATGTTTAGTTGTATAGAACAGATTATGTGTGAATACTCTTTTCCTATAATTATAGTAGGAGAGACACTCCAGAAAATTACTCACACTAATAAAATAATTTGTGTTCCCACTTACATATGTGGAGCTCTTATTTATAACTTCAAGGTAGAAATGTTCAATAATCTATTGACAATGGACCTGCAAAGCAACAATTATGCATACATTTTTGATACAAACCGGGATCTGACATTGGATATGTTCTCAAATTTTTCGGGGAAAATCACTCAGTTTGGTATTAAGAATGTATTCTTAAATCTAAACCAGTTCATATTCCTTTCAACACGTGAACAAACCAAATGCATATTACACTCAAATTCACCCACCTTGCAGACAATCCAACCTGATCCGGATCATGACTTTCGTCATTGTTTTCGAAGCTATAAGCAAAACGTTTAATATTTTTCATCAAAATGTGCAAAGTCTTAAATCTAAGATAGGACAGATTGAAATTCTAGCAAATACTACGAACATTGATGTTTTCTGTTTCACGGAAACTTTCTTAAAAAAATGTGAAACACGAACCTTGCAAATTGATTGCTATAAAATATGTGCATATTTCTGTAGGAGCATCAAACTACGGGGTGGTGTTGCTATATATGTCAAGAAATGTTTAAACTGTTTTAATCTTGACTGGATTTCTGATATGTCGATCGAGTTACATTTTGAAGCGTGTGGTATTGCAATCCCAGAGCTTAACTGTGTTGTTGTATGCATATATAGAACTCCGGACAGTGATTTTAAATTATTTATAAACAAACTCGAATTCCTCTTAAGTAAATTAGTACTTCGATCTAATAAAATAGCAAAAAAACTTTTTATAGCAGGGGATTTCAATGTTAATTTATTAAGCGATGATGTAAACTCAAAAATGTTTACCTGTTCATTATCAAAATTTAACCTCAAGCCGACAATACATGAACCGACAAGAATAACGTGCCTAACACAAACTTGTATTGATAACATTTTAACAAATGATCGCAACTGCGTTTCCGAAGTTATGAACTTGGGGATATCTGATCATACAGCACAAATTATAAAAATTCCAACAAACCAAAGTTTTAAAGAAAAGTTCTGGTATGTTAGGGTGCGGAGAATAGATAGCTATCTGGAAATATTTATTAATTACATATCTCAAATCAGTTTTGATGAAGTGTACGAACAAAAAAATCCAAATACAGCATATCAAACTTTTATTAAATTGTTCCTTTTAATATTTAACCTTTGCATACCATCTGAAATTAATAAAGTGTCACATAAAAAGAAACGAAATTGGATTACATCAGGTATAATTAAAGCTAGCAAAATAAAAAGAAAAATGCATCTTAAAAATCAGAGGTTAAAAAATAATATTAATCTTCAGAAATATAAAAAATATTGCAAAGTATTCAAAAAAGTGATAAGAACGTCAAGAGTTATATCAAATGATGAATTAATACAAAATAGCACAAACAAAATAAAAGCTACATGGGGTTTAATTAAAAATCATACAACATCAACAAACTCAATCATGACCACGATTGAAAAATTAAAAAAAGATGGTAATAATATAAAGGATCCATTTGAAATAGTTGAACATTTTAATCACTTTTTTATAACTCAAAACATTAATGATACGTTTAGCTCTGTTGATTATAAAACCATTACGCAAAGTGCTTGTAACAGTATTTTTATCACTCCAGTTGACTCGCAAGAAGTAATGAAAACTGTTAAGTCTCTTAGAAATAAAAAGAGTTCTGGGCATGATAAGATCCCAATCCAATTAATTAAGGCATCCATTGAATTTATTGTAAAACCATTAGTATATATTATTAACCTTATGTTAGAGACAGGTATTTTTCCGGATGATTTAAAAAGAGCACTTATTAAACCATTGTATAAGAAGGGAGCTAAAGATGACATGGCTAATTACAGACCTATAGCTCTTCTACCAAGTTTTTCAAAAGTTTTTGAGAAAGTTATGTACAGTAGACTACTTACATATCTTAACAATAATAAAATATTAAGTCCCAACCAGTTCGGTTTTCAGAAGGGTAAGTCTACTTCCCTAGCTATCTTTGAAGTTTTTAAAGAAATTTGGGATAAAGTCAATGAAAAGAAGCCTTGCGTTGCTCTATTTTTAGACATGTCCAAAGCCTTTGACTGTGTTGTTCATGATATACTTTTGAGACAATTGGAAAATATTGGTATAAGAGGGCATATACTAAAATTATTTGAAAGCTACTTGCGCAACAGACAGCAAAGTACAATTGTATCCAAATATTGTGAAAAAAATAAAACCATTGAACAATATCAATCAGATTTTGAGACTGTTAGACTAGGGGTGCCTCAAGGTAGTGTTCTTGGGCCCCTTTTGTTCCTGATTTATATAAACGAACTTCCAAGGGTTATTGAGGAACTTTGTGTTTTGTTCGCAGACGACGCAACAATACTATTTTCAGATACAAATTCAAATGTCTCCTCTTTGGAATCAAATATAAACAGAACACTTAAAAAAATGGTTGAATGGTTAAACACGATAAATCTTAATGTAAATTTAGGAAAAACAAAACTAGTACAATTTAGAAATTACAAAACTGCCCCTTCAACTCTGACTGTCTCTGAAGCTGGTGTACCTTTGGAAGTTGTAAACAATATAACATTTTTGGGGGTCACGGTTGATCCACACTTAAACTGGAAGGCTCATATTGCTAATATAAATAAGCTTATTTCGAGCAACTGCTACGCTTTGTCTATTTTGTCAGAGACATGTTCTCAAAACATTGTGAGAAACGCTTATTTTGGAAATGTTTATCCATTACTCACATATGGTGTTATTTACTGGGGAAATTCCACAGACGTCCAGTCAACTTTTATCCTCCAAAAAAGATGTATAAGGACCATATATCGATTGCGTGTTGAACATTCACTTAGAAATATTTTTAGAGAAAAACGTCTTCTCACGCTAACTTGTATTTATATTTATGATTTATGCCAATTTGTAAAAAAAAATGCTGAATATTTTATTAAAAGATCTTTACGGAGAAAAAACTTACGTATACAGTATAAATACGATTTATTGCTTCCGAAAGTTAATAATACAATGTATAGAAACAGTGCTTTCATCTCTGCAATACGAATATTTAATAAACTTCCTCTAGCCATTAAAATGTTGGATGGGAATAAATTCAAATCAAAATTATATAACTGGCTTATTGAAAGGGTTTTCTACAACATAAAAGAATTTTTTGATCATGAAGATCCAGTGTAGTGTTTAAAAATAAATTAAGTTGTAATTATTTGTAAGTGCCTATACCTATAGTTTAAATTTTTAATTAATATTGTATGCCTATAACGGGCAACTGTTGAAACTAATATTTATAAATCCACCATTTTGTACACAGTTATACAATAAATAATTTCTGATTCTGATTCTGATTCTGATTTTAATTTATATTCTGTGTCAGCCAATGTACGTAGTGATTTCGAATTGTTCCTATCATGCTGTAACCTTACTCAGGACAACACCATTGTAAATAGTCTCGGTCGCCTACTGGATTTGGTATTGACCAATCAGTCTGTGGTGGAAGTATTAATTACGGAATCTGTTTCTGGCCTAGTGTCATCTGAAAGTCACCATCTACCCCTAGATATAACGATCTCGTGTCAAACTTCATTCTCGAGTACATCAACTAGATCAAATAGTGGCGATACTAGTAATATTATCACTGTAAGAAACTTTCGTAAAGCATATTTCTTACATCTCTACCATAAACTTGCAAATGTTGAATGGTCGCAACTATACAAGTTTCATGACGTGAATGACTGTACCAACTACTTCTATTCCGTTCTAAATGAAATTATTGCGGAGTGTGTGCCGCTCAAAAAGAAACCAAACAAGCAAAGGACATACCCCGAATGGTTTTCTGCGGAAGTCATTTACTTAAATAAATTAAAGAATATGTACCATAAAACTTACAAACAATCAGGAGACCAACTATATTACGCGTTCTTCTCTTATTATAGGAAATTAGTACACTTCAAGACTGAGGAGTGTATGACAAAGTTTATTGACCGCTTGCAAGCAAATATAGTTAATAACCCGTCTTCATTCTGGTCATACATTAAACGAAATAGAGAGTCTAACCAACCAGCAACATTCGGTAACATGTCCTCTCAAATGATTGCAGATTCCTTTGCCACCTTTTTTAAAAGTGTTTTCCTCCAGTCAGTTCCCATTCTTGATGTAACAACCGCAAACATCTCTGTTGCCACCAACGCACCACAGATGCCCACCCAGCATGTTACGATTGGGTATATTAGCGAAGAGGACGTTCGCAGAGCGATCAAGCGCTTACCGCCTAAACAAACACAAGGTCCTGATAGTGTGCCTCAGTTTGTCGTAAGGGACTGTTGTGAAGTCTTCATCCAGCCGTTGCAATATATATTTAATATTTCTATTAAGTCAACAACATACCCTTCCGTATGGAAAACGACCAAAGTGCTACCAATTCATAAATCAGGTTCCAAATCAGACACGCAAAATTATAGACCAATCGCAGTTCTCTCCATATTTGGCAAAGTATTTGAATCAGTCATTTACTCTCAAATATATCCCCAGCTTCATAGTTGGTTCTGTGATCAACAACATGGTTTCCTTCCCAGGCGCTCAACCACATCCAACCTATTAAATGCGGTAACTTTGATCGCTAATAATTTAGATCAAAAGAGGCAGGTTGATGTGGCCTATTTGGATTTCCGAAAGGCCTTTGATAAAGTTAATAACGACATCTTGTTAGAAAAGGCATCCATAGCCGGTTTCTCTCCTTCACTTTTAAAATTGTTTGCCTCCTACTTTGAGGACAAGCAACAGTATGTTCAATATAAATCCTCAAAATCTATACCATATCATGTTACTTCTGGGATTGGACAAGGGAGTAATCTAACTTCAACCCAAGGGGGGTTTTACCCCCATCCGGTTCACTTCCTAAAGTTTCTATAGCCTATGTCCTGCCTGAAGTTGCCCTTAATATCAAACGAAAAACCGCATTGAAATCTGTGCAGTAGTTTCAAAGTTTGTACAGACTTTTTCCACTGAACGATTTTATTTATGTATAGATATACAATAAGTTACTAATATAAAATACAAAATCCACAGAGGAATATGTGGTATGGAGTATCGTAGGGGGACTGACACTTAACTTTAATTTGTTTAAAAGCAACACAAATTAAAGGGCAATACTAAATAACACATAGAATAATAGATATAACTTTATTTAATACCACGTAATAACAACACTGAAAAGTACAATAGAAATGTTTTGTTTAAAAGAAATGTACTATTAACAACTAAAAAAAATGGTCAAGTACGAGTATGACTCGCGCGCCGAGGGTCCCGTACATACCTATGATAAACAGACAGTACCTTGTAGGTAAGGAACCATAAAAAAATGGCTTTTAACAACCGGGTAATCATTTACAACCTACCTACGAAATAAGACAAAAAATAACTTTCGCAAGCTCCTATCTCCGTGCAACCGTCAAGTGTGATACGACTTTGCAAAGGTTATTCCGTTGAACTATAATTTTTTGTGATGTAATTAATTATTTACAGTTTTCGGACCTTTTCCTTTACTGCTGTAAGTCACTGCTTCTTCCCAAATTTCATGATTCTAGGTCAACGGGAAGTACTCTATAGGTTTAGATTCCCTTTGGATTCCCTTGAAAGTTGAGAGGTGAGACTTAGAAGGTTGATTTGTTCACGGCTCCGAGAGATTGTAGAACTAAATACGTGATATTAATTTCAACTTGATACTTTCACGCGTTCCTGAGGAAAAGGGGTTCACACACAGACGGACAGACAGACAGACGGACAAACAAGTGATCCTATAAGGGTTCCTTTTTAGGGTTCCGTAGCCAAATGGCAAAAAACGGAACCCTTATAGATTCGTCATGTCTGTCTGTCTGTCTGTCCGTTCGTATGTCACAGCCACTTTTTTCCGAAACTATAAAAACTATACTGTTGAAACTTAGTAAGTAGATGTTTTCTGTGAACCGCATTAAGATTTTCACACAAAAATAGAAAAAAAAAACCAATAAATTTTTGGGGTTCCCCATACATAGAACTGAAACTCAAATTTTTTTTTTTCATCAAACCCGGGGCTGCCGGGTATCTATAGATAGGTCTTTAAAAATGACTTCGAGGTTTCTAATATCATTTTTTTTTAAACTGAATAGTTTGCGCGAGAGACACTTCCAAAGTGGTAACATGTGTGTGTCCCCCCCCTGTAAATTCCAAAATAAGAGATTGATGAAACTAAAAAAAATATATGATGTACATAACCATGTAAACTTCCACCGAAAATTGGTTCGAACAAGTTCTAGTAAGTTGTTTTTTTTTAATACGTCATAAATCACGGAACCCTTCATGGGCGAGTCCGACTCGCACTTGGCCGCTTTTTTTCATTTCATTTTTTCATGTCATTGATTTGCCATAAATTGTATGTGTATACATAAAGATGGTACAGCTATTTAGTATGCAATTATAGTTCATGTCGATTCAATACAATTTTACCCCATTGGGTGGGGTGTAGCATAACATTATAGTAAAAAATAATAAATTGGTGCATTAAAATTAGAATTAATCCAAACTCCAAGAAGTAAACTCCAAAAAAATATCTCTCTTATTATCAAGCGTAATAATAACATTAAATGTAAATATTGAATTTAATAACAATTAAATTATCTCATGAAATTCGTTCATTTTTCCTTTTGCGGTACGGAACCCTAAAAACATTTAATTATCAGGGTTGACAGCTCGCGGCGTGCCATGCGGATCTGTTTTGGATCGGCTGATGTGTGGGCGTTAGGTAAGTTGAACCGAATAATTAATTCAGAGCGGCTCAAAGTCGAATCCGGCCGAATATTCCTATTCGGTAGAATCTATATCTGGCGCATGGATACCTTCAACGTGAGACTATGCCTTATTAATATATTTTATCTACACCCATATCATAAAACCTCCATAATGTAATCAAAAACCGTAGGAAATGACCACCATTTTGACAACCAATTAGGTAAAACCAGTTCTGTAATGTTATTACAGTATCGATTTTAGTATCGTAATAAGATTAAATTTGGAACAGCTGTCAAAACTCAAGTGGGTCTCTATTCTAGTATCCATAGATATTAAAACAGTTATTGATACAAAACATCAATTCAGTATGTTTTTTTAATGTAAACTGCACGACATTTGATCTCGCGTGACATGAGAATAGAGACTTCATACGTTTGTCTATGATTTAAAAAAAAAAATGGTCTTGACGGAGGATCGAATTGCCGCCATTAGGGGTCATCCATAAAGTACGTCACACGTTAAGGGGGAGGGAGGGGGTCGACGAAGTGTGACATTGTGTGACAAGGGGTGGGAGGGATGCTAAGCTTTGTGACGTCACATTTCAAAATCGAATACATCTAAGTGTTAAAATGCCAAATTAGAACTATTAACGAAAACTTAAATATATTTCCAACTCTATCTGTATTGAAGGAGTGGGTTCAAAGTCCATGGACTCAAGATGATAAAGTTTGTAACTTCCATTTATAATAATTAATACTATATTGGTCTTGTTAATTTTTTAAAATGTTTGATTTGAAGTTGATTATATTAAAAAATAATTTCAATGGAAGTAAAAGTAATTTCGGAACTGGTGTTTTAATTAAATAATTTCTAGATGTAAAATTGCAAAATATGTGACGTCACACTAGGGAGGGAGGCTCTCACAAATGTGACCAACCGTGACAAGGATGGGGAGAGGTCAAAAATTCACTAATTTAGTGTGACGTACTTTATGGACGACCCCTTACTGCTTTCATAATTCATGTTGGTTTTTTGCTGAACGAAAGTAGAACTGTAAAAAGTTGTTTGTAATTTACATTTTAGTTGAAAATATGAATAGTAGTCTTCTCGGAGTGACTGTGTGATGTGAAAATGCGCCGGATATCGTAAATGCAGCCACGATTGCAACACATAACTTATTGCCAGAAAATATTGTTTCTGAACACATCATGGAGGATTTAAAATATGTGTGTAGTTAAAGCTAAAGTTATGTATGCAACTCTGCATAATTTGGCCTTAAAACACACGTGCGATCTTATTATGAAACTCGCTAAAAGCTCGTTTCATAAAACCGGACTAGTGTTTTATGGCCTATCATGGTTGACTCAATGATTATGGCTCTGCCTGACAGACACTATCTCGTCTTGTATGGTGTAAATGGTCGCTTTACAGCCATAGTGTACGTGCGTGGAGCAGCACCAACGGATCTTGATCTCGCCGCTCCGTCGGCGTCGCTCGTAGTACGTGAAGCCCTTGTGCACTAGCAAACGCTTGCCTTTTTTGGACACTTTGAAGTAAACTGTAAAATGAACAAAAATCTAAGGAATATCTCTTTAGCGTTAATGATAAATTGTGGTAACAACGGATCAGAGACGGAATACGAGTTATACGTAAAATATACGCTCGTGATTGTTTTACAGTGTTAAGGAGATTATTGTTAACGATGGAATGCGTATGTTGCTATGTTTTCACTTTCTCTGGCTAAAAACAATAAATACAAAACAGCGTTAATCGGTCACCGCTTACAATATGGCTTGGCCAATGTCAATTATGAACCAGGCGCCTCATTCGGGAACGCTAAGTGATTCTGTAGCGAATCGTAAGCCAGATCTCTCATCTCGCTCTTACGCATTTCGCGTCGTGCGGAAGAGTGGAATGAGAAATCTGGCTTACGAGTCGCTACAGAACCACTTAGCGTTCCCGAATGAGGCGCCTGATCAGCTCCTCTATTCGGTAACGCTAAGTGATTCTGTAGCGATGCGTGGCTTGGCCAATGTCAATTATGAACCAGGCGCCTCATTCGGGGACCCTAAGTGATTCTGTAGCGAATCGTAAGCCAGATCTCTCATCTCGCATTACGCATTACGCGTCGTGCGGAAGAGTGGCATGAGAAATCTCGCTTACGAATCGCTACAGAATCACTTAGCGTTCCCGAATAGAGGCGCTGTTCACGATTCGGATTTGTTTAGTAACTACTCTTAAGCTTTTTCACGTGGCGCATAGGACTGCACGTTTTCTTGCCAGAAATCGTACGATACGAGTCGTATTCTTTGTGAAACAGATACCTGGGAAACGGAAGTTCATCATTTTGATGGCACTGCAAAGTAGGAAATAAACACCGATTACGTATAAAATATTTAATTGGAGGGTTGATTTTCATTCCCCAAGAAATTATGCTTATCAACATAACGACTGTGGAAATTTCAAATGTCGTGAGGGACATTTTGACATTTCGACAGAATGTGCCTTATTTCAAATATCGTAAGGGACATTTTGACATTTCCACAAACTGTCCCTTACGATATTTGAAATTTCCAGAGTCGATAATTTCCTGCTGTATGAATCCCTTTGCACAGAGTCTCAGATATTAATTAATCGTAATCGTATCCTCCCGGACGTCGGTAGGTGCATGGTTGTGTTCCTTCTTGAGTGACACCACCTCATCCTCAATCGTGTAAGCGGCCGCGCGGCAGCCCCGCACGTGTGCGGCGCATCGCCATCGGGTCTTGGAGTTATTGCAGATATGCTTGTAGAACAAGTAGCCGTCGAGAACCAGACGTCTGCCCTTCTTAGATGGCACGTACATAGCTGAAAACCAGAAAAGTATTAAAAGATTATCAAAATTAACCCCGAAATACACTTGACCGAATTACGTAACCTGGAAATATCGTAATTGCGAATATCTGTACAACAAAATTGCATTACCGCGAATCACGAATGACTGAATCATACATATAAAAGGACTAGGTACTACTTACAAAAATAATTGAAATCCCATCAAAAACTTTATAATGTAAAAAATGTGACAAGCCTCGCATCCTCTATCCCCCAACTCCTACGCTGTAAAAAGTTGAGAGATCCCATGGTAGAGCCAAGTCTGAGATTTTCTTATAATTTTATCGGCAATTCAACTATTTCGTTATCAATTATTTTAATTTTCGATTAAATAACCAATATTTTTAGCCCAGATCATTATTATATATCTTCGTTTAATATAAATAAAATATTGTGACTTGGCAATCGCACAGAAAAAATATGAAACCGAGAAGAATTATCTATGAGGCATTACAGACAGCGTCATGTTTGTGCTGTGCGATTGCCAAGTCACGATATTTTATTTATATTAAACGAAGATGTATAATAATGATACGGGCTTAAAATATTGGTTATTTGATAGAAAATAAAAATAATTGAAAACGAAATAGTTGAATTGCCCATAAAATGATAAGAACATCTCAGACTATATTTCTTTTTGTGTTTGTATTACTATTTCCACAATAACAGAAACAAATTGATTCTACGAAAAAGCAAAGTTTAAATTCTTTATTAAAAAACAACTACAAAAGTTCAAATCGTTAATATGTCTGTGCACTGTAGTCTGGAGGTCTTAGGTCTTAAAATAAGAAAAAGGAAGAAAGAGTAATATATTTACGACACAGAAGACAAACAAAGACAAAGCTTGAATGTGTGCTCGCCGCAGTGACAGTGACTCAGCATAATGTCAAACACCAGAAGCGCAAATTTTTAGTCACTATCGTTTGTCACTTACGGAGTACCATTTAAATATAATGTATCTAATAAATCTGTAAATGTGTATAATGTTGGTCGGTCGGTATCCTTTGTGGTGGGGATACCGACCGACCAACTTCACAAAGCAGGAATTCTGGCCGAGGGGTGTCGTATTCCGTCGTTTTCGTGGACGGTTATTGGACACCGAGAAACCGTGTCACACGTCGCAGACCAAACGTGTCACCTAGTTATTTAAGAGTTTTATTGTTACTTATGTATGTTAGTCTTTAAGGTATTTATGTTATGGGCCTTGTTGCCTGAAATAAATGGTATTATTATTATTATTCTCTTTATTTATCTTGAATCTTAAGCTAGGTTTTATAATATTTGTTATTATTATTATTATTATATTATACTTAAGAATAACTATTGGCTCCGTGAGCTGTACACATAGCGACAAACTTAACTTTGCCGTTGGAAAACTGTTATCCCCGACAAACAAACTGTTATTACATCGGCATAGTTCGCGGTCAGTTTACCAACACCGCAAATAACTTTGTAATCTCAAATATCTCCGCCATTTTGAAAAAATTGCAAAAAACTGAATCGACAAAAAAATCGATATAATTATGGAACCTGCTCACAAAATTTCACGAGGATCGATTGAGAAGAGCGACCAGCGCCTCTATTCGGGAACGCTACCTGCTGTTGTAGCGACTCGCGAGCGAGATTTCGCATCTCACTCTTACGCACGACGCGTAATGCGTAAGAGCGAGATGCGAGTCTCGCTCGCGGGTCGCTGCAGTACCACTTAGACGTTCCCGAATAGACGCCCTGTACACATAGACATACGAAAGCATTTTTGCCCAAGCTGAAACGGAGACGCTTCGCTCGCTCGGTCAATAACACACCACTACTCTAATTAAGCCGTAAAATTAGAATAACACAAAAAGAATCCGTAAAACTAAATCTATCTCCTGGGTTGCGGAGGATGGTCGTGCTGATTGATTACAGATATGATATGGCCTTCCACCGTACAGACGGTGGCTCGGCAGCCTCGTGGCCAATGCGTGGAGCAGCACCACCTCTCCTTGGGCCCGGTTGCGGACGCCTTGTAGTAGGTATAACTATTGTAAAGCAGAAGTGGGTTTCCACGGTGAGATGTAACAAAAGACACTGAAACATCACACGGCTCTCAGTTAATCATATTGGTTGGCGCGATTCGGAACACTTTCAGGGGCACGGAGGTGACACCTCACTTTGATTTGATCATGAATACCTATTACAAACGGGTGTCTAATGTTTGGTATAACAACAATTTTAGAATTTTCATTTTACATAATACGAATTGTGTAATTTTGACCTGCAGAAATAATTATCAGAAGTCAGATTTTCTTTGAATTAATTTAAGAACGTTGTAGTACTTTTTAGGGTTCCGTACCTCAAAAGGAAAAAAGGAACCCTTATAGGATCACTCGTGTGTCTGTCTGTCTGTCTGTCTGTCTGTCTGTCCGTCTGTCACAGCCAATTTGCTCCGAAACTATTGGACCGATTGATTTGAAATTTGGTATACATATGTAAATTGGTGACCGCAACAGGGATGCGTAACGTATATTAATTAATTTTGAACATGGAGCCCACTTTTGGGGGATAAATTAGAAAATTAAAAAAAAAAGCTGTGCAACTGAAATTGTGTGACATATCAAATGAAAGGGCTTATTGTGAGGACCTTAAATGTATTTTTTTTTTAATTTTAAGTAAAATAGTTTAGAAGTTATTTAGGAAAATAGGCGAAAATTGACCATTCCCCCCCTTATTTCCGAAACTACTGGGGCTACAATTTTGAAAACATACAGTAAATAGATCTTTACCTATAGATTATAGGAAAACCTATAAGTAGTCCATGGTATTTAATGTAACCTAGTAAATTTCAGATAATCATGTACGGAACGGAACCCTCTCCACGCGAGTTTAACTCGCACTTGTCCGGTTTTTTACATTTATGTTTTGATCTGATTTTATTTACCTCAATGAGAGCCTCCTGTTATATAATAATTCTAAATTTTATCTTCACCTTTGTTTTAATTCCGATCGCTATTTTTGTGTTTGTTGTTTATTTCAACAGTAACAGAAACAAATCGAATCTTTGGATAAACAAAATGAATATATATATTTAATTCTTTATTTCAAAAATCTACAAAAGTTCAAATCGTTACAGGCAATATATGTATTTATAAGTATAAGATATAATAAGGCAGGGCCTATCTTTGACATTAGTCTAAGCGAAAAAAAAAGACAGATCGTTACGATGGTAACGAAATGATGCTTTGTTTTGTCGCTTTCTTTTTAGTGTAAACTATGCAAATTCAGATAAAGACGAAGCAAAGCATAGTCAATGTCGAATAGAGGCCCTGTGTAGTAATTTTTTTTTTTTTTTGTCAGTCAGGCAATTAAGAATGACGATGCCAGCCAGATTGACAACGAATCGCTTGGTATATAATATTGCGACGCTCATAATAAAGTGACATGTTGTATACCAGCAGCTCAATAAAATTACGTAACACAATTGGTATCGGTTTGGCACGAAATTCAAACCAATTTAGTCATCATTCGATGTAAATAGGGGTACAATTGGTTTACTTTTCGCGAAAACGATACCAATTTTTGTTACGTAATTGACCAGCAGGTAATCCAACATGCCACTTTATTATGACATGGATCTATGGATGGTCGCACTGGCACATATAACTGCTATAAAATAATACTTTTGGCAAGCGTTTTGTAAAGGTCCTTCCAAATGTCAGATGATGAGATGAGTCCTTTCAAAAACTGTACTGATTTTATTGATATATTATCCAATAATTTTAATAACGAAGCTTTATAAAACCCGGCTTCGATAACAGATAGTTGTCATAACTTTAAGTGTGACTTAAACTTTGAAATACTTATGAACTTTTCGCTTCGTGCACTGTAATGAACGAAGGAAGCTCAAAAAATTTGGAAAGAAAGAGAGAAAAATATATTCTCAGCACAAAAGACATATAGAACAAAACATAAAGAAAAACAAACAGTGGTACACTGGCTCAGCATAATGGCAAACATGCAGCGCAAATTTTTAGTCACTATCGACTATCACTTACGGAATACTATTCAAACATGATTTACATAGTTATTGTAATAATAACAACAAAAACGATTTATTTATTTAAATCAGGCAACGTTGGCCAATATAATCTAATTAAAATAGTAAAAAATCAAAAGTACAATACAATATACATAACTGTTAAAATAAAACATTTATTATTCCGTAAAACTAAACCTATTTCCTAGGTTGCGGAGGATGGTTGTGCTGGTTGATTACAGATATGATATGGCCTTCCAGCATACACACGGTGGCTCGGCAGCCTCGTGGCCAATGCGTGGAACAGCACCACCTCTCTTTCGGGCCAGTTGCCGGTGTCTTGTAGTAGGTATAACCCTCGTAAAGCAGCAATGGATTTCCACGAATAGAGGTAACGAAAGACACTGAAACATCACACAGCTCTCAGTCAGTTATTATGTTGTTCTAATCAATGTTTTTTTTAAAGAAAACTTAACTTTTAGCATATTTTTTTTATAAATGACGATACATTTTCAGTGGTATCAAGGATCATTTGGTTTGTTCACTTTTCCTGTTTTGAGTTCGATTTTCTTTAAAACTGGAAAATACGCAATTTGGAACACGTTTTGGAGCCCTGTTTTTACCTTTGCTCTATAATAAGTACATAAAACAAACTCGTAAAATTTTCAGTTAAAATGTCTGAATTTTCTCTGTCGAGAAAATTTATTAAACAATCGTCTGACACCTACGGAGTACCATTCAAATTTAATTTACAGAAATTATTCTAATTGCACACGATTATTCCATTTAATTCGCTAAATATTTTATAATAAATAACTTATTATTCCGTAAAACAGTCTATTTCCGTGGTTGCGGTGGATGGTTGTGCTGGTTGATTACAGATATAATGTAGTTGTCCAGCGTACAGATGGTGGCGCGGCAGCCTCGTGGCCAATGCGTGGAGCAGCACCACCTCTCTTTCGGGCCAGTTGCGGGTGTCTTGTAGTATGTATAACCTTCGTAAAGTAACAATGGGTTTCCACGACGAGAGGTAACGAAAGACACTGAAACATCACACTTGTCTCAGTCAGTTATATTGGATGGCGTATATTTTTCTATCCTAATCTTTTAGCAAAATGATGAAAAAGGTTCATTATTCAGTGGCTGATGGCGTTGAAACTGTAAGTGATATCGCTTTTGTATGTATTTATGTATGAGAGGTATTAAATTTATCAAGGATAATTTCGTTCATATACATTCCTGTCTTTAAAATTGCATATACCGCTCTTCGGGACACGTTCATGGGGGGTGGGGGTGAAGCCTTTGAAAATCATGGCGTGTCTACACAAAAAAAAAGTCACGACTACTTTTTACTCTATACTTTAAACCTATATCTTATTGGAAATATGTAGTATGGTTCTTTTAAATTATTAATTGGCTTCGCATGATGACAGTCTCACCTGCTGGAAAGTGATGACGCGGCTGGAGGAGGAACGCGATTACCTAGGAAATACCTATGTATTCTCCTCTTAAAAGTGCCCAGATCATAACTATCCGGAAAGACCGACGCAGGGAGGTCATTTCATTCCTTAGATATTCTTAACAGGAAAGATGAAGCAAATCACTTCTTACGACAAGAGGACACGAAGAGGGGGCAGCAACTGATGCAACCTCACGGCACACTCTCCAAAATATATCTTATAAAAGGCCGATAGGCAAGCACTCTATGTCGAAAATCTAGACTTTGAAGCTTCGATTGCACCAACGCATTGTCGAACGAAAATAGGCGAAAATTGACCATTCCCCCCCTTATTTCCGAAACTACTGGGGCTACAATTTTGAAAACATACAGTAAATAGATCTTTACCTATAGATTATAGGAAAACCTATAAGTAGTCCATGGTATTTAATGTAACCTAGTAAATTTCAGATAATCATGTACGGAACGGAACCCTCTCCACGCGAGTTTAACTCGCACTTGTCCGGTTTTTTACATTTATGTTTTGATCTGATTTTATTTACCTCAATGAGAGCCTCCTGTTATATAATAATTCTAAATTTTATCTTCACCTTTGTTTTAATTCCGATCGCTATTTTTGTGTTTGTTGTTTATTTCAACAGTAACAGAAACAAATCGAATCTTTGGATAAACAAAATGAATATATATATTTAATTCTTTATTTCAAAAATCTACAAAAGTTCAAATCGTTACAGGCAATATATGTATTTATAAGTATAAGATATAATAAGGCAGGGCCTATCTTTGACATTAGTCTAAGCGAAAAAAAAAGACAGATCGTTACGATGGTAACGAAATGATGCTTTGTTTTGTCGCTTTCTTTTTAGTGTAAACTATGCAAATTCAGATAAAGACGAAGCAAAGCATAGTCAATGTCGAATAGAGGCCCTGTGTAGTAATTTTTTTTTTTTTTTGTCAGTCAGGCAATTAAGAATGACGATGCCAGCCAGATTGACAACGAATCGCTTGGTATATAATATTGCGACGCTCATAATAAAGTGACATGTTGTATACCAGCAGCTCAATAAAATTACGTAACACAATTGGTATCGGTTTGGCACGAAATTCAAACCAATTTAGTCATCATTCGATGTAAATAGGGGTACAATTGGTTTACTTTTCGCGAAAACGATACCAATTTTTGTTACGTAATTGACCAGCAGGTAATCCAACATGCCACTTTATTATGACATGGATCTATGGATGGTCGCACTGGCACATATAACTGCTATAAAATAATACTTTTGGCAAGCGTTTTGTAAAGGTCCTTCCAAATGTCAGATGATGAGATGAGTCCTTTCAAAAACTGTACTGATTTTATTGATATATTATCCAATAATTTTAATAACGAAGCTTTATAAAACCCGGCTTCGATAACAGATAGTTGTCATAACTTTAAGTGTGACTTAAACTTTGAAATACTTATGAACTTTTCGCTTCGTGCACTGTAATGAACGAAGGAAGCTCAAAAAATTTGGAAAGAAAGAGAGAAAAATATATTCTCAGCACAAAAGACATATAGAACAAAACATAAAGAAAAACAAACAGTGGTACACTGGCTCAGCATAATGGCAAACATGCAGCGCAAATTTTTAGTCACTATCGACTATCACTTACGGAATACTATTCAAACATGATTTACATAGTTATTGTAATAATAACAACAAAAACGATTTATTTATTTAAATCAGGCAACGTTGGCCAATATAATCTAATTAAAATAGTAAAAAATCAAAAGTACAATACAATATACATAACTGTTAAAATAAAACATTTATTATTCCGTAAAACTAAACCTATTTCCTAGGTTGCGGAGGATGGTTGTGCTGGTTGATTACAGATATGATATGGCCTTCCAGCATACACACGGTGGCTCGGCAGCCTCGTGGCCAATGCGTGGAACAGCACCACCTCTCTTTCGGGCCAGTTGCCGGTGTCTTGTAGTAGGTATAACCCTCGTAAAGCAGCAATGGATTTCCACGAATAGAGGTAACGAAAGACACTGAAACATCACACAGCTCTCAGTCAGTTATTATGTTGTTCTAATCAATGTTTTTTTTAAAGAAAACTTAACTTTTAGCATATTTTTTTTATAAATGACGATACATTTTCAGTGGTATCAAGGATCATTTGGTTTGTTCACTTTTCCTGTTTTGAGTTCGATTTTCTTTAAAACTGGAAAATACGCAATTTGGAACACGTTTTGGAGCCCTGTTTTTACCTTTGCTCTATAATAAGTACATAAAACAAACTCGTAAAATTTTCAGTTAAAATGTCTGAATTTTCTCTGTCGAGAAAATTTATTAAACAATCGTCTGACACCTACGGAGTACCATTCAAATTTAATTTACAGAAATTATTCTAATTGCACACGATTATTCCATTTAATTCGCTAAATATTTTATAATAAATAACTTATTATTCCGTAAAACAGTCTATTTCCGTGGTTGCGGTGGATGGTTGTGCTGGTTGATTACAGATATAATGTAGTTGTCCAGCGTACAGATGGTGGCGCGGCAGCCTCGTGGCCAATGCGTGGAGCAGCACCACCTCTCTTTCGGGCCAGTTGCGGGTGTCTTGTAGTATGTATAACCTTCGTAAAGTAACAATGGGTTTCCACGACGAGAGGTAACGAAAGACACTGAAACATCACACTTGTCTCAGTCAGTTATATTGGATGGCGTATATTTTTCTATCCTAATCTTTTAGCAAAATGATGAAAAAGGTTCATTATTCAGTGGCTGATGGCGTTGAAACTGTAAGTGATATCGCTTTTGTATGTATTTATGTATGAGAGGTATTAAATTTATCAAGGATAATTTCGTTCATATACATTCCTGTCTTTAAAATTGCATATACCGCTCTTCGGGACACGTTCATGGGGGGTGGGGGTGAAGCCTTTGAAAATCATGGCGTGTCTACACAAAAAAAAAGTCACGACTACTTTTTACTCTATACTTTAAACCTATATCTTATTGGAAATATGTAGTATGGTTCTTTTAAATTATTAATTGGCTTCGCATGATGACAGTCTCACCTGCTGGAAAGTGATGACGCGGCTGGAGGAGGAACGCGATTACCTAGGAAATACCTATGTATTCTCCTCTTAAAAGTGCCCAGATCATAACTATCCGGAAAGACCGACGCAGGGAGGTCATTTCATTCCTTAGATATTCTTAACAGGAAAGATGAAGCAAATCACTTCTTACGACAAGAGGACACGAAGAGGGGGCAGCAACTGATGCAACCTCACGGCACACTCTCCAAAATATATCTTATAAAAGGCCGATAGGCAAGCACTCTATGTCGAAAATCTAGACTTTGAAGCTTCGATTGCACCAACGCATTGTCGCCTATCAGCGTTTTAGCGAATCCAGACCAGCAAACTGATACTTGGCAGAGCCATCCCAACTGACAACAGTACTTCATGTTCATTGGATGGACAACCTCGCTTTGTCTACGTTCAATAGCGCTAAGCGCGACAGTGTGTCTTCATGGTGAGACGAACTCCTAAATTACTGCGCTCAAGGGTGGTGGATGGTTGTGGTGGCGTCTAACAACAATAGTAGACTCTTCGACTGTGTAGACCATGGCAGCCGCAGCTCACGTGCGTTGAGCAGCGCCAGTGGGTCTTCTTACTGCCGATACCTGTAGTATGTGAACCCGTTGCAGTAGAGCAACCGATTGCCTCGACGAGACATTATAGTTATATCGCACTGCCAGGAAGCCTTAACATAATATCAAGAAATGTCATCATCATCATCAGCCGATGTACGACCCACTGCTGGGACGCGTCACGTCTTCTCTTATAGTGAAAGGAACTGGGTAGTAGTCCCCGAGCGGGCCCAGGATTGGAGAGGATTGAGGATTTCACGTATATCTTTGGATTATTTCGCTGATGTATGACGGTTTCCTTACGATGTCTTTCCTTCACCGAAATGCTCCTGGTATCGAATTTAATTCCGCATTCATATGTGGATCTCATGATCCTAAAATCTCAAGAGGTGCGGAGATTTGAACCCGCGACCCTCCGAACTGTATTCACGCATTTCGCGAAAGGTAACTTTCAGTAATTATAATTTAAGTACACATTAATTTTAAAAGTGAGTTTTGGATAGCCGTCGTCAGTTGTAACAGTTAAGTGCAATACGTTAACAATAACTATAGTTGGGTAAGTATTTAAAACTAATTGTGTAGCAATAAAAATCCATTCATATCTTTCTTTATTATTTCGATTGCATTCAACATTAGATTTTGCGTAATGTTTCTAAGTTTTCTCACATTAGCTTTATAATTATTTATCAACTTTAAATAACATGACAAATCTGTACAAGTGGTGGACTTAATGTGTAATGGCATTATTTACTAGTTAACCATAAGGCTCAACAGAGATTTGTAATAATTACACGCAAATCAATATTCTCTGTATGAATTAGTTTCAGGCAACATTCATTGGTCCGTTCCGCTAAAGGCCAGTATAAAATCATACAAATAACGTCCATACAAAACGGTGATGGAATCAACGTTGTAATGGGCAGTATTTAAAATCAAATTTTAATCACACATGCTTGTCATTATTAGGATTATATTTACGCTAGAATTTTTCCTCGCAAGCGACTTGAAAAACATTGTACACGGGCGGTACGGCGATTATGAACGTCGTGCGATTCATTATGTCCTGTGTAATTGCTTATTTACCAACCTTAATGACCAATGTACTAATACGTAACCTATGTTGCCTGTTGTGATGGAGGGTGATTATGCTTGCCTTTTATATTGATGATCTCATTGTTGTACATCTGGATGGTCGCGCGACACCCGCGCGGTAAGTGCGTAGAACAGGCCCAGTTACACATAGCCCCATTCGTCCGTTTCACGTAATAAGTGTATCCTCTGTACCGGAGAAGCTGATTGCCCTTTCTTGACGTTATGAATTCCGCTAAGGACAATGCGTTGAATACGATAAGAAAACCGATTAAATATGACTTTAAGGCTAAGACCACACCACACGTGGCTCGCTTAGCGGCAAGCACTTCGCTGAGTGCTTAGATGGCATATCCTAGTGAACGAACATGCGATAATCTGTGACGCTGGCCAGACCGCGCGCTGAGTGACATGCTACGCGTACTCCTATAAGTAATATTTCCACTAAGCGTGCGACGTCCAGTGTGGCTTTGGCCTATAGGTAGAATGATAGAATTGCGAGAAAGAATAATATTTGTTGTTAAAACATCATCTTTCTAGCGCTTTTTCCCGTCTCTAATTCGGGGTACGCTTTGACCATGATCCCAACTTCAGTCCAATGGAGCGACTGCCATCTGTACTCCGTAACCCTAGTGACAGGGGAACCAGACCAATGGAATCATGGTTATACATTTAGTTACCTAAATGTGCAGGTTTCCTCACGGTAAGAGCATTGACGACGCTTTGTGATAATAATAATAATTATAAAAAGGTTCGTTATTTCGTTATTTATTTGAAAATAAGGTCATTGTGTATCATTGTGTAATTCACATGAACATCAGTCACTGAGTCATTATGAACACGAGGTTTATTGTCAGGAATGGCCCGATATGTTTCGGACTCCTATAGAGTCCTTCTTCAGTGGTTGAGTGTAGTCGCAGTCAAAGCTACCCACGCACTGCCCGCCGTGTGGCCCGCTGCGCCCGGGCTGAGGGCCCGGGGGCGGTAGAGAGCGGCACCGGCGGTGCTGATGTGCTAGGCTGCGGTTCGTCGTCGGAGGTGAACGGCGGCAAGCATGCCGAACATGGGTGCGTGGCGGGCAGTGCGTGTGTTGCTTTGATCGGGACTGCACTCAACCCCTGAAGGACTCTATAGGAGTCTGAAATATCAGGCCATTCCTGACAGTAAGTGGTGAGTAAAGCCGTGTTTATTTCAAATCTTCATCTATAGTTCAGTCATCATACTGAATATCATCTGGACGTCATGCATTGTTTTTTTTTTTTGCTTCAGAGTCAGGCGACTACAAAGTCCACGGATAGAAAAAGCCCCACATTTATCATTTATTTATGTAAACTTTATTGTACATAATATTTCTAGGTACTAATTGCAAACTTCAATCCATTGGGGTTAAATCGACATTCCCTACCTTCCTAACAGAATTTAAATCATTATTCAAATATTACATCGATAAAAAAGTTTGTGTAAGGCAGCTTCTGGAACACTTCACTTAAATATAGGTACAATATTATTTATAACTATAATAGAACAAAACACATTAAAAAATAATAAAAATAAATTATTGTGACTAAGTATATTAATTATGCATCTTGTGTGTTATTTACATTCGGTTTAATTATTATATGATGGCGCATGGTCGTGGCAGTCCCTGATGGACATAATTTCATCGTTGAACATTATTATGGTGGCCCTGCATCCTTTGGACCAGTGTGTGGAACAAAGCCAGCGAACCTTCGGCCCTTTTGGACAGTACGCGAAGTACCTGTAGTCTTTGTACAGTAATAACCTGTTGCCTCTCCTTGATGCTATGAAATGCGCTGCAAAATAGTATTTAAAACC
Organism: Tortricodes alternella; assembly: GCA_947859335.1. NCBI lineage: Eukaryota > Metazoa > Arthropoda > Insecta > Lepidoptera > Tortricidae > Tortricodes > Tortricodes alternella. The sequence goes on along the minus strand of OX401980.1, from coordinate 12,938,904 downwards.
ATAAGATAATCAATAAGTAAAAAGATATAATTTACCTTCTAGTTTATAAACGCTCAGTGTTTTAGTCAAATTCAATTGTAACATGAAAGATAAGGATAGAGCACATTTTAAACAGTAAGTAAACTTTAACTTTTAAGTAAATAAGCTAACCTAACCTAACCCAACACTACCGTGATGCTTCTCAGACGACACAGGTTTGCCGTCCAAGGGCATGGACGGAAATCCTGTGTTGTTTGAGAAGCATTGCCTTGTTCGATAAAGTTGGTGAACCAACAAACACTACCAACAAAGCCAACTTTATTGAACTTTCAAACTCGTATGATATCATTTTAATATCCTTTATTTAACTACGCAAAAAAGAGAATTATAAAATGTCAGTGGTCGCGTAGGGAGCATTTAGCCGTCCATATTGAATTTCATTATTTTTTCTGCATAAGTTAGATTAACCTATAATTGTCAATTAATGGATAAAAATGAAGCATTAAATTTACAAAATGGCGTATTTATTTACATAATGTCATTAGTGTAGTAAAATACAGGCTTTATATTAATTTTGGGAAAAAATGCTAAGCATTAAAAAATTTATCAAACAAAATCGAATTTAATTGGTTTCGTCAGTATTGGTATATGTTTCAGCGACACAGTCTTGACACAAGTACACACAGTGTTCATTGCACAGTGACTTTGCGCATGTATTGCACCTTTTTTTTGTCCTTCTATTTTTCTTTGATGGACATACCACGCATATCCCTTCTCTTCGTGACGACGGTAATTTTTGGTCTTCTGGTGGTACAAATCGTTTCATCTGGTTTCTCAATGGTCTAGGCAATGTTTCTATGTAAGATCTTTTTGTTAAAAGCGGTCTAGTCAACACCAGAGAAATTTGTTTCAGATTATTTCTTCGTACTAAAACAATTAAAAGGCAACAAATTTAAGCAAATATACTCAACATGACAACTACGTTCAATAAAGAATAAACAATAAAAAAGTAACATTTGAACAAACAGTATAATAAATAATTTTTTAATTTTTACTTAGGTGAGCGATCGCACGATGAGCAATTTGCCGCCGTGCGCGACCCAGTCGGTGGAAACAACTCTTTCCTCGCACTGGCAATATAAACTTACGATACACTAAGGTTATGAATGTGGGGGCAACTATTGGGACACTTGACATTGTCGAATGTATACATCTCAAAATAATGTAATTTTTTGACGATGGCGGCAAAATGCTCACAGCGTGAACACTCTAGGGTTAAGACAAAACAAAAACCCGCTCCAAACTGTTCTGAACAATATAAATTGGCGCGAATCAGTCTTAAGGCTCACGACATTTTGTCCTTACCTTTTTAATAATACTCGTAGTCTGATCAAGGTATTTATGGACTATATTCTTTAATACTCTTTAATATTTTAATACTTTAACGCTGGCCTTTTTTATAACGTTCTGGTCTCAATGGAGGACTCGACACGCGCAAGCGATAAGGTCCCCTAGGGTTAAGACAAAGCACCACTATACTGGTCACCTAATCGAAGAACGCACACAACATCTACCATGCGATTAATATAATAATCTTATGATCGCACTCAGAATTAATTAATGAACCATTAGCATGTTCCTTAATGAAATTTTAATAACAATACTTTAAGCTTGATTTCCTAATGATCCGTTCAATCAAATTTCGGTCATGATTGTTAAAAATTGTACCGATTTACTAAAATTTCATCAGTCATTTATAAAACCCGCTATTAGGAACATGTTAATCATTTATTCACATGTAACCTCGTCGATGTTCAGTGGTTGTGATAGCTGTTAGAATAGATAATCCGGTCATCCAAGGTGCGCAGTGTAGCGCGGCAGCCGCGCGGGTGGTGCGTCGAGCAGAACCACACGACGGCCGGGTTGCGGCGGCGTTTCGTCCGCGTTGAGAAATTGTAGCCCATGAACCGGATCTGGGGCTGACCTTTTCGTGACCGAACGAATTCGGCACCTGGGAAAAAATATGTTCGTTGGTAGCTATTTTGGTGTCCATATTTCGACATAATGATGTACATGATATTATTGAAACAGGATCTGTTTTTACGTGCATTATTCACAGCCCCTTTTAGGGGTTGTTTAACATGCGTTTGGAAACTTAAAAAAACCGAGTAACAGAATTTAAACTTGCGCTCCAATCAATAAATTATAGAAGTAAGTATAGTATTTTTTTCTAGGTCTTAAGTATTTCATCTTTTTATATCTTCGTGAAAACACTAAAAAAATTATCAACAGCCTACAAAAATAGGTGTTAACGAATAGAGGAACACAATTTATACATGTAAATACTAAGATACTTGATTTGACGCAAAAGATTAGGTTACTTTATAAATTTATTTTAATCCCAAGGTGTTATAAAAGCATCATTAACCTGTAATAGACAAAACATAAATGAGAATTAAGATCCGAAGGATTGATAAAACAAGAAGTTTGCGTTTAGAACATTTAATACAGAAAGCCGTCAGCCGCTTCTGCCACGCCCGCAATATAAGCGTTCCCTCATCATACTACGTATTGAACACATTCTAAAAAAAAGAAGGTTTTGGGCTAAGATGGAACACAATTTTAGCTGGCTCGTTTGCATCAATCAGAAGGCCCATGATTGTGATAACCCTTTACACTCATAATCTTATCATTTAAAGTGTAAATTACTGCTCTACAGGCCCTATGCTGGCGTCGACAGTACCATCTGATCTTCACATCACCGTTGATCAACTTTTGGTAGTGCGGAGTGAAGATGTGATCTTGATAGAGCAATCGTTTGGCTTTGCCTTCGCCGTATATGTCACAAGAGTAATAGACTGGAAAATTGATAATTTTATAGTTAATAATATTCTACATCCCACATATCATTTACTAGAAGTATTTAAAACATTATAATTAAATCATCAACAATTTCGTACAGATTAAATATAACAATTAATACAAAATATAAAACTAAACATACGCTTAAAATAAATATAAGATTATTATCAAAATATGAAAATACATACAAATTAAAATCTTAGCATAAAAATAATTATAAATAAAAATAAAAAAAATCGTTGCCATTTGTTAGCGTGCCCAAAAGGCTGGCAGCATTGCCACGTTGGATATGAGCCAGCCTTCTGGTCACGCGTCAACTCCACCAGTCGTTTGGAACATTTCCTAAAGACCCTGTGACCCCACAGGGTCCTTGAGTCTCAACCCCAAACGGCTCAAATAGACAGCCAATATTTAGGACTGCGTACATGCCCAGTTTGAGGGGCTCGGCCGAATTGGCCTCAGAGCCAGACTTTACAGTGGTTAGAAGTACGACTATTATATGCATGCGTAGAAGCTTATCTAAATTAGGCGCGGAGCGGAAAAGATGCTAAGTTATACCACAGTATAATAAAAAAACAGTATTTTGCCTCGGCAGTGTTCTCTTAATAATTACCTACCGCCGCTCGGTATGTAAAGACGCACTGCCGAGACGGGCTGCAAACTGACTGTCTTGTTTGGGTTACGTATTTGATATTGCTATATTAAATTGTCGTAGTATCTTACATTAAATATTACTGCAAATATTGTAACATGATTTTGTCAGTAACGCACTAAAAAGTACCTACAAAAGACCCTCATCACCTAACCCAAACGCGAGGGGTGTACTAGTAGTCATTGAATAGTTCCACTATCCACCTCTTGTTTCCACGGTCAGATCAGCTCGATGGTACCAAATCATTGTATTGTCATCCGAATTGCATACACTTGCAAAGTTTCAAATCGTTATGATAAAATTAGAAGTAGGTTAAAATTTACTTGTAAGATTTTATTATATTGTTTTTTAGTTATTTAAGTACGAGTGAAGCTAATAAAAGCGAGTTAAAAATTACATACATTTTGAGGAGATAGTACCAGAGTCGAATGATTTGACAAACATCACTATTTTTCGGAATAGAAAATACGTGATAGCTTAATTTATAAGACAACTAGCGACCCGCCCCGGCTTCGCACGGGTGCAATGCTGATACTAAATATACCTACCTACTACAGAATGTCCTTATAAATAATGTTTACAGCTTATGTTCCAGAGAGCTCCGATAAACGCGCGTTCGATCGCTGTTAATCATAAAGTGCTATGTCCCTGCATTTTAAATCTGTAATATCTTCGGAAATATTCATTTAAATTACATGCTATAAAGTGCCATATTGATCTATATTAAATGGACAATGTATTAAAGGTACTTTATTGGATAAGCATTAATGCTGTATTGCTTAAAATCACTTCGTAAATAAGCCATTTTTTCCCGTAAAATGTTAAGGATAAAAAATGGTTATTGTGGGTTATCCTTAAGAGATAGACATATACCATCACGGACTTTTTTGTTGATCTTTTTAAGGTGTACAATACTGTAGTACATTATTTTGATTTATCTCGTGGGGTACAGCCAGCGTTTGCAATGTAAGCGCAAAAAAAATAGTTTATTTACGACATCACATTAGAAACCTCTAAATTTATCAGTGTTTCTCTACAATATTATGCATACATTATACGCATAAACCTTCCTCTTAAATCACTCTATCTATTAAAAAAAACCGCTTCAAAATCCGTTGCGTAGTTTTAAAGATTTAAGCATACATAGCGACAGACAGACAGCGACAGCGACTTTGTTTTATACTATGTAGTGATGAAAACGAAAATTTTTCGAAATCGGGTATAAACAAAAATTTTCCTTCTCATAGAAAGTCTACCTTTTGATTTTTTAGATATGCTTTGCAACCATAACCGACTAGTAATAGTTTTAATTTAGATTATTTCTACTTGCTTCTTATTTCTAGTTTCAAAAGTGACTAACTAAATCAGTATGGAGTAAAAAAACGCATTTAATGTATTTTGCTTTTAATGTATAAAAAACAGCAAACATTCTCATGCCATAATTTACGTAAATAAATGCCCGGGAGCGTCTCACACTGTCTGCGCCTTTTCTTAACTCCGGCGCACTCGTGTCGGTTGTATACCGAAGTTTACCGAGATATTGAAGCGCGACGTTTCGGTCGTTTGTATGAAAACGTAATACTGCTTACTTAATTATACTGTGGTTATACTTTATGCATTTTATCGGCTCCCGCTGCGCGATCCTAATCACCTAATAGGGAACATGGAGATCGACCTGAACAAACCTCCAAATAAACTTGAAACCTTTATTACATGTACCTAACATTTCAATTTACATTTTAATAATAGGAAAATAAACTCGTACGCATTACAGTGTTTTTAAAGTTTGTAAAATTCGACTTGGTTAAATTCATTGGGAATGTTTGAATCGGCCATTTACGCGATTAAGTCCCGTTTACGACGTTCGTTAACGATATGTGTTTAAATCGCGAAAGTTTAAAACAATCTACTGGGCAAAGTATACAATATATATGAAAATACGGCTTTTAAGCCAATATCGTACAAGTTAAAATTACATACATTTGATGGGGATGTCAAAAACTAATAATTCAGAACTAAAAAGCAATATTTATTTTTCAAGATTTTTAACATATTTTGACCCTCAATAAAAAAAAAATAACAATCCAAATGATATTTCTTTTTCTTTAACATGCAATTATTAACATTTTCTTTCAAATTTCCAGATCTAAAGATTTTCTAGAGTATGATAGTCAATAAAGCACTTGTCGATGCAAAGCGCCTGGTTGCATTTGGAACACATCGTATTGACTTGCGTCCGTTTGCCCGCCGTTTTGCATCGGACGCAACGCGGCCTCGTGTGCTTCACTCTCTTGCCCGTTACCGCAGGAGTCATGACTGGGTAGTGGTCCTGCCCGTCCAAGCGCTGGACTAGAGAGACGATCGGTTGGCACACTACGCCTGGCATGCTCACTGCCACTAGAAACTCTGCCAAATTGGAAATTCACTATTAGAATTCGTTTTTTTTAATTTGCTGGATACGTCCACGTCCATTGCTGAGAAACTTTGATCTTTACGAAATGTATTTGAATTTCAAGCCGCTCCGGTTGCTAGCCTTAATTTGTCAACAAGAACTTGGTTGCTAAGACTCTTTATTATTAAATACGGTTAAATTTTTAGATGTTTGATCTGAAACACTTTTTAACTGTTTCCCTGGTAAGGGTCCTGAAAAGGAAATACAGGAGGGTTTTGGCACTTCATTTATTTGCATTAGAAGACACAACACTCGTATATAGTAGTTTATGCAACGGTTGCATAATGATAGGCCTTAAAACACTAGTGCGGTTTTCATGAAACGAGCCGATAGGCGAGTTTCATAATAAGATCGCACGTGTGTTTTAAGGCCAAATTATGCAGAGTTGCATACATAACTTTATCTACACACATATTATAAATCCTCCATGATTGGTTCAGAAACAATATTTTCTGGCAACAAGTTATTTGTTGCAATCGTGGCTGCATATTTCCGATATCCGGCGCATATTCACATCACACACACTACGAGAAGACTACTTACTATTCATATTTTCAACTAAAATGTAAATTACAAACAACTTTTTCTATTCAATTCAACAACAATTTCGTTCAGCAAAACGTCAACATGGCGGCAATTCGATCTTCCGTCAAGACCATTTTTTTTTTAAATCATAGATAAACGGATGAAGTCTCTATTCTCACGTCACTCGAGATCAAATATTGTGCAGTTTATATTAAAAAAACATACTGAATTGACGTTTCGTATCAATAACTGTTTTAATATCTATGGATACTAGAATAGAGACCCACTTGAGTTTTGACAGCTGTTCCAAATTTAATCTCATTTATTTACTAAAAACGATAAAGAAGTCATGTTATTTCTTTATCGCAGCACTGGTTTTTCCTAATTGGTTGTCAAAATGGTGGTCATTTCATACGGTTTTTGATTAACCAATGGAGGTTTTATGATATGGGTGTAGATAAAATATATTATGACATTACAACGTTGTTTATCCGATCGTGGTTGTTAGATTGAATTTGACAGACAGAACAAAAGAAGATGAATCAGTCAAACTCTCATTTAAATAGCGAACTGAGCGAAATATCGAGATGCCAAGGTTTATATCCAATCTACTTTCAATAAAATGATATTTTGCGACATTTTTTAAGCAATGTCCTCTTAAAAACATATATTTACCAGCTTCCTTTTATTTATAGTTTCGTTGAAAACAAAGATTCACTAAAAGAAATCTGGAGGCGCCGGGTATCGATCCCGGTACCTCTCGCATGCTAAGCGAGCGCTCTACCATCTGAGCTACGCCCCCTGTCCACAACGGAACAAATTTAAGTAGCACTAGAGCTGTGGCAAGCTTGGCTGAATGCCAAAGCATGTTTGAAATAAATCACCTTTCACTGACATTAACAATAACTATTCGACATTGGCATTGTCGAGTATATCATATTGCTTCACTTTGCCTTATTCTTACTTTGAGAAGTTAACATTGAAAAGAAAGTGAGAAAACAAAGCGACATTTCGTTACTATAGTTACGATCGGTTCTATATTACTAAGACCAATTTTGACTATAGACCATGGACTATCGATAAATTACACGTAAAGTAAAAAGGGCTAAATGACGCCTTCATTTTTACTGTTTTATTTTTGACAATTTTTTTATTAATATAACTATAATAATTAAATAATACAATCACAAATTATAATAACCACAAAGAAGAACAAAATTAAAATCGACTAACCTAAGAAATCAGCATCCTGCCCGGCTCGAAAGTCCGCATTAAGTCAGTTGCATTAGGACGCTGGGTGGCAATGGACATCTGCTGAACCAGTACGACCCACAGCGAGGGAGGCAGCCCCTGTCCTTTAGCCGATGCCCTAACTCCTTGAACAACCTCAGGGCCTCAATGCCCCAGGATCCTGCCGACTCAACTGCGACCGGGACAAAGCCGGGACATAGGTTCCAGGGCAAAGTTCTTCTAGTGCTTCAACTTCGGGGCAGTGTCCGCTGCGGGACCAGCTGCCCTCACGGTTCGTCTCAAGTGGGACGCATCGAATGTTGCATCCCACAAAAACAACGTGCCCTTCGCCATGATAATAACTTTTCTAATATTGCTAAGTATTAAGCTTTATTACGAGAGTGAATCCAAAAGTAATAGTTGTTAAAACATCTTTGCCCGAAGTTTTTTTTAGCTTGAACTGTCATTATGTTACAATATACACATTTCTTATCTATATCACTTGCCTGATTTCCGCCTATACGGGTGCGTTTACCTGTAAAAATAACATACCGTTAATAGAATCCATTACCTTTGAATATATATTAAACCTGATAAAAATTCGGCATATGTCATCTCCCAAAGCTTCATAGAAAATGATATTGGGTTAGCAATGAAAATGTTTCTACGCTTAAAGTTATACGATTTCAAATATATATTATAAAGATAACATAATGGTGCCATTACATACAATATCACAATTTTAATTATTCTTAAAAATAATATATATCTATGCATATTTGAGACATTATTACACCTAAAAATTAATTTGCAAAAGCTTCGTTTTGTTTAACTAGTTCATATTACAACTGGTGCTGACAATAAAACATTTTAAAGCAAATGAAAAAAAATCCGTTCTGGAGGCGGTGGGTATCGATCCCGGTACCTCTCGCATGCTAAGCGAGCGCTCTACCATCTGAGCTACGCCCCCTGTTCCTACATTTGCCGAATTTGTCTACATGATTGCATCACATGAATAAATCGAAGACTTTAGTGAACGCCGCACGCAAGTTACACGCGCGTCCTTTCATTTATTTACAACAGCACCGTGAACATTAAAATTAGGATAAGTACTCAATAAAAATTTGTGCAAGAAAAATAAACGGAAGCTTATAAACATTACAAAAATAATTATGCCGTTACTGTGTACACACACATTCATTTCGATTCAGAATTGTACCTCCTGTTTCCGAAAGATAAGGAGTTTGATGGATGATTTTTTGGTCTAAACTGCATTGTGGCGGTAGCCACATAATATAATACGCAACAGACACAATAAAGACGATTTCGCATTACCTAGAAAACAAACTTCCCTAACCTTCACTAAGCTAATATAAGCATATTTAAAAAAAGCCACCCGTAATCCCTTAAAATAACAAATAGAATAATTATGTACTCTTGAGTAAGCAGAATAATTGAGGAGTGTCTTTTCAAAAGGGCTTATTTCCAGTATAAACTTTTTTTGGGAACTCGAGGAAAACATAAATCCACTGTTTCCATTTCGAAATTATTATTTTAATTTCGATATTGTATGAAAGTAAGTTGACATAAATGCAATGGCATTACATACATTGCTTTACCTACCTAAATAATTATGTAAATTACCTTACATTTTTCAGAGTTAAGCTCTTTTGATGCGAACTTTTGGAATTAAGCCGTTTTGTTGTGACCTTGTGAGAAATAAGCCTTTTTGATTTGTACATTGCAGAAATAAACTCTAAAATTATAGGACCAATTTCCAACGAAATAAATGGTTCGCAGCTTACTTTCTCCTTGTCCTTCCCCTTCATCCAATGATAAAAATGTATTGCTTTGATGACTGATGGTTTCGATATAGCAATCATTGTTAAATCTAAAAGCGATTTTGGTGCCATAATAAAAATAGTTATTTATTATTGGGAAATTATTCCAATGACATTTCTTGATGAAAACAAAAGGTACCCAATGCATTTTTTTTCCTTTACCTGTTTAGTTTTTAGTGGCAAGCTTCAAATTTCGAAGCAATTGGCAAGCTTAAAACTTCTAATTCAAACTAGAAAAAAGGTGTATATAAGGAAGAAAAAGGCCCTTTTGATCCGAACTTTGATAATTGAATCTTTTTTTAGTGGACAAGAAGCGACATTTTAGAACGTTGACCTCAAAGAATATATGTATTTTTTCTGTTTCAAGCAGCACGTCTAGCACGACCTGCCCGCGAGTCGTTTGTCGCTCAGTGCATCCCTTACATACTTGACTAGTTAGACAGAGACGCACTGCGCGACAAACGACTCGCGGGCATGTCGTGCTAGCCCCTCTGAACTACTTTTATAGTTGAAAAAAAAAAGAAAAATGGTAATAAGCCCTTTTGAAAAGACACTCCTCAATTGTCTACGTTAGTCGTAGGTAAAAACCAGGAAGTATAATTAGGCGCGTATGTACAATCCGTATGCGAGTTGAGTGCCGTCGGGGTTTGAAGTAAAAGGCGGGTGCTGTCACAACACTACAACGTGGGCATGATAGGCGAGGTGTGCGGGCGGCGGGGGGAGCTACACCCCGCCTTTTACTTCAGGCCCCGACGGCACTCAACTCGCGCGTGGACTGTAGATTAACTCAAAACCATTCTGTTTTAATGGTTGTGTTGATTTTTTATAAATATGATTTCATCTTCGAACATATGGATAACCGCACGGCATCCTCGAGAGTTGTGCGTGGAGCACATCCATCTGGACTTCGCTCCTCCGTGTTTCTGAAAGCCGAAGGTGTATCGGCCAAGCTGGATAAGTTTTCGGCCGCGGCGTGACGTCACAAATTGAGGCTTATCAAAATCTGTAAAGAATTATATTACGGACAAGTTAATTAAATGAACAATAACGAAATAGTGGGTTTTTACGCAATTACCATTAGCAATACAATAGGGATCTTTCCTAGGTAAAAAAAATGTTATTCTAATTAGTCCGTCATTTGGTTATTAAACAATATTAAACACGATTTTTTGTTTTATCAAATCAATTAAAATTTACAAAGATAACGCGCATCAAAGTTCGGGAGTGCGGGCTAATGACGTCACTTAATCGTAGAAAGTGTACTAAGTCGTGACGTCACGCGGAACTTCAACGCACTATATCTTTGTCATTTTTTGTTTAATTGACAAAAGAAACAATCTATACCTATTCAATATATTTTTTATAATGTAAATGACGGACTAATTAGAATTTTTCAGGAAACTAGCCTATTAAGAGTACGATCCAAAAGTTTAAACTGTGTTTGAAATACACTGAATAAATAAAAAATCATCTTATATACTATAACTAGTTATTACAAGAGGTCATATCAAAAATATAATACATATTGCAACACAAATTTTAAATATGTCATCATAATATCAAATTAAATGCTTTCAAATCTAGGTCTAGTGCATCTTCAAATATGTCGCCAAATCTTTAAAAACAGCTTGCCAACAAGAAGGATTTAAATTTTCTTTAAAATATCGAACAGTTCTTAATATTATTTTAAATTTTAAAGGTTAGGCAGTTTAGCAAATATTTTATAAATTTTATTTTATATTTTATTTTATATTTTTTAATCATTATGCTGCTCTGCTATGTGCAGTTGCATGCTAAACTTTTCAAAAAGAAAGACAAGGCATTATTTATTACATACAGGAACTTTACTTCAAAACTGCGAAAGTGAAGAAACATTGAGTAACTCGGGGCTGACAATATATTAAATTTAGTGTAAGTAAGAACAAATACTAAAGACAACAAACAACAAAACATAAATTAAGAATGCCATTGAAACATTGTTACTGGCTACCTCAGGATATCCTCGCACAGGAATTAGGAATATCATCATAATTATGTATTTATTTGCCATCGATCAATATTTTTGACTTTTTATTTAAATTATTGGGTAATAAGGGCTTATGATTATGATGATTTTTCGTCGCAATCACAACATCATCAATTGAGAAGGCTACGGCCCTGCATCCAAACTTGTATTTCGAGCATCTCCATCGAAACTTGAGACTGTTCGCCGCGATCATGTGATGACTATAGACGTGGAAACGATAACCTTCGATGTATAGATATCGTGTGCCTTTTTTCGCCGTGTCGAAGTAGTATGATAATTCTGAAAAGAAAGAGTGATTTCACTCTCTATTCGATGAATTCCATGCAAATAATTCACTGGGAAAAATGAAGCAGAAAGCTAATACTACATTACAATCACCGCATAACTTCAGTATTATCGCGAAAAAACATTTTCGTGTAGCAATAGTTAGAAAAGAAAGAATAACAACCGAAAATTATTATTAGTTACAATTATGGGGTATTTAGTTACTAGTGAAAGAGAAAGAGAGATTTAAAATATAGAATTAAAAAAGAGAGTAGTGGTAGATGAAGTTTTGAAGTGAGTGTAGTGGCAGGAAACAAAGCACCAAAGATCCAGGTAGGTCGATGACATTTCACAAATCAGTGCAGCACCAAACTCCGTATGGGTGGACAGTAGGGTTCCTGGGTGAAGTCCTTAGTGAAAGTCTCAGGCAGCAGTCAGGTAAGCCACTGATGTCGGATGATCGTTAAGATGAGTTTGAGTGGGTGAAAGCGATGCCGGGATAAAGTGTGGGCTTAGGCAGTTACGGTTTGTGAGTATCGTTTATTGTGCAAATTTTAAGTGCAATACAGGTTTTGTAACACAATATTTTTGCAGTTTATTATCATTATATTAATTACTTTATAGAAAAGAAGGAGGATGAATATGCTGGTTCCTCACGCAAATCACTTCGTTTTTAAAAGTTTGAACGTGGGCCTTACATCCTTGCCGATTTCTGGAGCATCTCCACCTGATCTTCGATAAGTTCTTCATTGTTTTGCGAGCGCAGAAGCGATACCCCTCGATTATTAATATACGGGTTCCTTTAGTGGATACTGTAAAGTAGTATGGAGGAATATAACCTGAAAAATTAAATATAATACTTGTAAATCTTTCACTGAATATTTTCACAGAAACTAGATTAATGGCGCTACTCGTCACTTAATGGACATTTAATATGTTCCTTAAAACTTTGTATGATAAATTTAAAAAAGGAACATGTCTAGTTATTCAGCTGGCTGAGTATGACCACACGATTTTAATAGGTTATATTTTTGGTCATGTTGATACTGCCTTGAGTAAAATAAAGTCTGATATTGATGATCGGTTTAATCCTTTCAATTTGATATCCACTGGCCATCCAAATAAATTGCTTGGCCCGATGGTTCAATTCTTTACATATTCAGATACACATAATAAGTTTATTGTATATAATGAATACAGAGTTCCGTCACGTGCCATAATAGTTTATTGTCCTTAATGATTAAGTATCCTATACTTATAATCTATCGATTATCCTAACGCAATGTTTGCTAACACAAATAAAATTAGAAATATCTCAGGATATGTGATTTCACATAACTTGAGATAGATCTTACCTTAAGACCAGGTTAGGTCAGGTTAGGTTTGTTTTAACAACAGGCAATTTATAGGCTAGTCAACGAGGAGTTTAACCCTCACTCTAATTCCTCCGTTCGTGAAATTTTGCAGCGTGATTAAGTAAAGTGGCACATTTGGATTATTTGATACACATACTGTGTATACCAGACATATTTCAAAATTTTACGGACGGGGTCCCTATACAAAGTGAGTTCCTACTGACAAGCTTGCTTTTACGTATCCCGTACTACAATAAATACTTTTTACGGACTCGGGAATCGTTAAACGCCAAAAAATTATAAAGAAAGGTTCGGTTACATTATTTTTATTATTAAATCTAGCCACCAGACAACATAATATTCGTATTCGATATAAACCCGAAAAAATGATCACAAATATTTAAAATTGTTCGTCTCTTTAGCTAATAAAAAAGTACTACCTAAAATTGGTTCTTTCTATTGAGTAACAGCAGAACATATTTGTTATTGTTTTTCATTTCTCTCCCTGATATTCTTCACACTGATCGAGGCGAATGGTTGTGCTTCACGTTCATAGACACAATCTCATCGTTCACCGTATGTACCGCAGCGGAGCACCCTCGTTTGTGAAGCGAGCACCTCCACCGCACTCTGCCTTTGACTCGCTTGAACTTCTTATGACAGTGGAAAAGGTAGCCTTCCATCAGTAAGATGCGGGATCCTTTGGCTGACGTCTCAAAGCGGTAATGAAACAAATTCCCTGTTTCCGAAAAAATAATTAACATGTTAGGACATATTTGAATAATGCGATATAGAGCATTTAGACACTAGAAAGTATGCGGGCAGAATGAAAGTTTATTACGTCTGTTTCGTGTCAATTTAAAGATGTTTTTTCAAGCGCACGAATATTATATAATCACAAGTAACATTTCGTGTAAAAACTCAGGCCTACTGTCCACGTGAACCGCACGTCATACGCACGCTATTTCAATTCAGGATTGCTTGACGATTGCTTGCATCTTGCGTTGAAATAAATAAAACTGTGTCCACGGCCCATGACGAATGCATGACAAACGCATAACGATAGGCAAACGCGATGTTACCGCTCCGTGGACACAGTTTTATGGGTTGGTATCATAACGACTACATTGTCAAAACGACCAAATCATCATAAGGTCCAGATCTCAGAAGGACCATCTCCGTAGAAAGCCTCCGAATGACTTGGTAGCAAAACGACTGGTTCTCGAAAAGACCACATCTTTAATTGACCATATCTCAAAAAGACCAGGTAGCAAATTAACTTACTGATTTTGTTTCTGTGCAATTTCATAGGAATTTTTTGTTCTGTAAACATCTATGCGAAGGCGTGGGTAAAAGCTAGTTACGTATTTTTTTTTGATGTTAAAATTTTACGCAGAAACTAGCTCTGATTATACAAACATTTTGCGATCTAGTCGTTTTGCTACCTGGTCTTTTTGAGATATGGTCTATTAACGATTTGATCTTTTGGAGATGCAGTCGTTTTGCTACCAAGTCATTCGGAGATATAGGCTTTCTACGGAGATGGTCCTTCTGAGATCTGGACCATATGATGATTTGGTCGTTTTGCAAAGTAGTCGTTATGATACCCACCCAGTTTTATTTGTTTCTACCCAAGATGCAAGCAATCGTCAATTGACGATAGCGTGAGCATGACGTGCGGTTTACGTGGACAGTAGGCCTAATAAAACAAAGATTATGACGGGTTTTATTGGTGTGGTAATAGTGTATCCACACCAAACACATGTATAGAGAAGTGCTTTACTAGTTAGCATTTTCTTTCATTTCGTATGAAAAGTATCAGAGCACATTTTTATTAAAGGGAATTCAACAAGTATTTCAAGCGCTTAAATCTACATATATTATGACAACATGTCTCCTACAGAGAAAAGAATAATTTTTTCGTAATAAAGTTTATTTATATAACTTTTTCATTACTTATTTATTAATTATGGATAACAATATAAATAATAATAAACAATGGTTAGAATAAGTATGAGAACTAAAGTTAGAAGGCTGGATTTTACCGGGCTTTCTTATTGAAGGAAAGGATATCAATAAAACAACACTTTTATTGAGAAACTCAGTGACAGTTCTACAGACGTATACGTTGGGATAAAAAATCTGTGAGTCTGTGGGATCAGTACCTATAGTTTGCAAAATAAAATGCTTCAGTAACGCTGGGTCACAAAAACACAGTCCGTGACAGGATGATTCTGTTTCATGCAAGCCTGTGTTCGCCGGAGGCGTGGACGACCTGACCGTGCAGGGTATGCACAACCGCGCTGCACTTGAACTTGGCATGGGAGGTGCATCGCCACCACACTTTGTTGTACATGCTCCTACCGTTCATTCGGTAATTACAGCCTCTGTATATCAGAAATTGTTTCCCTCTACGGGTTATAAAAATCCCTGAAATAAATAATATTAAAATATATTCTTCATAAGCATTTCTAGGTCCGTTCGACAGCAGTATCTTCCTGTGGTGGATAAATATCCCTATTTATAAACAGATGCACCCCTTCCTCCTTCTCACTATGACACGAGGCCTGTGCTCACCGGAGAAACGTATATAGGTTGAGCAGGGGACCCGCTACAGCTTCACCCGCGGTATTTTGCATACGAACTTTATCACCACTTTTGGGATGGAATTTCAAAAAATCCCTCCTAAGTGCACCTCTAGGGTACTCGAGGAATGTCTCCTCCAAATTTCAAACCTCTAGAACCACCCTTTTAGGCTGTGCGTTGTCTATAAGTGAGTCACGGTACTGTGTTATATGTATTGATGATGATGATAATCCTTATAAACAGATATGCTCTGGTATACTTACAAATTACAATCTAAAATGTATGTAGGTGAAGTGCACTGCCGTCAGACAACTAATTATGAGAAGCTGAGTGTACTAAATGGTTATTTTTGTATGTTTTATAATATTGCTTATAAATGAGATTTAGTTTTCAGGGAACTAAAAGTGCACATATTTAAAAAAATATGATATTTAAATAACGTTAAAAAACAACAGGTCTAAACAGTTCAGATATAACCCATATATTTAATACGTGCATATTGTTTGATGTTTCATATTACATGAATTGATATTCGATCATTCGTATAGAGGACATCAGAGTTTGATTGTTTAAACTTTCTTTCATGCTTTTAAAAAATCATGCGTACATAAACAACATTCCAAAAGAGTATAAATAAATCGAATAGAGAGATCAATCTTTTGATGTATTTATGTTTGTTGTAAACGTACTTTTGGGTGATTCCATCAGTTTACGCACATAAACATAGCTTCGCGTTGTATCAAAATGTAGGTGATATAACTCAAAGCTGCGTGTCTACCGTGATCTGATTCCGCCTTCATTGTGTTTATCTTAACTTAAGTATGCATCGCGGTGCGTGCTTCTTACATACACTATCTCGTCGCCAACCGTGTGGACCGCTGCACCACAACCATACTTATAGTGACTTAAGCATCTCCAGCGGATCTTGTGCTCAGATCTAGCATTCTGCCTAAATTTGTAACCACCGTATAACAGAATTTGGTTTCCTCTACACGACACAGAAAAGATGGCGCGTTGGTCTAGAACAAGAACACACATTTACGCCTCAATTATGTGAAAAAATAAAAAAGATATAACGTTTTAAGTGGATAAATAAATAACATTTCTTCTCTACAATAAACTAACGCAGTAACATATTTAGACAGAACCAAAGTGAATAATTCATTTAATTTTTAACAAAACCACTTTGTCTATGGTTACGCGTTTAACGCATACGTAATTACTCTATATTAATTAAAAATAACCAACGTGATGCCCTCACGCCGGATTTAAAAAATTGCGGGGATTGTTAATAAAAATAATACCTTATCTGTTTTCATTTCTAATAATAATAATAACCGTTGTAACAAATAAAAGTAGGATATTCTAAATTAATATTATTATGGTATGTCAACGCGTATCAGTAACAGGAGGATACTATTCGAAATTGCTAGTGTTTCAGAAACCGAGCTGAAACCGGCGACATCCTCAAATTACTGTCAAATGTATCATATCTGAATACTTGAAAAACACACGGCTTTACTCACGATTTATTGTCAGAAATAGTCCGACATGTTTCGAACTCGAATGGAGTCCTTCTTCAGGGTTTGAGTGCGGTCCCGGTGTCGGACTATTTCTGACAATAAATCGTGAGTAAAGCCGTGTGTATTTCAAGTATTCATAATGTCTCACGAAAGTTATAATTTGTATCAAATCTATCATGAAATTGTTTCTGTAAAGTTTATAGTCACATCATAGTATGTGTGTCCTTCAAATGTACTATTTCGTTGTCGATAGTGTAAACTGCGGCTCTGCACCTGTACTTGGCGTGCGTCGTACATCTCCACCTAAGCTTGCGAGTGGTGGATCTTCCTATGTTGTCGAGCCTGTACCTATTACCGCAGTACGTTAGTACCTGACTCCCTCTAGACGATAC
Organism: Tortricodes alternella; assembly: GCA_947859335.1. Taxonomy (NCBI): domain Eukaryota; kingdom Metazoa; phylum Arthropoda; class Insecta; order Lepidoptera; family Tortricidae; genus Tortricodes; species Tortricodes alternella. The sequence continues at coordinate 12,921,217 of OX401980.1, read as the reverse complement.
AGAAAAGTGCGCCTTAATGTCTGCAAATAAGAGAAATAGTTTTTTATTTAATGAGCTCGTCGTTTATTTATTTATTTAACAGGAAGATACAAACGGCGGACCTAATGCTTAAGGTATTCTCTACCAGTAAAATAGGCTACACAGGAACATATTGAGGTTAGCGCAGGTTTAGAAGTAGGTATATAGACCGTAAAGCAGTATTCATTATTATATAAATTGTGCAGATATATTTATGATAAACTTAAATAAATTATATCGTTTAAGGTAGAGACGGACGGATACCATCAAATCACTAGTTTAAAATGTATCTGTTGCCGGGAAAATTCTAACTGTTGTTGGCTATACATGACATGCTGAGTTCAAATATATAAATGAAATTTATCGATCAGCTCTAGTTTTTTAGAAAAAATAGATAAATTTAGTAAGAAAATTATGAAAATCACTTGAGCTGTACAACAATTTCTGAGGGTATATTGGAAAATAATACGTCACGAGTCAACAAAAACCATCATAAAGCTCGCGGCAACAGACAAAAATTTAAATTTTGTAAATGTAACTAAGTAGAAGAATAAAAACACTCAAAATAATCCTAGTTGTTTATGAAAGATCTTCCAACCTATAAACAATCTAATAAATTAAATAAACCCGTCCTTTTTATTCCAGTCACTTTTTTTGCAATGTAGTAGTATACTCGTTGCGATAGTACACTATAGTATAGAATTTTCGATGGTGTGCACCAGTGCCTTGCGGCTGAATTTCTCGTGCGTCGTACAGCGCCAGCGCACCTTCCACCGCCCAATAGAACCGCTCGATCGGAACTTGCATCCACTACGAGGATCCTTTTGCCCTTCGCTGATCTCGTAAACTGTGTGAAAATAAATCAGTAGCGTTGACCTCCTGTTACTATAATTAGAATTGACTTTAACTGAATACCTTATTAAATCTGACTAAGAAATTAAAACGATATAACAAATTAAAACTTTAAGGCCCGTTACGAACGCGGGCCCGCGTAATTTGTAAAACAACAAAGCAAATTGAAGATGGCACACCAAAAAGTAGCGCGGGCCCGCGTTCGACACGCTTCGCGCCCGCGCCGCGCCACTTTCGCCGCAGACAACTCGGGCAGCGCGGCGCGGGGCGTGCGCGAAGCGCCGGCGACGCGTGCGCGGGCACGCAAACTTGTATTTAACGCAACGTGGCTGCGAGGCGTGAGCAACGCGGGCCCGCGTTCGAAACGCGTTGAAGTCGCCGCTCGCCTGCGGTGTGCCAGGATCAAATTGCGCGGGCCCGCGTTTGCAACGCGACCCGCCGCAAACGCGTTTGGTTTGCCCGGGCCTTTACTCCAGCTCTATACATACTTTACCCCGCATTACCCAGCTGTATCGCGAAGGACATGTTTTGGATCAGGGATGAACCAGACCGGCGCCGCCACCCTTTTCTCTTAATCGTCTATCCAGGTGCCTATATATTTTTGTGTGATAAGCGAGTAGGTTACCGATTGCTTGTTAAAGTGATTACAAATGTTTCTGTTGTTGGTATTTCAAATAATTTTATTAAATAAAGAAAAATTATAAAATATCACAGAAGGAATAAAAGATTGAAAATATATAATTTAACAGTTTTTCGTTATATATTCACTGTTACAACTTAAAATGTAGCTTAAAACTAATTTATAAATTTTTATCGTCAAATAATACATTAGCAAAATTGGGAGGAAGATTTAAGGGAGAAAACCAATAAAATTTTACTTTCTAAGCCACAGTCGCTTGTTTGATTGTCGTTATAAAAATATGCATTAAATAACAAAATGCAGTGCATCCGAATCTGAGTAGATTTTTTAGTACCAGACTTATTTTCAGAATTTATTTTCGGTAGTAGAACGATTTCCCTTTCAACGCCAAGGACGCTTAAAAGCGTCATGAGCTGTCGTGCCACCACCGACGCTCATAGTTGTCAGAGATACAACTCAAAAGAGACCTTCTTTCGTATGAATTAAGTGCATAGCTTTTGAAACGCGCTTGGCGTGTGAGTGCATTTGCATTTGGTGTAAGGCGTTGAAAAGGTTTGAATTGATCATGGCCATTTTAATAGTAATTGTTTGTGGACTTAGAAAGCTTAGGAGATGTTCTTTGGCCTAACTAGTCCTTGGGATTAGTTAGAAGTTATACGAATATTTGGCCAGCGCAGGGAAGCTCACCGGCGGGTGCGTGTGACCCTCCCTGACGGACACCACGTTATTGTGAACCATCACGACCCTTGCCTTGCAGCCCTTAGCGTAGTGCGTGGAGCACGCCCAGCGGGTCGTGTCGGTCCTTGATGACGCAGAGTGCTTGTAGTACGTGTACCCATTCAATTTCAGCTGCCTGTTACCCTTCTGCGATGTCACGAATGTCACTGTGGGGGGAAATGGGATTTAATACTTATCCAGAATGGCCTTGCAGATAATGAAACGACATAATGATTTAAAAAAAACATATGTGTGCCATTTTACGATAAAAATATGTTTCGTCTGTAGTATGAATGATAATAATTATTGTTAGTGTGGGATCGTAAATATTGGCCGAGGAAGAAGGAGTTGAATGAATTATTTGCAAGGTGCTTAAAATAAGTAAACACAACTAATTTAATGTCTGAATCATATTGAGATAATAATATTTTCAAACAAGATAAATAAATTAGTCAATGTACCTTATTCATTGAGAAAATCAGTCAATTTTAATGCCGATAATAATATTCAAAATTTGCATATCGATTGTTCTCGACTGAATACCTGAGGGTATTCCTTGTACATAATGCATATTAATTGTTTAACGAGTATCTCTTCGAATTTGGAATAAACTAAAGATTATTGAAACAGAACTTCTTTTTAATAATTAGCTCCACGTGACATTATAAAAAAGTTTAAATCAAAACACGTTTTCGTTTAATACCTACACAGTAAACATCTATAATAGACAATAATTTCATCATCATCATTTCAGCCGCAGGACATCCACTGCTGGACATAGGCCTCACCCATCGATTTCCAAAAGGGCCGGTTAGAAGCGGCCTGCATCGAGCGTTTTTCTGCCCTCTCTTTTAGGTCGTCTGTCCATCTTGTGGGTGGACGTCCCACGCTGCGCTTACCGGTCCGGTCCGAAAGTTACCGACATAGCCCACCGGGTTAGCAAGTTGAAGTGGCAGTATGCAGGGCACATAGCACGCAGAACGGATGGCCGATGGGGCCGAAAAGTTCTCGAATGGAGACCACGGACCGGTAAGCATAATAATTTAAAAAACCCAAAATTTTTAGCTACCAATACACATAGTTACAGTTTCATATTACTATATTAAATGTATACTATATTTATTTATACAATATATAACATACAATATTAGCAATAACATTGTTAGTATTCCAACCCGGGTTTGTTCGCTAATGAATCTAGTGGTCCATCAAAGACTTCCGTAACGAACGGTCGCACGCCTTCTTTGTCTGTCAACTTTCGGCGACTTTGACCAGGCTATCAGTCCACCTTGCGGATGCCGACTCATGCATCATCTTCTGTTATTGAGCTATGTGCTCAGACCACTGCTAATTCTATTGGAAAGCCCTTCCCTATTTAGCTTACTTTGGTTATCTTTGTGCGGATTTCCTCATTTCTGATTCAGGCAAGGAGCAGACATCTTTTCTCATTGTTACAGCTTTTATTAACTTTTATGCAGAATATTTATTAGATAAACGATCCCTCTCGCTAGGGCCAACATTTGATCGGGTTGATAGGAAAAAAAAAACTATGGTTGAACGTTAATCCTTTCGTTCTGTGAGCTCTACTGTAACATATTCTTGATAACAAGTTTTCACCTACTAACTGTCGGGTTCCTTCCTGGCATTTGTTCAGATCTTCTTGCTTCTAAACTATTCCAAGGGGAAAGTATGGTGGATGTTACAATATAAAATCCTACTTCCTTCAGTGTACACCACGGCCTTGCAGTTGAACTTAGCGTGGCTAGTGCATCGCCAGCGCACGCGCCGGTTGGACACATAGTTCTTGCGGAACCTGAAACCGCCCATCACCAGGACATCAGCTCCGCCTCTGCCTTTTACGAAATTAGCCACTAAAGCTGAAATTTATTGAACCTCTTATATACTGTAACAGAACCGACAATTTGCATCACCAATTAGACCTGTAGTAAAAATATTTGTCGCGTTCATAATATAGATCTTATTTAATCTTGAATATAGGAATAATAGATGAACTTATCAGTGATTATAATTAACTGGTAACTTTTGTTTAATCTTATTTTTTCATGCATCAGGTGTATCACAAAATACAAATGTCAGTGAAGCAAGCACTAGTTGTAATTGTATTCGGTCTATTTTTGTACAGCACACATTAAGAAAAGTGCCTGTGGTTACTATGTGGTTGGTCTTCACTTGACGTCGACTCTTTATTGTACCTGTATGGGACGTCGAAACTGAGCGGAGTACACTATGTTAAAGAATAAACCCTAGGTTTTTAGACGTAGACTGGCAGTCTTTAACCAAGTTACCAATGAAAATCATTACTGATCGTGTCAAGTCGTAAGTAAAAAAAAATCTAGGCACGTTTCGGCATTGTTATTTTGTTCCTTTTGATTTTAATAGCCACCTTTTTCCAATGTTTGATAGGATAACTATTCGCCTTACTGCGGATGTGCTCAACTCACATAAACTTTACTCATTAAAGCTGTTAATGCGCAATTATAGGCTATGCCTTGGAACCCTAGCGGGGTGAGTATGGGTGTTGTTGATGGAGACGATCTGCTGGAGTCGGGTGACCACAAAGGCTTTGCAGCCTTTAGGCCTGTCCGTGGAGCAGTACCAGCGCTTGCACATGGCGTGGCGGTAGTGGCTGGGGAGGATGAACGTGTAGCCTGCGCAGGATAGACGCAGTTGACCCTTCTGTGATCTTCCAATGATCACTGAAAATATGTATGTACCGTTACTGTCATAGGTAAAAGGTAGAGGTATAGGTTTATAAAATATTCTCAATGGACCTAACACGGTTACCTACTAAAGTTCAATTTAATAAGGTGGAACAAAAATAATCACGTTTTTACAAATAGTATATTGTGTTGTTATTCTAGTTAAGCTACCAGTATACAACTTAATAATAATGACTAATAAAAAGGATTTAATATTGAGAATTGGGGAACTGAGGGGGTTCGCACCAAAATCATAAGTCTGATTTAAGTCTTTAAACCTGATTTAAGAGGTGTGTGAACCTACGGCTTTTCATACAAAAGGCGATAACGATTTCCACCCCTTAAATGTTAACCAATGTTGACCAATTTTTGATAGGTTGTCAGTCAGAACAAAATCTAGGTCTAAACGTTTTGATTTTTTCACTATAATCAATAAAGATTATAGTGAGAATAAGAGATTTCGTTCTGACTGACAACCTAACAAAAATTGGTCAAATTCGGTTAACATTTAAGGTGTGGAAATCGTTATCGTCTTTTGTGTGAAAAGGGTGATTTTTGCCTTTGGTTCACATTCCTCTTAAGTCTGTCAGTTCCATACATTTTGACAAAACTAAACCATATTTAAAACTAAAACTAGATTTTAATGTTTGTTGTATCTTCTCGTATAGTTTACATAACACTTACGATATCTAGCTTACATTTTATAACCAAGTAGTTGCAACTTTATCTACAAGGCCTGTTTCTTGATAGTTTCTATGTATTCTCTTTTGTATAATATCCTTTATGATTATGCGTGCCTTTAGTCGAAACTATGATCCCATTTACCGTCATCAGGACAACCTGGCACGCGTACTTCTTGCGCTGCGAGCAGTACCAGCGGCGGGAATACTCCGACTCCTTCGGCCTATTCCAATTGCTCGAGTACATGTACTGCCCTACTCTCAGTACATAGTTACCCTTTGACGTAGGTATAAGTTCTGAAACTAATAAATACTATGGTTATTACTATTTTATCATTACAGAGCATTGCATAGTTAAGCTGTGTTCGGGGAGCAGGAAGATCAAATTAAACGTACGCTTTCTACTTCGATATGGAAAGTATTGTGTAGTCGATCTTCTTAAGGAATAGTTATTTTTTGTACTGTGATAAAAATATTAATGCAGGCAAAGCCTACCTAACGATTATGTTCACTAAGCACGGTCATAACATTCCCACTACACCAATAATATTATAAACCGGACAAGTGCGAGTTAAACTCGCGTGGAGAGGGTTCCGTTCCGTACATGATTATCTGAAATTTACTAGGTTACCTTAAATACCATAGACTTCTATTTTTTTCAAAATTTTAGCCCCAGTAGTTTCGGAAATAAGGGGGGGGGAATGGTTTTTTTTTCCTGAATAACTTCTAAACTATTTTACTTAAAATTCAAAAAAATATATATTTAAGATCCTCACAATAAGCCCTTTCATTTGATATGTCACACGATATAGGTGGCATAACTTTATTTTTTATTTTTCTAGTTTACCCCCAAAAAGTGACCCCTATGTTTAAAGTTCATATATTTACGTCACGCGTCCGTGTTGCGGTCACCAACTTACATATGAATACCAAATTTCAACTCAATCGGTCCAGTAGTTTCGGAGCAAATTGGCTGTGACAGACGGACAGACAGACAGACAGACAGACAGACAAACAGACAGACAGACAGACAGACAGACACACGAGTGATCCTATAAGGGTTCCTTTTTTCCATTTGAGGTACGGTACCTAAAAACCAAAGATGCGTCTTTCAAGGTCAAAATTTAAACCCAGAAAGCAACCCAATTGTGATAATTTCAATTAGTCATGCGCGGACTTGGCCGAGTAACACATGTCGTGCTCTATTGAAGATGTTCTCAAAAAAGCCATTCTTATGCCAATTGTCGGTTCATAATACTACAAAAAAATTAAAAGGATATCTGATGATTTATTTTATTTGTAGATACATTCAACGTAAATAGAAGTACTAAAATGCATTTATTTTGTTCATACATGATCGCCATATTCCAAATTAATGTGTAATATCCGCAAGTCAAGTGTCACCTAAAGCTAAACTGGCCGAAAAGAAACGAAAAAAGAAGAAAATTAGCCAAGTCACGTTTTTAAAACGCGTTGAGTATGGATATAACGTGTCTTTGTATAATATGTCATTGCACCACACCATTACTAAGGCAGAGCATCTCTTTCGCTTCTCCCTGGAACACTGCCATAGCTGCCGGGGCTCCATTTCACATTTCCTAAGTGATTTGGTACTGGTACGAGTACCAATCACATCGCTATGGTCTGTATTTTTCTGACTTTGCAAAGTTCAAATCTTTGGTTCACATACAATACAAAGTAAACGTTTCGTTACCATAGTAACGATTGGATTTTGTATCATTTATGCCCGGGTCCTTTATTTAGAAAACGAATAGTTTGGTTAATTTGGCATATTTTGTTTGCGTCAAATGTCAAATTATAACTTTTGTAACCCAAACGATACGTATTCTGAATATAGGAACGCGGTTAACTTCGTTAATAAAAAATGACAAATAATCGTAATTATCTATATGCTACTTAACCTCTTCGCCACCAGACCATTTAAAAAATTACATCATGTTCTGACTAGTATGTTCAGACATGTTTACAGCTCGTATTTATTTATACACTAAATATATTTATACAATAGTATTAATGAATGTCCAAAACAATATAAATTGAAACGTAAAACTTTAGGGTGTAAGCGCGTTAACAAAGGATTTTTTAAATTCAATTCCTGAAGGGGTGAAAATCGAAATTACCGCGGTTGAAGCTGTGACGAGGCCGCTAGTTACCTATGTAGGCCTCTGGTGCTGAGGGCACTTTTATCGTTGTCATACCTATCATTACTCTGGCGGTAAATATACCTAATTCAATTTTGATTTGACTAGATTTTTTATATCACATGAATTTGGCTTATAATCAGTTAGTGAACGAATAACATGTTCCTTAGTGATGATTTTGTATGTTTTTTTTAAAAACACGACAAGTGCGAGTTAAACTCGCGTGGAGAGGGTTCCGTTCCATACATGATGATCTCAAATTTACTAGGGTACTCTTAATACCATAGACTTCTTATAGGTTTTCCTGTAATCTATAAGTAAAGAACTATTTTCTGTAATTTTGTCAAAATTTTAACCCCAGTAGTTTCGGAAATAAGGAGGGGGGAATGGTAAATTTTCGCCTATTTCCCTAAATAACTTCTAAACTATTTTACACGAAATTCAAAAGAAAATATATTTAAGATCCTCACCATAAGCTCTTTCATTTGATATGTCACACGATATAGGTTGCATACCTTTTTTTTTTATTTTCTAATTTACCCCCCAAACGTGACCCCATGTTTAAAATTCATATATTTACGTCACGCGTCCGTGTTGCGGTCACCGACTTACATATGTATACCAAATTTCAGCTCAATCGGTCCAGTAGTTTCGGAGCAAATTGGCTGTGACAGACGGACAGACAGACAGACAGACACATGAGTGAGCCTATGAGGGTTTCGTTTTTTCCTTTTGAGGTAGAGACCGAGACCCGAGACCGAGGTACGGAACCCTAAAAAGGAACACGTTGACTAATTATTCGAATGAGTGCGATCACAAAGAACGGTTGGATTCAATTGTCACTTTATAACCAATTCTTTTTCAGAATATAAGAACGCGGCGTAAGTGAGCTAGTTAGTATCATATATCAGGAATATCATAGTTTTACCAACTTAGTCTTGCTAGAAACCAGTGTCATGGTATTTTAATTATGATATGCACGAATAGGTATAGGTTCGTATCAAATCGCAAGGTACATAGACATAGGTACCTATGCATGGTATGTTGTATAAAAACTAAATAAACTTGTCTTGTCCTTTAGTGTTCAAGTTTGATTTGACAGCTTTGTCAATGTGAATGATCGCCGTTGTACGCCACGATTTTTCCGCAAGTCATTTTGACACAGGCGCGACATTTCTTGCTGGCTCTCTTCGAACAATACCATGTGGATTTCTCCCGTATTTTCCTACGATTTCTTGAAAAGGAGTTCTGTCCAATCATTAGGAGATAGCCGCCGCTATGAATTGGAACTAACCGATAACCTAGAAAAACCATACAATTAAATTATTTCATATTCGACCACATGTAACACGGGACAAATGCGGAAGCAAAGTAGTGACTAACTGGTACCCGAGAGATGAAGAAGAGAAATAAGGAAGATAAATCAAAAGGCGGAAGGACGAAATGAAACTTACTGCAAGCCCATCTTGGTGGAGGGCAGCACAAAACCGACGAGACCTGGAGATAGCTGGAGGAGGCTTTTGCCAATGGGAACTCTGAAGTCAGAACTATAAATTAGCAACTTCATGAAATAAATGTTATTTGCAATTTATTTATTTTTTATTTATTCCCATTTTTGCACATACATTGATCAACGCTTAAATTTACTATTAACTTTATTATTAATATTTCACTAAAAATCATTATTATTCGGCATTTTACTACTATTTTTCAAGTTTTGATTAACTCAACTATTGCTCCCAAGCAAAGATTCAATATCAATTAGAAAATCTAAGAATAATTCCATTCGTTCGGTTTGTCTAAAGGTTGCTTACTGAGCACTGCTTATTCGGAAGGATTAGTCTAAGAAGCAACTAATTCTTGCAAATAAGCAGTGCTCAGTAAGCAACCTACGTTATCAGCATTTTTTTTGATCTGTTCTGGCTTGGCATTATCGTCTTTAATTTTTGTATGAACCTACGCAGAATCTTCCCTTGATTATTCATGGAAATCGTGCTCTTCCTTCCTATTTCAAAAACAGAGCGCGAATGGCTCTCATATAGATCGTGAACAAAGGGGCAGGGTTTTGCCGGGAAACGTTAACTTGCCAATTTGGATATCTGTGAATTCGGGACACTTTAGTTTTTTTTTTTACTAAAACGCACCGGGGAGTGTTATTTTTGCTCAATAGGTTTACCACAATCAAAACTATACATCTATGGAGCGATATAATTATGATACGTGACTGCTAAACCGAAGAAAACTAAACTATTACTTGACTAATGTGACACATCGCTATACAAAATATACATGGTATCGTCGTAGAAGAAAAAATACTCAACTAATTTTTCAATCGCATTAATCGCATACGGGCCATTTGAGGATGGGTTATAACGACCCCTGAGCCTCAAATGGCCCACATAATATTGTGTACTACCATTACATCTATCTTTAAAATAAAAAGTATCTGCGCTTACTTACGAGTCAGATAATCGACTTCATAACCCATTATTAAGTATGTCGTAACTACTATTCTGCCATATACATTTATACATTTTCTATTTGACCACTTCATTTCACCTAACTGGCTGGTCCATTGCTCCTACAAACTCTCAAGAACATCACGTATTATGTGCCTAATGTATCGAAATACTCAACTCAATGCATTGAAGTATAAGACTTCAATGGCTCAATGCGAATGATAGCCGCACCTTGCGATAACTCTCTCCCCATACACACTGACAGAAGCCCGACACCCTTTGCTTATTCGTTTGGAGCAGTACCATCTACTCCGAACATTAAGGTCAATAGCCTTTGACGAGTACGTGTAGTTGCCAATACGCAGAAGATACTTTCCACTGTTCAGTGGTATAAACTCGTACTCTGTAAAAAAAAAAACAGAAAGGTTACTCAAATAATATAAGGGACTTTCAAAAAATGGGTGAAAATAATAAAATTAACAATGAATCTGATTATAATAATTTAAAGTTTAAAAAAAACATCACAATAGCGCATCAAAAATAGGCAGCTAACATAAAAGAACTAAATTTATTAAAAACTATCCAATAAATGGTAAATCACTGTCAATAATTGTATTTAACGCCTTAGCGTTGTATTTACTGAGTTTCATATAAATCCCATTTCTAATGACGAACTTCGTCTTAGGATGGTTGTGGAGAAGAAATGCTTTGAAGACTTCGAAATCCGTGGTCATGTTGAAGCGTGCCTTGCACAGCTTCCCTTTCGTGCAGCGCCAGGAGCGAGCCGCGCAGCCTTGGAAGTCGCAATAGTACGTGAATCCGTCCAAAATTGCCATTTCTTTGCCATGTCGAGTTCTCACCATGAGTACTGTAAAAAGGTTTTTTGTATGGTATCGAGATGATTAACTACAATCAGCAAGTTTCTGAAGGGTGAAAGCGAGTTTTGCACTTCTTGCCTCTTGTGCACCGTCTCAATATCTCGTAGTCTTTCAAATTCAGATTAGTAAGACAAGCCTTGCAAGATGATCAGGCGCCTCATTCGGGAACGCTAAGTGATTCTGTAGCGACCCGTAAGCCAGATTTCTCATCTCGCTCTTACGCATTACGCGTCGTGCGGAAAAGTGGGATGAGAAATCTGGCTGTTCCCGAATGAGGCGCCAGTTAGCCGTAGCTATTATAGACTTAATGCACCGAGAACAAGAATGGACATGGACACTTTTTGACCCAGACGGGTATCAAATGAAACAACTTTTTGAAATTCTCACGCAGTCGCGTTGAAGGTTAATAAAATAAGTCAAAGTTATAAAAAATAATATTTTTAATGTGTAATAAACTAAATTACCTAAATCTAAATAAAATTTAATTAGGTCTAAAAACCATTTTTGAACCACGCGGCATTGTTCCAAAAATGCCTACGGCATTTCCTCGCTGTAATAAAATACTAGTGCGTTAAGTGAGGAAGCTACCACTCTTCAGTCTCCGGTTACATCCACCAGCCACTTTGAGATTTTCTCAGAGGCGTAGTACATCGGGACCCCACAGGCCGAAGGTCTCGACTCTAAAAGGAACAAAGTTGTATGTGGAATTGAGACCCCTATATTTATTTATTTTTTCATCTGCTTCTGCCGTTGCGTTAACTTTGGTGGAAGTCCGTGGAGATGCGATGGGGCCAGTGTGTTGCGTCCCACACCAGCGCCCAACCCATTTTCCACGGAACCAAAGACATCCCAGTCTGGTTCCTTTCTTACTTTTGTTGATATTAAGAAATAATAACAGAACTGATTAATATCTTACATAAATTCCATCGTTGATAACAAACCTAGGTGGTTCATGGTCATGCTCGATGGACTTTTTAAATATCCGCAAAGTATTGTCAAGGTGAAACCGAGATTTGCAGTATCGAGCCTTGCACCGCCATACTTTCTTGTTACCATAAACATACTGACAATAGAAAGGGAAACCATCCAATACAGCTAACTCTCTTCCACTCGAACTTGTCACAAGCTCCAAGTCATCCGAAAATACTGAAACATTTTAATAAACCTTTTATTTGGCAGGTATACGTAATTGAAGAAGCAATGAACTGCCTCTGAGTTGAACGAACGATATGCTTGGTGGAGTAGTGGGGCTACTAATTGGTCTGTCGTTGTTTGTTATTGCTTGCTGCGTTCGAATGGAACAGTGAGAAACTCAACGTCATTGCGTGTGAGTCTCTTATTGGCGCAGCGGTTGATTAGTGTGTAAACGAAACAATTAATTTAGACTGTAAGGACAAAGTTATTCGGCCTACATTTGAATGAGTCCCTCATCGCTGATCATCCGCTGCGCAGGTTAGAGAATCACATGACAGAACAGTACAACTTAATTCGAAAAGTTCGCTATAGTGGATGTTTGCCACCTGAATGAAGATAATGATTGAGTAAAATGGTTTTTATTGATTTTGCTTTGACAGTACAAATATTAAGTGATTCACATTGCTTGTGTGAAGTGCGGTCCTGGACGGCAAGCATGTGCGTGTGCGTGTGCTACTGATATGACGAAGGTACGTGATTTGAGAAATGAAACCGTGCCAACTGATCGCACCGCACGAGCTATGAAATTTTTACATATACTCCATCTCTAATTAAATATGTCGGCCGCTCGTGATCATGCGTTAGGAAAGAACGAACTATATGCATGTTTCGAAATAAGTGGAAACGAGCTTTGCAGTGACGGCTGCGACATCGCCAGATGTTCTTGAACTCCATCCGAGCCTCGCAGTAGAACGCGTACCCTCCTAATATCGCTATTTCTCTCTCTCGGGCGTCGCGTACGATGATCACTAAAACATTACAATTTATCTTTATGAAAAGCATTTATTTGTATTAGAATAATTACTCAAACCATAATCTCAAATAGTAATACCAAATAGCAGTTAAAAAAGATTAAAAACAATATTTATAATTGTGGACTTAGAACTATTTATAACACAGCTGAACTCATTATTTACTTATCACTAAGGCACATTACACTAAAAATCATCCATCCCATACATCCATCAACTCATCATCATCATCAGTTCCGTAAATTAGGGACTCTTTATCGTTTTTTCTGACTTCATAAAATCAGAAACGATTGCGCATGGATGGATCATTTTTGGCATTTGGATGTATAATCAAGTTTATAACTTAATAGTTCACATCTTGATGAAGATTCCGTCGCGTATTATGAAAGGGTGAGGCGGATGCATGTGGTGCAGGCGCGCGCGCAGCATCTGCAGGTCCCGCGTGAGGTGAAAGCGCGCCTTGCAGGGCCGCCCCTTGGTGCAGACCCACACGTCCTTCACCGCCCCCTGGATGATGCAGTAGTACGAATACCCATTTACTATCCCTAGCTGTTTTCCTGATTTTTTACGCACAAGACGCACTGAAAAATACGAACGTATACGGTACGGGACGGAACGAGTGACCTTCCTGCAAATGTGAGATTCTGTAGGCAAACAGAAAATAAAACGACAATATATTCAAATTCAAAAATCAAGTCGTTTTATTTTCTACGAAAACGAGATGACTATGTTTCAATCACAAGGGACAGTCTGAAAGACAAAGACTGGAGTTAGAGGAATGACCTGTTTTTTGAATTTGAATATATTGTCATCTCTCTAACTCCACAGAAAATAAAACGACCTGTTTTTTGAATTTGAATATACTGTCGTTTTATTTTCTGTTTGCCTGGTACAAATAATTATTAATATAGTGTCTTCTACACATCACAGATTGTCTGTCAGTCTACCTCTGTTGAAAACGGCACTCTTACGTATGACTAATTTACATTAGTGTAAGAGAATGGATGTGTGTAGTAGTGACGGCCTACCTTATTTTAGCAGAATGTGTGAGCGTACTTTGTCTACCTATTTATATGATCGACTTTTAGTTTTTCCGTAAAATGGTGCCAACAAAATTATTATGAAATAGTAGTTTATGCAACGGTTGCATAATGATAGGCCTTAAAACACTAGTGTGGTTTTCATGAAACGAGCTTTAGCGAGTTTCATAATAAGATCGCACGTTGCATTCATAACTTTATCTACACACATATTATAAATCCTCCATGATGGGTTCAGAAACAATATTTTCTGGCAACAAGTTATTTGTTGCAATCGTGGCTGCATATTTCCGATATCCGGCGCATTTTCACATCACACACACTCCGAGAAGACTACTATTCATATTTTCAACTAAAATGTAAATTACAAACAACTTTTTCTATTCAATTCAACAACAATTCTACTTTCGTTCAGCAAAACACCAACATAATGGCGCCAATTCGATCCTCTGTCAAGATTTTTTTTTTTTTAATATTAGACAAACGAATGAAGTCTCTATTCTCATGTCACTCGAGATCAAATGTTGTGCAGTTTATATTAAAAAAACATACTGAATTGACGTTTCGTATCAATAACTGTTTTAATATCTATGGATACTAGAATAGAGACCCACTACAGTTTTGATAGCTGTTCCAAATTTAATCTCATTTCTATACTAAAATTGATACGGGAATAACATTGCAGCACTCGTTTTACCTAATTGGTTGTCAAAATGGTGGTCATTTCCTACGGTTTTTGATTACACTATGGAGGTTTTATGATATGGGTGTAGATAAATGTTATTTATTCCTGTAAGATAATGAATATCATGACCAGAATTTACGACACTACATTGTTATCCGTAATAAGTACGCATTTATTAAGATAACTTTTTGTCACTGTGGCGGCGAAAACATTGCAAACTGGTGGTGGGGGTGAGTTTTGCAATGCACTGTTCTGGAAATCACTTTCGGGAAAAATACAACCTTATTCTGTTTATTGGGGAGAAGCAGGCGTGATAACGCGAGCAGTTTTTTTCCTTTTGTATTCGCGCCATTTTCTCTTGGCTTCCCTATGTTCCCGAGGTGTCATGTACTTCACCCCTCGAAATTGATTTCTTATGCGAATTCTAGCTCTATCTTTCGCTTTCATTTCAGCATATTTTTCTGGATTATTTTTAATCCTTTCCCGGTACCGACGCATTTTCTCAGCTGAAGTAAGTGGTTTAAGTTTTCGTTTCCCTGAAAGTAACAGGTTTATTTTTATATATCATTTTGTTATTCATTCTAATATATCATAAAAAAGCTTAGTTTTTTTCTTTGTTTAGTTATAAACATGACGTAAGTACCTTTTTATTAGCATAATTACCATGTTAGAACGAAGATAATAAATACAATAAAATCATTCAGTAAAAAGTAATAAAAATCATTATTTTCTCCGAAACGATTTGAACGAAAATATTATTTTTTTGTATACAATTCTAAATAGAAATGGATGGCCATAAAGCATGTAATATATGTTTATTAATCATACAAATGCTTTAAAAAATAAGATTGAAGCTAGTTTTGCGAAGCTCAGTCTTCACATAGATTACCAAGGGGTGTAAGAGATCAATTGTACCCTAGATGTTTAGCCACACGGGCCTTTTACTTATTTAGTCTAAATGCAATCATAGTTCAGACGATATTTTTAGTCAAGATTCCCATTTAGACAGGAGCCAAAAGTGTATGTACCTTTTGATTCTCGTCAACGGATCTTATCAAAAATCAATACCTAATCAATACATATAGTCAATACCTCATCCCACTTTATAATACGTTCCGTCATGTATCACAAAGTTAGGGGGGCTATGATTGTGTTCCAGCTTCGCGTTGAAGATGTCAGCGTCCTTGGTCATGTGGAAGCGGCTGCGACAGCATTTGTTGTTGGTGCATCGCCAGATGTCCTTGACACTGCCTTGGAAAGCCAGGTAGAAGCTGTAGCCCCCAACTATGGTCAAGGGTTTTCCTGCTGTGTTGACAACAAACTCCACTGGAACAGAATCACTTTAGATTTAGTTTAACGATCTATAAATCAATTTTGTCCATTATTATTTTAAGATAATTAGTGATAGTACTTTTGACAACCATGAATAAACGCTCAGAACGGTTTCAAAATTTAGTTTATTTCTTATGAAGCAAATTAATACACAGAGCAAATACATTTAAATCTAGGTCAACAATTTCGTCAAGAACGCTTCTTATTATAAAAGTCTGCGCCTCATTTGAATTCACTGGCACAGTGTAACTTAAATAAACGAATTCTTTGGAAATCGCGCTACATTCACAACACATGAAATTGTCTTCAGCCAATCTGTGGTAGAATATCATGCGCACGTCGTAAAAAAGATCTTGGTTGCAAACATTAAAAGTTTTTTTTATTTATTATATTCTCAACTTCATTAGCCAACGGTTATATTATCTACACTTTGAAATATACGCCATTCCGAATCATAAATCGCCGTTTTGGATGCGAATGGTTCAAGTTCTTGCGGAATATTTCGCTGTTCTTGGTGGCGCTGATTCTCGCCTTGCAGTTCCCGTGAGTGCAGCACCACACGTTGGTGGACCCCCTGCTGCTGCCCTTGTGTATGAAGAAACTGTAGCCGTCGTAGACCAATAAGTCACGGCCGCGGGTGTTGCGGACCCAATACACTGCGGAAAATAATTGAGCGTGAGGTAAGTCCCAGATTAAATACGTTTTTTAGGGTTACGTACTGAAAAGGTAAAAAAGGAACCCTTATTCTATACATCAGTGTCTGTATGTCACAGCCATTTCTCAGCAACTATAATTACTAACTTGAGATTTGGAATAATTATAGAACTTGCGTGCCCCCGTATATTGCGAGAATAAGGTGTCATCCATAAAGTACGTCACACCTTATGGGGGGGGAGGGGGTCGACGAAGTGTGACATTGTGTGACAAGGGGTGGGAGCGGTCATAAGTTATGTGACGTCACATTTCAAAATCGAATCTATCTAAGTGTTAAAATGCCAAAATTGAACTATTAACGAAAGGACAAGGTTTAAATTGTTTGTTGGCGAGTTCACACTCTCTCTACTAGTGTAACGCGCGTTTTTACTAATGTTTCATTTGATGCTGATAATATTTAAAAAAAATTGGAAACAAAACTAATTTCGGAACTGCTGTTTTAGTTTAATAATTTTTAGATGTAAAATTGCAAAATATGTGACGTCACACTAGGGAGGGGGGGTCTCACAAATGTGACCAACTGTGACAAGGACGGGGGAGGGGTCAAAAAATCACGAAATTAGTGTGACGTACTTTATGGATGACCCCTAAAATGGTTACATTATATTTAAAATATTACTAACAAAGGGGGCCAAGAGCACTTCCTTGGCCCTAGACCCACTGGTCTTATTTTAACAGTCATCTAGTATGGTTAAATGGGTGTAATTTGAAAGGACTTTGTTCAAGCATTTCATGATATATATTTCTTTTTTTATGTCTGTTCATTTTTATTACTTCTTTACATAAATGTGCAATCATCATTCATTACAATTAAGCGCCAGTTTACTCCAATGCCAACAACAAATTCTACAATAAATAAAAACAAGTGCATTCAATTCGATACTCTTGTTTGAATAAACTTTAAGATCTTCAACCTCACATAGATTAACGAAAATTAATGAGAACCTTTACTTACAATCAGTTAAAAAAGATACATTTTACGCTTGTGTTAAAAGTAAGGCGAGGACGCAGCGATACAAATTTTACACAGGGCGGGAAGTGGACGCGACGCTTCGTATCGTCGTCTGCGTCCTTTTTATTGCATAACACAGAAAACGAGCGCGGACATGGATGGGACGCAGGAGAGCATGAGCGGCGGACAAACACGTCGAGCACAATGACGCCAATCGTGAGCGGCCGCGTTCTGTCCGCGCCCCGTAACCTCTATGTTTTGAAATAGAGCGCTTACGACGAAGCGTCGCGTCCGCCGTCCTCTGTGTAGGTTCTATAATAATAATAATAATACCATTTATTCCAGGCAACAAGGCCCATAACATAAATACCTTTATCTACACCCATATCATAAAACCTCCATTGGTTAATCAAAAACCATAGGAAATGACCACCATTTTGACAACCAATTAGGAAAAACCAGTGCTGCGATGAAGAAATAACATGACTTCTTTATCGTTTTTAGTAAAGAAATGAGATTAAATTTGGAACAGCTGTCAAACTCAAGTGGGTCTCTATTCTAGTATCCATAGATATTAAAACAGTTATTGATACGAAACGTCAATTCAGTATGTTTTTTTAATATAAACTGCACAATATTTGATCTCGAGTGACGTGAGAATAGAGAATTCATCCGTTTGTCTATGATTTAAAAAAAAAATGGTCTTGACGGACGGCCGCCATTATGTTGACGTATTGCTGAACGAAAGTAGAATTTTGTTGAATTGAATAGAAAAAGTTGTTTGTAATTTAAATTTTAGTTGAAAATATGAATAGTAAGTAGTCTTCTCGGAGTGTGTGTGATGTGAAAATGCGTCGGGTATCGGAAATATGCAGCCACGATTGCAACAAATAACTTGTTGCCAGAAAATATTGTTTCTGAACCCATCGTGGAGGATTTATAATATGTGTGTAGATAAAGTTATGTATGCAACTCTGCATAATTTGGCCTTAAAACACACGTGCGATCTTATTATGAAACTCGCTAAAAGCTCGTTTCATAAAACCGCACTAGTGTTTTAAGGCCTATCATTATGCAACCGTTGCATAAACTACTATAAGACTAACATACATAAGTAAAAATAAAACTCTTAAATAACTAGGTGACACGTTTGGCCGGCGACGTGTGACACGGTTTCTCGGTGTCCAATAACCGTCCACGAAAACGACGGAATACGACACCCCTCGGCCAGAATTCCTGCTTTGCGAAAGCAGCAAGTTGGTCGGTCGGTATCCCCACCACAAAGGACGTAAAATTGACTTTGTGACGGGATTCCAACTGCTCGACCCTCAGGGTAAAACTGCTTTTCACTGTGATATACTCTACGATCTCCTCCTTCTTCGTAGACTAATGCAGTCCGGACACGTACAACTGCGTCGTTTTGCGACGCTTCTATAGGATTTGTATGAAAGTACATGAAAAGAACGCCGTGTCCTCGCCTCGTCTCCATCTTACGTCTCTTCTATGAGGCCTGCACCTAAGGTTCACATATGCATTAATGTTACCCAGCACTGATAGTGAGTGCAGCAATAACTTCAACTGCGGAGATTATGGAGAAAATTAATGAAATAACTATTTATATATGGCATATCATGTTTCACAAACAGGTAAATAAATATTTAAAAAATACAGTAAATAATAGTTCTAGAATTTGATTGCAGGTACTTGTTTTAACTATTTATGATGCTTTAGAGCTTAACAAAAATCCCGTTACATATAATAAACTTGGGCGGTGGATGATTATGGTTTTCCATGACGCGGAATATTACCCTGTCCTTAGTCGCCCCGATTCTGGACCTGCAGTAGGATATAGTACAACACCATGAATTCGTGTTGCCTCTGCTGCTACCCTTATGCAGGTAAAACGAGTATCCGTTTAGGATTAACATCTCATTACCGCGCTTGTTACACACCCACGAAGCTGAAATAAGAAATACGATCACTCAGTGCTTCGCGCCTCTTCGACATTGCCTAAGCAATGACCACTACCGACCAAAAACAGCGAAAACAGATTTGATACCTGTTCTTGGTTCGATTACTACCAAATAAAATACAGTACAAATACTTTTTATTGAAAACCACATAAAACGTATAGGAAAATCACTAGCAAAATTACAAGGCAAACAATAGGCGGTCTTAACGCTAAATAGTGATCTCTAATAGAAAAATTTAGAAAGAAAAGATGGCATAAAAGAGTTCTGCAAAAGCTGTCAACTGAAACAATTAATTAAATACATGTACATAATAGAAAAAAAGTGCCCGAACGAATCGGCAGTTCGAGCAATTTGACCTGTTAATGTCCACCGTACCAAATAATCAACTGCTGTTATTCTATTTTTGCATAAGGACTTATTATACCTTTTAATTACTCCGGCTATTAATCATTCAGAAAATTGTGTTTAAACAGAACTACGTACATAAATTATAAGTAAAGTTTTTATACACGAAATAAAATATAAACTACAGCATTCATATTTTCTTACAGACCCGGGCAGAGGCCCGGCGGGGCGAATGATAGTCGGGAACGTCCAAGCGATATTGTTGCGGTTCGCGAGCGAGACTCGCATCCCACTCTTACGCATTACGAATCGTGCGGAAGAGTGGGATGAGAATATCGCTATCGCATTGCCACAATATCGCTTGGACGTTCCCGAATAGAGGCGCAGATTGTGTGTCATGGTCAATTGAACAGCATTTTTGTATAGCGTTTAGTGTATGTTCTGTAAATATAATAAAAATAATAGCAATTGACTTTACGTTACAACCGGACCGAAAGTCGTTCGATTTCAGCTTAATTTATCGTAAAACTTTGTCATAATTAGTTAGAATTAGTTAGAGTTAATTAGAGTATGGCGGAGGTTATTTAAAGGGCCTTGGCGCATAAGGGGGGGTGATCGGCCTTTTCACTTTCTGAAATTTTACTCATCTAGGTTTGTTGAGAATGAAAAGACGTGCTCATTCTCTTAATTTGATTTACCTAAGCGCTCAAAAATCTGTGTTATTGGATCACGATTTTTTTTTGATTTTTTCGTATATCTCACCCGCATTAAAAGATTTTTCAGTTTTCTTTGCGCCAAATTAAAGGTCTTGGACACGCACATAAAACATATTTTTTTTTAAAAAAAATCGGCGGGAAATTCAAATTTTTTTAAGACTCGAAAATTTTTAATTATTTTTAAAAAAAAACCTAAGGACTCACGTTATGATGAAAAAAATATATGTTATGTGTCTTCATCAGATGTATCGCCATGAATTGTTTCATAATTTTTGAGGTGGTGATAGAGGGTGAAAAAATTCAAAATCTATTTTTTTAGCTATTTTTCGATATGTTTTCAAATAAAATTTTTAATTTTATAATTTCTTTTATGTTTTTTCTGAAGAATAAAGGTTTTAAATAATTTTCAGATTGAAAAGATTGAAGATGAACCGGTGAATAAAGATTTTTCAAATATTAATCTCTATTTTTCAGTAATATTTAAATTATTATTTTAGAATTTATTTTTTATTATATTTCTTGTGAATGAAATTTTTTTTTAAGCTATTCTTTGTTTATTTTCTTTTTCTGTTACCATATCTAACTTTTTTTAAATGAAATTATAATGAAAAACACAGCTTCGAAATATAAATTATTTTTATTGTGAAAAAAATAAATTCTTACGTTATAAAATGAAAATAATATATTTTTTAATCCTCATCACTGTCTTCATTTATAACTGGCAATTCATGCATGCTGAAGATTTTTGATAATACATCTGCTGGCTTTAATATTTTAGAAAGGTATCGAGCGTAGGATACGTAATATATTACAGTGGCAACATGCGAACAGCAGCCCAGAGTTCTAGCACCATTGGGACAATCGCAATACCAACGTTTTATGGTATCTATGTTATTAATGTCAGCTTGGTAATGAATGTATACATTGTACATTTTTGATTTGATATGTCTCGAGTGGATTCGAATTTTTAATATTTCCGGAGTTTCTTTACAATACTGTAGTTCCATATTTTCAGAATCACCAATTAATTCTGCTAAGTAGCATGTTGATTGCTTGAATTGGTAAGTACCGTTAAAAAATATTTGTATTTCTTCAACCGTCAACTCGGGAAAATCGAACATATCGTCCGATGTCAAATTCTCAAAACAACTCTTCTTTCGATTCCATCGTTTAGTTTCTACCTCTGTAGCTAGGGTATTGTCTAAACGTTTCAATTTTTCAATTCGCTTTAATACTTCATCATTACTGTGAATGTTGGAGACATGCCGTTTACCAAACGTATTAACTAAAAATCCTGCTATTTTACAGTAGAGCGCAGCATGGGGAAGCATTTTATTGTCAAACTGATTGTGCAAAAGCTTATATTTTTGGCTTATAACACCATGTACAGCTTCAACAATCCAGCGAACAATGGTTACAGTCCGAGACTCATTTGACTCAAGAGCAGTCAACTGTTTTCTCTTATTTTTGAAAGCTGGCATGCGTATCACATACTTTAGAGATTTTAATGTTTCTACTACGTCGCGAAAACCCCTGTCAAGAAAAAAAATGTCTCCTTGTAAGTGTCTTGAGGCCATTAGGCACAATCTGTTTGACAATACAATGCTTCCCCATGCTGCGCTCTACTGTAAAATAGTAGGATTTTAGTTAATACGTTAAACGGCATGTCTCCAACATTCACAGTAATGATGAAGTATTAAAGCGAATTGAAAAATTTAAACGTTTAGACAATACCCTAGCTACAGAGGTAGAAACTAAACGGTGGAATCGAAAGAAGAGTTGTTTTGAGATTGACATCGGACGATATGTTCGATTTTCCCGAGTTGACGGTTGAAGAAAT
The DNA here is from genome assembly GCA_947859335.1 of Tortricodes alternella. Taxonomy (NCBI): domain Eukaryota; kingdom Metazoa; phylum Arthropoda; class Insecta; order Lepidoptera; family Tortricidae; genus Tortricodes; species Tortricodes alternella. Next base: position 12,898,548 of record OX401980.1, on the reverse strand, counting down.
ACAAATATTTTTTAACGGTACTTACCAATTCAAGCAATCAACATGCTACTTAGCAGAATTAATTGGTGATTCTGAAAATATGGAACTACAGTATTGTAAAGAAACTCCGGAAATATTAAAAATTCGAATCCGCTCGAGACATATCAAATCAAAAATGTATTCATTACCAAGCTGACATTAATAACATAGATGTCATAAAACTAGACGTGGGTAACTCCGGATTCAATGAGTCAAATGATCCAATTCCGTGACCGGACTCGATTGACTCACTAAATCCGCGCGATCCTTACTGAGTCCGCGGACTTACTAACTCCGACTGGACTGACAGACTCCGAACGAAACCTACTCTCGCTACCGCTCCGGCCGACCCGATCCGCGTCACTTGATGTCGGTGGTGGAAGTGACTATATACCTGATCTGAATACATGAAATATATTAAACTTCAAACATGTTAGTTGTGAATAGGCCCTGTAAATATTTGTGCTAATATTTTTCAACTAAACTTGTAAATAAAACAAAAATAAAAAAAAAAATCACAAAAAAAGAAATAAAAAAACAATCACTGCGCATATAAATCAAGCATTCAATTGTAAATAAAATCGATTTTTACATACACCTATCTAACACATTGTTAAGATTGACAGTCCTAAGCCTGTGTGTGTACGAAGGGAAATCTATAAACCATTATTTAATCCAATCAACAACAAAAACACCATTACTCATCACTCCGGTCCGGTTGGTACATGTATAATTAATACCGATCCGAAAATCCGATGCATTCCGATGAATCATAAATGTTTAAAACGCTCCGGACGCGATACGAACCGGACTCATCAAGAGGAGTCGGACTCATTAAGCTGACTCGGATCCGATCGCGGATCCGGACTCAGTGAATCAAATCACTCCGCGGAGTCGAGATTACCCATGTCTACATAAAACGTTGGTATTGCGATTGTCCCAATGGTGCTAGAACTCTGGGCTGCTGTTCGCATGTTGCCACTGTAATATATTACTTATCCTACGCTCGATACCTTTCTAAAATATTAAAGCCAGCAGATGTATTATCAAAAATCTTCAGCATGCATGAATTGCCAGTTATAAATGAAGACAGTGATGAGGATTAAAAAATATATTATTTTCATTTTATAACGTAAGAATTTATTTTTTTCACAATAAAAATAATTTATATTTCGAAGCTGTGTTTTTCATTATAATTTCATTTAAAAAAAAAGTTAGATATGGTAACAGAAAAAGAAAATAAACAAAGAAAAGCGTCAAAAAAAATTTTAATTCACAAGAAATATAATAAAAAATAAATTCTAAAATAATAATTTAAATATTACTGAAAAATAGCGATTAATATTTGAAAAATCTTTATTCACCGGTTCATCTTAAATCTTTTCAATCTGAAAATTATTTAAAACCTTTATTCTTCAGAAAAAAAATAAAAGAAATTATAAAATTTAAAATTTTATTTGAAAACATATCGAAAAATAGCTAAAAAAATAGATTTTGAATTTTTTCACCCTCTATCACCACCTCAAAAATTATGAAACAATTCATGGCGATAGATCTGATGAAGACACATAACATATATTTTTTTCATCATAACGTGAGTCCTTAGGTTTTTTTTAAAAAATAATTAAAAAATTTCGAGTCTTAAAAAAATTTGAATTTCTCGCCGATTTTTTTTTTAAAAAATGTGTTTTATGTGCGTGTCCAAGACCTTTAATTTGGCGCAAAGAAAACTGAAAAATCTTTTAATGCGGGTGAGATATACGAAAAAATCAAAAAAAAATCGTGATCCAATAACACAGATTTTTGAGCGCTTAGGTAAATCAAATTAAGAGAATGAGCACGTCTTTTCATTCTCAACAAACCTAGATGAGTAAAATTTCAGAAAGTGAAAAGGCCGATCACCCCCCCTTATGCGCCAAGGCCCTTTGTCAGTCGACTAGTCGATGAACATGTTCTTACATTGCCAACTTTGCTCTCTCCCCGCACCTCACACTTATCCGCTCTCAATTAAGTTGTACGCCGTTTATCATATTCGGAACTGACTAAAGATTATACTATATCTTAATATAAGCGCCGTTACTAATAATATATTTTCCCGGTAAGTGATTATGTTTCGCTGCAACGCGGAATATTTGCCGGTCCTTGGTGGCAGCGATTCTGGCGTTGCAGTATGCATTAGTACAACACCACGAATTAGTAATTCTGCTACTCGGCTTGTGGATGTAGAATGAGTATCCGTTGTAGACCAAGATTTCATTGCCACGACTGTTAAGCACCCAGGAAACTGTAATTTTTGTTATTATTCTTAATTTCTATTTATTTAATTTGATTTTTAAAAAGCTGAATGAGTATTTTCAATATAAATACAATGCTAAGGGAGGTAAGCTGCAAATTTTTATGGACGTTTTATGTGTCGCTCAGGGTTTATAGGCCCAAGCTACCATTTTACCAAAAATAAGTCTCTTTTTAGCTGTAAAACTTAGATGTCAATCCCAATGTAGGTACAATAGTTGTATTGAATTATTCATTAAATTGATGAAAGAGCCAAAATCAACAAAGGCCTTATAGTGGGCACGCGTGCAAGTTGTGTGTGGGGTTGTATTTGTTTGAAGAATTATACAAATTAAAACAAAAAAGTCAGTATTTTCAACGAACAGGAGGAGATCATAAGTAAAATTTGGTTTCATTCAAGTAACATATGAAATACAATACACAATACAATACTCTTTATTGAAAACCACAAAAAGAACAGCAAAGCATACACTAACAAAATAAATCCTGATACAGCACTAATAAATACATGGGTAGCTGACAAGATAATGCTAAGACATTAAGTAAGACATTATATTTTTCATGTAATTACGGACAAAATAACATTGGCCCGTATTTTCACACCTATGTTGCCACGAGGTTAAGATGTTTGAATCATGCTTAAGAGGAGTGTGAACCCACGGCTTTTCATACAATAGGCGATAACGACTTCCACCCCTTAAATGTTAACTGATGTTCACCAATTTTTGAAAGGTTTTATACGTTTTGATTTTTTCACTATAACCTTTAATTTCAGTTTTATTGTGGTTTCAGTATCTCATACAAAACTAATGTCGGCATTATTTGACTTTCATGATCTTTAATCTAATTTCAAAAAATGTATAGACCTAGACTTTATTCTGACTATCAAAAATTGGTTAATATCGGTTAACATTTAAGGGGTGAAAATCGTTATCGCGTTTGTATGAAAAGGGTGATTTTTGCCTTTGGTTCACAGTTTTCTTAATGCTAGAAGGGTTAAACTCTTTAAATTCTAAAATACAATTCTTTTCTCACGAACCATGTGTAAAATAAAGGAACATTATCTACCAAGCGAGTAACTAGATACCCTCATAACGGGTGCGTAACGGTGGCTATAACAACTTTTGATATATTATTGGTCGATATAACGATTCAGAGATATAATACACTTTTATTATAACAATATTTGGCATATTCTGATATGCTCTTACTATCATTAGGTATAATGAACTTGTAATATAACAACTATTAATCTAACAGCTCAGTGGGTATAATGTAGTACTGGTATAATCTGGAATACGTACTACTATTATAATTACAACTATTCTGCGTTAAGGCAGGTCTCCGTTAGGTACGACAACGGGCGAAGCGAGGAGGTTTAAAAGAACTGCCCCTACAGCGCGCGGGCCGAGCGTGCGCAGCGAGCGTGCCGCGGCAGCGGCCGACGAAGCGCCAAAACCGAGTTTTTTTAAAAAGTTCTATCCTACATTATGTTCATTATATTAGGTAAACATTATATCAAACATCTATTATACTTATTGAACTTTATACACCATGAAAAAATCTACTTTGTTGTTAAAAGTTTATTATGCCCCTTGAGTGATTATATTCTATGAAATTCTATCAAATGTTGTTATATCTAGTGAAAATATATCATAAGTTGTTATACCGATCATTACACACCCCGTCACAACATTGCCTTAAACTTCATAAAAATTCACTTAAAATATTACAATAATTTTCAAACCGCATCGAAAGTACGATAGTTTCATTGGTCAATTAGATTCAAGCCACAAGACATTTACGCGAGTTATAAGTATTATAACACTATATTTTCATATATATGCCATTTCGTATAATAAACCGAGGAGCAGGATGATTGTGGTCCTCCGCCACGCGACATATTTGCTTATCTGTGGTGGCGTACACGGCTGCCTTGCATTTTTTGACAGTGCAGCACCACCGGTTCTTGTTGCTTGTACTGGAAGCCTTGTGAAGGTAAAATACGTACTCGTTGTACACTAACACCTCGGAGCCTCGCACGCTAGACACCCAAAAAACTGCAAAGAAAACAAAATGTACGACTAATAAACCGGCATTACTAAACAATTTGAAACATTATTTATTCATATAAGTATTAGTTTCGGACTACAATTTGTAAATAATGAAGACTATACTAAAAACAAATTTTTCATGTAATTACGGACAAATTAACATTGGCCCGTATTTTCACACCTATGTTACCGCAAGGTTAAGATGTTCGAATCTTGCTTAATGCTAGAAGTGTAAAACTTTTTAAAATCTAAAATACAATTCTTTTCTCACATTTGAATACCATTTGTAAAATAAGGGAACATTATCTACCAATCTACCAAGCGAGTAACTTGATACCCTCATAACGGGTGCGTAACGGTGGCTATAACAACTTTTGATATATTATTGGTCGATATAACGATTCGTGGATATAATGCACTTTTGTTATAATAATATTTGGCATATTCTGATACGCTCTAACTATTATTAGGTATAATGAACTTGTAATATAACAATCTAACAGCTCATGGGTATAATGTAGTACTGTTATAATCTGGAATACGTACTACTGTTATAATGACACCTTTTCTGCGTTAAGGCAGCGCCTCTATTCGGGAACGCTAAATGATTCTGTAGCGACTCGTAATCTAGATTTCTCATCTCGCTCTTCCGCACGACGCATAATGCGTAAGAGCGAGATGAGAAATCTGGCTTACGAGTCGCTACAGAATCACTTAGCGTTCCCGAATAGAGGCGCAGGTCTCCGTTAGGTACGACGGCGAGCGAAGCGAGGACGTTTAAAAGAACTGCGGCGACCCTACAGCGCGCGAGCCGAGCTTGCGTAGCGAGCGTGCCGCGGCAGCGGCCGCCGAAGCGCCAGAACAGTTTTTTTTAAAGTTCTATACTACATTATGTTCATTATATTAGGTAAACATTATATCAAACATCTATTATACTTATTGGCACCATGAAAATATCTACTTTGTTGTTATATCAAAAGTTTATTATGCCCCTTGAGTGATTATATTCTATGAAATTGTATCAAATGTTGTTATATCTAGTGAAAATATATCAAAAATTGTTATACCGCCCGTCATAACATTGCCTTAAACTTCATAAAAATTCACTTTAAATATTACAATAATTTTCAAACTACATCGAAAGTATGATAGTTTGACATTGGCCTATCAGCATCAAGCCACAAGACATTTACTCGAGTTATAAATATAATAACTTTATATTTTCATATAAATGCCATTTCGAATAATAAACCGAGGAGCAGTATGATTGTGGTCTTCCGCCACGCGATATATTTGCTTATCAGTGGTAGCGCAGACGGCTGCCTTGCATTTTTTGTTAGTGCAGCGCCACCGGTTCTTGTTGCTTGTACTGGAAGCCTTGTGTAGGTAAAATACGTACTCGTTGTACACTAACACCTCGGAGCCTCGCACGCTAGACACCCAAAAAACTGCAAAGAAAACAAAACGTACGACTAATAAATCGGCATTACTAAACAATTTGAAACATTATTTATTCATTTAAGTATTAGTTTCGGACTACAATTTGTAAATAATGAAGACTATACTAAAAACAAATTTTTTCATGTAATTACGGACAAATTAACATTGGCCCGTATTTTCACACCTGTGCTACCACAAGGTTAAGATGTTCGAATCTTGTTTAATGCTAGAAAGGTTAAACTCATTAAAATCTAAAATACAATTCTTTTCTCACATTTGAATACCATGTGTAAAATACGGTAACATTATCTACTAAGCGAGTTACCTGATACCGTCATAACATTGCCTAAAACTTTATAAACATTCACTTAAAGTATTACAATAATTTTCAAACCGCATCGAAAGTAGGATAGTCAAATTAAAACTTTCGTGAGACATTATGAATACTTGAAAAACACACGGCTTTACTCACGATTTATTGTCAGAAATAGTCCGACATGTTTCGAACTCGATTGGAGTCCTTCTTCAGGGTTTGAGTGCGGTCCCGGTCAGATCAACCCGCGCACTGCTCTCCGAGCTGCGCGCTGCGCCCGTGCAGAGGGTGCGGGCGCGGGGTCGGCGGGGGGGCGGCGCCGGCGCTGCTGACGCGCCCGGCTGCGGCTGGTGTTTGGTGGTGAACGGCGGCAAACATGCCGAGCTCACGGTGTCCACAAGAGTGTCAACACGTACCGTATCCCGAATGGCTGGGACAACGGGCTTCCACGCTGGTGGCAATTCCCAACCCATATCGCGGTTGAAATTAGGGCATCGTCTGATCTCAATCCCCTCGCGAATCTTGCGTTAAACGAAGCACTTCTCCCTAACAAGCAGCCTCGCCTTATCGAACATGTCGGACTATTTCTGACAATAAATCGTGAGTAAAGCCGTGTGTTTTTCAAGTATTGAAAGTAGGATAGTTTGACATTGGCCTGTCAGCACCAAGCCACAAGATATTTACTCGAGTTACAAGTGTAATACTATATTTTCATATAAATGCCATTTCGTATAATAAACCGAGGAGCAGGATGATTGTGGTCCTCTGCCACGCGATATATTTGCTTATCCATGGTGGCGTACACGGCTGCCTTGCATTTTCTTTTAGTGCAGCACCAACGGTTCTTGTTGATGGTACTGAAAGCCTTGTGGTGGTAAAATACGTGCTTCTTGTACACTAACACCTCTGAGCCTCGCACGCTAGACACCCAAGAAACTGCAAAGAAAACACCGGAATTACTAAACCATTTGAAACATTATTTATTCATTCAATAGTTTCCGACTACAATTTGTAAATAATGAAGACTATACTAAAAAAAACAGCGCCTCTATTCGGGAACGCTTCGTGATTCTGTAGCGATTCGCGAACGAGATTTCTCATCTCGCTCTTACGCATTACGCGTCGTGCGGAAGAGTGGGATGAGACATCTCGCTTACGAGTCGCAACAGAATCAATTAGCGTTCCCGAATAGAGGCGCTTATAGAGGAAGAGATTTTAGATCTATTCATTATTATCATTTTATTATTATTATTGATTTGTATTTAATAGTAGATATAAATTTGTATAAGTTTATCACGTGGTTTTATTCTATTATCTGTCTAATAAAACCACATTTTTTTTGGGGCCGCTTCGTATTTAAGCTCTCACTACCAGTATTTCATTTTTTAGTTTCCTTTTTATTTTGTTTCAGAGATATTCAAGCACAAAAGTAAAGATAAGATGTCCAGTAAAAGACATCTTAACTTTGGGGTTTAATACACATACATACATACATATAATCACGCCTGTTTCCCGTAGGGGTAGGCAGAGACCACTTCTTTCCACTTGCTACGATCCTTACATACTTGTTTCGCTTCGTCCACTTTCATTATTCCCTTCATACATGCTCTTCGGTTTAGGGTACTCTTGACCTGGCCTTTTTTCAAGACGTCCCCGATTTGGTCTTGAAACGTCCGCCTAGGTCTACCCCTTCCAACCCTTTCATTCACACTCGCCTTATACACTTTTTTCGTCAATCGTTCTTCATTCATTCTCTCGACATGGCCAAACCATCTCAGCATACCTTTCTCAATTTTTGTCACTACATCTTCTTTCAGACCACAACGTTTCCTTATCTCACTATTTCTTATCCTGTCACTCAGTTTAACTCCTATCATACTTCTTAACGCTCTCATCTCAACTGCATTTATTCTGCTTTCATGTTTTTTCTGCCATACCCAACTTTCACTTCCGTACATGAGTGTCGGAACCAACACCCCCTCATGCACAGCCAAACGAGCCTTGTTAGACACCTTTCGACTGTTCATAAAGGAGTGCAAAGCTCCATTCACCATGTTTCCTGCATTCACTCTTCTTTCAATATCACTCTCACACTTTCCATCTCTTGTAAACTTTGAACCCAGATACACAAACTCATTCACCTGTCCAATTTGTTCATCTCCAATCACGATATTGCAGCCTGTCACTGCCTCATCTCTTTCAAACACCATCACTTTCGTCTTCTTTACATTCATCTTCATTCCCTTTCTAACAAAATCTCCACTCATAGCAGTTACCATCTCCTGCAACTCCTCGGCCGAAGACGCAAGTAATACTTGGTCATCAGCATAGAGAAAACATTTGACGAGTAACTCATTCATTCTCAACCCACTTTCATTCTTTTTTAAATCTGTCAAGCAATTGTTCATGAACAGATTAAACAGCCACGGTGACGCTACACATCCCTGTCTAACACCTTTTTCGATATTAAACCATTGAGTGTATGCCCCGTTTATCCTTACACAAGCACTAGAATCCCTATAAAGAGATTGCAATGCTCGTATGAGGATACTGCTCACACCGTTCACGGACAATGCTGACCACAATTCATTCCTCACCACTCTATCATAGGCCTTTTCTAGATCCACGAACGCGCAATAGACCTTCTTGTTTTTAGCCAAACACTTTTCGGCTATGCACCGCAAGGAAAAGACCTGATCCGTACATCCCATTCCCTTTCTAAATCCCGCTTGTGCATCCCATACTTTTTCGTCTGTTTCATTCACAACCCTTTCAATCAACACTTTCGCATACAATTTACCGACGACGCTGAGAAGGCTTATACCGCGGTAATTTATGCAGTCCTGCCGTGACCCTTTTCCTTTATACAATGGCACGATTACGGCTTTGCACCAGTCTCCCGGTACTTGCCCATTTCGCCAGCACAAATTGAAAAGGCGGTACAGCTGGCTAGCCACTATGCCCTGTCCAGCCCTCAGCATCTCGACGGTAATCCTGTCATACCCTGCAGCCTTACCTAATCTCATACTCTTCAACGCTTTCACTATTTCATCCATGCTTATTACACTTTCATCAACATTTATATTACTTTCCATGGAAGGTGCCGGATGTTGTACCTGCACTTCCTCTCTTTCAAACAAACTTTCAAAATACTCTTTCCATCTCTTTAATACACATTCTTCTCCTTTTATAATGCTCCCATCTTGACTCCTGATTGTACTCAGCTCCGAGGTAGAAGTTTTTCCTCTGGCTGTTTTGATGGATTTCCAGAAAAACTTAATGTTTGTCTGGAAATCTTCAGTAAGCCTCCTATCAAAATCATCCTTTCGTTCTTCTTTCTTTCTAGACACAGCTTCTTTCGCTGCTGATTTTAATCTTTTATACTTCGTTCTTGCTTCCTTTATCTCGTCATCCGTTGCCTTTTGCACTTTTTGGTTAGCTTTTGTTGCTAACCAATCCAACCACGCTTTCTTCTTTTCTTGCACAGCCCTTTGTACATCTTTATCCATCCACACATTATAGTTCTTTCTTCCTTTCCTTCTTTTAGCTACCCCGCATACCTCAATAGCAACATTCACGACCCCTTTCTTAAATGTCTCCCACAAATCTTCAATCACACCTATCTCTTCTATGCCTTTAAAACTTTCTTTCAGTTTCTCTACATACTCGTCTTTCTTTTCTTTTTCTTGTAGATTTTCCACTTTTACTCTGTCCAAAACACTCGTAGGCTCGGCCCCTCGGTGACGCCACCGTTTAAAGAGGCCACGCATTCGGACTATGACCAGGAAGTGGTCTGTGTCGAGGCCCACACCGCGGTATGCCCGAGTGTCTAGCACTTTCTTCCTCAATTTTTCATCCACAATTACAAAATCAATCATACTTCTGGACTCACCCTCATTTCTTGTATACAAATGGATCTTTTTGTGATCAAACATTGTGTTGGCCACGCAAAGATTCCATTCCAAACATACTTCAAGCAGGCTTCTCCCATTGTCATTCACTCTCTTGTCCCCAAACGTACCCAGAACTCCTTCATACCCATCACGCTTTACTCCAACCCACCCATTAAAGTCCCCTAACATCACGATCCGTTCATTTTCTCCGCATTTATTCAAGACCTCTCTCATGCTATCCCAAAATTCCTCTCTCTCTTGTTGGGGTTTAATACCATCATGAATACCTCATAAAGATATTTATCTTTCTGAATTCAATAACCTATTATATTTTAATAAATACACCATTGCGTATTATATGTCTGGGAGGCGGGTGCGAGTGGAGGGTCTTCATTCGGAATATTTCTCCTTCCTTGGTCGTGTGGATCCGGGCCTTGCAGTAGCGATCAGTGGTGCAGCACCATACGTTAGCTACCTTGGTGCCCATGCCCCTGTGGCAATAGAAACTGAAGCCATTCACAATTAACAAATCCCTTCCACGACAGCTTTGCGCCCATGACACTGTAAATTTTATAACAATTCACAATACACACTTTATGACGATTATTATAATGCAATTGTTTCTTTTTAAGTTACACGGTTACGTAAAACTAGAAATAGAAATAGAAATAATTTATTTTGCCAGAAAAAGGGTTGGTTTACAGTTGTTACACACAAATAATGTTCTCCTTATTCAGCTATTAACAAACAGCATGCACAATATGGACCAATACTTAGTCATAAGTTAATTTTATGTAGATATATTGTAAGTGTTTTTTCATGCCAGTTAAAACGAATTTATTTATTAAGCAAGCTGACTTATCTATATATAAAATAGTATATTAAGGAGGTCAGGCTAGCAAGCAAATCATAATTATATTTATTCTAGGTACAAAAGGATCAATTAATTATTATATTTTAGCATTTATGTCAAGTTAACTACTCACTACTTTGTATTATAGGTCACTGCTATTCTAAAAAGTCATTTAATTTATAAAATCTACGTTCTAGAAGCCATTCATATAACATTTTATTAAATTTGTTATTTGGTAGTTCTTTAAGTTGTTGTGGTAATTTGTTGTATATTTTCACACACACTGCAATTCTTCCTAAATATAGCAGTTTTTTGTTGTTTACCAACTTCAAGACGATTACCATTTCTTGTATAAGTAACCAGATACCTATATATTCGGAATTAGCATACGTTTTTGCATCATAATAATCGCGGAAGAAAATTTAATTGTTCCCTTGAAGAAGTAGCAACCAAACTATAACGTCGTGATCTTAATGAATGCTTTCGGGAAAATAACTGAAAAATAAGGTAGTCCTCAAAAATAAAGCCTTTATTTCTTAATAAAGTATATATATATAAATAACTATAGTACAGAAAGAATTAATGAAACAGCCACTTTTTGGACTTATGTATTGTCCTTCTTCTGTCTGAGTCCTTTGCTTTGCAGCAACCGTCATTCCTGGGCATCAATTCCTTCATGCAGCCCTAGCAAGGTTGACACAAGGATAAGCTAAACCGTCTTATCTCTAAGTGCGGCTCTCTCATAGTTGTGCTGACGAAAGAGATAGTCAGAGAGATAAACGGGTGTAACTTATCCCCATGTCTGGCATGCTAGGGCCGCTTTAAGTTCCTCCAATTTTCTTAAAAAGTTATAGCACCTCACATTTCTATCGGGGTTTGAGTATAGTTCAGTTCCTTCTTTCGGTTTACCTCTGCGGCATGTGGAGGCCGTCTTGACACCCTCATATTTCATAGTTAGTAGTATTTATTGAGCTTAGTTCAGACTATAATGTTTAAGTACCAGTTACAGTTTAATGAATATGCCATCACGAATTACAAACCTTGGCGGCAAGTGGTCATGATCTAGTCTCATTCGGGTGATTTTACCATCTTTGGTGGAGTTGATCTTGGCTTTGCAAGGGGTCCCGAAGGTGCAGTACCAATTATTAAACTTTCCTTGACTCGTGCCCTTATGGCAGTAGAAACTAAACCCATTGGCGATAAGGAGCTCCTTGCCACGACTGTTCTGCACCCGGGTCACTGGGGAAACATGATACAGATAAATAAGCAAGTTCAAATTAAAAAGCCTACAGTTAAAAATAAAACTCCTTTTATAGACTCCTTTTACATTACCGATGTCTTCCTAATGCTTTATGTTTTTTTTTATGTCAATTGACTGACAAACGAGCTGACGGCCCACCTGATGGAAAGTGGTCGCCGCCCGTGGATATCTGCAACACCAGAGGTGCTGCCAATGCGTTACCAGTCTAGGGAGGATGGGGAATGGGGATGGGATGGGGATGAGGGAATAGGCCTCCGGATCTCGTCACTCACCGTACGAAACGCAATAGCAAGCTATTACTTTACACCGATATTCTGTGAGAGTGTGGTACTACCCCGGTCGAGCCGGCCCATGGATGCATATATTTTTATTTAAAGTATTGTTTAATGGCATAATAATATGCCTTCGATAGGTAACACTAAACTTTGTCCATTTTCAATCATGATAATATAAAGATTAATGCACAAACATCATAGAAGACAAACGAAAACACCATATTTTTAGTTTACATTGGATACGATCGTGTTTTTTAACTTTTTAAATTACAGTTTCACAAGAGATTCCTACAAAAAACTCTTAGCCAGCATTGATTTTACTGCCATTTCTTTTTTCACGCTATGAATTTGTTTCACTTGTATATAACTCACAAACTAAGTATGTGAACAAATCTAGGAAGTCGTTTTTTACCTACTTCTAGTTGTCGTTTCCATTTCAACCTTTGCCAGTGTATGTAATATGGATGAAAGAACAATAATTCGGTACCACAGAGCTAATCTGACCATGGAGCCAGGAGGTGGATAGTGGAAATCTATCCAGTCCAGTATGGGCTCATTCCTTTTTTTTACGACGAGCCCAATACATTATCTAAGGTCTGATGATGGAGCCGGGAGATGGAAAGTGGAAGTATTGCGTTACTGACAAAAGCGTGCTTTTTAGTTTTTGTAAACTATAACTTTGATTAAATAATAAATCAAAACTTATTTAAATATTTCTTTCACTTAAACAACTATTCAAATAAGGAAACAAGCTTTCAGCAAATTTGCATGCAAATTTGGAAATATGAGGGACTCTTCGTAGGTTCTTCCTCCACAAATTAAAAGTATTTATTGACTTAAATTTTTATAAAAATGCCGTTCCGAATGATATATTTGGGAGGCGCATGGAGGTGCTCGATTTGTGCACGTAAAATTCTTCGGTCTCTAGTGGTCCGGATGCGGCACTTGCATTGGTCTTGCGCACACCTCCACGACATGGTTGTATTTCCTTCACTGCTGCTTCGGAATGCGAAGCCGTTGACGACGACTACGGCTTTGCCTTTAACATTTTTGGCCCAGATTACTGCAAATAAATATATAATAATTATAATAATTAATAATGAATGGATATACAAATTCTGGCTAAAGTGATTTCGATGCAACTCGAGCTTGGATCCCACCCTAGTTTCCTAACAACTAGTATCACCTTCATGCTCCAAAAGACCGGTGGTACCGTGGAAGACAAGAACTACCTACAGACCTATCACGTGCTTGCCCTCCATGTACTAGCTTCTTATATCCACTCTGACCGTAAACATTAACTCTTACATTGTTGAGAACAATATCTAGGCGTCTGAATGAATGCAGGGTTGCGTCCCACGGTACTAAAGAACTCCTCATAAATATGACCATTAGTGATGACTAATGAGGTCAGGCGTAGCCCGGGGCTGCCTCTCGACTTCTTGGAAAGAGTGTATAGAATGAGAATATAAGAGAAAATAATAATAATAAGAAGCTTTTATTAATTCCCATCACACGTTATTCATTAATATCATTAAATAGTATCTATAGTATGCATTATGTATTTATCTATATAACGCTTGAAGGAAATCCCAGTGTGGGACTAGATCACTGTGTTAGTATCCGAGATAATGGGGCCAATTCGAAAGTGTTTTCGCTAAATTTAGAAGTCGCTAAATTTGAAACAAGAAACGTTCGACTCGATTTTGAACCCTGGAGCTATACAAAATCGAGATTGACGTTTAGTATTTTAAATTTAGGCAATCATAAATTTAGCGGACACCGTTTCGAATTGGACCCATTATATGATTATATTACATACATACATACATATCATCACGCCCGAAATCCCTAATGGGGTGGGCAGAGCCATAAGACTACTTGTGGCCACGTTCGATTTATTAGTCCTAAGATGGTATGATGATGGTATGATTATATTAAAGCTTATAAAATACCCCATTGACCACACGAAAGTGCGGTGGGGGGTGTTGGTGGTCGAGGTGCGAGCGCAGGACTTCGCGGCCGCTCGTAGCGATCAACCGCGCCTTGCACTTGTGTCCAAAAGAGCACTTCCAGTATATAGTGTCCTTATTGCGGTTGTTGATGCGGAAGCTGTATCCACCTATTAGCAACAATTCATTGCCTCTTATAGTCTTCGTCCATAACACTATAACAAAAAAGGTAAGACATGAAACATGATAAGCCCTCTGCGGCAAAAAAAAACCTTGTTTTTAATGCACACACATAAGACTGCCTTTTTACTGGATTATATTTATTAAATTAATGCATACAATGTTTTTTTTTTTAAGTTACAAATAGACACCTGAACGTGATATAATAATCTAGATATGACTAGAAAATGGAAATGATCTGAATGTTTTACAGAATTAAGCTAACATGACATTGATACCGAATGAGAAGTTTAAAAAAGTCAGATAACCTTTACAATAACACAACTAACAGAGTACAGATTAAAGTAAAATTGGGTTTACAAACCGTAAAAGACATTTACGATGTATATTCAATATAGGTACGTATTTTTAGAATTAACATTTAAAACCCTTAAGTTTGATCCCGCGCCCTGATGGATTCGGATATTGTATATGACGAGTAAATTCCCTATTGGTTGGCGATTAAGAGGTTAATAAATAATCTACCACAAGGTCCTTACTAATATTATAAATGCGAAAGTGTAATTTTTGTCTGTCCTTCTTTCACGTCAAATAATTGACGTTATTACCTGTGCAGTGCCAGATATATGGCTAGTTATAATTCTGGAAAATACACAGTTTTCAATGGATTAGCGATTAATGAATTTCACGCGGTCGAAATCGCGAGCAAAGGCTAGTGGTTTAAAAATCCCTTGTTTTAACAGACCATTCATTAACTATGATTTTTCATCGGCAACTAGGCATCGTAGCCCTTACAATACACGTCCGTGATCTAAACACTGATCCTGAACAAGACGCCATTTCGTATGATGAAGTTAGGTGGCTTGTGGGCGTGTTCGAGGCGCGCGCGCACGACTCGCCGGTCCGCGGCGATGAGCAGGCGCGCCTTGCACCCGCCGCCGGCGGTGCACGTCCACGCCGCCGTCGTGTTCTTGCGCTGCCGGTGGCAGTAGAACGTGTACCCGTTCACGATGCCGAGCTGTTTGCCACGCATATTCCACGCCCATTTCACTATAACAAATCATAAACTTTAATAACGGTTGGTAACGTGACGCATATTGTTATTATAATTTAAAAAAGGCAAGCTAAGAAACGCAGCGCAGCGAGTTCAAAAGGTTCAGATCCAGGTTAAGTTGACCTTTTGCTATCTCAGACTATAGAACTTAAACAGACACTTGTAACTCATACAAAGCATGCTAATGGTAAACTTATTGAGAATTGGACTATGGTTGGATTATTGGGTCAATTGTATGGTTTTTGCAGTATATAAAAAAAATTTGTGCATTTGCATAATAATGAATATCATTATACATTATTTACTTATTTATTCACAAGCGATAAATATTTTTGAATTTTTATTGAAATTATTGGGTAACAAAGATTTATGGTTATGTTGATTTTTCATCCCAATCACAGCATCGTCGATTGAGAACGCCGCGGCCCTGCATCCAAACTTGTATTTTGAGCATCTCCATCGAAACTTGAGCCTGTTCGCCGCGATCATGTGATGACCACAAACATGGAAGCGATAACCTTCGATGAATAAATACCGCGTGCCTTTTTGCGCCGTGTCAAAGTAGTATGATAATTCTGAAAAGAAAAGTGGTTTCACTCTCTACTCAAAGAATTCCATGCAAATAACTCAGTGGGAAAATCGCAGCAGAAAGTTAATCCTACATTATAATCATCGCACAACTTCAGTATTATAGGAAGGAAACATTGTTGTGTAGCAACAGTATAAAAAGGAAGAAGAAGAGTCGGATAATAAACCAATGGGTACTACAAGTGATAGAGATATTTGCAATATTGAATTTAGAAAAAAGGAGTAATCAAGAGCTAATAGATGTAAGTGAAGCGTTGAGGTGGGTGAAGATTGTCTGGTAGAGATCTTTTAACTTATTTCTGTGTTTTTTTCTAATATTTATGTGGTGTTCAATAAAAAGTATTTGTATTCTTTTAAGCTATTTAAATAAGAAATTTATTAAATTTTAAGTTAGAGTTAGAGTCATATTTTAATATAGATCCCGTTCCGTATGACAAACTTGGGCGCCGCATGGTTGTGCTCGAGATTTGCGCGAATGATCCGGCGGTCCAAAGTGGCCAGGAAGTGGCTACTGCAGCGGTTGCCATACGTACACTTCCACGATATCCTTTTGTCCCGTATAGTGCTGCTGCAGAATGAGAAACCATTGATGACAACCATCTCTTTTCCTCTTTGATTTGTGGTCCAAATAACTGCAAATAAGTAGACTCATTATTATATAATTCTAATAAGAAAATGTACTTAACGAGAACTTTATTTGGCAGATGTTTTTTCAACCTGTTAATTTAAAGGTATAAAGGCAAAAATATATTTATAAAAAAACGCTTTACATAAATTTTTATTGTATCCAATTAAATTAACAATTCTGCACTCTGCTAGTTTCTTTTAAACGACATCCGACATTATATAATCAAGTGTAGGCATCTTACCCTAATGTTATGATTTCAATCGGAATTAAAACCATAAAAAAAATACAATTAAAATGTCCGGAATATTGAAACACTTATGAAAATCACACTAATAGCCCTGCCACACACTCTTCGAGTCGCATGGGAAATAGCGAAGAAAGGAGACAGAGACGTAGTGTGGCAACATTACTCGTCATGCTCACCGCTCCTTGTTTTATCGGTTATTTGGGCGCGAGTCGCGATTAATTGCGCGAGCAGAGCAGTGTGTGGTCAGAGAGGGCAACATTGCGGCAGCGCGAGGAATAGAACTATGAGCAGCGCGAGGAGCAAGTGTGGCAGAGACATTAGCTATTTAGGGTGCCCAGGAAATAGTGTCAAACGAAGGTCCAGAGGTAGAGCACCTGAAGGGCCATCAGATGTTTCGTAGTTTAGAAGTTATGGTATTTAAGAGGAGCGTGAACCTACGGCTTTTCATACAAAAGGCGATAACGATTTCCACCCCTTAAATGGTAACCGATGTTCATCAATTCTTGAGTCAGTCAAAACAAAATCTAGGTCTATACGGTTTAATTTTTTCATTATATTCAATAAATTCAGTTTTATTGTGGATTCAGTATTCTCGTACAAAACTAATTTCGGCATTATTTGACTTTCTTGGTCTTTAATCAATATTCAAACAACGTACAGACCTAGATTTTGTTCCGACTGACAGCCTGACAAAAACTGGTCAAAATCAGTTAACATTTAAAAGGTGGAAATCGTTATCGCCTTTTGTATGAAAAGGGTTATTTTTGCCGTTGGTTCACAGTCCTTTGCGTGAAAATGAAATACTTTGCGATTTCGCATAACACTAAAGAAAAAATACATATCCTTTTTAGGTGAATCTGATGAGGCGTTGTACCTCTGGACCTCCGTTTGACATTATTTCCTGGTGCAGAGCCTCAAAGCCTATAGATGACTCCATCCCGTACACAGTAGCCGGGCGACAAGTGGTTATGATCGAGTTGCAAGCGCAGCACCTCGCGGTCGCCGCCCGTGATCACGCGCGCCTTGCATCTTCCCTCCACAGAGCATCTCCAGTACACATTGTTCCCGTAACGGGTATTGACAGAATAACTGTATCCACACACTAGCAACCTCTCCTTGCCTTTTGCAGTCTTCACCCATAACACTGTAACAACAAAGTGAAAACATGATCACTACGGGAATAAATGGACCAATCTTTAATTTTAAAAAATTAAATAGGTTATCAAATCGTCCTAATAATAATGTATTGTATATTAAACTACTAGAAAAAAAAAAAAAACGTTCTTTAAGTTTACATATAAAAAATAATTAATAGTTATTTCTTTGCTAAAGTTACTATGTATATGACAAATATGTTACCTAATTATTAATAAGAGGATAATAACGGTTTGACTCTAATTAAAAATACTTATCTAATATAGCGACTATTAGATAAGTATTCTCAGGTTAATGAAAATATTGCGACAGTTATGACTTTGATCTAAAGCGGCAGGTAACCCTTTCACAATTATTATATAATATAAAATGAAGATTGGCCCGTCGTTTTGTCATGTTCTAGGCTAGCTTAGAACTCCATTTTATCACCCTGTCGGGTCACTACGTTGGCTTCTTCGGTTGTTGAAGGGTTAAATAATGATACCAAATTGTTAGTAATAAAAAAATATTATATTTACAAACAGGTCGTGTCCCGTGATTCAAATATGATACATATTTTTTTTTATGTCAATTGACTGGCAAACGATCTGACGGCCCACCTGATGGAAAGTGGTCACCGCCGCCCATTAACATCTGCAACACCAGAGGTGCTGCCAATGCGTTGCCAGTCTACGAGGATGGGGAATGGGGATGGGATAGGGATGAGGGAATAGGCCTCCGGATCATACCGAACATATCTTTCCATGGAAAGAGAACGTATATTTACAACGGAAATGCACAGCCGGTTACGACACACACGACGCACAGCTAAGTTATTCAAAACGGTGTCGCCAAAATTTAAAGTTCCCTTAACTTAAAATAAGAAACGTCAAACTCGATTTTGTATATTTTGTATTTTTTTTTGTGTTTTTTTGTTGTCAAAATCTAGTTTAATTTTTCTTATGTCAAGTTTTGCGACTTTTAAATTGAGCAAACACTTTCGAATTGGCCCCACTATTAGAAGTTTTATTATAAGATCCATCTCTGATAAGTGATAACAAATTTGTTAAATCCAGCAGTTTTGAAAATTGCAGGTCTTGTCTATTTGCAACGATTATTATTTATAAAAATTAAAGTTTTATATAACAGTCGTTCCTTATTGTATATCTTGGTGAAGGGTGATTGTGGTCCAGCATGGATCGCACGAACTGCCCGGTCATTTTGTCGGAGACGACGAGAGCCACACACGACGGGTATTTCGTGCAGCGCCACTCTATGGTCCACTTGAACCGCCGCCTGTTGTAGAACGAGAAACCATTGACTAGCAGCAACTCCTTTCCACGACGGCTTTTTGTTAACAGCACTGAAATCAAAAGCGTCATTATCACGACACGAGAAAGTCTTAACTAGAATCCATATAATTCGGCAAACTAAATTGACAACTCAAAATGCACAAATGTTGCGACAGCAAGGGTAGTACTGTTTGTGTCGATATTAAGAAAAGTTTACGGCTTGGATACCAGTTTTTATTTAACGCCAATTTATTAATAATGGGGTAGGTAGAAAATGGCAAAATATGATTAATATCGGGAATACATTTAATCCATATTCCCGATATTAATTAAAAAGTAGGAAACCAACTCAGACTTTATCGACCATGTAGATTGATTCGATTCTGTAACATCAACATTAAATTACATCCAAGCCTGGCGGCACTTTCATCTGTCAATTAAGTATGCCGAATTATGGATTCTAGTTTTACTACATCTGCATTAGCTGACTGACGGTGTGATGAAATATATATTCCTTTGTTGTAGTATATTTATGTTTAATAAATATTAAATAATTTAACTAAGAACCGGGAATATGTTAAATAAGGGATCACAGCATGACTTTTTGACGTGCTGGTTTTTGTTATGCTGGAGCATGCATCGCGTTCAAGTACAGATTAGAGTTGTCAATGAGTTGTATTTGGACTGATACATGATATTCTTTAGAAAAGAATGGTCCTATTGTAATATCCAGCCGAGGTAGGGACATTTCAGCTAGTCTAGATCGTAGCTCCATCCTATCCCCGAGAGGAGGGATGTAAAGCAAGTATTGCAAAATATTGCAATTGTAAGCATTGTGGGTTTTATTGTGACTGGCCAAGCGTGATGCCGATTTAAAGGTCAGCTTTCTTTTTAATTAGCATTTTAAATTATTTAGAAGTCCGGCCAGGCTTGTTCAGATAGTCATTCCTTGTTGCGCCGCCGAAGAGGCACGCTTAGGGACTCTTCGACTCCTTTAACTTTTTTAAATGAACTCGATCTAAATCCGATCGCATTTAATAGTGTTATATACAGTAGTGAAACTTCGACTCCTTTGAACTCCTTTGACTCTTTGTCGATCCGATCCCGATCCGCGCCAGCGCTACTGATACGTTGGTCGAAGTCAATAACTCCCTGGGTTTGATAAGGTTTGGATTCGCTTGTTGGTTTATTGTAAAATTCTTGAATAAAATCAGAATATCAGTACAATCTCAAATCAAATTTCCGCTTTATATTTATATTCTTATTAAAAAATCCAATTCAAATTAACAAAAGTGAGCTGATGGAATAAAGTGGAGGCAAGTCCATCGCTTAACGCTAAATACCGCTGACTTCATCACGGTAGTTCTAAACTGCCAATCCTAAAACCTTGAAATTATTTCTGACTAGACCCGCCTTGGCTTTGCATTGGTGTGACATAGAGTCAGAAATATTGGGTAATTTCTAAATTCGCTATTAAATTTAATTGTAAATTTGTTACGAGTGATATCTTCAAAAATATTAACTTAAATTACTTACACATTGTGAAGAACAATTTTTATCTATATTTAAAACCAAATGTAACTAATATGGTTTTTTAAGTAATTGGATAAAGATTAATAACTACTACACATACATACATACATACATAGCATCACGCCCGAAATCCCTAATGGGGTGGGCAGAGCCACAAGACTACTTGTGGCCACGTTCGATTAATTTGTCCTAAGATGGTATGATGAACCGTATGGTGACAGGTGATCAACCCATCGCCCATACAGATAGTCCACCATGTTGGAGAGGACCCGTCCCTTAGTCGACTTTTACGACATGCATTGATAAGCATCTGCACGCATTCTATGCTATTTTTTCACTCCCAGTGCAGCAGAGGAGTGTAACTACTACGTCGGTCAAAGAGCTTTGTAAGTCACGTCACACAAACAACTTTTTTCTTGCGCTTAGTTTTAAATCTGTAATACATTATCTTCTTAAGTATTCATGTAAATCATATGATACACGGGCACTTTTAATCTATATGAAATGCCCAAGGTAACTAACATAATTTAGCTGGATAAGGATCAATATTATATACGTCAAAATAGCTTCACAAATAACGTAAACTCTCTCTCTTTCACTTTTAAAAAATAATTAAAGATAAAATGGTTACTGTGTGTCACGAGTCAGCGACTTTGTTTTCTATTGAGATGTTCATTTGGCAACCTGCTTAGAAACATTTTTCAAAACACCGTCATTGAGGTGAACCGGGATTTCAAACTTCGTATGGAAAATTCAAACTGCCACCAACTTGGGCGAGGTATAGTAGAACATAAACAAACAAATTAAAAAAGCAATTGTCAGCTTAGACCTATCGGTTATATCGTAAAGAATACACCATTGACAACCCTGACCGACCTAGGCTCATGGTTGTGCTCCCAGCTTGCAGTTCAAAGGTAAGATATCACCTTCGAGAGTAGTTTTAAACCTCGCCCTACAAGTTTCATACTTTGTACATCGCCACGAATTCGAGTTCTTCAGGTGCTCGTGTGCATAAAATGGGAAGCCACTGACGATGGCCACGTCCTTGCCTTTTAAATTGCGGACCCATTGAACTGAAAGAAAAGAAATCAGTTTAGTGTAGTCGGTTTAACAATGTCAGTCTTAGAACAGAACAAGTTGGTTTGTATTATGTAAGTTTGTATCAATAAGCTCATCAAATTGTGACATGTGTGGAACCATGATATCTTCTCCATGTATTAAAAGATATATATCATTACCTCACACAGTCGTCATTTCCTAACCGACAACTACAATAAAAGAAAATAACATAAATTGCACTTGTACCAAACGAATCTAGACACACGGCAGTGTGTCAACCAAAGTTCGCGACGCACCGGCCGTAGGTTATATTACACGAACCATTTCGGGCCATTTTCGACGGATTATTTGACGCTTATGCCATTATTGTTTCTTCCTAGACGCGATTCTGCACAATATGAATTCCACACATCTGCATTTGACCACATTCGCTATTCTTCAATGTCAATATTTTTATACAATCCCGTTTCTTCCTATTCTGGATTCTGCACAATATGAATTCCTCACAACTTCATTTGATCACATTCGGCATTATTTACAATCATTATTTTTATACATTACCGTTTCTTACTATTCGCCATTCTGCACAATATGAATTCCACACAACTTCATTTGATCACATTCATTATTCTTCACAGTCATTATTTTTATGTAATCTTCATGATTTTTACTATTTTAACTCTTCACTTGACGTATTTTCGACTTGTCCATTTATTTGTTTGTGCATGTGCATCTTTTTATTTTCTTTTATATAAATTAGATTTGAAATAAATTAAACAACGACAAAAGTTTCTCTTGTTATCATCATTCATATTTCACTAATCTCATCGACATCTTTACATCTGTTACTGAAAGAGGTATCTTCCGAGGATCAGAAATGAATAAAAACGCAAAAGCCAGTTAATTGCCTATTTGTTTTCAATTCTGCCTTGCTTGGTTAGAGAAAGGGAAAATAATAGAGTTCAAATGGGAATAAACGCAATCGTGTATAAATAAAAACTGTACAGAAAAGTAAATATGGTCAAATGCAGTTGTGTAGAACCATATTGATCTTAATGTGATCAATATGACTCTACACATGATCAGACTGTGAAGAATACCGAATGTGATGAAATGAAGTTGTGTGGAATTAATTTTGTGCAGAATCGCGAATAAGAAGAAACGGGAATGTATAAAAATAATGACTGTGAAGAATAGCAAATGTGGTCAAATGCAGTGGTGTGGAATTCATATGGTGCAGAATCGCGAATAGGAAGAAACAATAATGGCATAAACTTCGATTAATCCTTTTCGACCTCCCCCTTTACTTAAAATCTCATTGACCGACACACTTGCAATTTTGCGTGTCTAGTAAGACCGTCTTCTTATTGCTAAATTGCGAATTTCAATAAAAAAACTCTTACCATTCACTAGATAATGACGTCCGAAAATCACAATTTTTATCACTGACTGACTGACATATAGATATGATTTACGTGCTTTACTTTTCACCTCAATCCTTTAAACCTAAAATGAAAGAAGTCTTGACTTAGGTGAAGATATTTTATTTTGTTTATTTATCTTTGCACACCATTTCTGATATTTCTCTCTTCTGTTAACCTCTTCTTTCAATTTCTTGTCTAATTTAACTATTTTAGTATACAATAATGCTCGATGTTTTCTTTGCAGCCGCCGTCTTCATTAAGCATTGTTTTGAATGCTAGATTCTAGAAATGATGTTAGGTGGGCAGGTTGCCATTATCAACTAATCCTGTCAGATCTTTGCATAATTTTTTTTTCCTTCGATAAACTGAACTACTTAATCGCCATTGTTTTAATTTTCGTAATTTTTCCTCTGGATTCATATCACTCGCAAGTTTTACTTGACCTTTTTCTTTTTTATGTAAATATTTAAGTTTTTCTTTATCTCGATGTTTTTCTAGAGTTTCAGCACAAGCTTTAATTTTTTCTCTTCGCTTTCTATCATATTCCTTTTTCTTCAATTTAGCTTCTACTTCGGAATTGTTTTTATTTCTTGCCTTTTTTTTCATATGGCGCCCTGAAACAAGCCACGTAACCATAAATATTAATGTACGTCGATATATTTGTTACATGAGTGTGCCCGAATTCAGACCCGGAGGGAGGGATTGCTTGCGCAATTGGGTCTTGCTGATTCGAACATCAGATTGTTTTAATCGATTTCAGCAGAAGCTGTGTCTGATGCAGCGAGAGTAGCGTTTGGTATTCTAGCTTAGGCTTTTTTACATGTAACAATTTTTTTTAGAGTTCCTTTACTGAATTAACGGAGCTGAGAGTTATAAAATCATAATTTTTACCGAGTTTACATTCAACACACTTAAGTCAATGCTAAAGAAATAAATTATTTTTATTAGTAAAATTAAATTAATGCGTTATGGTATATGATATATGATGATCACAAATAGGCGTAAAAGACATCACAGTAAACTATGTACCTACACTAAAACAATAATTTTAACCCAGTGGCGCAAAATATATGTGAATGCTAAATGCATTCGGCTCTAAGGGGCTGCTGGCCGTCGAGTTGACTGAACGCGCCCCAACTAGGGAATCAGTTAATCCGAATAACAGCGGAAATGGACTAGATATAAAAAGTAGAGGGCTGAGTATTGAAATAGACTGAATTGATGATGATAGTTCTTACAAGTAATATGATGGAACTAATTTGATTACATTCAACTTATCATGGAATGACAGTCATAGTTTGGCTGCAAGCGATGTACCGCGGCTCGGGTGGCGACGGACATGCGAGGGAAGGGAAATGTAAAGGAATATCCGAACCCGCACCGCCCCTTTCCCGCGCTACCGGCACCCCGCGTCTCACCGCGCAGCTACCTAAGGCGTGGTATAACGCTGGTGGCAACTATTATACTTAACACAATAAGCCATTTTGAGATCTGAGATTAAGGTAGGCCGATATCAGTAAACTAAAATTAAGATGAAAATACTACTTTGTTTGATATTTCCTTTACCTACCCTCAATTCATGCCCACTTTAGGAAACAAATTTTATCTTTCCTGTGACTAAAAGATAACGAGACCTAAGCGTTCAATTCACGTTTTCTTGATACAGGCCAAAACTATGCCCAATACCCTACATGAGGATATAGTAGAAACAAACAACAGGCCTCATAAGGATCCTTTCGGGAACAGGAGGGACATTCATAAATCTAAATGTATAATCATAATATCAAAGGAAAGTACCCTAAAAAATTGAAGAAAAATCATAATCCGTTCACAGGAATCATCCAAAAAAGCGATGTCGGGGCGCAAGAACATATAGTATTTATTTTTACGGTGCGTGTAGGCACAAGCCCTGTATCTCTATTTTGTAAGAGTGAATAATTGAAGACCTTTTCTACTTCTGACTACTACTTTCAAGGATTACCACAAACCGATTTCTTTTTGTATTCTTACAAATCCTAATAGTGATTTTTAATATTGTTTATAGAGAAAAAACGAGTCTGCATGAATAACGTGCACTTGGAAATCACAAAATATTCACATTTTCAAAAGTTGAGAGTTGTAAAGTTTGGGTAACTAGAGCGTTTTACGAGTAAAGACCTCAA
Organism: Tortricodes alternella; assembly: GCA_947859335.1. Classification (NCBI taxonomy): domain Eukaryota; kingdom Metazoa; phylum Arthropoda; class Insecta; order Lepidoptera; family Tortricidae; genus Tortricodes; species Tortricodes alternella. The sequence goes on along the minus strand of OX401980.1, from coordinate 12,872,896 downwards.
TGAGCCCAACACCAGAAGTTCATCCACAGCTAAGAAACCAGAATTCCATTACCTCAGAATGTGGATCTATTTTAGCGAAGTCTAAAGAACACTCCCCGATTAACGCGGTATTTGGGCGCGCTGTGGCCGTGTTCCAGGTGCGCCGTGAGCAGCTCGCAGTTAGGGGCCTTGCTCATGATGAAGCGAGCCTTGCAGGTGCCCCAGCGGGTGCAGCGCCAGATGTTGGTGCGTAAGTTGGACGCGCCGCAGTAGAACGTGTGGCCGCGGACCAGCGCCAGCTGCTTGCCCGACGTGCTATGGACGAATCTCACTGGAAAACAAAAAGGAAGCTTTGAACTGTGTTCGACAAAGATGTTTATTAAAGCAACCTAACCAACGTATTGAATTGCTATAGACTAACTCCGAGTTAGTCTAACGATCAATATACCTGTCCTTGTAAGTCCTAGCATTTTTAACGCTCAGTAATGATGCCGTCCTAGTGTACTAAAATAAGAACAAGTAGTTTTTAACCTTAAATCAAGTAAGACAAAGTTGAAATTAGAACCAAATCAAGCAAAATCGCAGGTGTTAATGAGGTACAGTTTGTACTAAATAGAGGATCTTAGAGGAGAGAGGGACTTACGAGGCTATTGGAAGAACAGTTTAATTTTATGATAGATTACAATTATATTAAAACAGTCCCATATAAAACTTTCAAGGAATGGCAAGCATTAGCGACTCACTAGAGTGGTGCCGTGTTAATCAAGATTTAACTATAATAAAGCAAGGAAAACAGTCAAAAAATAAAACCCGGTTATAAATAATGAATAAATCTTTATAATATTACTAAGAATAAACCATCTAAAAAAATCTTAAGGATAATTGCTTTATATTCAATTTACTTCACTAGATATACAAAATTTGATTTTATTTACATATATTAAGGTAATTTTTCATTTTGAATCACATGTAAAATATATTATTGTCATACTCTTTGATGTCTCAATCCTATGACTATTAAATATTTAACGTTTATAAGGTACTAGCAAACCCGGCGAACTCCGTTTCGCCACCAGATGGCTTCGTTTTATGTAACATTTCGTTTGGTGTAGCTATGTATCAGAGATGGCGCTGTATGTGAAAAAAGATTTTCCCGCTTTTCTGTTGAAATTTTTCCTGAATTTTCTTTGCTATAAACCTCACGGAGCCCGAGACCTTTCCAACGAATGCAAAACCGTGGAAATCGGTTCGTGCGTTCTGGAGTTATAGCGTCAGGAAGGAAAACCCGACTTATTTTTATATAGTAGATAATGCTTTGGTTATTTGTTTCAACACGTTCGCCGATGTTAAGAAGATAACCATAATTTTGTTACAATAGTAAAACGGGAACAATTCATTAAAACTTAACACGTCATATTATTATGATGGAATGTCATAACAATCGTTATGAAATGTTAAAATACTATAAAAATATTTTGGCTTTATCATAAAAATTCCATAATTACTATACACAAAAACTCAACAATCCTAAAGATACATTATTATCTACTTAGTAGTTAAATTGTAAAATAATAAATTTAAAAGGTGAAGAGTTTCAGTTTCATCAAAATTTTCTTCAGAAAAAAAAGTCATAGACAGTCATTATTGCCAGTATGCCGATCTCTACCGCCATACAAATATATGCTTAAAACTAAACAGCGCCTCTATTCGGGAACGTCTAAGTGATATTGTAGCGACTCGCGAGCGAGATTCTTTTCCCACTCTTCCTTCCGTACGATGCGTAATGCGTAAGAGCAGGATGCGAATCTCGCTCGCGAGTTGCTACAATAGCACTTAGACGTTTCCGAATAGACGCCCAGTTATAGGTTTAGCACATATTCGAATGGAGTCCCGAGGTGGAGACCACGACGCCGTCCACGGTGACCGCGGAGGCCTTGCATTTGTGCTTGTGCTTCTTGGCGCAGGTCCATCTGATGCGGTTCCCGATTAAGGACCTCGAGTGTCGGAAAAACTTGTGGCCGCCGATGAAGATGTTGGTTGACTCCTTGGAGAAGCGCGCACGCAGGATGGCGTGCAGGATCTCTGCAATAATAAAATTTGTCACCGAGGCTAAGAAGTGAAGCTGATAGGTTTACCAATAAATTTTAGCATTACTGAAGTGAGAGAAATAGGACCAATGATGAACATCTTTTCTCTTATGAGAGGTCAAAGAATACAAACGGTTCCTCAAAGCAATATATTCCAACTGGAAGAAAAAGTTATAATGTTCATTTTACTATGGAAAATATTGATATTGTAAGCGTTGTCTCTCTTTTCGCTTATTTTGATATATTTTTATGAATTGATAAATTAAAATACTTAGTTAATAATAAACTGATTTAATTTTTAACTTTATTAAGATTATTAATATTTGACTGTGTGTAAATGCAAAATTATTAAGTAATGAATATAAAACGAAAAAAAACTTGGACACTAACACACTGATCTAGCCCTAACCTAAGATTCTCTGTGTTACGGTCACCAGACAATGATACGAATACTTCTACAGATAAATACATACATATAGTTACTGAAAATCTATGACTCAGGTACAAACATTCGCTCTCGTCATATAAAGCAATGGCTGATAATTTTTTATTTAAGTACATATTTACACCACACATTTTTTTTTGTTTTAGGACTGTCAGAATAACAGCGGTGAATTTTTTTACAATCGCAGGACACGCTGAGCTGGCTCTTTTTCACGAATATGGCATTTTAAAGTAAAAAGAAAAAGAACATTCATTTAGTAACACAAAAGTAGTTACACAAAATACGCATAGTGCCAATTCTTACGAAATAGTCTCAACCCAGCATATCGCACCTTCGGTGGGACAAGGGCACAATTGTCGAAAAACCCATTTTTTTTATACTTAACAAATTTTTGTGTTTTTCAACAATTGTGTCTTTGTCCCACCGAAGGTGCGATATATCAGTTTAGATCCTAGATTTAAGTAGCATATTCTTATTTTACTTATGTTTTTTTTTATATTATAAAGGGGGCAAACGAGCAGACGAGCCACTTGATGGGAGGTGGTCATCGTCGCCCATGGACATGTGCAATACCAGAGGAATGTTGTAGTAGATTTTGCCCGCGACTTTATCCGCTTAGAAATCGGTTATCGTTTTCCCCTCCGGATAAAAAAAAACCGTATGTTGGGACATTAACTTTCTACACAAAGTACAAAAAAATTGACCGTTACGGCGTTGCTTGAATGGCATATGATATGAAGCAATAACATTTGGAGTCAATAAATACGTTTAAAATTATATTGAAAATGATTTATTGTATTACCTAATCATGGTTATGACTTTTCGATTTTACAACAACTCCGTGGATTAAAAATACATGAGCTTTGCACCCGTGGTTACGTTTGCTGCATCGCCATCGACTTTTGAACTTGCCCTCATAATCTTTGCTGAATCGATGCCCTTGGAATATTAATATTTGGTAGCCTTTGCGAGTTTTCTCAAACGATACTGAAACAAGAAGTAACCGAACTTTTATACGATAAGCCAAAAAAGCCAAAGAACCGATTATTGTTTTTGACTTAGATTAATTTATTTTTCAACATTACATTTTGTGATCTTATCATAATACAAATTCAGGCAAGCGTTATTATAAAGGACTAGTTTACTGATGAGTTGCACATAATCTAAATTCCGATCAAGTTTTCTTTTTTTAAATAGAGGTTAAATAAAAAAGACGTAGTTATCATAACAATAATTTTAATTTAAGACCATGCAGGGCTTAATCGGTTAAATATCTCTTATGAAGTAACATTGTGCAAATTTTACATATTTACTTTTAATAAAAAGTAACGTATTACCTTTAAGTCCTACCTATAATAATAATTCATGGTAAGTAAATAATCAGTTACATGTTAAAATTACCCTTGTACTTTTAGTGTTTATTTTGTCTAATTTCTTTATAATGTTGATTTCTATTTTATAATTGTGAACATATCACATTTGGGTAATTTTTCACGATGAAAGGAAAAAAAAAACAATTAATAAGAATGAAAATTTGTTAAAAGCTATTATTAAGTTTAAAAGTAGGTACAGCCATTACCTACTACCAAATTAACGAAGGCATTTTAGTAAAAACAGATTTTCGTGGAATACTTCGTTAAAACCGGGAATGTTACTTTTACACTGTGCTATGTTGAAACATTTCATTTATTTGAATTATTTTTGCTAATTTATAGCGTTCCGTAACCAAAGGGACCCTATTACTAAGACTCCGCTGTCCATCCGTCTGTCTGTCTGTCTATCCGCCACCAGACTTTATCTCATGAACCGTGATAGTTAGACAGTTGAAATTTTCACGGATGATGTATTTCTGTTGCCGCTATAACCATAAATACTAAAAAATAGAATAAAATAAATATTTAATGGGGCTTCCAAACAAGAAACGTGATTTTTTTGCTCGTATATTCACTTTAAAAATAAATATTTAAATAAAAACAAAACAAATATTTAAGGGGGGCAACATACAACAGACATAAAAATATTGCCGTTTTTATAGATAATGGTACGGAACCCTTCGTGCGCGAGTCCGACTCGCACTTGGCCGGTTTTTTATACTTAATATGCTTATATTTTATTGAAAAAAGGTCGGAAATATAATATTTATAGTGTCACTATTGAGTCCTGGAGGGCTAGCACGCCATGCCCGCGAATAGTTTGTCGCTCAATGTATCTCTGTCAAACTAGCACAGTATAAACAAGTAAGCAGTTTGTTGTCTCGGCAGTGTCCTCGAAATAATTACCTACGGCCGCTCGGTAATAATATTAATTATTTCTACTTCGTTCTTATTTCTAGTTTCAAAAGTGACACTGTAATAAAATAAAATAAGAACGAAGTAGAAATAATTAATATTATTACCGAGCGGCCGTAGGTAATTATTTCGAGGACACTGCCGAGACAACATACTTCTTACTTATATATATATATACATGCTTTATATATATATATATACACATACAGTACAGTGTCACTTTTGAAACTAGAAATAAGAACGAAGTAGAAATAATTAATATTATTACCGAGCGGCCGTAGGTAATTACTTACTTACTTATTTGTATTGTATGTATTTTGCTTTTAACATATCCAAAATATCAAAAATTCTCGTGCCATAATCGTGTACGTAATACCGAAGTTCACCGAGATTTCGAAGCGCGTAGTTTCGGCCGTTTGTATGAAGATGGAATAATGTATACTTGATTATACTGTGAAACTAGTCAGATGTGTAATGGATGCACTGAGCGACAAACGACTCGCGGGCAGGTCGTACTAGACATTCTGTGCATGCTCGTATATTAACTAATGCTTTGATGGTGTTTGCTACAAAATAATTAACAAAAAACAGCTTGCATAGTATATTCCGGTGATCAAGGTTAGGTTTAGGTAGGTACAGAACCCTTGGCGTGCGAGTACGACTCGCACTTTTCCAGGTTTTTCAAAACTATATTTGATACAAGCAATGTTATATTTGATATTTTGCTTAAGTTTTGATCACAGGTGATTATGTTCGTATCTGGTAACGATCACTTTATCTCCAACAGTGACAGCCGTGGCGGGACACTTGTGCCGGGTGCGTTTCATGCAAGTCCATCTCAACCTTGGACCGTTGCTGTCCGATCTCTTGCAGTACCGATACGGCCCTATCGCTAGAATTCGGTTGCCATGAATACTCTCCGTGAATTCGGCTGCGAGGTATTCTGAAACAAATAAAGTGAAAAACAATAAGTACTTATTTGGTTTGATTAAATATTTTATTTTGATTTCATATGAAAACGATCGGCTGATCTATCAATTTATTACTTGTACATGCTTGCTTATTACTAGTACTTGCAAAGCAGGCGGAGAGGTAAGACAAGGCCAGAACCGCGAGATCATATCCCCCAGCGGCCCTAACATGCAAGACACAAAGATGAGCGAAACCCGTTTGTTTATTTCTATGACTATCTCTTTCGTCGTTTCGTGAGGCAGACGCACTTAGAGATAAGACGGTTTATCTTATCCTTGTGTCTTGCATGTTAGAGCCGCAGCTACTGATGCTACAACTAACGCAGCGCGATGAGGGACACATTCAAATTTGGACCGAATGACTTTACACTTACCGTCTAAATTGAAAGTTTACGCGTATTTGATTGATAAGTCAAACGCAACTGCTACTATTGCACAGCAACTCAACTTTGCAATAATATTAGCTCCGCATTTGTTAGCCTCAGGCCTCATTTCCACTGAGCGACTGCCATTGAGGCAGAATGAAATTGATAGAAAATGGAAGTCGCGCGCGGCTAGCAGCTCAGTGGAAATTGGGCCTTAGCCTAAATTTCCACTTAGCGGCTAGCCGCGTGCGATTCTTATTTCCTTCGAAGACGCGGTTGGGTGGGTTTGGTATATCACTTATATGAATAAATAGGAATCGCGCGCGGCTAGTCGCTTAGTGGAAATTAGGCCTATCAAAACCTTTTCTCATAAAGCTGTTCGGTATCTGAAGGCAAACAGCACTCCTTGGTGATTTACAACGAATGCAGTGTATGTAAAAAACTGCATTTATTGCTAAAATGTGTTTTGTACGAAAAGCTCTGTGTCAGGTGTCGTCGATGGTGAACGGCGGAAAGCATGTCAAGCTCAAAGTTTTCACAAGATCGTCTAACATTTATTTCACAATAACAAGTATTTCAGTACATTAACATTTAATGAATAATGTTAATAATTATGTAATATTAAATACTGTGAATAAATCGTCTGACGTAGTATCATTAGAAATTGATAGGAAATCATTTTAAGGGGTCATCCATAAAGTACGTCACACCTTATGGGCGGGGAGGGGGTCGACGAAGTGTGACATTGTGTGACAAGAGGTGGGAGGGGTCATACGTTTTGTGAGGTCACATTTCAAAATCGAATACATCTAAGTGTTAAAATGCCAAAATTGAACTATTAACGAAACGACAAGGTTTAAATTGTTTTGTTGGCGAGTTCACACTCGCTCTACTAGTGTAACGGGCGTTTTTACTAATGTTTCATTTGATTATTATTATTTTTCTTTTTAAAATGGAAATAAAACTAATTTCGGAACTGCCGTTTTAGTTTAATAATTATTAGATTAAAATTGCAAAATATGTCACGTCACACTAGGGAGTGGGGGGGTCTCACAAATGTGACCAACTGTGACAAGGACGGGGAGGGGTCAAAAAATCACGAAATTATTGTGACTTACTTTATGGATGACCCCTAAGATGTAACCGTAAATTTTTCTATGCACTTTAAATCTAAAGGTTAGTTTTAGTTTCTCCTATAATATTAAATGAGCAATGGTCCTATTTAGAAAAAATGGTTTCTAGAAAACGGCACGACTGTTTTGGGACACGATATATCGCCTATAGATGGTTCCCCATACCTGGGAAAATTCAGTTTATTGCGATTATTTGGAGGTTTTTCTAAAACATTATACAGTCCTTATTTCAATTAATGATGTTTGTTACGTGTGTTTAAGACAAAATACTTTCTCTATGTAAAAAGCTGAGCTCAGGTCGTTCAATTAGCTAGTAAAAAGTATATAGCAACAGCGGCACTTGTTTAAATATCTTCATCTTATAATTAGCAAGAATACAATGAATAAGTATAAGAATATTATATATTTCAAAAAAAGCTGCATGATGCAAACATGATGCAAACATGATGCAAGCTCTTTAATAATATTTTTCGTAACAATATAATTAAATAAATCTTATTAAATTTGCCATCTCAAACATAACTGTTTGTTTTACTTATAATACCTATTCTAAACGTAGGTACCTACGTTGACATTATATTTAGCAGCGGCCCTAACATGCATGCCGCAAAGATAACTTAGAACCGTTTATCTCTATGACTATCTCTTTCGTCAGCACTAGTGTGAGAGAGACGCACTTAGAGATAAACGGTTCTAATTTATCTTTATGACATGCATGTTAGGGCCGCAGACTGTTAAGAATTTTTTAATTCTTAATTAACAAGGTACTCATTGCATATACGAATTGTATACCAAGCCTAAAAAACTATGAAAAATCGTTTTTATTGCATATTTCAAGCATGTTTGATGTGTTTCTCCTTTTTGCATCAGCAATTTCGAAAAGGCAATCTTCTTTATTTTATTATTTTAATTTCTAAGACGCATTTTGCTGAATCCTATCAAAAAGAGACATTTAGTTTGAAACTAAAACGAATATATAAAATAAAACATTTGAGTCGAATAGCGCTAATATGGACCCTGAAACCGTAGGGCTTTTTTCAGTGGTCTCTTACTGATAAAACAACCACTAGCACAGGTTTTTAGGGTTGCGTACCTCAAAAGGAAAAAAACGAAACCCTTATAGGATCACTCTTGTTTCTGTCTGTCCGTCTGTCCGTCTGTCACAGCTAATTTGCTCCAAAACTACTGGACCGATTGACTTGAAATTTGGTGTATATGTAAGTCGGTGACCGCCACACGGACGCGTGACGTAAATATATGAATTTTAAACATGGGGGCCACTTTTGGGAGGTACATCAGAAAATTAAAAAAAAAAGTTATGCAACCTATATTGTGTGACATATCAAATGAAAGGGCTAATTGTGAGGATCTTAAATATATTTTCTTTAGAAATTTTTCTATGAGTGATTATGTTGCACATTAGATCTAACTAGGTGGTTCTCCACGAGGGTAATGCTGGCGACGCAGCCAGTGGAGGACCGTTTGATGCAGTGCCACCAGGACTTGATGCCGTAAGCCGACGACCTGTTGAACCGATGCCCGCCCATCGTCACCACCGGGTTCCCCATATGAGAAACCCCGAAAATGACTAAAAACATAACAAAAGTATATTATGACTATCTATATAACCGTGTTAGATAACCTCCTAGACCTCCATATAACTTGTAAAGCCTAAATTGAATAAATATTTTTAATTTGACTTTGACTTTGATATGACATAGATAAAAAATAAATGCTGGCTTTTTGGAACATACAAATAAATAATAATAAACGATTTTTTTTTTATGAAATAAGTAACATAATTCATAATTTACATTTCATGCTAAAAGCCCTTATCACAAAGCTGTTGGTGATAAGGGACAATTTCAAAAAAATTGTACGTAGTTAAGGCGTTGTTAAGAAAAAGTTTAAAAAGTTCCTCTGTGTTACGAAAATTTACCGTACAATTATATACCTTATTAATTGTAGCCATAAGGCATATAATTGTATTGCTAATTTTCGTAACGCAGAGGAACTTATTTAACTTTTTCTTAACTACGCCTTAATTACGTACAAATTTTTTGAAATTCACCCATAGTGGGTCCATACACATATGCTTCTTAAAATTCAAATTCAGTTTAAAGTTTACTGCGGAGTAACTTACAAGCAGGTAATTCTTTCAAGTAAATACAATCAGGTTCATACTTTGAAGTAACTAAGGTTGACATTCTAAATACAAGTATGTAGACAATAAATGCATATCGTCACTCCTTTGCAAAAAGCTCGTATCTGAAAATCAGTTAATAGAATTTTTCTTTACACGCTTGTAGAAAGGTTGAGTTTGCTACCGGTTGATATTGAGATAAGAGTATTTTGCAAAGTAGTGACAATATGTCACATCGACATTAGGTTACGGAATCACATTCTGGAGGAACTTTAACCTAAGTTCATTAACAACGAATACTGACGTTGAAAAATTTGAAAATTTACTGAAACCCCTTTCCTTTATTTAAAGGTGTACGCCAGCGGGCAAAATGAAACAAATAAGATATTTAAAACGGCCTTACTTGCTAAAAGCGTGTTAGGAATGGCACCAAGAATATTTAATTATACCGCCAATTGGTATTGTAAAGACGGAAAACCAACACACCATCTTAGGACTGATTGATCGAACGTGGCCACAAGTAGTCTTGTGGCTCTGCCCACCCCATTGGGGATTTCGGGCGTGATGCCTATGTATGTGTGTGTATGTATGAAAACCAACATCAGTTAAAAAACGACTCTTTCATTACTTATCGGGAAAGGCTCACTACACCATCAAAGAATATATGCGAGAGAGAAGCTCGTAGAATCATTATCGTATACTTATCTGTAAATGTTATATATAGAATTATTTAAGCACGCTGCAGGCCAAAATATTTGTATGCATTATGACGAGACATATTGGTACATAATTAAAACTAACATTTGCATTTGATCTATGTTTAAATAAATAAAATTGAATTTGAATAAAACTCCTCTGCTCGGATAAGGTTTAAAAATATGTTTATAAAATCGTGACATATATTTAATGTCAAAAATAAGGTACCTGATTTTAGTTTTTTTTTAAACAAATGTAAATATGTTTTAAATATTCAGCTGTGAGGTATTTTTCACAGTTAGGTACTTAAATAGGTTTGCGTGAACAAAGTATGTTTCTGCTACTGAACAAGTCGCAGCCTATTCGAAATTAATAGATGAATATGAAGCGCGATATGTTTTGAGCCTTAAGCTTCATACCATTCAGTCTCTTCGGTTACTTCCACCGACACACCCTGCGTTCACTAGCGTGAATGAATTACGTCAATGGTTATGTTTGCTGGAGGCTTTTAGAAGAGCACCTTGGACGGTGACGACCGAGGCCGCACACTTCCTGCTCTTCCGTTTGCTGCAGTTCCACCAGGTCTTCAGGCCAGATGAAGAGTTCTTCGAAAATCGGTAACCGCCGTGCCAGAGGTAAGTCCGTCCGAAGGAGTCTTCGTACAAGACTGTTGAAAAACCGAAACATGTTAGTTTTGTTGTTTTATTCTATAGACAATCGATTTTCGCTTTTTTCTTATTTATTTATTTATTTGAATAAGGTAAGGCTTATTAACATATGACTATAAAGTGTAGCTCATGCCCTATTATGATGAATTAATTACTCTATAGCTATAGGCTATAGCTATCATTTATAAAGCTTCTATAAAACGGTGCCTTTTGCAGTACTTTCATTTTTTCTAACACTTCACAGGCATATAACGACATAGTAGGTTCCATAACACTTACTTTCACGGGTAGTTCGCATTTTTGAACATTTTCTGCCATTCCTTCGGTACCAATTAGAGATAAAAAATCACGTCTGACTTTTCAAGATGCAATGGCTGGTCTCGCCACACAGCCAAGCGTCGTGGCCATGCCACTGATACCAAAAAATATAATAATTTATATTCGTTATATAGAGAGAAATGCTAATCTAAAAAGAAAAATGTTCCTACACTTTAGCGTTTCGACGACACCCCATTTAGAGGCGTTAATAATATCAGTTGTAAAATAATAGTTAACAGTTGTAGTTGTTATTGTAATATCAAATTGAATGCAGAAATGATCATCGTCTGATTACGATGGAGTACAGACAGACATAGTTGTAAGTAGCGTTGTCTACAGCTGGCAGTGACCACATTCCATCGGGCGGGCCATCTGCTTCCCTGGCTATATGGCAATAAAAAAGTATGGTGGAACTACAAGGTCAGTCTTCTTATAAACTAATCGTTTTTCTAAGGACTTCCGATGACAGTTTGATTTAAAGGTTTTTGCACTTTATTTCGCATATTTTAACAAGTTTCAGACATTGATATTAATCATATCGAAATATGACACCAGACCACACAAGGCTTTAAAAGGTACTGTTTTTAAATAATGAAAAACATTGTATGCGGATGCGAACATCTTTTAATTAAAAAAGAATATAGGTAAAATATAATATTCCTCTATCAAGCAGAATAGAGGTATATCAAGCAAAACTAAAATAGGTATAAAATCACCAACACATTCTTATATCTCGTCAGATTCTTCTCTGACTACCTAACTTACCGTCTTTAAAGAATCATTGAGCATACATATTCTAAGGGTGGTTGTGTTCATGGGCAACCCTGACGGCCTCGGTCCCCATCGTAATGATGGTGACCCGGCAGCCTTTCCACGCTTGATTGCAAGCCCAGTAGCACCTGGATCCCGCCTGATATTTTAAATTATACTTATAATTCTTTATTTGAAGCAGTGGGTTCCCGTGTTTTGACTGAAGAATAACGCCCCCTAGAACTTTTCATAATAAAGAATTACTAATGATTGATAAATGCAAACTATTACGACTTCAAATAAAACACATATTGTTCTTTCTTTCATTTAATGCATTGAAGTGTTAGTTAATGCAAACAAAAGCAATTCGATTATTTATTCAGTCTCAACACAGTCCGAAATAAAATCAGCATCACAAAATAAATAGCATCTAACTTTCAGGCCATGCAGAACCTTCCATTTGGATTTACAATTAATATTTACCACCGACATCTTCTTGTGAGTTTTAAAGTTTTTAGACGAAATGAAGTCGAGACATATGAAATATATTATAAAATAATTCATCAAAATCTTACCCTGCACCAAAATGATTTATGGCAAGTACCTATTTAACAAACTGTGTAAACCGTATAACTTTTAAATTTTATTTTCTCTAAGTATAACGATTAAGTAGAAAAGTTTCATAAATGAACTTTTTAACATATTTTAATTCCGTTATTCCGACGCATACTACTACTTCTGAACTGAATTTAAATAGAATCTTCATTTTATAATCAAGACCTGATATTCTATTGATATTCTCCGATATTATAAAATGTGTCTTTAATTGATGACTGAAATCATTCTTCTTTTGCCTTTAGGCTTTAGGATGATGTTCTTGTATACTTTACATCTTCTAATCGCCTTTTGGCAAATTAATATAAAATTGTACATGTTTATTGAAATCATAGGAAAGATGCTCCTCGACGCACGCCTGATGCATGTAGTTTTGCAATACATAATCAAAAAACATATTCACTATGATCGGTTGTCTTCAAAAAAGACTCAACAATCTTCTGGATCTCCATGGCGGCAGGAAGCACCACAGTCTGCTTTCATCTCTTAGATCTGTACTAGTGGACCCGCCACAGCTTCGCCCGCGGTATTTTCCATACAATTTTTATCACTTTTCACCCCTTTAGGGGTAGAATTGAAAAAAAACCCTCCTTAGTGCACCTCTAGGGTACTCGAGAAATGTCTCCTCCAAATTTCAATGGCTGTGCGTTGTCTATAAGTGAGTCACGGTACTGTTTTATATGTATTGCTCATTTAACGAAGGACATTTGGTCATTCTACTATAGAATATATATTTATAATGTAACTATTTACTTCTTATCTCCAAATTTCCTTGCAAATAGAAATGCAAATTTATTTTCCCAGTCAATTTCAATCTTTTTGATTCGATTGAACTCTGAATATATTTTATCCAAAGAAAAATAAAAAATCTTCCGGAAATTTATGCGTGCAAGTTTAAGTGACACTGGGTGGCAGCCTTGTAGCAGCATATGCATATATATGTGATCGACACAATTATGTTCAAAGGCCGCACATAGGGGCGCGCGGCAATAAAGCGTACCGGGTTCACATAACGAATGGCTTGACGGCTACGTGGGATGAGCAGACACTTGTATGGCACTGTTGCTTTTCCGTATCCTGGAATTAGTGGCTTTCAAGCCATTCACTGTGTATTCCATATCAGTCGCTTGAACGCTGCATGCACGCCGATGAACGCTCGCTTTTTGCACCGAACGAAAGTCTTATGCATTTCCACAACAAAATTATATAACTTGTTTTAAATTATTTAATAAATTTAGTTGTCATAATTATTTTAAAAACGCTGTGCTAGCATTCATGCTATCACTAATGGTTCTACTAAAATACAGCACCGCGGCTTGCACATTTTTTATATTTATTTTGTTTTTTGTGCTTTTCAATTGTTTTCTGTCGAAGTGTCAATAAATGTCTTTTCATTCGCTTATTTCATTTGTGTGATATACTCTTAAAAGGATTTAAAAATTACGATATGATATGAACTCAAATATTCAACATGCAATAAATTAAGTACAAAAAATATATCAATAGGATTTAACATAATAACATATCATAATTTACCAAATAATAGACATGAAAATCTCACCACTGCCCAAAAATATTTATACTTTAGAACGACTAGATCAAAAATTATAGTAAAAACTAAGCTACAATTTAAAATAACATGATTCAATAATACAAAAGCCTACTCATGTCATGAGACCTGGAAAGGCGAAAATATCTTCGAATTATTTTTTACATATTACATTAAGTTAATACAAATATAAAAGATTTATTTTAAACAAATACATTACATTTGTATGTAAATAATCGTGCAAATCTTAAAACTAGAAAATGAAACCACCGCCTATTCACCGTCAACTTTTCAATACAATCAAGATAATGGTTCCCACAGCCACAGATACACCTTATCTGAATAATGACATCCTAGGCAGACATGACGATGACATTCTAGTCGTGGTTGTGAATATTCACAATCTTCAAGATGACATCTTCGAACGTGGTTACCTTGGCCCTGCAGCCGGTACTGCCCTTCGAGCAAACCCAATAGGACCTCTTTAGGGTCGTTTTATTCTTGTAGAACCGATGATTTTGAATTATCAAAACATTCTTACCAAATTTCGATCTGGCATACCGGGCCCCTGAAAAGAATAATGAACTGATTTACCTGCATTGAAATACTATGTTATATTTACGCAATTCAAAGTGTTATACCTAAAGTGTTAGTTTAAGTTATAAGGTGTTCGAAACGAGACGCTTTATAAAAATATTTTCAATAAATAATAATACATACATACACATACATATTATCACGCCCGAAATCCCTAATGGGGTGGACAGAGCCACAAGACTACTTGTGGCCACGTTCGATTAATTAGTCCTAAGATGGTATGATGAACCGTATGGTGACAGGTGATCAGCCCATCGCCCATACAGATAGTCCACCATGTTGGAGAGGACCCGTCCCTTAGTCGACTTTTACGACATGCCAGGATGATAAGCATCTGCACGCATTCTATGCTATTTCTTCACTCCCAGTGCAGCAGAGGAGTAATAATAATACTAACGATCTAAATAAAATATATAATAGATAGATACAATATTTACAAGGACGATCTTGAAAATAATTAGTTAGTACTTTTACATCAAAAGTTGCTTTGTTTGTTTGTAGATAGCATAACTTCAAAATGTGATTTAGTGATTGTGATCATTGCTGATCTTAATAATCTCATCTGCAAACGTAGTGACGCTGACGCGGCAGCCCTTAGGCGCCTGGTTGCAAGACCAGTATGCCTTGCGGTTCTTCTCTCTCTTCAGATTATACTTGTAATTTTCTATCTGAAGCAACCGCTTGCCCGCTTTGGTTTGTAGAACAAGATGTCCTAAAATCATAATAATTTGTATTATAATAGTATTTTTTATCATTAGCCCGGAATGTCCCACCGCGACAAAGAAGGCGCTTCCTATCCGTTGCTGTATTATTAATATACCTGCATAGTTTTGTGCAAGTATGAAGCAATAAGGAAGTTTTCTGAAAAATTCTGATTAGTCCGTCAGTTAGATTATCAAAAAATATTGAACACATATTTTTTGCTTTATCAAATCAATCAAAATTGACAAAGATAACGCGCATCAAAGTTCAGGTGTGGGGACTCATGACTTATTGGTACAAGTGTGCATGTCATGACGTCACGCGAAACTTCAACGCACTATAAGTATCTTCGTCATTTTTTGTTTAATCGACAAAAGAAAAAATATGTGCTCAATATTTTTTTATAATGTAAATGACGGACTAATTAGAATATTTCAGAAAACTTCCTTATTGTACATTAAAACCTACCATCATACTAGGGAAAATATAATGACTCATGTCAACTCTTAATATGCAAAATATTTAATAATTTTTAAACAATATATTGTGTTTATAAGTATAACATTGAAACATTCCCGTTTGTAGTAATTCATATTTTATGACAGTAAACAAAAGTGACAATTCATTTCTTTTTATGACCATACACATAACAGTCATCCCCCGTAAACTTCAGTTTTGTAAGTTGTCCCCTTATGGCCGCGCGTGTTCTTTTATGTCTCGCGAGTTCCATTTTTTATCCTCGTCGCCAGTATTGTGTTTATAATGATAACATTAAAACATTCCCGTTTGTTGTAATTTATATTTTATGACAGTAAATAAAAGTGACAAATCATTTTTTTATGACCATAGACAACACAATTCATTAGTTCATTAATTCATCAATTCTTTCATGAGGCACTGGATGGCGTTACTCGCTCCTGTGCCTCAGTTTGTAAGAAACTTTTAATGTTTAATTTTAATGTTTTTATTATTACCTATTCTGTTTTTATATGTAATGCTGATTCTATAGTTTCATTTTAATAATTTATAAATAATTTTTAATATAAATTGAACAATCTTAATTTATTGTATTCAATTTTAATTTTATAATTTTATTTTGTTTTTCATTGTATTGTATCAAATGTACCTTTCGATGAATTTCTAAAATGACTATTATTATGATGAATGACTATTATTATTATTATTATATTAAAATCAATCTTATTTAATGTAATCAATGATTATGTTCTCGAACGAACTTAATTATTTCGTTCTGTATGGTGACCAGAGACGCCCGGCAACCATCGTTCTTCCGTGTGCAGAACCAGCTGCCCCTGATTCGACCGACGCCGGAGTTATGCAGGTTGAACCTGTAGCAGCCCATCTGGATAACTGGCCTGCCGAACTTAGAAGTCGTGTATATAACCTCTGTGGAAATATAAGTTTCTTAGACAACACACTTTCGCGTGACCGTGTACCAGTGCCAGGATCGGCCAGGAATATCATTGGGAGCTGTATTTTTAAACAACCATTACATGTAAAATCATCAGAGGTAAATAAATAATAATAATAATCGTTATTTATATTAGTGAAATTCAATCAAAATATAATAAGTTATAGAAATAGTTGTGAGATACAATTACAACATCGTATAATGCGGTCACAAATGGTCTTAGCGCGTATGTATGTATGTATGTAAAAAGAGTGCTGACGGCCTTATAAAATGTATCGCCATCAGCGCTCTTTTTACAACGGGCGAGGTATACGTGATACAATTTTCACCTGAAAGCGTCAACAGTACAAACGAACATCTTCTGAGTAAAGCTTGCATTAATGCGTGTGTTGTCCTTTTTGATCAACAATAACGTTATACACGGTTGTAATCATCGCATTACAGCCCTTGGACTTGAGGCTGCACCGCCACTTGCCCTTCGCTTGCTCGTCGTAGTACATCGATTGGTTAAACCGGTACTTCCCTAGCCTGATTACCGGCTTGCCGTACTTAGATTTTGTGAAAATTGGACCTGTGGACATACAGGATCGTTAAATTCAAATTTTATTGGATTTACCGTTACAAATACTATTACCGAAAATGTATAGTACCTACACCTAGCTAAAAAAAATTTTGCACATAGATTAATAAACAAAATCAATATCAATAAGCAATTTTTTTAAAACATTCAGCTGTGTCAATGATAGTAGTGCGATTTTATAATATATCTTCAACTACCGTGAGTACTGTCGCTTTGGTCACTGTTAGAGTTAATCTTATCATTTCGGAGCAATCCCCAATCGATGTGATCAACTGTAACTGGGGTGATAGCTCAACCTCTAGGTACTGGCCAATCTAGAAGCTCCCTGTTCCGAATGACCTTGACTTTGATCCAATGGACCCACACCGAAATGACATCAGTTAGTTATTAAGTGCCATTGTTCACATTTAAAAACACAATCGTATTCTCTTAAGGGTTTAAACAAAAAATAAAAATGATATCAATATTTGGGCCTCTAAAAAATATTGAACTATCGAAGAATATGATACTTATATATTTTTGGAAATTATATCTTGAGAACCAACAGACTAGATGCGACTTGAAATCTATGAGAATTCTGAATTTATTGCAGGGAGCCACAAGATCATCAGTGGTTGTGGTCGTAGATCTGCTTATACAGGGCGTCCCAGGGCTTCACCTTTACTAAGAGGGGACAAAAACCAAACGTCGGTGAGAAGTAAATTATTGGGTATAGGTACATCTCCCATACTGTGTCCATTAACTTGACACCGATTTCCATGTATTTAATGTATTACTAAATTAACAAATATGCCTTGTGACTACAGGTAATTTACTAACGGCCAGTCATTATTTCTTAGTTTTCAAAGGGTTTTTGGAGTCGGTTCTGTTGTTTGATAATTTATGAAAATATTTGGTAGTGTATCCTCTTAAGGTGTACTACTGGCACACGCTGTTTTTTGTATTGCAGAAACGTTAGAACTGTTAGTGATTGTGTCCATGGTTCATCTGGAACACGATGTTGTCGATGACGATGGCCGAGGCACGGCAGCGGGTGCTGCTGCGGCTGCAGAAGTAGGTGGCCTTCGGGCCGCGGCTGCGGTTGTTCTTGTAGTACCGGTACTGACCGAGACACATCACCACCCGCCCAGTACTCGTCACTGAGAACATCGCCTCTAAGGGAGAATGAAAGCAAGTTTTCATAAAATCTAAGGTACTTAAACAAATTCAGTTTCTCACATACACTTGCACATTGTGGGATGGGTGCTTAATAATATGAACACACCATATTCGACTTTATTGTTAGGGTGTAAAATACTTAATTTAAACCACCTCGCTCGTACCGAACTTTTTAATGCATAGTGCATTGGAGCGTTAGGTAAATCCAGTATTACTCATGAGTATGATCGAGCTTAGACGCCACGACGGTGTCGGCGAGGACTGTCACCCGCGAGGGGCAGCCGAGGCGACGCTTGCTGCAGAACCATGCGGATTTGATGCCGGTGCTGCGGTTGTTCTTGTAGAAGCGGTGCTGGCCAATCATTAGAACGCGCGACCCTATCCGGGACCTCGCGAACCATGGAGCTGCGAACACAGTGAACATTTTAATGCCGGATACTGTTAAAACGTCATTATGTTATACTGTGTGTTGTGATTCCGCAAACCACAAGGTCAATAAACTTAGACAGCTAAGTTAATCATTAGGTCAAAATGGGATAAAAACAACTTATTTAGTAAAAATCAAACACTAAAGCAAATGTACTTGAATCATTGTTCGCTGTCGCGTTGTGTACTTCCCGAATCAGCTACACATCTGTCGTCAAGATCTTTTATTTTAGTGTCTCAATACAAGCCAAACCTGTAACTATGATTAAGAAAAAAAAAACTAGTTTTTTTTTTATCTGGACTAGAGATGTTATATATACATGTCAAGAAATATATGAAATAAATAAAACACTAACCTTTACTGACCTATTTTATCCATACGAAAATGACAGTCATAAAAACATACATTAATATAAACTTACTTAAATATTATGAAACAAATTAACCCAAAACAGATCTAGTTCTGTACGTCCAAGCATATACTTCTAACACATTCAGCTTTCTTTCTATTGTGTGATCAAAGTTCAATGACGATATGATTACAAGACCAAATGTTAACAGCGCTAACAAAAAACCATTGAGTAAATGCATCACAAATGCCAATTGATAGTCCAGCCAATATTATACCTACTCGTACCTATCAATCAATACATATAAAACAGTACCGTGACTCACTTATAGACAACGCACAGCCTAAACGGGTGGTCCTAGAGGTTTAAAATTTGGAGGAGATATTCCTCGAGTACCCTAGAGATTCACTAAGGAGGGATTTTTTCAAATTCCATCCCTAAAGGGGTGTAAAGAGGTGATAAAAATTGTATGGAAAATACCGCGGGTGAAGCTATGGCGGGTCCACTAGTAGGTTGTAAATACAATGACTAATACCTATTATAACTAAAACTATATGAAGACATTATAACGACTTTCAATGAAAAAATACTAGGAACGTTCTTGTCAAAACAAGTAACTAACGTTACGAATGATTATGCACCTTATTAGCCTTCACTATGTCCCCGTCGATGGTGGTGATGGCTGCCTTGCAACGCGTGAGCGGCTGCCGATAGCATCGCCACACCTTCTTCAGCCCGCGAGCTAGGTGGAAGGCGAACCGCTTGTCACCTAGCATAATCATTGGTTTTCCAAATCTAGACTGAGTGAAGACCAACTCTGTAAAGAAATAAAATGAAAATGCATACGTTAAACCGAACTACGAGTATGTTCTATTAAGGATAAGTGTCAGGGCCGGTGTCTATAACAGAGAATCGCGACGCCATTTTTGTCAGACGCACAATATAATAATAACAACTGGTTACAGAAAAATACATAATATAATAAAAATGTAACAAAGAAAAAAACCAACTTCAAAAACCCTTTGAAAAGTAAGAAATAATGATTAGCCTTCGTAAGTAAATTACCTAGAAACGTCAGATATATTGTTGATTTAATGATAAATTAAATACATCGATATCGGTGTCAAGTAAATGATCACAGTATGAGGGATGGATTACCTAAATTACTTGCCACCGACTTCGATATATTTAATTTATCACTTAATTTATTTTATGACATAAATGACTATTTAAAGTCATTTACGAGTATGTCATAAAATACATTACATTTAAGCAACGCAATAAACTTCGATTTAAATAATACCAAAGTCTAACCCTTTATTTTATCACGAAGATAATTAAAATGTTTGTTGCCATAACAAAAATAGTAGTTTATGCAACGGTTGCATAATGATAGGCCTTAAAACACTAGTGCTGTTTTCATGAAACGAGCCGATAGGCGAGTTTCATAATAAGATCGCACGTGTGTTTTAAGGCCAAATTATGCAGAGTTGCATACATAACTTTATCTACACACATATTATAAATCCTCCATGATGGGTTCAGAAACAATATTTTCTGGCAACAAGTTATTTGTTGCAGTCGTGGCTGCATATTTCCGATATCCGGCGCATTTTCACATCACACACACTCCGAGAAGACTACTTACTATTCATATTTTCAACTAAAATGTAAATTACAAACAACTTTTTCTATTCAATTCAAAAATAATTCTACTTTCGTTCAGCAAAACACCAACATGGCGGTCCTCCGTCAAGACCATTTTTTTTTAATCATAGACAAACAGATGAAGTCTCTATTCTCACGTCACTCGAGATCAAATATTGTGCAGTTTATATTAAAAAAAACATGCTGAATTGACGTTTCGTATCAATAACTGTTTTAATATCTATGGATACTAGAATAGAGACCCACTTGAGTTTTGACAGCTGTTCCAAATTTAATCTCATTTCTTTACTAAAAACGATAAAGAAGTCATGTTATTTCTTTATCGCAGCACTGGTTTTTCCTAATTGGTTGTCAAAATGGTGGTCATTTCCTACGGTTTTTGATTAACCAATGGAGGTTTTATGATATGGGTGTAGATAAACATAGTTTTATCTCTCAATAAGCAGTTTTTGTGCCTTATTGGTAAAAACGTTAATTAACTTTATTTTTTTGCTTTATGCGGCTCTTTCCTTCCATGACGCAAAACCAATTGAGATTTCAAATTAAAACTAATACCAATTTTCTAATCATGGATGATTATGTTCATTCTTGATTTTGACGATGTGATCACGGAAGGTTAGGACTGAAGCACGGCACCCGAAGCTCCATTTGACGCACACGAAAAAGCCCCTGTCACCTTTGCTGCTGCTATGTTGGTTGAATCTATGGCTGCCGATGACCACGACAGGTTTACCATACTTTGAAGTGGAAAATACTGGAACTGTAATAAACAAATTTACATTGGTATTAAAAAAAAATAACTTCGAAGTTTTCATTTATATGCATTTCTTTACATATTGGTTTAATACCAACAATACTCTAGGAAACAAAAGTTTTTAAAACGCAATAATTAATCATATGCGGATTTTTGGTATGTCTAAAACATGTTAAAAATACCGGTCCGTATATTTATTTCAATAACATTCAGTTAGCTAGTTAGTTAGAGTAAATAGCTATCAGATCAAAACATAAATGTGAACAAGAGCCAGTTCGGTATAAAAACGTCCAAGATCAGCTGGCTTTTTTATTTTTTATCTTATAAATCTTAACCCATATACACCGGGTTTCTTTTTTTATTTCCGATAGTTTTAAGGAAATATTCCTTAGGTGAAATAAAGTTAATTTCTCTAATACACTTGTATTCTAATTCGAATTGTTTTGGAGATATTCAATGATTTATTTTAATGAATCTTCTAACACTAATCGTTAGCGCCTTTTGAGTTAAACAAAAAATAGTGTCAATTATGAAGTGAATATCTGACTGATGATGACACATTGAGGACCTTTTACCTCAATGTGTCATCATCAGTCAGATATTCACTTCATAATTGACACTATTTTTTGTTTAACTCAAAAGGCGCTTTTACAATAACCCTTGATGCAATATTTTATAATTATATAGTAAAAAAACGTGTTACGATATGACGAATTTATCAAAAAAAAAACACGGTTTAAATATAATATTAGGTGGCTCCGTGAGCTGTAGACCTGGCCACAAACTTAACTTTGCCGTTGGAAAACTGTTACATACATCGACATAAGGCGCGGTCAGTTTATCAACACCGCACATAAGTTTGTAATCGTAAAAACCCCCATATCACCGCCATTTTGAAAAATTTCGGAAATCTGAATTGACAAAAAAGAACTATATAATTATCGAACCTGCGCACAAATTTTCACGTGAATCGGTTGAGAAATGCGACCTGCGCCTCTATTCGGGAACGCTAAGTGATTCTGTAGCGACTCGTGAGCGAGATTTCTCATCCCACTCTACCACACGACGCGTAATGCGAAAGAGTGAGATGAGAAATCTTGCTAACGAGTCGCTTCAGAATCACTTAGCGTTCCCGAATAGAGGTGCTGTAGAGGAGAACAAATGGACAGTTGGACAGCCGGGCGAAAGCATTTTTGCTGAAGCTGAAACGGAGACGCTTCGCTCGCTCGGTCGATTACATTATGTTATATGTGTTCGTCTGTTTGCTCGATTTTATTCCTATAAAATTAATCCCCAAAAGTGGCATTAATGATTGTGTTCGTTCATTCGCTTTACAATTTTGCCTTCGAAAGTGGAAACGCTGGCCCGGCAACCGTTCACATGCTTAACACATCTCCATCGGAACACAGGCCCTTTGTACCTGTGCCCACACTGCCGGTTGAAGCGGTAAGGGCCCAACTGCAACACCAGGTTACCTGCCCTCGTCGTGCTAAATACGGCTCCTGAAATGATGTACCGACATCTTTATAAACCATTTTCACATTATACTTTTATGCGAGTGTAGTCAATGGGCGAGCCCTCTATACTCGATCTTATTTGTAAATTGCTAGTAGGGTTTTGATGCATTAAAAGTTATCAGATTGTGAAATATTCCCTTAAATTTTGAGGTTCGTGTCATTCGGTCAAGAACAACCGCGCTATCTTATAAATTCGGACCATAACTTTGCATCACAAGATAGAAAAACACACATGTAAATTTTACGTGACCGTTCAGTATTTAATGATGGTTATAATAACATTTATGGAAGTGGTCAAAATATATTAAAATAAAACGCAGTATTTAAAATGATATATAATGTTTTTTTTTTCATCTTTTCTTGTCGAGCAATGGACATACGTTTGACATAGTTTCACCTGATGGAAAGCGAATATAGGGTCTAGGGTGGAAAATGCTTGCCCAGAAAATGCCTATTCAATCTTAGCATGAAGACACCAAGTTTGTATAATTCAGGAAAAAGTAAAAATATAGTAAAAGCAAATTTTTTAAACAATGCTAAGTACTTAATAAAAATATGGTTTAGCGAGTTAATTCGGTGAACATATGATTTTTGCATATTATAAGTACATATTCGAAAATCGAAATCTTTATTGATGTGTAACATATTTCTTCTCGCTTTCCCGCAATATGTGGGAGTGATTTCGTGAAAAGGGACGGAAGTGTGTAAACGGAAGCCGGGGAAGCGCGCGCTATTTGGTTTGACCAATGAGCGCACGCGGTGGTAGAGTTGAAGCCGGGGAAGCGCGCGCTATTTGATTTGACCAACGATCGCAATGACTATGAGCTATTTTTTGCTTTGGGCCTTAGGTGGTTGTGTAAACTTGTGCAGAGAGAGATTCTATAGATCTTTATTCAGGATATCATAAAAAATTTACGTACGAACGAACTCTACATATATACCTATACTTGTAAACTCTTTTTGCTTTGTACTTTCGAGTATCTTGTGCGTGTGTAGACAATAATATGTTTAAGGCAGAATCATTAAGCATATATATTTAGTAAAGAAAAAAGCGTTCCTTTTATTATCCATTACCAAGTTTCAATTTTGAAGATATAACTTTTTTTTTTAATTTTAAATTGATCTGACCTATTATTAACCTGAAACATAGTCTTACGATTTTTTAAACAGCATTGTCTAATAACGCGCTGTTAAATTTTCATAATTTTGAATATCTTACACTACCTACTTGTAATTCACCGCAAGCCTCGCTACGTTCATATAAATTCTCATTCACTTGTTTTTCGAACAGCACCTATGTTATATAGTTTGATAAAATAAAAAAAACCAATTAACTAAAGAAAATTACCTCCAAAATAAGTTTATCCCCAAGCCATATAAAAGTGGCCAAAGATACATTAATGACTTAAAAATAAATAAAAAATACACAATACTGTAAATTCCGGCCTCATTCAAACCACAAATGCGTATTTTTTGTCCAAATCCAGCAATTGGCAAAACCGAAACGAAACCAGCCATAAAATATAATAATTCTAAAATGCAGTGTGGTATACTTTAAACTTTTAAGAATAAAAATGTATTTAAAAATAATTCCTGTCTGAAAAATTCATGTAAAATACTTTTTTTTCTTACAGCATTGAAACTTATTTACCTACTTAAAATTAGGTAATTTCAACTAATACCAAGCAAGTGCGATGAAAAATACCATAAATGTTTTGCATAACAATCTCAATTAGAAAACAATTAGGTATTGATATCCTTTGAAACTTAAATGTTATGACATAAATATTTGATAGTTGCATCTCGTATGCGGGATAATATTATGAGAGTTTAAAATCTGTTGGCGCTGGTGTGCGCGAGCGGGTCGTGGAACCCCCAGACGCGCACGATGGCGTTGTCCATGGTGTGCAGCGAGGCCCTGCAGCCGGCCTTGGCTTTGACGCACACCCAGCGCGTGCGGCTGCCGTACTTGTTCACGCGGTTGAAGCGGTGCTGCCCGATCATTATCACCGGGTTGCCGCGCTGCGACTGCGCAAAAACTGGGTTCAGATCTGAAAATAATATCTACGTTAATACCTGCACACTATATTCGGTTTCGGATTTGTTTATCGATCTAACACTTACCCCCGATTTCCGAATAATTTGCTTAACTAGATAATAAGAGCATAGACCTAATAAAATGAATTTAAATAAATAACACATCATTTGAACACGAATACGATATTAATTTCAAAAAGTCTAATGACATACAATTTGCAAAATACTGGATAAATTACAAGGTGAAAACTCACTCGAATGATCTGTATGAGTACATTATTTGAGTTTTTAACTTTTCCATGAGGAATAATACAATTTATTTATCAATTAAATTATATTGTAAGACAATTATCTTTACTTATCCTATTCTATCCTTACTTATCCTGTCCTGTCCTATCCTGTTCTATCGCACCTATCCTATCATATCCTATCCGACTATACCTTAGCCTATCCTATCTTAATAATTTTATAAATGCAAACATTTGTGTACGTTGGTTACTAATCAGCTCCGTAATGGCTGAATGGGGTTTACTGAAATATAGCATATAGTTACCTTAGGTCCTGAAATAGGATATAGGGTACCTTTCATCCTGGAACATTTAAAAGTTCCCGAGGGAGATATTTACCTACCCGAATTCCACGCGGACTAAGTCGCGGGCAGAAGCTAATATATTTTAAAAGCGAAAGTATGGGTGTTTTTTTTTCCTCTTGCATAACGATAGTAGGAGGGCCGGAGACGGACACAGGTTACTTTTATCCCGGAAAATGCACAGTACTTGAGGGAATAGTGTTAAGTGAATTCCACATGGACAAAGTCGCGGGCAAAAGCTAGTCGTCGGCGATAGAGAGCCTGTATTTATGCATACCTTTTTTATATGCTAGTTAAGTTCTTTTTTAATTTTTTTTTTTTACTTTTCTGTCTGTCTTTTATACATTGTGTGATAGAGTCTCGTTAAAGAAAGTAAATCTTAAAACTAATGATGTATTTTTGTACTTAATTAGCAAATTAATGTAGCAGCCACTTCGTCGGTGTTTTATACTAGTACAAATACAATGCATCGTATTACTCTATGAGTATAATAACGTTACAATATTATACGCATTAACATCAATAATAAATGCTTAAAGAGTAGCTTAAACATAGGGAGCGTGAATGGTACTTTATTGAGTGTCAGATATAAAATTTAATATCGATGGTTTCATTTCTGACCTTGTTTAAATGCCCAGAAGCCAGAAATGCTAGTTAATTACTGTTATTAATATTTACTCGGAAATACCGTAAAATAATATATATCCTGATTTGTTTGCACGTCCACTGACACATGCGCTGGCATAATCAATTTTACAGATTGTAATGATACAAAATTTAATATCGATGGTTTCATTTCTGATCTTGTTTAAATGCCCGGAAGCCAGAAATGCTTGTTAATTACTGTTATTAATATTTACTCGGAAATACCGTAAAATAATATATATCCTGATTTGTTTGCACGTCCACTGACACATGCGCTGGCATAATCAATTTTACAGATTGTAATGATACAAAATTTAATATCGATGGTTTCATTTCTGATCTTGTTTAAATGCCCAGAAGCCAGAAATGCTTGTTAATTACTGTTATTAATATTTACTCGGAAATACCGTAAAATAATATATATCCTGATTTGTTTGCACGTCCACTGACACATGCGCTGGCATAATCAATTTTACAGATTGTAATGATACCACTATAATATGAAGCCGTTTATGCGCCTAAAGAAGCAAGACCTAATACACATTTGAACAAAATTAATCGACGTGGTTTTAATGATTGTGGGAACCTAATGTCTTGACAATGACGTTATCAATAGTAGTAATAGCGGCGTTGCACCCAATCTTCTTCTTGATGCAGGTCCAGCGCACCTTGGAGCCCCAGGAGGCGTGCTTGTTGAACCGCCACTCACCGATCTGCACAACCAGGTTGCCTCGCTGGGATAAACCAAATTTCGGATCTGAAAGCACAAACCTGCTGATAAAAAGTTTCAGTTCAGTAGCACAATAGTAGTTTATGCAACGGTTGCATAATGATAGGCCTTAAAACACTAGTGCGGTTTTCATGAAACGAGCCGCAGGCGAGTTTCATAATAAGATCGCACGTGTGTTTTAAGGCCAAATTATGCAGAGTTGCATACATAACTTTATCTACACACATATTATAAATCCTCCATGATGGGTTCAGAAACAATATTTTCTGGCAACAAGTTATTTGTTGCAATCGTGGCTGCATATTTCCGATATCCGGCGCATTTTCACATCACACACACTTCGAGAAGACTACTTACTATTCATATTTTCAACTAAAATGTAAATTACACATGAACTTTTTCTATTCAATTCAACAAAATTCTACTTTCGTTCAGCAAAACGTCAACGCGGCGCGGCGCGTCAATAATGGCGGCCGTCCGTCAAGACCATTTTTTTTTATAAATCATAGACAAACGGATGAAGTCTCTATTCTCACGTCACTCGAGATCAAATATTGTGCAGTTTATATTAAAAAAACATACTGAATTGACGTTTCGTATCAATAACTGTTTTAATATCTATGGATACTAGAATAGAGACCCACTTGAGTTTGACAGCTGTTCCAAATTTAATCTCATTTCTTTACTAAAAACGATAAAGAAGTCATGTTATTTCTTCATCGCAGCATTGGTTTTTCCTAATTGGTTGTCAAAATGGTGGTCATTTCCTATGGTTTTTGATTAACCAATGGAGGTTTTATGATATGGGTGTAGATAAATACTTTTAAAGCCATGAAACTTAATATACATAATTTTCTAGTCAACTATCGTTCATTACGTAACAACTTGTTTACTGGTAAGTTTTGTGTTTATGTATTTATTTATAATATTATTGTTCGTAGTTGTAGGAACAACTGAGAACGATGAACGATAATCCACCGTAATACAAGTTTTACTAGAACGGGGAGTAAAGCTCATACTTCGTCTGTTTAAAGGTACATCTAAACGTAACCTCACAGAACTATATCTATATCTCGATATAGTTCTTTGTGTAACCCAGTACTATGTAAGTATTTAATGTGTACCTTAATTATGCTAAATAAAATTTTATTATTATTAGTATTATTCCAAGAGTTTTTCTTAGCACTATAAGGGGGGTTTGGTAATGAAAGTAGAATGGCGAAGATTACAATTTAATTTTCAAAATACGACTACAATTATGATTAAAATATTATACGAATAAGGAAATAGCATGAAGTATTCTAAATAGAATTCAGGTAAAATATTTTTTGTTTGTTTATTACTAGCTTTATTATTAAAATTATCAAAATTTTAAAAAAAACACATATCTACTTTATAGAATAATAGGTATGTGACAAACAGTCACGGCTAATTTACTGAGGATAAACTGAATGATGTATCATTATATCACGAAATCCTACTATTTACCTTTTATCATGTCTTCAAAATCGCTAAGCATCATCAAAACTTTCATTTTATATCTAAGATAGAATAGATAGAACGCTTAATTACCATTATTATAAGAAACGAAAAAGAATGCCTTAAATAACTTAATTACGGATGTTGTTGCCGGTACTCATTTATAGTGATGAAGAAAATCAATTTAAATAGAAAGCCTGTCAAGCATGAAGTTGAATTCACACTTTTGCAATCTCCATCATACCGGTACTCTACAGTACACCCTACTAATCCACTTGCGATATCTCTATCCATATCGACATGCCTGAACGACAGGAAACGTTAAATTGGATTCTAGCAGCAACCTTCCCTTTCGCTAGGTGGTTTAAAAAAGCTAAAATGTGAAACAAAATTTGAAAGGGATGGATGCTATTAACAACACTAATAAGGTTATAATTTAAGTATATCGTTAATGATTATGCCAGCCGTTGACCTTGACGAGGCGATTCTCTGAAGTGACCACGACGCAGCGGCAGCCGCGCGTTTTCCTCGCAGTGCACTCCCACCAGGTCTTGTTGCGTCGTCCCAGCTTTTTCACGAACCGGTGGTTACCCCAACAAATGACAGGGTTTCCAAATATAGTAGTTTCAAACTTGATTCCCTTAGACATGCCTGAAAACATGATGTATATTAATATTGAACCTGTTACCCTAATTTAAACTTTACCGCTGTTTGGTTAAGATTAAAACTAATTGTCTAGAAAGCAATTTATTTGCAATAGAATTATGCTCGGTTCCTACATTCGAAAACGAATCGAATAATTTGACATATTTTGTATGCGGAAAATGTCAGATATAGCCATTCTTTGCCGAAAAGATTCGTTTCCTGAATATAGGAACGCGGCATTAGTCAATATATGAAGGTAATGGGTTGTAAAATAAAAAAGAACGTTAACATTTAATAAAAATGCTTTTGTTCATCAAACTTCGGTTTTTATTTTAAATCTTATAACTATAGGTCAAAAACTAAATGTAAGGTAAGGTTAGGCTGCATACAGATGAAAGTAAGATTTAAAAAAATTTAAGGCGCCATTTACTCCCAAATTTTTTATCTCGCTCTATTTTTATTTTTGTATATTAGTTAGTACATTCGTTTCCAGTTTTATGGGAAGCAGGTGGTCAGATCTGTTCAATGATTATGTCCATTGTCGGTCTTGACTAGTTGATCGTTGACGGTCACGAGCCGAGCACGGCAGCCGCGCGGTTGGCTGGTGCACCGCCAGGTGACCTTGGTAGCCAGCCGCGACTGCTCACAGAACCGGTACGGGCCCAGGCACAGCTGAGGCTTGCCCATCCTGGACGTGCCAAACCATGGCCTCTCTAAAAAAATACGATGCCGCTTTAATGGTGATCAAAATTCTGGAAATTGACCCTTGATCGGAATCTATGAGTAGATATGTATAGTCAGATTAAACGCACGCATTAAGAGCACGTGCGTAGTATGAAAAAAATGGACACCAATAGCTCCGCGGTGGCAGAGCACGCCCTGGACATGGGTTCGTCGCATTTCATTCGCTTCGATAAGGCGAAGCTGCTTGTAAGGGAAAAGCACTTCGTGCAACGCAAAGTCCGCGAAGCGATTGAAATTGGGCGACGACCAAATTTTAACCGGGATATTGGGTGGGTATTGCCACCAGCGCGGAAGCCCGTCGTCCGAGCGATTCGGAATACTGGACGTGTTGACATTCCTGTGGACACTGTGAGTTCGGCATGTTTGCTTCCGTTCACCACCAACAACGAGCCGCAGCCTGGTGCATCATCAACACCGGTGCAGCCCCCCACTGCCCCCGCGCCCTCAGCTCGGGCGCAACGGGCCATGCGCCGGGCAGTACGTGGGTTGCTGTGAGCGCGACCGCACTCAACCCCAGAAGAAGGACTCCATTTGAATCCGAAACATGTCGGACTATTTCTGACAATAAATCGTGAGTAAAGCCGTGCTTATTTCTAGTCTTAGGTAGGTATAGGTCATCAGATGGTTGGACGTAGACCACTATTTAATATTGGATGAAATCCTTCAGTGGCATTTTTGAATTCGGTCATTAATCATCTGTGACCGAAAAAATTAATATGAATATAAAGGAAAAAATATCAAGTATAGGATATGGCAAGATAAGATTTCTTTATCAGTCATCATTTAAAATTAGAGAGCGTACAATTGTGACAAATCTCAAAATAAATGAAGTCTATTCTTCAAAGTGGGTATGGGGTCCGGAAGTGCTTACAACGGCCAAACCCTGCGTCCTTATTCTGTTATTGCAGCCTTTAAAACTACATATCCAAGATATTACTCCATTTCCGCCTTCGTAGTTCTTGTGGTAACTGCTATTGTTATACTTCACAGCTAGTTTCCCTCTTTGCGTCGTGTAAAATATAGCTTCTCCTAAAAAGATATGGTGAAATGAATATTACCTGTCTCAAAAATGTGGAAAGATAAACAAATCGCACGTGTAAAAATAAACGGAAACAAGTCAAAATGAAATTCACTTTTGTTTTAAACTTTACTCAAACGCGTTAAAATTGAATTTGGAATGGATTTGTATTTCACATTATTTCTTTTTATTGTTATACGCGCGAAATAATATGAACAAAGAATGGACTGCTTATTCGTAATCAGTAATCAACTATGGTGGAACCCAAAAGTAGTGACGAGTAATGTGCTGACTGGCAGATTTGCTCGATGCTTAATTAAATGTTTTATTATTTTTCTATTATTTTTTCGTGTACTTATAAGTTAACAAACATTTAACATAATATGCTTTAAGTAAAACTACTCGTAAATAGGGATCTTCAAAAAACGAGCCTACTCCTTTCTCAAAGGGCCGGCAGCGCATCCGTAATTCCCCTGGTGTTGCGGGTGTCCATGGGCGGCGGTGATTGCTTACCATCAGGTAACCCGCCAGCTCGTTTGCCCCTCTCTTACTATAAAAAAAAAACTACTAACCGCCAAATAATAACATCAAATTTAATCACGCTGTGCATACATAGTTTAGAGTTGTAGGCTAGATCTTTTTATTTGCTTATTCATGTTATTTGTGTTTTACCGACCGTAACTTGTTTTGTGAGCCATTAAATAAATAAATAAATAAAAAATAGATGCTCGGCGAGTGTAAACGTAAGAAGAAGAAGAAGTGCCTTTTGAAGCTCACTTCACGTCGTTTTACTCGAGCTATCAGTATTATGACAACATGCAAACTTATACACGATTCAAAAAATTGCTTCTGTCCTTGTAAATAAGTATACGTACCGGGTATTTAAAATAACCCGCCTCATGGTTATAATGTATAGAGTACACAAGAAAGACAAGTATGGCAAATGCTTTATTTATATTATTATAGATTCGACTGCAGTCATAATTATATTGACTAGGTTTCTACAGTAAGCTGAGAATCATGGCTATTCCTCGTGGTGGGTGTGCTGTCCAACTGCGCTGATGACCGCTAAACCTCGAGTCCTAATTCTGTTTTTGCATCGTTTAAAACTGCAACTCCATGATATGAATCCATTGCTGCCTTCATAGTTTTTGTAATAAATGTTATTGTTGTACTTTACACCCAGCTTCCCTCTTTTAGTCGTAAAGAATACTGCCTCCCCTAAAAAATAATGTACAATTTAGTGTTTTAGTTCACCGAGAGCATACCTAAAATTATAGCACACAATAACTGTTCACGCGTATACGTCATACTTATTTATAATTACAATGAAGATACAAATGAAAAGGCGCTCTTTGCACTTAAATATTTAATTAAGTTTTCTGATGATCTATTGAGAAGCCATCATTCATCCTGCGGTAATTAAAATTAAATCTATGCATATAAAACAGTACCGTGACTCATTTATAGACAACGCACAGTCTAAACGGGTGGTCCTAAAGGTTTGAAATTAGGAGGAGACATTCCTCGAGTACCCTAGAGGTGCACTAAGGAGGGATTTTGGGAAATTCCATCCTTAAAGGGGTGAAAAGAGGTGATAAAGATTGTATGGAAAATACCGCGGTCGAAGCTGTGGTGGGTCCATTTGTACTATATAAAATACCTTGCGGTTCTTTACGTATTAGAAAACAGATTATTTGAATATTTATACAATATATAAAAAAGGTGTACGTAGGTATCAGGAAAAATAATTTTGTGGTTTTCTGATTTGATAAAAAAATTAAACAGTCCGATTTATCCTTTATTACGAACGCTACATTATAAGTTTTAACTTATAGCGATTTGTTATTAGAGAAAGTCTTACAAACGCTCATCGAGGTCGTTAACTGCAAATGCTAGCGGGTTAAAGAAAGACCAAAACCAAATGATTCACCATATTTATACCAACATTTACAAACAAGATGACATACACGAATTTGAAAAGCAATTGTTTGAATTGTTTGGCTATTTCATAGATACCTACTTATTTTCATGCTGTAGCAGAATCTTTATTTACCGACTATTTATTAACTATATTATATAGTTGCTTATTTAGAGAAAACAAGCATTTACAAATCTTCGTCGCTTAAAACTTATAATTAATTCCATAATATATGCCAGTTGTTTGAGTTGGCCGACAAGGTAACCGACATGTGGGATTCAACGATTGCGATCGTTAGTTGTATCACTGAAATGGATAGCGATGAACCTCGTCCACTATCTGAAGAGATTCACGTTACATGATAAGATTAAGAGCCGAATACAGGAAGCGGTACTCCTGGACTCTGCGAGCACCTTTAGGCTGTTCTCTCTGCAGCCGCAGTCACTGATCGCTTGGGCCCTGCATTGAAGAATTGAAGAATCGTATTAATGGGCTCCATAAAGCACGACTCAAAAACACCTGAAGTCCTGAAGACAATCAACTCATCAATTTTTGATAGCTCACTTTATTAAGAAAATAACTACACATATGATTTAACTAGTGAGAAGTAGGATCTATTTTGTATTGTATTTGAAACTATGTACCAACTAACAAGTCATGGTCCTGTTTAACTTTTATGTAACTTATCGTAAATCCTATTTAATATGTTGACTAAGATTGCCTTAAAACTGTATCCACTAAATCTCTTTCATCATTATTTTCCTCCTCCAAGTATATCATTACATCAGCATCATCGCTATGTGAGTTTCCAGTAACGCTTTGAATTAATTCTTTATTTAAAATCCAGTCATTCTTCTTTCTTCTTTGCCTACAAGTGGACGCTCGCTCCCCTTTAGAAGTGAGTCGTGCTTTAGAAGATTTTAAAATTCTTTTCATAAACTGTTCGACTTCTATTTCGGAAAACGTGGAATCTGATAGCCTAACAATGGCATGGAAACATTTTCTAATGTTTACAAAACGTTTCAAAGGAATTTTCAAGACTTCAGTCTCGCTTCTAGTTGATCCCGTCCATGAGGTATGTAAAAGACACTCGCGGGTAGCAAAATAATCTATCAGTTTATAACAGGAGTTGAGTCCCTTACCCGTACCGCTGGATCCACAGATAAGTTTCATTTCCGACACGACTTGCGCAAAATACTCTGTGTCATTCAATTTTTCTTCCAAAACTTCTAATTCTTGCAAGTTTTCGGCCGGTTTGAGTATATCGGAATGAGTGACAATCATGTGTTCCGGTTCGGTACTCGAAATATTATGCCTTCTTATTCCCCTTAAGCCATTTACTGACGATTGTAATTTAGATAATTGGCTCATCATCTCATTTTGATTGCCCAATAATGTCAAGAATAGCGGAGTAACCGGATCTGTTGAAGCTAAAATGTCAGCGGTGCTTTTGGACTTGCGTTTGCAATTTGAATCTGTGGTAGGATCGTTTGTGGTTGTGAGCGCAAGCGGATCCCAGGAGGCTCGAGTTTTGCTGGTGCCATTCGTACTTTTAGATGTTTTTCCGCATGGCGGACGTCCTGTGAAATAACAAATATATGTGTTAATTATTATCGTCGACAGTCAGTAATGGTAACATGGTTTTAAATTATGCTTTAAGCATTATATTTGTAGATTTACTATTAAGTAATTAATAAAAGACGTGGATATTAAACGGATGTCATCAAATTTATAAAAGCTGATAATTTTGTAAAGAATACACAAATGAATAACTTAAAAAAGTTAAATATAAATTACATCCTAATAGATTTATCAATATTAAGGCTCAATAAGATTATACAAAATATCACCGATATACGTATCGCGTTGCGAAAAGTATCACTAACCGCAGCTATACTCAGTATAATTTGCTTAGATACCATAAATTTTGAGATAACTAGAGATCAACAAATAAGCTAAAGCTTAATCTAAATATATTCAACATCAAAAGTGTTACGTATAACTAAAGTTATTTAATCTAATGTATATAAATAATTATTGCTCTTTCGTTATGGAGACTTTCAGTCGTGCGGATACTATTGTGAGAATACTATTGATCTTTCTTGACGTCAGGGTTGGGAGATCGGAGCCATAGGTCTGTTCTGGGCAGTATTCGGGGGAAATTCAAGGGGAGTGTGAGCGAGGGAGCGCGGGGAGAGGAGAGGGGCGCGGAGGCAACGGGCGCGGTGGATGGATGCGGCGCGCGCGGGCGCAGCTGCACGAAGGCGCCGTTGCCGCAACGCGCGTGCGAGGGCGGCGCGTGGTTGTGCGCGTCGCCCGACGCCACTAGCCGCCCGGCCGCCAGGCGCACGCGCGCTCGGCACCCCATGTGCTTCGACGAGCAGTAGAAGAAGCGCCCGCCGACCTGCGAGTACGTGTACCCCTGCAGCACCAGAATATATTTGCCTTTCTCCGTCGGAATAAACTGGACATCTGGAAAATTAATCATCTAAAGAAAGTATTCCATATGGACCGAAATAAAGTTTAGTTATCTGTACATCTCTATCTATAATCTGAGTATAAAAGTTTAAACCAAAGTCATGTACCCGCCAGTGTCAATGGGTCATCTCTAAAGTGAGCACTTTAATGTATTTAGTTAGATATGCTTAATGAAGTACAGAATGACAGGCCTCATCTAGATTAATAGTTAAAAAGACAAAAAAGAAGAAAACATATTTATTTCCCATCGTGATCCTTTACCACATTAGTGCTGGAAGCCTGCAACGCAACACGGAAGGTGTTGCTTGCGACACAAATTTTCGGTTAACGTCATACAAGTCAAAGTTTGATATATCTCCCGCCCTTGACGATGTACTGCGGCGCCGGGTGAATATGGCAAGTGTTAACGCGGAGCACCTCCCGCTCGCCTAGGTATTGCACCCGCGCCTTGCAGCCCAGGGCCTTCGAGGAGCACAGATAATGCGTCGTGTGGTGCACCTGCGAGTACGTGTACCCGTCCACCATGAGCAGGAACTTCTTACCGAATCTCGTTGGTATCAACACTACATCTGCAAAATTTGTTCAATTTTAAGAAATTGGAATTACTCAAAATAGAAACCTACTTTTACTGTTGTTCAAGAACTGTTTCTTAACACTTTTAGCGCCAACAATCGCTACGCGCTACGCGTGGAGTGCGTGCAGCGTTTTTCCGCTTTGCAGCAAAAATGCGTATTGAATAGAGCACCCGCTCAGCGGGTTCCTGGCACTCAAAGTGTTAAGTGAAAAATTAAAATTGATTAAATTCTTCTATTACCTAGTATATTTATACTAATAAATATACTACTAGGTACTATATTTTTTTAATTTAGCTACGCAATGATCAAAAATTGTGTTAACGAAGCTCAAAGAAAAAACGCAATAACTCTCTTACTTTAAATTTATTGATTAATTTTTAAATATTTGCCATTTCTATAGATGTATTGCGGGCGCGCATGGTTATGTGTGCCATGGCACTCAGTGGCACCAGTTCTGAGACGCCACACGCGTGCCGGGCAGCTTTGCGAGACGTAAGAGGAACAGTAGTACTGCTCGCCTCTCCGGGTCTTGTTGTGCAGCGAGTACGTGTACTCGTCCAGCATTAGAAGACACCGTCTGCCTGAACGAGTTGGAATCATGATTGTCCCTGTAACGAACGTCAGTATACTGTAGCTAGACTAATATAGCCTTACATATTATGCATTTGTAGAAAAGACCTGATATAAATTAAAGATATTTACAAAAAAAATACATGGGGACAAAGTAAACGTAACTGCATCCAAAAAAATAGTTTTTATTTCTGCTTGTCTGTGTGTCTGTTTCTTTACAGGTATCCCAGGAAGGAATAACTACAGCAATTTGAAATTTAAGGTGACAGTAAAAACGAGTACTGCACTGCGCATACTTAGTCGCGAACCCAGCTAGTTATAAACAAGTATTTAATCAAAAATATATTTTCTATATAATCGACTTTATTTGTAAAGAAACATAATGATGATGCAGATTATGTACTAAAAGCTAAGAAATTTCATTTGATACCCATATTGAGAGGGGAGTTGTAAAAACATGGGTAATCTGCCATTTTGTGGCGGCGGCCATCTTGGATTTACAATGATACTGAATATACATAATTGTATTGTCATCAAAACTAAAGACATGTACCCAATTTTAGATCAATCGGTCAACAGGGAGGGGGTAAACTCTCAGTTACTAAATTTGACCCACACAAGATACAAACACGGTAAGCTAAATAAAACCATTTAAAAAAACACGTTTTTATCTAAATGTGTCATTGAAGTATAAGTACCTAATGGTAGATAATATAATATAAATATCAAATTCAATCCCACACACATGTAAGTTCTAAAAAACTCAAATATGTGAGGCAAGGTCGGATCGGAGGTAGTAGAAAATGTGCAGTACAAACAGCGCGTTAAGCAGTGTGAGAGCGCGAAGCAATGGTGAGTTCCTGTGGGATACGGTGCGCACAGCCGGCAGCACAATTGGTACATAGCACAATTGGTATCGGTTTGGCTCGAAATGCAAACCAATTTAGTCTTCACTCTGTGTAAATAAGGGTACAATTGGTTTACTTTTCGCGAAAGCGATTCCAATTGGTGTTACGTAATTGAGCAGCGGGTCTAGATGTTGATCATAAACATAATCAATTATCATACAATTTTTTCATGTTTGTACCATACCCATACCTGCACCATTTTCCATTTTTATTTTAGATCAAGAAGGGCACAAAAGCACGTACGTCTCAATAAATAATTTTTGTTAGTCTTGATTCTACTTTCTTCATTCTTTCCTCGTCACATGTCTCTGGAATGTCTGCTGAGGAATTCCATACTTCCTGGCGACGGCTACTTGGGTCCCGCCGCCGTTTCGGTACTCCTGCAAGGCCGCTGCCATGATCTCCGGGGTCCAGGTGATGCCTCGATTGAGCCGGGGTGCACTTGCGTGTTTTGGCTTAGCTGTAGATATTTCCGTTGTGTATAATTCAAGAATTATGAAATGATTATAATATGTAACAAACATTGAAAAAGAAGATAACCTGGCAGCAATTTGAATTCAGCGCCTCTATTCGGGAACGTTAAGTGATTCTGTAGTGATTCGCGAGCGAGATTTCTCATCTCGCTCTTACGCATTACGCGTCGTGCGGAAGAGTGGGATGAGAAATCTCGCTTACCAGTCGCTACAGAATCACTTAGCGTTCCCGAATAGAGGCGCAGATCTTACCGGAGAAAACGCTCTGCCAAGAGAATTGGGTCAAGAGAGTTTTTACTTTAAGAGGGGTATATTCTTGAAGTTAAATGAATCCTGCATACAAACCGACTATGACTGAATTCTGGTTCTGGCTTTTTATTTTAGGCACATGGGCGCAAAGAATTAAATTCAAATGCCTTTTTATTATATTTATAATGCACATTATAACTAATCCTATGAGTTTGACACAAGACAATGAAACTTAACAAACAAGTTTTAAATAAAATATAGTTTTAATAATAGTATATTTGTTAAGAACTATTTGGACTAAGCTATTTTTATGGCTGCAAATACAGGCATGGACGATTGTGTAGAGAGTATATTCGTCCGTGTGTGGCCAACATGGCTTGTATTCGTGACTAATCGGTTAGTTGTCGGTACATCAAAGGAATTCGTGCCGATGATGATACGCGTGCCCACACAGGCGCCCAACATTCAGCCAATTATTCGCCCATGTTGGCCCAATGTGAAGAGCAGCCGTTAAATAACCATAATCAAAACAATAGATCAGATACGTAGCAGGTATCTATGATATGTATATTAATTAATAAATAATAATAGATAACTTTATTATAAGATAACTAGATTAAAAATAATTTCATACCTGTATCTGCTTAAACTGATAATGTTAGAATCCTAGAAAATGACCGTGTCTTTTGTCCTTCAAAATTTACCAGCGCTGTTTTAGCTCACCACGTGGACTGTGTGTGTGAATATTGAGTAAGTAAATAATGAGTTTATAATGTCAATAAGATGCATATGTATATGTACAGTTGACTCAACGTTTGTTAATCACCGAAGAAAGATCTATTTTATACTCTTTGTCCCTCTATCAGATGTTGCCAAAGTAGATCTGAATACCACAGGCCAGAGACTCAGTTAAGTTTTCTTCACTGGGATCCTCTGCAGCTCTCAAAAAGTTTATACACACGTCTCTGAAATGTCTTCTGGGGAATTCCGTACCTCCTGGCGATGGCCGTCTGAGTCCCGCCGCCATCTTGGTACTCTTGCAATGCTGCTAACATGGTCTCTGGAGTCCAGGACGTGCCCCGTCTGAACCGGGGTTTTCTTATTTTGTTTGTACCAACTGTAACATATCCGCTGTATAATTAAAAAAAAATTGTTTTATTACCCAGCCTAGTCTAGCCGCAGTCACGTCACATGATAGTGCAACGCGAAATATATAGAACCAAATAAATGTTTGTAGCACACCACGACTTCCCACGCTCTAAATTGAGAACGAGTTGGTGGAGCGGGAGAGTAGGAGGTGCCATGACTTGGAGTAAAGCAAGCGGCAACGCAAAAGACGGGAGGGTGACGAGTGCATAAAGCCTGACAATGATTTACATGAAATTGTCCCTAACATTTGTTAAAAGTTTACAAAATATAACTTTTCATTCTACTAATATTCACTCTGCTCTGTAATAACTGAATGGATTTTGAAGAAAGTTATTATTATAGTTATTTTGATTCCAAAACATTCAAAAGTTCCCGAGGGAATAACTATAACCGAATTCCACGCAGATGAATTCGCGGGTGGGGCTAGGTTTTAATAACTATGTAAATACTGATATTGTGAATAACATAACAAACTTAAAAATTCAATATAATTGTAATAAAAATATGTCATTATTTGAGTCACACATGTGACATAGTCAGGAAAGTTTAAGTTTGTAGGTAAGTATTTAAATTTTAGAACCGTGTCCCGTTTTAAGAGATTTAAATAATAACCGTAACCTATTTAACACACATCACGTTTTCCACTTTAACAACACCACCAAATTTAAGATCAGCCAAAATAAATTTTATGTCATGTCATCGGGTGGAGCTCGACTTGGTCATGTAAGTCCATAGGCAATCTGACTTTAACATGATTTTCCGGGTAAAAGCTTTCTTCTTCTTTTCCGTGCTGTGGCAGTGCTTGTTGACTGTCTTGACGACGGTCAGTTGGTCGACGTATACGGCTGCGCGGCAGCCGGCCCAGTGCCGAACGCAGCGCCATCTCCCGCCGATCTGAGAGTGGCTCTGCAAACTGAATCTATACCCGTTTATATACACAAATCGCTTGTTGTTTGCGTCTTCTGTTATGAATGCATCTGTAAAAAATGGATGGATGAACATTATATTAATTAATTTATGCGGTGGTCGAAAATCTCGTTAAATATTAAGTATATAATGTTCTGTCATGGACCCTTGGTTCTGGATGGTACTCCGCTGGAACGATTAAACTGGACCGATTTGACGTCGAACTGACAGCGATAAATTTAATACGAACTGTATTTTGATCGCAATTCGTTATGCCACAATGATTACCGGTTTTTCGCTACTAAAATAATATTATTTTTTGTTTTGACGTCAGATTTATTCAACTTTGGCACAGCAAAATACTATTTTTTTTAAACAGTTGCGCAAATTTTTATTTTATTTCATTCTTTACGATACTTCGAATAGGGAAAAATCATTTTAAAAAAAGCTTGAAACGTTCCCTGGGACAAGATATTGGTACATTCATTCTTAGGGCCGATAGACACTGCGACTTTTAGCAGCGATGTAGTTGTGCGTTTTGTAGCGCTGTCATTTTTACAGTACAAGGGACAGCGATAACCGGCCTTAGCTGGCTCATCCGGTGGGTGCTTAGTGGTTATGTTTATTCTTCAGCTCAATGATGTTGTTCAGGCTCGTGCTAAACAACGTCGCTCAGCACCTCTTGTAGCTTTTCTTGGAGCATCGCCATCTCTTCTTAATACCATTGTCGCGATGCAGCATGAATGTATGTATACACTTTGTAGAGCATTACAATATTATAATTTTTTAGGCTGGTGATCCTTGTCGGTGAAAAAATATATTGGGTTCTCTGAAAATATATGTTATTTTAATACGGAATTTACAGTTAATGCCATTGTGTGTTGTCATTGCTTATCATTTTTAAGTAGATTCTAATTGCATACCTACAAACCACACCAAATAGATAGCCCATGATGATAGTTTTAGTTCTTTGTATCATGGAAACTCTAATCCTATATATATATATATATATATATATATATATATATATATATATATATTTTTTCAACTTGAGGATTAGAGTTTCCATGATACAAAGAACTAAAACTATCATCATGGGCTATCTATTTGGTGTGGTTTGTAGGTATTGTATATATAATATATATATATATATATAACAAAAACTCGACTGCATAATAACATCTAATTCAAGTATGGAACCCTAAAAAGTGAGAAACAATAAATTTACTATGCCATATCCATTGAGGTCAATATGGTCAGTGACTTCGAATAGCTATTATTGTGGCTTTTAGTGTGAGTCACCGATTGCTATTTCCATATCGTTGGGTTTCTTGTTTCTTACTTTTTAGAAAGAAACTTGATAATTTGACCTATACCTCTGTTCAATATCGATCTAAGTATACAGACACGGATGGTAACGAAATGTCGCTTTGTTTTGTCACTTTCTTTTCAATATTAACTTCGCAAAGTAAGATAAAGACAAATATATGATTGATTATACCATATCGTTTAGACAATGTAGAATACAAGCCGTGCCTGATGTAAAGAAAAGCAATTTAGTAAAGCTATCCTCAATAATGAAACATACACTCTACAAACCAGTTAACACGCAATAATGACTTTACTAAACATACATTATAATTCCATGGATATGATTTGTAATTGGCTCATTAATACTCATTATAATAGTCCATTATTTCATTATTTATTGTTTAAGTTGTGTACTGGCATTATCAATTTTTATGTTGATGATTTACTTAAGTTTTGAAATAAAACATTTAAATCTTTAAACTTACAATATCATGCAAGTTCCTGGCATTGGCAATGTCGACACTTACAGATCACAGCAACATAGACTTCTTTCACGGACTCTTTGCCCGTTCGATATTTCAACTCGCTTGACTAAAAGGCGTTCTTTTTAGATGTATGGCGCTTATGAAAGTAATGAATAAGAGAGCTTTCGCACTACGTCCGATCCGAATCCGATCCGAACCCGTGGAAATACAGATCTAGAAATCTCGGACCGAATTCGTATACTGCTTACACACTAGTCCGATTAATACGGATCTAGAAATCGCTCGTTTAAAATTAAAAAGAAATAATGTGAAATATAAATCCATTCTAAATTCAATTCTAACGCGGTTGAGTAAATTTTAAAAAGTGAATTTAATTTGGACTTATTTCCTTTTATTTTTAAACGTGCGAAATATCGGACAGAATTCGGATATTGCTTACGCACTAGTGCGATCTCTGATCCAATTACCTACCACCCTGAACTAAACTGGATACCTGCCGCGCCCCCTGGCCACATACCCGTCGCCCGCTGCCTCACTGCTCGTACGCAGCCCGGATTCGGTTCGGACGCAGTGCGCGAGCGTTCATACAAATAATACTATGACTACTTGGGTCCGTCAATAATGTTCTCCGGAATTCACGGATGACGGAGAGAAATCGCCAGACAGAAGCCGGATCTACGGCGTAAACTACCATAGAAATAGTTCTACGACAACTCCGGACCGTATTTTCACGGGTTCGGATCGGATTCGGATCGGACGTAGTACGAAAGCACTCTAACACGTACAATATAAAACTATATACCCTGGATTCATATATCTTTACAATGCATGATGATCGTATGGGGCGGATGGCTGTGCTTGTTGTGATAGTCGACGACCCTGCAGCCGATGGTGACCGCTATGGCGTGGCACTTGGTGGTGCGGCTCTCGGAGCACAGCCACTTGACGCGCGACGAGCACACGGAGTGCCGCGTGTACTGGTGCCCCTTGTGGTTCATGATGCGCGCGCCCATCGCTGAAGTGTGGAACGTCGGCCGATCTGGGGAACAATTAACTGTTCAATACCTTTAAAATGCATATTTCATTCCAAAATACTATTTAGACAGCCACATTGTATTTGACTTATCTAAATTAAATCCATGGTGCCATTACAATACGAAGTAACTGGTTTAAACCAGACGTAAAATCACAGAAATACTACACATTTAATTTTAATATCGTACTTGAAAAGTATACATATATAATATTTTGTTTCTGACACATTCTAGGGAAAATTGAACTTATTTTCTAGATAGCAAAACATGAATTGTCTGATTTAAGTCCAAATCCGAATTCGAAATCTAAAATAAAACCCGTGCAATGTGCTTTATTTAGCTCGATAGGAATCTTAGGTATGCAAACTTATTTTCAACTGTCACAGTTTTTATGGTGTTCATATAAAGTCTATTTAATAGACTTTATATGAACACCATAAAAATTGTAAGCAAGCAATAATATTGCTTGCTTTGATGTCACAATAAGTTGGTACACACACATTCCTAACTAGTTTTGTACTTTTTTAAAGTGACAACAGCTATTCATATGTTTTCTCTTAATTGTAAAAACCATCATGTGAATTTTTGAGAAAAGCACTTACTTCGGCTGGAATGGCAATTGCAGGCTTCGCATTATTAAAAGCCTTCGCCTACGACTCATATCTTTAAACTATTAGTCAGCTTGCAATTTACTACATTTCAATCCTTCCGGTAATGTACTATGTACTATATAAAAGTAAAGGATATGTTTATTTCCAAGTATTCTAAACAATTATTAACTAAGTAAGTTATTCTATAAAAGTATTCCTAAGCAAGATGCTAGTTATACGTAATGTACATTTAATTTTGTAATGGATACATAATACTTATTACATATAATTTAAATTTAATTGTTATAGCTTTTCATTGTTAATTTTAATGTTAATTTTAGTTTATATTATAGTTTAATCAGAATGTTAGTAAGTGTACAATTGTTCAAGAATAAAAAATACGTAACTAACGTTAATTAATCTAAAGCTAATTGCTTATTCCGTTTAGCATGATACTCCAGTTGGTTGGGGGTCAATTCGCGCTCCGC
Source organism: Tortricodes alternella (assembly GCA_947859335.1). Classification (NCBI taxonomy): domain Eukaryota; kingdom Metazoa; phylum Arthropoda; class Insecta; order Lepidoptera; family Tortricidae; genus Tortricodes; species Tortricodes alternella. The sequence goes on along the minus strand of OX401980.1, from coordinate 12,828,681 downwards.
CGGCGGCGGCGGGTGGTTGTGCATGTCGTTGTATTTGACTATCTTATCGTCAACGGTGAACACGTTCGCCCGGCAGCCGTACCGCTGGTCGGTGGCGCACTGCCAGCGCACCCTCTTCCCATGGTTCCTGTGTCGCACATACCGGTAACCGAAGAACAAGAGCGTACGAGCACCGCGCGATGATAACAGATACTTCGGCCCTGAAACAAAATATAGTTTAGTCATAAGCTCAAAAATTTGCGTCTACGAGAGCGGCGCATACGCATTACTGTGGCGCGGTCACAGACCATTTATCCAATAGACGCAGGGTGGAATAACTTTGAACCAATCGCAGCGCTCTAAAATCTCCGCGCTCCCCGCAAGTTTCACAGCTTTATTTGGGCAAAGCGGTGTCTTTAGGATATTTGGTCTATGGGCGCGGTTGACACTAAATACTAGTCCCGTTGACTAGAGGCCTTCGAACAGGGTGAACACGGCTTCTACTTAACATTGCCTAAGCGATAACCCGTAAGGTTCTTTTACGATGCGGCCACCTTTGCTGTCACATTAATAAGAGGTACCATATCGTAGTAAATGCCGAATCGCTTAGTTAATGTCGAATATGGGCGCAGGACCTCTCTTCGGCGTGGTCTACCCGATTTGGAAACTAACTAGTTTCTACATCGCTGTGTTTTGTAATTTCCTCGGCATTTGTAAAGCTCGTATTTAAAAAAGTGACAATACATGTTCATATAATAAATATATAATCATTCTATTGTGTCAATTAAATCTTATAAAATACTACAGTACAAAGTTAGAAAACAATAGCAACAAAAACAAGTAACTAATAACTAAAAATAAACGATTAAAACTGCACCATTTTAGTTTGTCTTTCACAGCGATGTTAGCGATCACGTGTACTAGGAATGTACTCGTATGTACTTTTGTTAATGCAATAATGTATCACTTGTTTTCAAAACTTCAGTCTTTTTACCTGTTACACAGTATAAAAATAAAAGTATCTCGAAACTTCTTAAGCGGACGTTTTTGATCGTAAGTTATATTACTCACTAACCTATATTAAATGTGCTATGCACTTACACGTAAAAAAGATCTTAATCAATAACAATAATACTATAAGTAATCAAATTAATATAACAATCAACTGCTTCACAATTTTAGTTTAAACTGAATACGTACTAATGGTTTTCGACCTTGAGTACGCGACCCCAAAAAATTTATACAAGTAAAAAAAATTGGCGATCCCCCATACTATATCAGTGGTTTTAACGAGGTATTAAAAACCTGGCTTGTGACCGCGATCCCCTGACCAAGGTTGTTTGCGACTCCCCTGGGGGTCGAGACCTACTGGGTGAAAAACACAGCTATTAACTAGTAACATTAGCAAAATTTCCAGAAGGGCTACTACGACGTAGCAGGTGCATCCCTGGCGAACTATGCAAACACGAAAGGGACGCACTGAGCGACAAACAAGTCGCGGCGGTTGTGCTGGACATGCTAAGTGTGATATTAAGCGTCGCCTATCACCAACTATAGGTACCCGACAGCGCAGTGCTAGTGCATCTGCTTACCGTGCCGAAGTCATGGATGTTTAGTATCTATATACATAAATAGTATTCATATCATTTCTAGTACTCATAGCACAGGGAATCCTTTGGAGCCAGATCCATGTGTTAGTGTACAATATTATTATTATATACTAGCTTCCGCCCGCGACTTCGTCTGCGTGAAATTCGGTGATAATTATTCCCTCGGGAACATTACTCCCTTGATTTATTCCGACGCTTCCAACAATCCTCGTTTTATTTCAACCAATTTACACAAAACTTTGACAAATTATATACCTGAACCCTGCTCATGAATCACTCTATCTATTGGTGAAAACCAAATGACAATCCGTTCATTGGTTTTTGAGTTTATCGGTAACAGACAGACAGCCGCAGCGGGCAACTTTGTTTTATAATATGTAAGGATAACAATTTCTACTCAAAACCCAAACAGAAAGGTTCGAGAGGAATACTCTGCAACTCCTCAGCCGTGTGAAATATATCCTGCGCGGGAGGATCATGGTTGTGTTCATTTTTTCGTTTAATAACCTCAAAGTTAATAGTGAAAATGACAGCTTTGCATCTGAAGCTCTTGTTAAACCTGCAGCGCCAGCGCATGCGGCCGCCACCATCTCCAAAATGGCGGTGGAACTGGTGCCGGCCCATGCATAGCACGGTAGCGCCACGCGATGTTTTGCGGTATCTCACTTCTGAAATTAATATTAATATACTTAATTATAATAATAAGTTGTTTTTATTACGAGTATTTACAGACCCGTACATGTAAACTACGCTTAGCTACTAACAGTTACCTTAGTCAAGTACTGTCACTACAGCGGCCCTAACATGAATGACACAAAGATAAGATAAACCGTCTTATCTCTAAGTGCGTCGCCCTCACACTAGTGCCAAGGAAAGAAATAGTCATATAGATAAACGGGTTTAATTTAAGACACATACATCTGACTTGCCAGTTTTTGCCTGTAAAATTGTAATTTATAGCTTCGTGAAACGGGCCGCTTACCTACTCCCCTCCACACTGCACTAAAGGGCACAGAAGACGAAGGACCGGGTGGCTGCGCCGATATTACTGTTTTATATATATTTAACTCATTTTTTTATTTTGTCTCTCATTATTTTGTTTATACTCAAACTCTCTCCTCGAACGCATCTTTTTTTATATATGGCAACGTTCATCCCGTCCCCCACCCCAAACCGTAGTGCACGAAAAGATACAGGCCGCGCGCGCAAGTCTCTCAAGTAAAAATTGCTGATAGACTCCAAAAACTATAAAAACGCAAGTACTGTGCATGCAAATAACTTCAGTCCGGCGCCAACTTCAAAAGGTTTGTCCCTGCCTATCCCCTCTTTAAAAATACCACAGTTTAAAATTAATAAAATATCATCATTTAAAAGAACCTATATTGTTATCCATATTAACTTCATAATTAGACTTTCCGGTCTTCAAAAGCATTTTTAAACGTTTCGTATACCAAAAATATTATGAATATAATTATATTATGTATGTACAATTTGATAGTATTCATTAATACGAAAAAAAAAACTTGCTTATATTACTTTTCTACCCTTTACGCCTTATAGCTACAAAATTTCATGCTGTAACAAATTCTGTTATTATCGAGGTTTTCAGATAATGCTCCTCCAATTCAGGATAGTCCTCGGGCGCGTGGTTGTGCATGTTTCTGTTGTTGGTCTTGGCGTCGATCTGGTCGTGCAGGGTGATGACGGAGGCGAGGCAGCCGTACTTCCGGCGCATTGCGCAGTGCCAGCGCGTCTTCTGCCCTGAATCGTAATGCCTGTGGTACTTGTAGCCCGCGATGAACAGCACGCGGGACCCGCGACCCGAAGGCAGGAAGAGCAGCTCTGGAAGGGTTACATTCTGTTATATACTAAACTTAAACTTGTCGAAAATAGTCTTTTGTACCCAGTGGCGGACTAATAGGGGGGCGGAAGGGGCGGCCCGCCCCGGGCCTCCGGTGTTGGGGGACCCCCAAATGCCTCCGCGTTCCCCTGATCATGGGGTCTCAACTCGAACAAATTATAATTAGTCTTGAAGACGGGGGCCTCATTCAGCTTTGCCGCCCTGGGGCTCTGACGGGCTTAGTCCGCCACTGATGCTACCAGATGATAGGATGTTAGCTAATGACGTCATCATTTGTCTGTGACTCGTAAATTTAATATTAAAATTATCCAATTTGCTAAATAAATAATAATAAAATCCATTTATTATGAGACAACAGGGGTCCATACAATGTTAGTTAAAACTTAAAATACTTACATATGTTATTACACTTTAACCCTTTCAACGCCAAGGATGTTTAAAAATCGTCATCGGCTGTCGTGCCTACCACGCTACCGACGCTTATAGTTGTCGGAGGTACAACTCAAAAGAGATGAATCTTTCTTATGATCTTTGCATAGCTTTTAAAACGCGCTTGGCGTGTCAGTGACAGATTTGCATTTGACGTAAGGCGTTGAAAAGGCCAATGACACATTGCAGATGAAATTGAATAAAATAAAATAAAATTAAACCAAATTGACTACACATTATAATATTAAATTGAAAATAATACCAAAATAAGATAACGCATGACCAAAGAGTACAAGTAAAATACTCGTATATAAGACATAATAATAATAAAATAAAAAAAGTCAACTTAGCGTGTAATCATTTCTTAAGGATCGGACTGCCCACCTTATTTTTTACAACAGCGAGAAATTGAACCTAAGGAAAAAAATAAAGTCGTGGCGACATCGTCGACTCAATCATTATCTTTTTTCGTTTGTATTTATTTATTTATTTATTTATTTAAGCTTTATTGCACAAATAAGGTACTAATGGCGGACTTAATGCCTAATGGCATTCTCTACCAGTCAACCAACGGGCCAAGCAGAGAGTACTATCAAAAAGGTGCATTGAGAACGGGAACAATAATTAAAGATATTATTATTATAATAACTATATAAAAATATAAAAAGACAATATAATATATATATAAATACATATGCTTATAAATTATATAACACACAAAACAGATACAAGTTCAATGACGGATCTTACTACTCTTCATCATGTATACATTTATTGCGCGTGTAACAAAATATTCCTATTGCTAAATATAATTTCAATTTGATATTCCCCCTTTACTTATTATATAATAAAAAGAGCCATCCCGGCAGTCTATGGTCGGACAACGGTGGGATTGCCTCGTAAACTATAATGGTGTTGAAAGGCTTTGGCGCTGTTTTTTATGCCGATTCCAAGGAATGCATCCGATAACGCAGTGTTTCGGAATACTAGTGGTTATGCTTCTCGATGCACTTGACCACCTCGTCGTCCACTGTGTGCACCAGCGCGTTACAACCCAGCTTCTGCCGCCCGCACTGCCAGCGCGTCTTGCATCCGCTGACGCCCTTGCGATTGTACTTGTAACCTCTGTAGTAAAGACTGCGACCACCTTTTCGGTTTGGTACGAACGTTGCTGAAGTAAAATAATGTTATTTAAATATCTTTACACAATAAAACTTCTTCTAAATGAAAGAAATAAAGATTTGTAAACGAGTAGGTATAACATTTCAAATCAAATTAAATCAAATTTATTTATTTATTTACCAAACAGTTTATACATTTCGGAGGGTCGAACAATTATCTTTTGTGTTAACGAAAGAAAACATTCTTTATAATAGTACGTAGAGAAGCAAGCATAAATAATATTGTTTTTGTAATTAAATGACAATTATACGTATATTTCGTGTAAACATAGTTTTAATACAAACTAAGGACTCAAGGACCGCCTAACAGTAATAACTACGGTAGGTTGATCGTTACGTATGATTAATCATAGTAATGATCGTGGCCGCCATTAAATGTAGAAATATCGTCGTTATAATAATGGAGCCAATTCGAAAGTGTGTTCTCTTAATTTAAAAGTAGCTTATCTTCAAATAAGAAAAGTCAAACTCGAGTTTGACAGTTTCGTGCTATATAAAATTGTATTTTCTAATTTTAATTTTAGACAATTTTAGCGTTTTGAATTGGTCCTAATATTCGACACTATAAAAATCATCTGATTATCAGAATGTACTTACTGTTAATGAAAATAAGTAGATTCTGTTAATCTTTCATCGTTTTTCACCTTGTTAGACTTAAAAAAAAAACAAGCTCACCAACAATTTGGCTGTTTAATGATACAATCCTTGCGAAAATGGTGGTAAGTATAGGTAAACTAAACGAAGAATATGGCTTAGAATCATTTCCCAGAAAGTCGAATTCCCAGTTAAATTCGGCGTTGTCTCTTTTGACTGTTTAAATACAATTTCAAACACATCATAATAGGCTCAAAGCGCGTTTAATGATTATGTTTCTCTTTTGATTTTACCACTTCATCTTCCACCGTATGTACTGTAGCGGTGCACCCTCGCTTTTGGTGCGTCGCGCAGTTCCAACGCGTCATGAATCGCCCCGCACTCTGCCGGTAGTATTTGTACCCTTTGTAGTAGAGGACGCGACCGTTGCCATACTGCGCGGGTTTGAACACCGCTGCAAAAATATACAGTAATGTAGAAGGAATACAGTGGGTCGGGCACGACTGAAGACGCTTCAAGTTGTATGCACAAGTGAACCAACAGTAGGGAGTTCTTTAGATTCATAATTTTCCATCAAAGTGGGGTTTAAATTCAAAACAAATTGATGTACCTAATTCATGTATAATCTTGTCTTAGATGTAACTATCTTGTAATTGGTTTTTATAAATAAATAAATAAATAAATAAATGTACACACTTTCCACAAATATCAAGAAGACATATATTTGACCATATACTCATTTATTAAAGATCAAGAAAGTCAAATAATGCTTAAATTAGTGTTTTATGAGAATACTGAAACCACAATAAAACTGAATTTATTGATTATAGTGAAGAAATCAAAACGCATAGACCTAGATTTTGTTCTGACTGACAACCTATCAAAAATTGGTGAACATCGGTTAACATTTAAGGGGTGGAAATCGTTATCGCCTTTTGTATGAAAACCGTAGGTTCACACCCCTTTAATTTGTGAGGTTATTATCAAAAATTATCAGCATCCCCCATGGCTGAGGGAAGTTGGCCGGGGTTTGGATGCGGGGGATCCAAACCCCGGCCAACTTCCCTCAGCCACTTTTCCAAAAATTTATATAAAATAGTGTTTTGTAAGTTGACATCGATCTGGACCTCAACTCTTTTTCTGAGTGGCTGAGGGAAGTTGGCCGGGGTTTGGATGCGGGGGATGCTGCTGGATTATCAACATTCAAGCGGCTTTAAGTAAAAAAGAATGGCAAAGAAACTTTAATTATATTAAGACAAATAACTTAATCTTTACTAAAATGCAGCATTAGGGTCATGGTAATGGTTATGTATGTCGTTGACTTTGGCCAGTCGGTCATCCACTGTGTACACGAATGCGGTGCACCCCATCCCCCGGTGCGTCGCACAGTGCCACCGCGTCTTCAATCCCACGATGCGATGCTGATGGTACTTGTATCGTCTGTAGAAGAGAGTGCGGCCGCCTCGCCTGTTTGGCTCGAATGTTGCTGAAGTGAAATATAATAATTTAAATAATTTTGTACCGTAATACGTCTACACTTAAATGAAAGTTAAGTAAATATTAGTAAACAAGGATAAAAATTCTGTAGTATTTTTTCTTTATGATAAACAAATCTTATCACTTTATTCATCGAATTAAAATTAAGTAAACATTTAATTGATAAAAAGGTTAAGTAAATTTAAATCTTCTATATTTCTTCTTATGAATTCCAGCAGGCTTCTGGCTAAAAATATATTTCAGGAAACCAAACATAAATCTTAATGAAGGAAAAGGTACATACTGGATTTGCTTGCATATTATGTATACTTAACCTTCCATGAAGCTACAAAATATATACGTATACCAAACAGATAAAAATTTGTTAAGGGGCTACCAATTCTGAATGATATTGACTTTCATCCAGCGGACCATCACCGCAGTGACATCAGTTAGTTATTAAAGTGCCACCTAAATTAACAGTAAATAGCAAAAAAGATAAGAAAAAAGACTAGATACGACGCGAAATATATGAAAATTCGTCAACTTTGGCAGTGAGCCTCTTAAATGGTAACGACCGGTTATTAATGCTACAAGAATACATTTCAAAAATGGAAAAGTGGTATTTCGTGGATAACAATTTCGGTATAGATTGTTTCCTATTTAACAAAAATCAAGCGTTTTGATCAATAGAAATAACGAGAGGCAAGCATCCTCGTTATGGTTGGCACGGAGTGTCCGGCAACCGTTTAGAGGTTAGGAAGCCTGGTCTGGGGTAATTACTAGTAATCGAAAAGTATGCAATAGCTAATGATTATGTTCGCCTCTGATTTTAACAACGATGTCTTCCACAGTGTGAGCCACGGCTGGACACCTTAGCCGATGGTATGCCCCGCACTGCCACCGCGTCTTTTCTCGTCTCTGACTTTGCCGAAAGAACTTGTAGCCTTTGAAGATAAGAGCTTGACCACCGTTCTTGGTCGCTACATAAAAAGCTGAAATAAAACATATAATTGAAAATAATGTCCGTAAAGCATCATTTCCAGCAAAAAACCCTCATTGCATCGGATCGGAACGGACTTTACAATCTTTAAACGATATTAAATCATGTACCATTTAAAGTATATTTAATCTATCCAGAATAGTGCAATTTTCAACCTTTTTGAGTACGAGACCCCTTTAAAAGAAAAAATCTGGCATCCCCCCATGACCGTATTAATACTGTCAGTGGTTTCAACGACGAGATATTTAAAAACCTAGCTTGCGCCCGCGACCCCTGAGCAAGGTATTGCGACCCCCTGAGCAAGGGCTTGCGACCCCGGGGGGTCGCGACCCACCCGTTGAAAATCAGTGCTTTAGTGTACTAGGTACAGCAGGACACGCTTACTTCTCCTCTAGTTCGTCCCGCCCTACCACTGCATCTTGTATAGCCTTAGGTTAGAATATACTTAACCATTCCGTGGATTCGAAAACTGACTGGGTCTCGATGGGCGTACCTACTGTGGTATATACTTAGATTTGTATAAAACTGTAGACATCATTGTTGACTTATATGTGTAATGATTTGAAAAAATTATACCTCACCGAGTTTCTTGCCAGATCTTCTCAGTAGAGGTTTTTTTCTGAGCCCGGTGGTAGATTCATTCCTTGACCTTCATAAGAGCTTGTAAAAGCCTAAATTGAATAAAGATAGTTTGACTTTGACTTGACTTTGACTAAAGTTACTAATATTTATTTAGTTGCTTAGCGCTCTTGAACATAGGAAACATGTGCGCAACTTATACAAAATGATGTTACCTGATTACGATTGATATAATGGTTATGACTTCCACCAGTTTTGACGACGACGTCATTCACAGTGTGAACAACCGCCGTGCACTTGAGCCGGTCGTATGCGCCGCACTGCCACCGGGTCTTCACTCCCCTTTGGCTCTGTCGGTGGAACTTGTGGCCTTTGTAAATGAGAGCACGACGACCACTTCTAGTCGGCACAAAAAATACTGAAAAATAAATGAGCTTGAAAACAACGTAAAAAGCTTAATAATTATTTGTCGTACGTTATCTGTTTGGAGATTCGCCATTTTACGACATATCGACGAAATGTTACAACTACAAATATCCAAAATGCGTTAGAAATAAGCGTGCCCTTTTGATGCAATCCATGAAACGATGCAACCTTATGAGTATAGGGTATAGGACGGAAGCCGACTGCGTAGTGTTGGGCAGGATATGAAATTAAAACGAGTTTGAGGGAGTAACTCTTTTTACAAAACGAGGTGGTACAATGTCCTACCTCAAATGAGGCGAGGTACTACGCGGAGCTTACGCCTCGCTCTCCTGTCAGCGTGTCACACTGTACGGAACGGACGACGCTCGTTTGTCTCACTCACACTCTGAGTTACTCGCTACGTTGTCTATGCTACGCTATCATCTATTTCGCCTCACTCGCATGATTCGCTCGGCTCGTCGCTATCAGTGGGACATGAACATTGAAGTGGGATATTTTAACGAAGTGAAGTGTTGTGACAATCTAACAAAGTGAGTGTGACATTTGAGGTGCCTCATGTATGAGTAACTCAACACTACGACTGTGGCGCGCGCCGGGCACGGACTACAGCTTTGGGTGACTTCACGTATATTTTGATACAAAGCTAAGCTAAGTTTATATGCGTAAACGAATGAATCATACACAACTACCTGTTCGTGCACAGCATGCGCCGCGGTCGGTTGCCCGCTTAAGTGCCTATTTCAAAATAATAACCAAATGAGGAAAAAACCCATACATAATAAATATAAATAACCTACTATAACTTTAGAATAGGTACTAGTTGGCATGTTTTGGTGACATTGCCTTTTTTTTAAATAGTTCATTTTGTTATGCGGACTCTACTTTTGACCACCGTATCTGCCCCGTTACCTCAACCATGTTTAATAATGTATAATGAAGGTGGAGATAACTTCATCTTGAATCATTACTTATGTCCATACTAATATAATGCTTGAGTTTAGGTGACATTTGACTCACGTCGGCTGCGCGTATTTAAGGCACAGCGTCATGTTCCGACTGCGACCCACTTTTGTACCACCAGAGCATTCAGGCTTTGTCAAACATGACGACGACGCCGTGGTACGTCTGTGTACAGTGTGCGAGTGCAGCCCTACCGAGTCACAGAATAGATAATAGTACTAACTCGTAACGAATCACTCTCTAACAAAACCGGTAATTAGGCGTGAAAATATGTCTACTCATGCCTTCTCTCTCTGTCGCGTAACACTTTCTCTTTCACGTACGCTAGGGTCGCTTTAAGTAGAGTAGTCGCTATGACGACGCGCGACGCTGCGAGCGGGCGAGGGGCAACCTACTGCGATTTACACCGCCGCGGTGCCCGACGGCCGAGAGTACCTAAAGTTCCAAGTGAAACCCGCCTGACCGAGTCCTATGCAGTTCAGTAGTGCTGGGAGTAGGTGTGATCTCTACAATAAAGGACAGGAGCATTCCATTTCGGATCGAAAGAGACTTAAAAAGATAGCCCTATTATAGGATCAAATCACTACTGAGGTGATCCTATAGAGAACTAAGGTAATCTGCTTAGCTCGCCAGATTAGTAATCTGAAATCGAAATAGCTTCTAGCAGTTCACTATGACACGCGGACGCTGATGGTGATGATGATGATAAGTCTCAAAAGTTATGACAGTACGAACTTTCGAAGTACTTATAAACACAGTATCAAAATAGTTTCTAAATAGTCCTAAATATGGTTGATACTTAGTTGATCAAATAAAACAGCCAATTATTGCATTTTATTTTACTTCCGGCGATTTGACACCATCAGAGTTGATCCGTTAATAAAACAGAAATATCAAGATAAATAAACTGTCAATACTGCAGGGAAGTAAATTGGATAGGTATTGGTAATATTAAATGTATGTATTTATTTATTTCTAGCTCAGTCCGCGACGACGTCGTACGCGCAGAGCACACCCATCTTTACTGTCACCGTAATTTAAGATAGCTGTATGTTTTGTAGTCGTTTGATTATAATGAAACAAAGATTGGATGCTACCTGGAACTCTCCTTAAGGGCGTACCCCACGCCAAAGGCCTTGAATCTGCTTGTTTTCAAATCCTATAAAGTATACTTAGCGTTGTACAAGAATCTTGAAAAAAATATATATTGTAGTATGGAATCTATTCTTTATTTTTGTCTACCGGAATCTTGAAAAAAGTGTTAATCAAGAGCAAAAAAAAAACCGTAATCCCTTTTTTCAAACTAAAATCCGTAAAGGCTCCCTTATTATGCGACGTTTATACATGAAACTTTTACTAATCAGAAGACAATAATGTATACTATAATTTCATCTATCGGTTTTTCAATTTATTTTGTAGTTTTTGAGTAAATTATACTTTTCACTGCGGCGCGTGAACTAAGGGGCTCGCGGCGCTCTGCGCGGGCGACGGGTGGCATACGCTGCTAAGCCGTCTGACGTGAAGCTTGTGCCGCTCGACGCCACGCACATGCGACGAGTTAGTTCTCAAGTATTTTTTTTTATTTTGACCTAGTTGGAACGCTCAAGGTCATCGGCATAGGGTACGCCCTTAATCCACTTGTTAAAATCCTATTAAAATGCCTTGAGAAGTCTTCCTGTGATACCTGTTCAAATAAACAGACAAATAGGCATACAGACAATAACGCAAACAAACACGCAAAATTAGAAAAAAAAGTCTTTATTATGTCAATGTATCATTTATTTGTAAATATCTTAGATGAAGGTACATATTGGGTCCAATTCGGTGTCGCCTAAATTTAAAATTCCCTAAAATTAAAATATGTAACGTCAAACTCGATCTTCAAGCTATCAAAATCGAGTTTGATAATACTTATTTCAAATTTAGAGATTTTTAAATTAGCGAACATACTTTCGAATTGGCCCATTATGTCATTTTCACTTTTCGTAAACGTGCTAGTTTTTCGGCAATTTATTGCTGCAATTCGGGCTGTCCCCAAAAAGATTACATATTACATCACTAATGGGAACAAAAAGGATTAACACTTAGGACTTCTGTTCTTAATTATATGAACAAAAAAAAAATTATCTTGCGCTTTAGTTATGCTCAAATGAATCTAGAACTACTTCAGGGTGGTTGTGTTCGTTGCCACAGCGAACGACTTCGTCCTGGTAAGTGGTGACCGCCGCGTGGCACCCCAGTCGGCGGTGGGTGGCGCAGTACCAACGCGTCTTGGGGCCATTCTGTCGCTCCCTGTAGTACTTGTACCCCTGGAAATAGATGAACCGACCCCCTTTGTTCGTGTGACCAAAGAATGCTGAAATTAAAAAAGACGCAGCCTTTATTAACAAATATTTACTTTTTTTTAGTTTGGCGGTACTCTTAAGTTAGGTATGGTGTTATTAAAATTGAACACAACACAGAAACACACACTAAATAGCGGTCGAATGCAATTAGTATTTTAGCTATCCCAACACCTAAAAAAGTTATTAATAGTTCAAAATAAGTAAACCGACGCAACGATTTAATGTAAAATCCACTGATGACTTAGTGGTGAGCAGGTCCTGAATCGGTGCCTCACGACATGTGTCTATTGCTTCAGTCACAAGGACGAACTGACTGACTGGCGCAGTGCGCAGGCAGCGCAGCGCGCGCGCTTGTCATCGGCGACAGTGGCGTCACACGGCGAGCTCGCAAACTAATTTGGGCTCATACGAGTATGATTGGACCACGCGCGACAGTAAAACACATTGCGCCGGGTTAACGATTGCGAAGGGGTTGGTTAAAATAGGAAAAATAAGGGAATGGAAGTCAACAAGATTAGAACTTCATTTATTAAATATAAACTAATATAAACAGGCTAAAACGGCCAAACAAAAAATAAAATAATGATGGCGGTTGGTCTCAGAAAGAGACCTTCTCGGTTGGCTGGTACCGAAATACACACTGAAATAAGAAACGTGGGTAGTGGTCGTTGTGTATTCTAAATTTTAAAGGTATAATCGGTTTATATATAACAAACAATGCTTTGTATGAAGAGTGTTTTAATCAGTTCTACAAATCAATTTGTAAATGACATTAAAATCCTACACTGAGCATGGCTTTGGCGTGATTGGTTTTAATGTACATTTATGCAATTTTACAATTTAAAAGCGATTCAACGACAAACTAAAAATCTCTATTTTAAGACAAATTCAAGGTCAGTAGGCGCTTATTTATCTAAATAATTGAGTCGTGATTATGTTCGCTGAACTTAACAACTTTGTCGTTAATGGTCGTCACTAGAGCGTTGCAGTTATACTTTCTGTGCGTGCCGCAATGCCAAGAAGTTTTGCATCCTATTTCCCGTTTCTTGTGGTACTTGAAGCCACTATAAAACAACGTCCTGTTGCCAAGACGGGACTCGCTGAAGAAAACCCCTAAAAGAGATATGGAATTAGGTAACTTTTTGAATATTAACGAAATCCTTGGCAAACATAACTATAACATAAGAAACTCACCGATAAAAATAAAAACAAGTAGTTAGATTTACTCGATTACAATGGCTTCCTTTCACTTATGGGAGGCTCCATACAGACAGACGCCTCGAAAAATCTTTGCAATCAAACGGCATCGTTTGAACAGTACCGACCGAAGAACCAAGAGAACTCCTCAATGATTAACATCTATGCACCTCTGATAGCAACATTTGGAAAAAGCTGATGCATAAATTGGTATTAAGATATTGTTACTGGATAAAGTCAATGTATCGTCAAATCAAATTACGCCAATAACTAAAAAGCGAAAAAAGTTCAAGTTTACAAGGGGTTCTGAAGGCGGGTTTTTTTTATTGTTGCACTGCAGTCGGGTTGAAAGAGAGCAACTATAAAAATAGCTACCTTTGCGTGAACTCGACAGCTCCAAATCAAGACCTGTAACAAAACAAAGCATACTTTAAATATACCATTTTAGTAGCAAAAGCGTCCGTTGGGTCAGAGATTACTGAGTATTAGGCAAAACAACGATTTATTATAAACATTCGTCAATTAATCGAGAGTTTGATGTAATCAGATGCGCTTGTAAAATATTCCTCTAAAAACATTAGTTAAGGGGCTCGTAAATGGGCCAGTTTTTCGGCAATTTATTGCTGCAATTCGGGCAATCCTCTCTATAGTGAATTATAGCCCAAATTGTAGAAATAAATTGTCCCGTTTACGAGCCGCTTTAAGTAAGAAAGTGACAAGCACGTCGATATACACGTCCTAAGGTCCTCATGCTAACCGTTTATGTCGCACTATTAAAACATGCCATTATTTTTTAACATAGAGCCCCTCAAAAACGCTAACTACTTACAAGTAATTTTTATTTAAGGTTTAATTGTATAATGTAATACTATGATTTTCAAAAAGAATTACTTTCTTCGGAGTTTCTCGCGGCATTTCTTCTTAGTAATGATGGTCTTGTCCCAAGCGCTGGTACGAGTAAGTTCATGTTTACGTCGTGCCATTTAAAGGAGCCCTGATGTGGTCAATGTTCCGAATAAACGTATTGAATTCAAATTTCGAAGTCGGTTAAAAACCACAATTAACTACAACATACCACAGTGTCTTAAAGACTAGAATACGTTTAATTAAATGTTTACTAGCTCTAACTGTAACTGAAACTGTTACTGTAATTATTGGCTTAATTAGTGCCACTAAAAAACTGGAAGAAGAAAAAAACACAAATTATAAAAAAAGGTTTTCAATTTTTATCTTTTTTATAAAGATACGCAGAAAGGTTCTGCTTATATCGGAGCCTCATGGTTGTGAACATTATTACACCTCACAACTTGGTCATCTACTGTTATGACAGTTCCTAAACATCCAAATCTCTGGTGCGTGCCGCAATGCCATCGTGTCTTGATCCCTCTCTGCCTCTCCCTGTGATATTTATATCCCTCATAGCATAAGACTCTACCTCCTTTCTTCGATGGCATGAATATAAGCTGGGAAGAACCTACACAAAAACAGTTAAATTTTACAATCATATAATCAATGGTTTTAGTGTATTTTGGAACCAGTTTCATTTATAAATTAATAACCGGCCAAGAGCATGTTGGACCATACTCAGTCTAGGGTTCCGTAGCCGTTGACATCACACCGTTAAAGCACAATTGTTTCTTCAATTATTTCAGTCAGGGTATTTTTTGTCTTAGTGCGCGGACAATTATTCATAATCATACAACATTTCAGCTTCTTGCTCAAATAGTCTGAGAAAAAGTGGTTGTGATAAGACAGACAGACGGACATAGCGACACTTTAAGGGTTTCTAGTTTGACTATGACTACGGACCCGTAAAATAATTTACCCTGATCAAAATTGGTCGTTTTATTTCGATACCATCAAAAAGAAGCAAGGTGTAGGTACATTTAAATTGAAAGATTTATGTAGGACATGTCATACTAAAGTGCTTTACTTTGGTTAAACAGAAATTATTATTTATCACTCAAATGTCTGAATACCATATTTTGAGACTAAATATACATAAAAACATTTGAATGACATGTCATCCTTAATGTAGAACTGTAGAAGAGTATTAAAATAGTAAAAGAATTATGCAATTGATTGAAATAATCCTTTATTCGACTACCGACGCATCATGAAAAACGTACAAATGTTTATAAACTAAGTTCTGATCGTTCAGTGATTGATGATGATGGATTGTTGAGTTTAAAGTTATGATCACTGTTGATCATTGTTGAGTTTAAAGTTATGATCACTGTTGATCATTGCTGAGTTTAAAGTTATGATCACTGTTGATCATTGTTGAGTTTAAAGTTATGATCGCGTTGGAGAACGCGAAGGACTTACGTTAAAGGAGGCTTCAGTTTTATTTAAATGTGTCTGTTAGAGCCCGTAATAAACAATATGGTTGTGGTCGCCTTTGACTCGCACGATATCGTTTTCGATGGTGATGGCTGTCGCGGAGCAGCCCAACCTCTTTCTAGCGGCGCACTGCCACCTTTCCTTGCAGCCGATGCGATGCTCTCTGTGGTACTTGTGCCCGTTGAAGAAGAGTAGGCGACCTCCGCGCGCAGTTTCTTGAAAAGTAGCTAAAAATAAGCAATATATGTAGAAATAAAAAAAGAGCGAGCCTTACAGTAGTCGAATATGATCTCACCTTGGTAAAAAGCAACATTAACATTAAATCCTGAAAAAAGTGATTACGTTTCGTATAAATCATATAAATTGTTTAAATATGTACCTATATAATACGTGTGTCTGCACTAGTTTACATATACATATACAATGCATTTTTTATCAATGATCTACAATTTTTTCAAACACTTATTATCAACGGTAAATACATTTATTAATATATTTTCTCGTCCTACACACGCATACACTGTTGCTTGACAGTACCAACATCTCGGAAAATGGATTGGTAGCATCTGACGGCCAACTCTTCCGGACGCTCATTGGTCAAATCAAATAGCGCGCGCTTCCCCGGCTTCCTGTTACACACTTCCGTCCCTTTTCACTAAATCACTCCCACAGATTGCAGGAAAGCGAGAGGAAAGATGTTATACATCAAAAAATCCTGTCAGGTGCGAGTCTGACTCCCGCGCCGAGGGTTCCGTACTTACCTATGAAAAAAAAACAGTACCTTGTAGGTACGGACCCCTAAAAACTAAAAAAAACTGCTTTTAACAACGGGGTAACCATTTAGAACAAACCTATGAAATAAGAGAAAAAATAACTTTCGCAAGCTCCTATCTCCGTGCAATCGTAGAGTGTGATACGACTTTGCAAAGGTTATTCCGTTTCATTTTTTTTTGTGTGTTGTATTTACAAATTTACGGTTTTCGGACTTTTTCCTTTACTTGTGCTGTAAGATACTGCTTCTTGCCAGATTTCATGATTCTAGGTCAACGGGAAGTACCCTATAGGTTTTGATTCCCTTTGGATTCTCATGAAAGTATCAAATTATGTGACATAAACGGCCGTATCTTTTGATTGCGGTGACTTAGAAGGTTGATTTTTTCACAGCTTTAAGAGATTACAGACCTGTGTATTTGATATGAATTTCAACTTGATACCTCCACGCGTTCCTGAGAAAAAGGTCTTGACTGACAGACAGACAGACGGACAAACAAGTGATCCTATAAGGGTTCCTTTTTTCCTTTTGAGGTACGGAACCCTAAAAAGGTTAACAACGACTATGTTCAAAGGGAACAGTTGAGAGCGTTATGGAGTGGGAAAAATAAGCAACTTTTGTCCATAACACATTTTAATCGTTTATAACAAGCTTTTAAGAAAACAGTTGTTTGACAGTAATTTTAAAGGGGTAGTAGATAATTGTAATTTTAATACATATTGAGTCGCATATATATTTTAACAAGTCGTAAAAAATTTATGTACCTCTTGATAGTGTTTGTCACATTTGCATATAAATACTTAATTAGAAAATAGATTATAATTGAAATAAAATTATAACTGAGTATAAAATGGCAATTGAGGTCTACGTGCCCCTATAAAGTGCCTTTTGGCCGAATTCACAAACGCCACTTAACACATTCAGTGCCGAGAACCTGCGCCTCTATTCGGGAATGCTGAGTAGATTCTCTGATTCTGTAGCGATTCGCGAGCGAGATTTCTCATCTCGCTCTTACGCATTACGCGTCGTGCGGAAGAGTGGCATGAGAAATCTCGCTTACGAATCGCTACAGAATCACTTAGCGTTCCCGAATAGAGGCGCTGATAGTTGGGTTCACCGTTCGTAGCGCATTTTTGCTACAAAGCGGAAAAACGCTGGTACGCGTAGTCGGCAATGAATGTGTTAAGCATCTGGTTCCAGATTGAATAATTAATTCTCCATCAAATAGCCATCAACCTATAACATAAGTCACTTTAATCGTTTTTATTTAAAATCATCGATCTTTCTCTTCCACACTTTCCGTGCGGTGTACTTTGCATAAAATGTTCATAAATCGAAATTTAGTTCTCATAGCTTAGAGTATTATTTTTTTCAGTAAAATGAGTTTTAACCTTTTGACGGCCACAGTCGGCTGCAGCCGTCAGCGAATACAGGGTAAAAAAAGTCCTTCATTACCTTGACTTGAGTTGAAATTCGTGTTACTTCTCAGACATGCTTGGCGGTCAAAAGGTTAACCAAATAAAGGAAAATGATTGTGTTTAGCAGTCTTGAACACATTGTCATCTACCGTGGTAACTGAGCCATGGCAGCCCTTCTTCTGGTGAGTACCGCACTGCCATCGGATCTTGGCACCCTTCTGCCGTTCCCGGTGGTACTTATGCCCGCAATAGTACATAATACGGGTACCTCGAGCAGTCATTCGAAAGAATGGACCTGGAAATAAAAAGAACAATCAAAAACGAATGATAATGAAACCTATTGATGCTACTAATGCGACATAAACAACATCACTTAAAATTATTTTATTTCCGGGCCACGTGGTTTAATAAAAAATAAATACAGCACTGTCTGTTATTGATTAATCTACGACTTTCATGGAATTAGGTCAGGAAAGGAAATTATTGGCCGCGCAGAGTAGTTAGTGTAAGACTTTTTAAAATCACCACATCGTCTCCACTCGTTATCCTTAACTTTTATTTGCGATTATCTTTGTTTCTACTACAAAATATGTCCCACTATTCTAATGAATGGAATACCTTTAAAATACGTTCTGGGACGCTCTCTTCATGTTGAAAAATGTTAGTCAATAAAATAATAGGCTTGAACTTTTTACAATTTGAGATTTTTCACTCTCTTCTCGAACTCGGATCTTAGTCAAATGGTTAAATGTTACGCTGGCGTCTATTTTTAACCGACTTCAAAAAAAAATCGAAGTAGGAGTTTTCAATTCGACGCGTATATTTGCTTTTTTTTAATATGTATGTTCATTATCGGTTCGGTATCAGGGATGGCAATAGTCATAAGGTACTAGACAAGCAGATGATAGCCCTTGTATCTAGATTTTAGGAGTCAACCAACACCACCAAGAGAACCAACGGTCAAATTGGTTTTTTGTAAATTAATCTTGAGTGTCGTAACACGAAACAAATTGACCGGTGGACAGGACAGCCAATTGAGCCCTTAAAGACTACTGACGTCTATAAGGGTCAAATTGCTTTGTCAAAAAAAAACTGTTTCGCGTTCGCGTGTCTAAATCTACAAGCGCTTTGAAGGGTGACATCTGCTGATATTTACTTTTGCGAGCCAAAGCGAAACCAGGTGCGTTATATAATTTTATTGAGTTGAAAAGCTTGTAAAACTGTCAAAACAAAAATAAAAATCTTTATTATTTGTTACACTAAAATTTAATGTTAACGATTACTCATATATGCAGTTATCAAAGCCAAGCAAAACGTTCGAGTTGAATTTGATTTTGCTTAAGGATAAACTATTTAATATGGTAAAATACTATTACAGTAATTATTTTCGTTCATCACTACCTCTCTGTGACTTAATTCACTAGATGATCTCCAAGGCTCATTATGGCATAGAAGTTAGTTAAAGTTAATCTAATAAGTTGTCCTAAATAGGCCACTACAACTTAGTTAAGCTCGCAAAAACAACATTGTTGATTCATACAATGTAATTGTAGAATCGAAAACTTAACCGTACCATAAACAGACAAATATTTCAACTCCGGCCCTAGGCGTATTGTACCATCTCTCAGGCACGCTCGGCAGCGTTCGGGCACGCTCGGCTAGCGGCAGCCGCTACATGGACGCATTCCTAGGCATCTCCCGATATTTGCTTGTGGTGCGGCGTGGGCGCATACGTACAAGCCGCGTACACATTCAACCTTTGTCTGAAGATGAATACTGATCGGGTTATGAATACTGATTGTGTACGGTCTCAGTTCTGCTTTTTACATGAACCAACTGTTATTCAGGCTCACAAAAGTTACAAACAAGGTGATCTATGCATAATCATGTTATTTGGTAAAAACAGGAGCATGATTATGGTCTCTGTTGCGCTTGATGACTCTGTCGTTGTACGTGAACACGATGGCCGGACAGCCGAATCTCTGGTCTGTCCCGCAATGCCACCGGACCTTGTCACCTTGCATGCGGTGTTTGTGATACTTGTACCCGTGTAGTATCAATGCTCGGCCGCCTTTGTTCGTCCTGACGAAGACACCTGAATATTACCAACAACTTAATTTTTACTCCATAAACAATATTGAGGATAAACAAAACTACTCCACTGAAATGGAATTTAAACAACTCTGTCACTGTCTCCTTTTTATTTTCTTTATGAGGCAAGTCTTTTTATAACGGCATAGAACAATCGACAGCTAAAGATCAAATACTAGCAAAAGATAAGCAAAAATTGTTTGTGTAAAATAGTGAGCATTTCCGGCATGATTCATCTAAGATACACATCAGGATGTTATGAATATATGTAAACACTGCTGTGTGCAGCTGATATTCTGAGGATTGCAGGTGAAGCAGTTGGTAGACTCTCATTTAGTTCGTTTCCGAGTACAAACAGGTTGTTTGGGTAACGGAAGGGGAAGCTTTCTGTATGCGTTCAATTAAAAATTTCAAGGATGTTTTGTTTATCTTGGTTCTGTCTTCTGATAACGTTTTGGGATGAGCTTCGACTTTATAATTGTGCATGGTTGTGGTTATCATAATATTTGATGACATCGTGTCCAACGGTATAGACGTGGGCGTGGCAGCCCTTGTGGCACTGCCAGCGCGTCTTGCCGCCCCGGAGCCGATGCTTCCCGAACCTGTAGCCATTGTAGAACAAAACTTGATTCCCATGGTCGGTTGTGAAAAATAATGGACCTAAAATGTTTGAGAAATCGTTACAAGCAAGCTTCTTATGTCCAGTATACTGTATTACATTGTTGTACATTTTTTCCTTTTTTGTAAAGGGAACTGGTTCTAAAAATGCACTTTCCCAACATTTACTTACAACAACAACAAGAACAACAACAAACAACAACGTTTACTTTAGTAAGCTATTTGCAAGGCCATTCAAAACAGCGTTAATTGCAAAAGCAAAAACTATGTGCATGTGGCTCATGGCTAAGCATAGTGACACAACACTTACTGTACCACTTTTGTCCCATCTACCTATGTTTTACAAATAAATATATTGATTGATTGAAGTTTTTAATGTTACAAGTGACATATGGTGGCATAAGTTTTAAAATTTTACTTACTAGCGCAAGTGAAAATTCGGTTTATTATCGTCTAAATTTTTTATTTATATTGAGCTTTTATTAAATGTCAGCAGAAAAAATCCCTTATCATCGTCACTTTAATCTATAAAAAGCAAGTATAAGTGTGTTAAACCCAAATACATATTTTTGGTGTAAATAATACACAAGTTCAAAAGCTTAATAACGAGTTAAAACAAGGGAAAGCACATAGCGGTATGATTATTTTTGTATATGACGACTTCTTTGTCGACGGTGAACACGACGGCACGGCAGTTGGCAGACTTGTAGAACCTGCAGCGCCATCTGGTCTTGGTGCCATCCGAGCGGTGCTTGCTGAAATGGTACCCTGATATGCAGAGTGTGAGAGCCCCGCGGGGTGAGTATGAGAATATCGCTTCTGAAATGGAATGTTCTAGATAATTTTATCGATGAATATTTTAGCACGGTTTTCCTGATTCTACACAGTCATAGGAATTAGGACTAGGATGATGGTTAAATATAACTCGAAACTGTTTTCTGGCAATTACTATAATATAAATTAAGTATGTCACTGTTACTGTTTTCTTTATTAGAAACAAACACTAAATGTTCGAGTAAAAAACGATCAAATAAAAAATATCTATCCTAATTTCGAATATAAAGAGATTCATTAATTTCTTATTTTGACTTATATTTAAAATCTTTTCTATTCATTGGTAAGTATATTCGTTCGTTCGTTTATATGTACGACCGAATTAATCTCGTAAGTTTATTTTGTGGCAATTCTAGTTATCCGATTGGCATGACAATGGAATGTTACTATAATCTAATTTTCTTATTAATTTATTGCATCTGTTATCGTTAAGATAACTTTATTTTAAGTAATTGATGGCTAGCTCTCTTTGATTGGCTTTGATTACTATACAGTTGTTATTATACTGTATATATAAATGCATTTAACTTTTTGCGAGATCTAGGCGCGCGCGGGTTTTAGTTTTTTTTATGGTCACTGGCTGTAACTAGGGCTTACAAATTAGATACACATTGTATAGGGCAGTCCCGGAACTTTTGTGACATTTGAGATTTTTCATACAAAACCAGTCACGAAAATCCCGGGATTGCAAGCTCTTGCTGTGACATCACTCGCGGAGTAGTGCCATCATGGACGCGGTAAGAGAAGATCTATGGTTGATTAGTGAGTAGTTTTTTTAGGGTTCTGTACCTCAAAAGGAAAAACGATACCCTTATAGGATCACTCGTGTGTCTGTCTGTCTGTCTGTCCGTCTGTCACAGCCAATTTGCTCCGAAACTACTGGACCGATTGAGTTGAAATTTGGTATACATATGTAAGTCGGTGACCGCAACACGAACGCGTGACGTAAATATATGAATTTTAAACATAGGGGCCACTTTTTGGGGGTAAATTAGAAAATTAAAAAAATAGTTATGCCACCTATATTGTGTGATATATAGAATGAAAGGGCTTATTGTAAGGATCTTAAATATATATTTTAATGAATTTTGAGTAAACTAGTTTAGAAGTTATTCAGGAAAATAGGCGAAAAATGACAATTCCCTCCCCCCCTTATTTCCGAAACTACTGGGGCTAAAATTTGGAAAAATACAGAAAATAGATCTATAGGTAAAGATCTAAGATAACAGGAAAACCTATAAGAAGTCTATGGTATTTAAAGTAACCTAGTAAATTTCAGATAATCATGTACGGAACGGAACCCTCTCCACGCGAGTTTAACTCGCAATTGTCCGGTTTTTTTTATTATTATTAGCCAAACCACCTACTATCATCAATACGGTATGTATTTATGGCAAATTTTATCCTATTTAAATGTTCATTACGTCTATTTAAAAAGTATCCTATAATATCTGAATATACTGTCACCGATAATCCAGGAGCATTTGCTCACACACAGCATAATATTAACATAAATTAAGGCGACATGTATTATAGTGCATACTTAAAAGATTCCAATGTTAATAGTTCTGAAGATTTGTCCCTTCATATCAAAGGTATTAAAGAATACCTGCCACAAAAATGCAGAAATGTATAAGCGTGAACCGCGCACTCCAAAATAGTATAAAAAGTAAAAAGTGTGTAAAAAAAGCGAACGTAACTTTGAAGATTCACCAAACATTCGACCATGCCGTCCTGGTTGGAGGTGGCGGATGGTTATGGCAATTGTTGAACTTGATGACTTGCTTCTCCAGGGACATGAGGGAGGCCTTGCACCCGAACTGGTGCAGCGCGCACTGCCAGCGCGTCTTGTACCCCAACACGCGCTGTTTGTAGAACTTGTAACCCTGGATGATTACCAGAGCGGCGCCCCGTTGCGATTGGGTGAAAATAACCCCTGAAAGTATACTTTGGGTTAAATAGAATATGTGTTTGTAGACACGTCAAATAAAATTTAAATCAACCTTCAAAAGTACCTCCATTACCATGAGTTTACGCAAACCGTCCTCGTTATCGAAAACTATCGCTCGGTCCCTTTTACTTGTATTGGAAACAACGGTTTGCATAAACTCATGGTAATGGTACTGTATCGTGCGGACCGTGCGAAATATAAACACATAATTCGAATATAATGGTAGCAATATGAAACACTATATTCGTCCAAAATAATGTGATTATATATTTTGCCAATGACAAATTTCTTATACAAAAAAGGAGAATTATTTTTCTTCCTCCAATCACAAGTTTTAACTCATAAAGTCAAATCAAATACAAGATAGTAACTTGCGGTTAAGTCGTATAAAATAGAATATATTTATTGCAACCATTTTATTTCTTAGATACAGTTAGGGCTACAAAACATGAACAATTACATACTAATTGGACTTTTAGAAATCATTATCAATAAAGTATTGTATAAAGTTGTGACACTTACTTACTAATACGCTCTTTATTTTCTTAATTATATTGTCTTAGAGCGCTTACGCACTACGCCCGATCCGTATTCGATCCGAACCCGTGAAAATACGGTCCGGAGTAGTCGTAGAACTATTTCTATGGTAGTTAACGCAGTAGGTCCGGCTTCCGTCATCCGATTTCTCTCCGTCATCCGTGAATCTCCATTCCGGAGAAGATTATTGACGGACCGAAGTAGCCATAGTATTATTTGTATGAGCGCTTGCGCACTGCGTTTGATCCGTGTCCGAACCGAATCCGAGCTGCGAACGAGCAGAGAGGCAGCTCGCGGCGGGGTATGAGGCCGAGGGTCGCGTAAAATGACGTATATTCTTGCATGTGGATCAGAGACCGGACTAGTGCGTAAGCAATATCCGATTTCGGTCCGTGATTTCTAGATCCGTATTTTCACGGGTTCGGATCGGATACGGATCGGACATAGTGCGTAAGCACTCTCAGTATGTGTATTTACTCGATACAAAAAAATTAAAGTTACTTTGAAACTTCAGTAATCGATGAATATTTTAGTACGGTACGGTATCATTGGATATTACATAATAAGTAAACATAATACAAATGCTGCAATAGTGCTAAGTTTTAACGTTAAGTATATAACGGTTAAAGATTAGTCGTATCACACTTGACGGATGCACAAGGATAGGAGCTTGCGAAAGTTATTTGTTGTTTATTTCATAGGTAGGTCGTACTCGCACATGGTCACCTGGTTATTAATTGGCCAAATTCACAAAGGCCACTCAAATTGATATTTAATTGAATAAACTGACGTTTAAGTGACGTTTATGTATAGGTTGACAACTAGTTGAGGGAAATGTAATCATTTAATCTCTAATCAAATGCTTAATTGGCGTTTGTGAATTCGGCCAAATGATTATAACTTTTTTGGGTGACGTACCTACACAGAGAGTACCTTGCTGTCTGTTTTTCATAGGTACAGACGGGACCCTCGGTGCGCGAGTCAGACTCGCACTTGATAGGTTTTTTTTGGCGTCAGTCAGCCGGTGAACTGGCTTTGGCCCGGCCCCCCCAGAAAAAACATCATTGCTACGCTCATGGTTGTGTTCATTATTGGTCCTGACAATTTTATCATAAACTGTGAAGATGCCAGCTTTGCAACCCTTACGCCGGTTGCTGCAGACCCACCGGGTCTTTGGACCAGCGCTCATCTGTCGAAGAAACTTGTAGCCAGACATGCTAATCATGTTCGCACCTCCGAATGATGCCGTGAACGCAGGAACTACAACTGTAACGAGATTTAAGCATTAACACAACATCAAAACAAACTTGTGGTTAGAAGCAGACAACGGAAGAATAATTTTCTGTTTTATTCAATTAAATATATGAACAAAAGTGCTATAAAGGTAATGATATGAACATCAACACAACACAGTGCTCAAAAAGAACTTGTGCTCAGAAACATACTTTTTTTTCTATCTGTTTAATTCAATTAAATACATGAACATAGGTTCTATCCTTTGTTCGGTAGTGAGAACGGTAATGAGAAAAATTAAATAAACCCTAATTTGTGAACCGAAAATGCTATTCATTCTGTGAATATAAACATACAATAATTTTCATAACAGTCAGGCAAGTACATCCAAGTTAGAATTCGTTGCGGCCAACATTTTAAGAACCACATGACCCACTAATGATCCAATTGTACTTATGAAAAAGAACTTGTGTTTTAGTCGTTACGGCGCATGATTATGAAAATTTCTCAGTTCACAGTACTCTTCTCCAACTGTCATCATGGTAGCTTTACAACACAAGCGGGTATGCCGCGAGCAGCGCCATATCTTTTTTTGCCTATAATTTCTCTTGATATGATACATATAGCCATTGTGTTTCAACATATAGTTGCCTTGTTTAGACAGGACAAATTCCAAAGCTGCAATAAAAAAAGTAAATGTGAAAGGCACAGAGACACAGTACAATCATTCCCTCCGGCCATGTGGTTCGACAACGTTGTCCGACATGTCGGACGACGAGGAATTTTGATTCCTTACTGTCCGACATATCAGACTATCAGGATTTTTTTATTCCATTTAGTTCGACCATCGGACCACGAGGATTTTAAAAATTCCACTTGGTTCGCCCCTTGGTTGGTGATGGAATGTTGGGTCTCCGAGTTAAGTTCTTTAACACAAACTGTTTCTTATTTGGGATGTATGTATAAAATCATTTCGTCTTGTCACGGTTGTAACCTACCTATAAAATGCCCGGGGTGGGTACATGCGTAACCTGGAATCCGATATGGCGGATGTTTAAGGCGTTGTCTATTCATATTTTCCACCTATACATTTTTCTTAACAAATGAAAGGGCAGAAATATAATGTCTAGCTTTTATCTGCGACTCTGTCCTCTTAGAAGATTTTCCGGTTTAAAAAGTAGCATTATTTTCTACTCCGGCCTTTCAACTATCTCTTTGTATGCAAAACATCACGCCGATTGCTCCGTTACTGCTTGGAAGAAGGACCACCCAACAAACCACCAAACCAACAAACACACTTTCAGATTTAAAATATTAGTAGGGATAGGGAAATGCAGGTAGTTGGCAGTGGCGGAGCGTGAGGGTAAACCGGCGTATCATTTCTATTTTTAAACATTATATTATGACTCATTAAATATTTTATTTGCATAAAAATGATGTAACTTTATGTTAATACAAGAAGTAATTAATAATATTATAATGTTTGAGTTAAGAAAGAATACACCGGCTTACCCTCACGCTCCGCCACAGGTAGTTGGTAAGTAGTTACTATATCAAAATAACAGGTACTTGCCATGACGTTTCTATTGTACATTTAAGAATATGATATCAATAGAATATCGAAGATGAGAATCACTGAACTTCATAATCACGAAACCTAGGGCATGGTGCTCTGTCAATTACAGCCAAGCAGAGGGTGAACACCAGCAAGTAGCTGAAAAAGGAAAGAATAAACACCACCATGTTGTTTACAATTTAATAACCAAAAAACAATGTCGCGATGTATACGTAACTCTTAAATGGGGTAACTGATGCATTTCCAGCCCAACGCAGATACAACTTTTTCAATGTTCAATATCTTATTTAACAGGGGGATGATTATGTAAATTTGTGGTGTAGCCCACTTTATTATCAACCAGAGTGACAGTGGCCGTGCACCCCTTCTTCCCCTGGTGGGTGGAACAACGCCACTTTGATGTGAGGTGGGTTTTACTTCTCGGATCTGTGTAATATGTATATCCTCGCATGAGCAGTAATTCTCTTTTCTTATTAGATTTTATGAAAGTAACCCCTGAAAAGTATACGATATAATTAAATGTATAGAGTTGTGGCTTAGTTGTCAGTTAGTTTTAATTTATAAGTCAATATTCCGTGTGTGCTGGAGCCCCCCGGTTTTAGAAGTACCGACGGAAAGAAGCCGGCTGGCGTGACTTTAGTCCCTTGGCAAAAAGTTCGCTGCTTAATTTGGGATGCCACCTGTCTGTGTGAGACCGTTTGCACCTTTCTATCTCCCGGGCTCTACGCTGGGCAGCCAGGCATAAACACGCAAGTTCTCGGCCTTAAGTGCCTCACTCCTTTGTACCTGTGGCTGTTGAGACGGCGGGACCATGGTACAGTGAGGCAAAAGAGTGTGTGTGAGATAGGCCGGAGACTACGGAATGGAGTAGGTGAGACCCACTACGGGTCATTCCTCCTCCAAAGGCTCTCTGTCGCCATCTAGCGGGAGAATTCTGTGAGCCTGATGTGGACTTTTGGCTCTTGTCAGGCTCGGGTGATTAAATTAGTTTAGATTAAGTTAGGTTAAGTTAGGTTAAGATAGTTAAATGTTAAAGGTTATTTGTAAAAATTTAAAATTAGTTGAATCAATGAAATAACTTATGTGTAAGTTAGATACAATTGTGTTATTAATTTAAATACATATAAAACAGTACCGTGACTCACTTATAGACAACGCACAGCCTAAACTGGTGGTCGTAGAGGTTTGAAATTCGGAGGAGATAATCCTCGAGTACCTTAGAGGTGCACTAAGGAGGGATTTATTGAAATTCCATCCCTAAAGGGGTGAAAAGGAATGTATGGAAAATACCGCGGGCAAATCTGTGGCGGGTCTACTAGTTAAGTTATAATTTCTTAATTCGTTTTGAGTTTTCTTATTTGATGTAAGTCCATACAAATATTATAAATGCGAAAGTAAGTCTTTCTGGTATGCTTTCACGGCTAAACCGCTTAACCCAATCGATAAAAATTGGTATGAAAATAGTTTGAGGCCTGGGGAAGGACAAAGGCCAGTTTTTTAAGACGATCAATAACAAAAAGGGTTAAATAGGGGCTGGAAAAATAATGAACGGCAAAGTGCGTGCCCGATAAAAGCCTGTTGATGTTTTTTTTACGTGCCGCGATTATCTCAGTACCTTCTTCATGGATTTGGATGATTAAGAGGTAAAGATACATTTTCACGCAGAATTCATGGATAAAAGCTAGTTATAAATATAATAATAATAATAAAGCCCTTTATTCTGGGACATCCCAGAATAATCCAGAATATCCCTCGGTTCATTCTACCATCTTAGGACTAATTAATCGAAAGGGGCCACAACTAGTCTTGTGGCTCTGCCCACCCCATTTGGGATTTCGGGCGTGATGCTATGTATGTATGTATGTATTCTGGGATTAGAGATGACGAACACATTGAAAACATACAGCTTGCTTATTTAATTATTCATTTAACAAAGACATAGAAAGTAACACCTAATCATTAAAGACACTTCAGAAACTCTTTCTTATATTATATAACTATACTTCATCTCATAATGTATAAAATAAGTAATGAGTTACTTGAATTACCAATTATTTATATACCTGAGCAGCCGTAAATGAGAATCATACACTTGTTAGATTATTGTTAGATAGATTTCGGCGCATGGTTGTGTGTGTTCCTGAGAGCGATGATGGTGCCATCGTGTGTGTGTACGGTCGCGGGGCAGCTCCTGTGCTGATGCGTCGAGCAGCGCCAGCGCACCGTCCGGCTCTTCGACGAAGTCGCTGAGTAAGTGTACCCGCGATATTTTAGCAGCTGGTTTCCCCGCTTCGATAGGACGTATGTACCTAACACAGAAAATAAACTTAGAGAATAAATAAAAATAAACGACCCAACAGCAGAAAATATCAAGTAATTTTAATAATCAAAAACATTGGGCAGTAACAATAAATACTTTTATTTTTTACAAGAGTTTTTAATATAGCCCTTGTATTATTACAAAAATATTCTGTTAATTTATATTACTTCATAATATTGCTTGTCATTTATCGTGATTTAAATAAATAAAATACCTCTTATGTCTCATTCAAAAAACTGCTTTATTTTATTTCACATTATGTTGGTTACACTGCAGTTTTTGTATTTTTAGATGTTTAAGGAATCTTGGAATTTGACTAGTTGAAGTTTCATGTTGACACATTGTCAACTGTCTTTATTATACAAGATTTTTCAAACCTTTCGACCTATATAAGCGTCTTAAACAATGGTTTATTTCACTTTATTAAGAGTTAAATGAAAAGTGAAGGTATGAGAATTGGAACGGTCGATAATGAAGAAAAAAAGCATTAAAATCAGGAATCAGTTTCAAAAAACAAATCATTTTTAAGAGAAGCTTTTTGCCAAATGTACTTTAATTACATTGTCATTGGATATACATACTCGTATGTGCACCAAATTACAGCGTATCTCGGTATCGGGATTTGCTCTACAATTTACTTAGAAGATCCCAATCATACTAGCTCACAAAATTATGAAGTTAAAGTATAACCTTGTAAAATGACCATTCCATACCCTATTTATTATTTGTTTTTAAAGTCTTGGATACAGTTATCTTTGCGGGAATGATGCACTGAGCCTCAGCACAGCCAACGCTTTAAGCGTCATACCGTGATGTTGGTAAACGTTCAAACCCCCATATCATTGACGTAATTCGCAGCTTGCATCGAGTTCATTTTTAACGTATAGTAAAGTAGTCAGTATGCGTCAGCGCAGTGCATGAGAGAATCGCATCACAGAAAGAGAGATGCGCGACTTTCTTCTAACCGCTTCTCTCTTTTTTTGATTATATAACTCTTTAAATGGTTGTTGACGTTAAGGATATCTGTGTGAAAAGCAACGTGTTTTTTCACTTATTGGTTGGCCATTATTGGCCATCAAAACTAGTTAATATCACTAATGGTTATGCTCATCCTTGATAACCACCACTTTGTCCTCTATGGTGTAGATGGCTGCCCTGCACTGCAGGTTGTGGTGGGTGGAACATCTCCAGCGGATTTTCGGCCCTTTTGAAATAGTGCTAGAGAACGTGTAGCCGTCGTATTTTATCTGTTTACGTCCTTTAGTTGATAAAACGAATTCCACTGAAAAATAAATCACCAATGTATAGATCTCAGAATAGAGGCTGTACGAGAGCGATGCTCCGGAAAAGCCTCTATAGCAAACGGTCAGTCAATCCCTTTTTTCACATTTTTTTTTTATTTTTTTTTTATGTCAATTGACTGACAAACGAGCTGACGGCCCACCTGATGGAAAGTGGTCACCGCCGCCCATGGACATCTGCAACACCAGAGGTGCTGCCAATGCGTTGCCAGTCAAGGGAGGATGGGGAATGGGGATGGGATAGGGATGAGGGAATAGGCCTCCGGATCTCGTCACTCACCGTACGAAACGCAATAGCAAGCTATTACTTTACGCCGATATTCTGTGGGAGTGTGGTACTACCCCGGTCGAGCCGGCCCATTCGAACAGTAATCATCTAGTGAGGATGACTGTTTGGCTCTACCACTACAACTCCGTACCTCAAAATGAAAATCGGAACTTGATTTCCTATTTAACACCCTTGTATCATATAATAATAATAATCAGGGGAAAATCTTTACGAAAATCGATCGATTTTAGTCACATGTTTTAGAGTTCCGTTTATTTTGATGGAAAGTGGTCACCGCCGCCCGTCGACATCTGCAACACCAGAGGTGCTGCCAATGCGTTGCCAGTCTAGGGAGGATGGGGAATGGGGATGGGATAGGGATGAGGGAATAGGCCTCCGGATCTCGTCACTCACCGTACGAAACGCAATAGCAAGCTATTACTTTACGCCGATATTCTGTGGGAGTGTGGTACTACCCCGGTCGAGCCGGCCCATTCGAACAGTAATCATCTAGTGAGGATGACTGTTTGGCTCTACCACTACAACTCCGTACCTCAAAATGAAAATCGGAACTTGATTTCCTATTTAACACCCTTGTATCATATAATAATAATAATCAGGGGAAAATCTTTACGAAAATCGATCTAGTCCCAAAGTAAGCTCAGAGGGCTTGTGTTATGGGTACTAGACGACGATATACATACTTATATATTATATAGATAAATGAATACTTAAATACATAGTAAACATCCAAGACTCAGGAACAAACATTCGTGCTCATCACACAAATATTTGCCCTTACCGGGGATGGAACCCGGGACGCTAGCTTCGGAGGCAGGGTCACTACTAACTAGGCAACCCGCGTCATAATTTTATATACTACTATTATTTAATATACTTGTATAAAATGGATTTGCAAAGAACTTTATCAAGCTTTTAAACACAAAGCAAGAATATGGATGTTTGGATGATTCTTACCTAATCAAGTATACTGTTCCTCGCAACAGTTTATTAAACTTACTGGATGCATTTCCAGTGCTGGCTTACCAGCTCTTTGTGTGATTTTATAATAATAACTCTGGAGCACAGTTTTGAGTAAAATTACTTTAATTACCTTTATCAAGCCAATATGTAAAATACTTTATGAAGCCAATACATAAAATATAAAAATCACTACATTCTTATATCTTAATTTTGCCACGATATATACGTCATAAGTCGTCACTATACCTTCTTGGCCGGTGCTCAACTTACTAGAGATAAGCAGTTTTGTTGCCGCTATTGGGAGCATCTATGACAACATTTCCCGTCTAATATTCTATCTTTGCAACGGTTAATGTTCTTAATCATATTCTGTCATTTTGCAGAGCTTTGGTGGATGATTATGGCCGTCTCTTACGATAACAATCACATCGTTGACGGTGGTGATGGCGGCGCGGCAGCCGTGGTTGCAGTGCGTTGAGCAGCGCCAGCGCTGCCTACAGCCGTTTGAGGTGTCAGCGCAGAAAGAATACCCGTGGTACTTTATCAAGCGCTTTCCTCGTTGTGAGGTTACGAATTCAGCTGCAATGAAAATTAGTTTAAAACCGAGCTTTTGGCAGATTAATTTGAAAATATAATGTTATAATTTATAGCATTTATCAATGCGATAGATCCAAGGTTATCTAACGGAAAACCGGTAACAAGTATCAATCTACACGGATAATTTTTAATCGCCTCCCATCAGAACAGGAATAGAGCAAAATTGTCATCCAGTCATGAAGTATAATATTGACGCATAGCTACTTTCAGTGTTCAGTGTACAGACCGTCAGGCAAACCAAATAAAACTCTAAGTATATAAAAAATATCTTTTGATGTAACGAATGTCATTGACAGTATTTTAGTTGAAATATAACACAATCATTAAAAAAAACACCAAGTGTCCGTGCCTTCCCCTCTTAGGACTCAAGAAATGTGCATCCCCGCCTCTAAAGTAAATTCAGCAGTACTGATACTCCCAATACAAAATTTTCGCAAAATGCCATTTAAAAAAAAAACGGTGCGAACCTTCTACGAACGTCTGCGGATCTAATTGTAAATCTGGCACGTGCTGATGGTATAGATAAAAGGGCGTTATAGCCTAACCAAACGAAAATCCCAGCCCCCAAGCTCCACCTCAAAAAAAAATCTATGACACTAACAGCTAACAATATTGATAGTCCCAAACTAGGTAGTTTATAGACAACGATAAAGATATAGGGGGATTCGTACCCGCAACCTCCGGCACAGTAGGCAGACACTACCACGACGCAACAGGCTCTGACATGTTCATAGCTACCGTATTGCAAAGGCAATACCAACTACTAAACACTTCTTGTAGACTCCGACGGTATAGCGTATTCCAGGGCCAGATATCTATTTAGCAATTGGGTCGTGGTGGGTGGTTGTGATCTTTCCCGATGTTCACCATCACATCTTCTATAGTGAAGATGGAAGCGCGGCAGCCCGTGGTGCGCGTAGAACATCGCCAACGAACTTTGGGTCCCGAAATTTTATCTTTGCAGAATGTGTATCCGTTGAGTTGTATACACCGCATTCCTCGTTGCGACACGGTAAAAATTGCTGGAAGACAAGATGTAGGTACTACGTAATATTTATGTTGTTTTGTAATAATCAAAAGGGGCCTAATTCAAGGACTTTAACTATTTACAAAATATACTTTAAATGAATTGCTGTTGTGGTAAATAGTTGTGCTTAAGAACAAAAGAACAAACAATCATAAGCATGGGAGATTTTAGAATAATGTATTGCATTAATATATTCGACTGACTAACAAACATATAACACATAACTTGTAATACAAGCGGAAATCTCTTTCTAGTAAAAGAAGTTGAAAAGAGGCTTATAAATAAAAACTATACATCTCAAAAAAAAGAGGCTTCCGCTTGTATTACAAGTTACAAGTAGTTATGCAACGGGCTCCAAGCTTTTACTAAAGCTCATACAAAATTCAAATTTAGAACGTCAATTCACAGAAACCCGAATATTTTCGATGTTTCTCAAATCTGTACAGCAACGCAGAATCATCTAATTTCCGTGCTCATGCTGAATGAATGCCGCTGAGACATCGTTAATAGACCGAAAGCAAAATTGACATCGAAGATAAAATACATGTAACATTAGTCAAATTAAAACTTTCGTGAGAGATTATGAATACTTGAAAAACACACGGCTTTGTGTCTAGTCCGACATGTTTCAGTGCGCGGGTTGATCTGATCGGGACCGCACTCAAACCCTGAAGAAGGACTCCAATCGAGTTCGAAACATGTCGGACTATTTCTGACAATAAATTGTGAGTAAAGCCGTGTGTTTTTCAAGTATTCACATGTAACATTGTCCTTTCAAACATAACTTGTTTAGCGTGTATGTTTTTTTAAGGAATAATTAACTTTAATAGTGTTTCTGATGGTAAAAAAAATCGAGACACCCGAATGACTTCCAATCTATTGCGATCGTGGGGGATGATTGTGATCATTCTTCATGGAGACGAGTACATCCTCAACAGTGACTAGGGAAGCGTGGCATGCGCGCGTGCAGTGCGTAGAGCATCGCCACCGCGTTTTGCCGCCGCTCGCGCGGTCCACGCAATACGTGTACCCGTTGTGATGGATCATCCTTCTTCCTTGCCGAGAAGTTATGAACTCTACTGTAAGATAAAATGATTGCTGAATTCATTAATTCATTTAAAACGGTTACAAATAAAAGCTAACAGTTTAACCTATCTTGCTACGTTACTTAAAGAACTAAATTAAACTGAATATAAGTGTAATCCGATACAATACAACTAACTAAGTAAATCGCAAAACCTACGAATTTTGAATAAACCGGGCAAATACTTATATTATTTCGATACCTTAAATCTACAAAACGAGCTCGGTGAGCAGCGCATGAGTGCGGGTGCTCAGTGTCGCAAAGAATACTAAGTATTACTTCGGCGCCGGCGCCGCGAACAGGCAGTGACAGCGACGTTATATGCATTATGAAGCCTAAAGTTTTACACTTTTGACTATAGTTTGGATGTGGAATAACTGGAATCGAAGTTCATGCGGAGGAAGTCGCGGGCAGAGTCTAGTTAATGGTAATTAAGAATTGCGTTGGTCCAAGTGTGCTGGCTTTACTGACGCCAGATCGGGTGTAATACTTCTTTGACATATACCTAGAGAACTCTATGAACTGTCATGTCTGTCATCGATTTTTCAGATAGCTTCCAAATTGATTCAGTAATCCTGACGAAAAACCAAAGTTGGAAATATTACGTAATACGAGATCAATGTGGATTTTCGACTAATTCAAATGCCTTTTGAAAGTCAAAAACAGCCGCGTCCACCTGCTGGGCTCTGTCCATATGGTGAAGCGCGTAGTCAACAAAATCAGGATGATGATCGTAGTTGTAGATCTAACAGCACGGAGACCGTGCTGAGCGACAGCCAGCCATTTTGAAATGTACTGTACCAAACCCTCTTTGGCTTATAAATTAATGCTGATGCTCAATTACGAATGGTGTTTACTTAAGTCTCTATACAATTTTCGTGATATTTATCTAAATTAAACAATCAATCAATTAATCAATGTTATGATATAATAACTTATTAAAACTCCAACTTTATTCAAATGTAAAGAAACAATATCTTGAGATCTGTCGCCTCTTAAACTTAAGTAAACATTTTTTTTCTTTGTTGATGGTTCTTGTAAGGGCTAAGACTTTGTAGTTGTATGTCATCAAAAACGCGTCGCAACCCCGCAACCCTCGTTGTGAAAGACGATTATATCTTGCACTGTGAGCAGTGAGACCATGCATAGAGAAGTCACGATTAATGATTGTAGCCCTGACTGACTTACCCCACTTGGTTGTTTTCTTAGTGCAAGTGCGTGGGGCAGCACCAACGCATCTTAATCTCCTTTGCGGGGTTCCGTTTCGTGCTATAAAAGTTTTTGTCGTAAAGTATGGATTATACTAATGTATCAATTATACTGACGAAACCGTAATCTTTTAGTACCTACTGTTGGATTTCGTATTTTTGATATTTTAAATCAGGGTAGATTGTTACGCTTGCAAAGACTTTCAACCTTAATATCTCCCATCCCTCTCAAACATGTGCACTTTTACTATGGGCATCCTTGCCATCGCCCGTTGTATGAGCACTATTATTGTGAAATCATTCTTCGCTAAACCACCGAATCGAACGCGCCTTATTTTGAGCGACCGTGTGTGTTTGTTCATCAATTCCTAGTAGACATTAGACATTGCAGTGAACGTGAATTGTGCTTCCCCGACTGCTATCGGCGTTGTATGGAGTTCGAACCCGGACAAGCAGCAAAACACCGAGGTTAGTGCGCATGTTCCTTCCACTTTCTCCCTTTCTTCGACCTTTGTCTATTTTCCAAAATAACGAAAGTCGATGCAAGTGCTTTATTTAAAGCTTTATTTTACCCGCCAGAAATACAGTCCACTTTTAGCCTTGTGCCTAGGTTTCGATAGTATCGAAGTTTACATACCTAAGTACTAAATTATCACCTTAAACCATAGATGAAGTTTTAGGCACCACCACCTACTATTAAATAAAACAGTTTAGCTGCTTATTTTAGGTTAGGTTCCTGCAGGTATGCTTGTAGAATGAGTAGCCATCCAGCACCAGACGTCTTCGTTTCTAAGGCGGCAAGTACACAGCTGATAAGAAGAAAAGTATTTGCTACGTATCGCCATCTCTGACGCGTAAAACGTTTATGATTGTAACGTGACTTTATAACGCCTTTTTCACAATGTCCAATTAACTTAGACGGAGAGTGTGAAACAGGGCCCTAATGTTCATAAAAGATTGTAAAAAGAATCAAAGGAACACTGTATGAAAACGAGTGAAAGTTTAATAACATCGAAACTAATATTTAGAGATAACATATAATGGTGGCTTAGATATGCAGTTATTATTACTGCACTCAACCTGTGTGGTAAAATGTAATAAGCATCCACTACTGCTGGAGAGGCCATCCGAGTTAACGCATCTGTATGTATACAAACAGCGCTATCCTGCTACTCAATCGATAAGATCCGACTGAATCAATGGTTGTGTATATTCTTAATGCGCACGATTTCATCATCTACGGTGAAAATGACGGCGCGACATCGGTATTTGGTTTCCATACTGCACCGCCATCTAGTCTTCACGCCGGTAATCCTGTGTTGGTGGAAGATGTAACTGCCGTAGCGCAACCGACGTACCCCATTATCGTTGGTTATAATAAACACTAAAACCAACAAACATTATCGATTAAAAATTTAATAAACTTAATCATAAGATACTTTATGACGTATGTTTGATGTACGAGTAATCATTTAAGGCTGTTGTTGATTTATTAACTATAATCGCTAAAAAAACAAACCGAAAATAACAGATCAACATAAAATCAAATCAAATCTAATAGTTATTACCAGAATGTACAAAATATTTTTCTCTGTCACATATATAGATAACGTTTAAAAAAGAAGTTATTAGTATGACAGATTAAACGATGAAGAGCTATTGAGTACGTACTGCCAAATAAAATAATGCTGGCATCTCGTCTGTCGTGTCATTGCCATTTTACTGATCACCAAACAAAAAAGGAATTAAAGCATCACATCAATTATTTTGATGATTGCAATAAAAACCAAATCACCTTTTGATTTTGATACATTTTAACAAAAGTCGCCTCGCAGTCTATCTTTAAAAAAAAATAGTACTTAGTCTCGCACACTCAGTCCGTGACAACATTCGCCCGCACACTTAATAACAAGGCAGGCAGAAATAAACAGGCAGCCATTTGATAGTTAAGGCGGTAAACCCTTCCAGACAATCTTTAAGAAAACACTCAGATTTGGTCAGGCATTAATTATATGAAATCACTAAGTTATGTACCCATTAACCTTTCAACCGCCGTTAAATTTTCATCAGACGTGTGAGGTGTCCGTATCGCCACACTAAGTGACACACTGAGGTGTCACAAAAAAATGTAAAGTCATTTGCCTTAATTTTTTGCAAGGGCAGATCAACAGCGCTTGCTTGTTTTGACCTAGTTAAATGCATAGCCGATAACATCAACAGTAAAAGTCCAGTTATGTCGATCTTTTTGGATATGTCAAAGGCTTTTGATTTTGTCAATCACTCTAAACTTCCGCATAAGCTCGAAGTGTATGGTATCAGAGGAAGAGCGCTTGACTGGATCAAAAGTTATTTGGAAGACAGAAAGCAATGTACTGAGATCAAAAGGATCACAGAAATTAACGGTGTTATTTTGAAGGAAATATATAGGTCACACATCAAAGTAAATAGCACTGGTGTCCCGCAGGGTAGCATTCTCGGGCCATTGCTGTTCTTGCTCTATATCAACGATTTGCCGAATGCAACTGCACATAAAAGTATTATGTTTGCCGATGACACGACCCTAGTAGTAAAATGTGACAATAGAATAAGTTTTCAGTTAGAAATTAATAATGCATTATTGGACATAATAAATTGGATGAATATAAATGATTTACATATTCATATTATTAAAACTAAGTTTATGCAATTTAATTCATACAATTCAAGTAAAATTCCTATTCAAGTAAAGCATAACAAAGAAAATGTAGATGAGGTTGATGCATTTAAGTTCCTTGGTCTAACGATCGACAGTCATTTAAACTGGAAGGAGCATATCGAGCAAGTTTGTAAAAACTTGAATCGGTTTGTTTTTGCATTAAGGAGGCTGAAAGAAACTGTTGCATTTGAGGCTGCTTTAACGGCCTATCATGGTTACGTGTCATCTGTACTTTCTTATGGACTGATTTTGTGGGGAAATGCAGTAAACGTGGACAGAGTTTTTAAAATCCAAAAGAAGTGTGTCAGGGTTATCTGTAGCTCATGGCAAGGCGACAGTTGTGTCCCACTTTTAAAAAAATTACGTATACTGCCGTTACCGTGCCTATATATTAGAGATATGTGTGTTTTCGTCAGAACCTACCAGGAATATTTTAAAACGCGAGGTGAACACAATAATAGGTAATAAAGAGGTATAATGGAGCACAACAGATGATTCTGGTGGTGGTTGAGCAAAAACCTACAAAAATCTGGTTAAGGACGCGAGTGGACAATTAATATGCTATTGCACAGTGATCTCCCCTTCATGTGGACCCGTAAGAGTTGGTATCAGGACGGTGCGACTACAAAACTAGTAGTGGGATTTCAGTGTTAGTGCTATCATCGCTAGTAAGGATCATGCCCTCGACAGACAATACATACGTGCAACAAAGCAGTTAGGTCTTCATGTTACACGCATGTCTATAACAATTCCCTCAAAGACGGCGGATGGTTGTGATGGCATTTTAGAAGAACAGGGATGCTTTTGACAGTATGGACCGTGGCAGTGCAGCCGCGGTTCGTATGCGTGGAGCAGCGCCAGTGGATTTTCTTGTTAGTTAGCTGCCGATGCCTGAAGTACGTGAACCCGTTGCAATACAGTAATGGATTGCCGCGACGAGACACGACGTATCGCACTGGAAGGATATCTTGATGTTAAGTACCTATAATATCAAGCCGGGTACGTATTTTCGGGACATCACGGTTTCGTCGGCATTATACATTTTAATAGTGTTAAAATCGTGTATCATTCTGATTGCATGACAATTAAATTAAATTAGATTTATAATGCCGACGAGTCCGCGGAGATAGCTACATATACTCGTATGCAGTAATATTTATCATACAATACCATACATGTTATTGCGGTCTTTTTTAAGAGGACGGTGAACCGATGTTGACCAATTTTTGACAGGTTGTCAGTCAGAACAAAATCTAGGTTTATACGTTTTGTTTTTTTCACTATAATCAATAAATTCAGTTTTATTGTTACTGAAACAACAATAAAACTGAATTTATTGATTACATAAAAAACTAATTTCGGCGTTTATTTGACTTTGTTGACCTTTAATCAATATTCAAAAAAGTATAGACCTAGTTTTTGTTCTGACTGACAACCTGTCAAAAATTGGTCAAAATCGGTTAATATTTAAGGGGTGGAAATCGTTATCGCCTTTTGTATGAAAACGGTGATTTTTGCAGTTGGTTCACAGACATCTTCTTCCCGATCTTAATCCCGAAACGCAGTCAATTTCAGCTAGGACCAGTGATGGACTTCCTCTTTCTGTTCTGATATTGATGTGAATTTCTAGGATAGCGTCTCAGATTTGGTTTAGGAATTTTGTGGTAGATATAAGAACGCCGGATTTATTCCATTCGCGATGAGATAAATATCAACTGTACGGAAGGATTATATTTTCCACTTATCTAAGTAACTAATGCTTACTACTACTACGTACTAATGTAGATGATGACAACCTTGATAATGACAAATGTAGCAAGTCCGTAGATTTTTAAAAGTGAGTTCAGTCCCTCTTTTGTTTTCGGTGGCATACATAGATGGAAAAAATTGCGTCGCAAAAACTGTATCAGTATAGTGACCAGTAAGTACCTAACGACTGCATACCTTACCTACATATTTTACTTGAAACGATTTTCATCTTTATCCTCATCATTATTTTCAATTGTTACATATACATATAATCACGCCTCTTTCCAGTAGGGGTAGGTAGATACCACTTCTTTCCACTTGCTACGATCCTTACATACTTGTTTCGCTTCGTCCACTTTCATTATTCCCTTCATACATGCTCTTCGGTTTAGGGTACTCTTGACCTTCAATTGTTATAATTAAAAATACACGGATTCTGTGGATTCATTTAATTATGGAAAAGTAAATGCCCAAATCACACATGTTAAGGGATCAAAGAATAGGAATAAAATGGTAAACTCTTCTGCTTATGAATGTGGTACACATCTAATTCGTAATGATGAATCCTCATAACAATTGCAATCTTAAATTAAACATTTTATTGTTCGGTTATACTGTTAACTTCTTAGGAAAATTAGGGTAAGATTTTCCATAACGTAACACATAATGTAATGTTTCACACATAATCAGTGCATATTCCAACTTGCGGAGGCCTCTGACAAAAGGACGGACATAGAAAGGTATAAGATTCTTGGGGTACGGCATCCTATAAAGTGAGCGTATTTAGCTTAATCCTGCTAAAATCTTGAAGTATAATTTCAATGATTGTGCTTGTTTTTAACGTTAATGATCTCGTTGTCGTACATCCGGATGGTCGCGCGACACCCGCGCGCGTTGTGCGTTGAGCAGCACCAGTAGCTCTTCGCCTCACTCGTCCGCTTCCGGCAAAACGTGTATCCTCCGTACCGGATCAGCTGACGGCCCTTTCTCGATTTGATGAATTCCGCTGAGAAAAACGCATAGAATTTCGCAGTAAAAGACTATTAAAAATGTATTAATTAATATTTTGCGTGCGACAGGAAAAGATAATATTAAATTATATACATAATATAAAATTAAAAGTATGGTGTTAAGTCAATAAATGAACAATAATTATTAAAATGGAGTTTAATGTACTTAACAGTAAAAGCAAACAGTTAATACAAATTAATGTAATGCTACAGTTTCAATCAGAAGACATACTAAAGCCGGTTACACGCGACGACTTTTTGCAGTGATGCAATTGCGCGACTGCATCGTAATACAAGCGCTTGATAGGCGTTTAAATCAAATTAACCGCGCGATTGAATCGATGCATCCGCTCTTATGAATCAATTAATCACTGTAGCTGCTGTGTCTATAGACGATAAGCGATTGGATGGCGACTGCATCACGTATGTATCACTGCAGCAGCGCTGCAAAAAGTCGCCGTGTGTAACTAGCCTAAAACAGGTAACACGTAAAACAGGTTTCAGAGTACCTACATTGATGTCTTCTGTTGCAACTATTATTAGGTCATGTCGCAACCTGAACCGACTAACTCGACCTATATAGAACAATGTAGCAAGAGATACCGCACTATGCTCTGATGAGCTTTCCAACTACGGTGAACCACTATTTCATAATCTTATTAAGCGAGCAGATAGATTACAAAAAATATATGAAGACCAGGTATCAGACAGATAAGGAAGATTCTTATTGTGCTGAGAAATTTTTTGGTAAAAGCAAAAAAGGAAAATAAAACAGTTATTTCCATGAAAGGTCAATCATCTCTATAGACCGATATGGCTGCGTCTGCGGGGCGTCCGATCGTCTGGAGTCGTTCTATTCGGTACCACCGTTCTTGTTTCAAAGACCTATTGGTGTTAACGAGTTCTTTAAACGTTCAGTTAGGAGAACAATAAAATACTTGGATAGTTTTCTATCTCTACCTTCATAGATGAAATCCCTACATCATCTTGGAAAAGAGCCGATTATCTTCAAATGGCTGAAAATATTTTCGTCACACTTAGCTCACACACACATACGCACAGAGAGGCTTCAATCGTCTAACACCCATCATTTTGCGTCGGGGATAAAAAAATAGAACTAAATGTGAACTAGAACCTTAATTTTGAATTTTAGGTATGTTACGATACTTTCCTTCTTAATACAGGCCAGGTATCTTATGACAAAGAGAAAAGTGAAAAGAAATTTTATATCATGTGAGCGTCAAGTTGGCGTACCCGTCGAAGATATTCAGGTGTCTGAAGATTCCAAAAAATAGTACTAAAATAGTACCGATATTCGATTCTTTTTGAGACTATTCGGTAGCCTTCACCGTAGCAAACTGAATGCAACAAGCCGGTAGCTACCAACATTGATTCCTAGTCAAAACCGGGACTGGATGTTTATGTGGATTCCTGTACGAAAATATTTTGTCCATCATAGTCCTTATCGAAGCACGACACCCGCGTGACCAGTGCGTAGAACAGCGCCACGTTATCTTGTAACCGTCTCCAGTAATGGTATTCTGGTTATACGTATAGCCTTTGAAAAGAAGTAAGCGTTTGCCTTTCATAGAGGTTATGTATTCAACTGAAAAAGAAATATTAAACTTAAAAACCTTTCAGAAAAAAAAAAGGTAGGTACCTACGCTGGCATTGACCGTTAGTTTTTAAGGGAAATGCCCTTAGCAACATGCATGGCAACGATAAAAATAATATCCCAAGTGTGTGTGTGTGATTTGTAATATTTTCAGCCTGATACTATAGAATCATTTTTATGAATTTCAAAATACATCGACCGAGCCGTATCTCGAAAAAATTCTTAGGCTTGGTTCATACATAACATCAAATACCAATAATAAATGATTTTTTAAAACGAGAACTTTTTTTGTGTATTCTCCAATTTTTCCTCTGCTCTTCTGCTTCTATTAAAGACATTTCTGCAATTTTCTTTTTTAGCTTTTGTTTCACTTTTATTCTTTCCAAGTTCCTTTTGTATTGTACAGCATACACCTCAGGGCGTTCTCTTTTCAGCCTTTCCCGATACCTTCTCTGTCTCTCAGCGCCACTGAGAGGCTTTGCGGTACCTGTAAATAGCAACAACGTTAAATACCGAGAAAACCTTTGTAACG
This sequence comes from Tortricodes alternella, assembly GCA_947859335.1. NCBI lineage: Eukaryota > Metazoa > Arthropoda > Insecta > Lepidoptera > Tortricidae > Tortricodes > Tortricodes alternella. Next base: position 12,785,278 of record OX401980.1, on the reverse strand, counting down.
GAGTGCTCAAGGGGCCCGTTGGACGCTCTGATCGCAATGCTCCTAGTACTGGAGTACTGAGGAGTTTTATTAAGGTTTGTGCTTGCTCATTTTATTATTATTTATTATTAAACTTAAAAACCTTTTTTTTATGTCAATTGACTGACAAACGAGCTGACGGCCCACCTGATGGAAAGTGGTCACCGCCGCCCATGGACATCTGCAACACCAGAGGTGCTGCCAATGCGTTGCCAGTCTACGGAGGATGGGGAATGGGGATGGGATGGGGATGAGGGAATAGGCCTCCGGATCTCGTCACTCACCGTACGAAACGCAATAGCAAGCTATTACTTTACGCCGATATTCTGTAAGAGTGTGGTACTACCCCGGTCGAGCCGGCCCATTCGAACAGTAATCATCTAGTGAGGATTACTGTTTGGCTCTACCACTACCAAAACCTTTCAGAAAAAAAAGGTAGGCTACCTACGCTGGCACTGACCGGTACTTTTTAAGGGAAATTATCTTAGCAACATGCATGGCAACGATAAAAATAATATCCCAGGTGTGTGTGTGTGATTTGTATTATTTTCAGCCTGATACTATACAATAATTTTCATGAATTTCAAAAGACGTCGACCGAGCCACATCTCGTAAAAATTTTTAGGCTTGGTTCATACATAACATCAAATACCAATAATAAATGTTTTATTTAAATTACTTCTTTTTCTTTGTATTCTCCATTTTTTCCTCTGCTCTTCTGCTTCTATTAAAGACATTTCTGCAATTTTCTTTTTTAGCTTTTGTTTTGCTTTTAATCTTTCCAAGTTCCTTTTGTTTTGTGCAGCAAATTCCTCAGGGCGTTCTCTTTTCAGCCTTTCCCGATACCTTCTCTGTTTCTCAGCGCCACTGAGAGGCTTTGCGGTACCTGTAAATAGCAAAAACGTTAAATACCGAGACAACCTTTATTGGACGTCGGGGCATTCCAAAACTATCCTATTGCCGCATAATATTGATATATCCATACGTGTCAAAAACCTCGGGAAATACAATACAAAATAATTAAACTAAAATAATTATGACTGTAATTATTAAATCTATAAATACAATTGAAATTTCCCGACCCTGCTTATTTAAACTTTAGAGCTGAGGGATTCAACGTATCGTATATAATCATTGTTATGTTAGTAATTGACATTAATAAACCATTTAATGATAACAAAGTAATTCTTACTCATAAACAAGTTGCACACTCATAGACTCATTCAACAATTTTACATGTACTCATTATCTTAACGTTGCCCGTATAAGGAGATGCGCATTTCCTAAGAGTACCTAAACGAGGCTGGATGGTTATGCAAGCAGTGGCTGGAGTATGAATATTATAATTTCTCTCCCACGGAAGCACTAACACCTTACATTGCTAAAGTAGTCTCAGTGGCTTCCGTAGGTACCCAAACAGATTGTGAAGAAGTAATTAATCCACCATCAACAAGCGAGCTTCTTGATCAAACTGATCAAGCTACGAATGATTGTTTTCGTGACTAAAGAGTGTACTTTTAGCATTTTTCATCAAAATATACAAAGTATTAGATCTAAGTCATCCCAAATTGAAATCCTAGCAGATTCAACCAATGTCGATGTATTATGTTTCACCGAAACATTTTTTAAAAATAATGAAGTATTGACGTTGCAGATTGATGGTTACAAGTTGGTTTCATATTTCTGTAGAACCCGTAAGTCAAGAGGTGGAGTATGTATTTATGTCAAAAATTCTTTAAATTGCAGAATCTTACAATGGGTTTCAGATATGTCCATTGAATCACACTTTGAGTCGTGTGGTATATTAATTCCTGGTTTAAACTATATAGTTGTATGCATTAACAGAACTCCTGATAGTGATGTAAATTTATTCTTTAAAAACCTCGAGATTCTATTAAATTTTTTTTTTTTTTTGACTTATAGTAGATAAACAACTTTATTTAACAAAACGTACACCACAGTATTGTTTTCTATTCTATTGACTACATGAAATTTATCTAGAAAAAATTAAGCTGCAATAACTTGGTTGAGCGGGAGGGCCGCCCCATCGTCGAACCCCAGCAGTCCTGCGCGCTTCCATTTATGGCGGGTGCCGCGAATGCACATGCTTGTGGCTCGAATTACTGATATTATGACGAGGGCTCTTAGCGGGTTCTATTAAATAAATTAATGCTAAGATACCGAAACTTGAAACGTAAATTATTCATTGCAGGAGATTTCAACATTAACATAATGAGAGATGACCCTTCATCAATGGCGTTTATGTCATTACTAGTTAAATTCAATATTGTTCCTACTATACACGAACCTACTAGAATTACTCATCAAAGTCAAACGTGTATAGATAATATTTTAACTAATCATGGTCGTTACGTGTCTAAGGTAATGAACTTGGGACTGTCCGACCACACAGGACAAATCATTAAAATACCTACTAGTTTAAGTTTTCATGAAAAGTATTGGTATATAAAAAGGAGAAGTATTGATGCTAATTTGGTTATATTTATAAGGTATATAAAACAACTAAATTTTTCTGAGGTATACGAACAATCAAACGCAAACTCAGCGTATACAATCTTTATTGACCTATTTAATTTAATTTATAATTTGTGCATACCCCTTGAACATATTAAAATGACATATATAAATAAACCAAACTGGAAAACATCTGGTATAATAAAATCTAGCTAAATTAAACGTAAAATGCATCTAAAAATCCAAAATTGTAAACACAATTCAAATTTTCCCAAGTATAAGAGATACTGTAAAGTTTTTAAGAAAGTTATAAGGAAATCAAAAACTATATCTAATGACAAATATATTAAAAATAGCACTAATAGAACTAAAGCCATGTGGGGACTCATAAAACAACACACAACGGCCACTAATACGATTACTACCACAGTTGAAAAGTTACAATTAGATGGTGTTGATGTCTCAGATCCCTTACTTATATCAAAAGCATTTAATCGTTTTTTTATTAATCAAACTATAAGTAACTCAATGTGTAACAAGGAATACAAAACAGTCGATGCAAAAGTCTGCAAAAGTATTTTTATTAGCCCGGTTGACGCTCATGAAATCAAAAAGATAGTTAAGTCATTAAAGAATAAAAAAAGTTCGGGTCATGATGATATACATACATAGCATCACGCCCGAAATCCCTAATGGGGTGGGCAGAGCCACAAGACTACTTGTGGCCACGTTCGATTTATTAGTCCTAAGATGGTATGATGAACCGTATGGTGACAGGTGATCAGCCCATCGCCCATACGGATAGTCCACCTTGTTGGAGAGGACCCGTCCCTTAGTCGACTTTTACGACATGCCAGGATGATAAGCATCTGCACGCATTCTATGCTATTTCTTCACTCCCAGTGCAGCAGAGGAGCATACCATTTATGATGATATACCATTGCAACTAATTAAAGCTTGCATTGATTATGTAGTTGATCCTCTTGTCTACATAATAAATCTAACACTGGAGACTGGTATATTTCCTGACGACCTAAAGAAAGCCATTATTAAGCCGCTACATAAAAAAGGTCCAAAGGATGATATCAATAATTATAGACCCATAGCATTGTTACCTAGTTTCTCGAAATTACTTGAAAAGGTTATATATAACAGATTAATTTTTTCTTAAACTCTAATAATATTATTAATCCCAATCAATTTGGTTTCCAGAGACGAAAATCTACTTCACTGGCAATATTTAAGATACTTAAAGATTTATGGGAGAAAATAAATGATAAAAAGCTCTGCGTTTCACTACTTTTGGATATGTCAAAGGCGTTTGACTGTGTCGTACACAGTATACTTCTGCGACAGTTGGAAAATTATGGCGTGAGAGGGCATGTCCTTAAGCTTTTTGAAAATTACTTATCGAATAGACAACAAGCAACGGAAATAGTTAAATAGTAAAATTTTGTCTTTATTACAATAAAGACAAAATTTTACATAAAGTACGATCAGATTTTGAAATTAGTCACTTAGGGGTACCTCAGGGAAGCATTTTGGGGCCTCTATTATTTTTAATCTACATAAATGAACTTCCGAAGGTTGTGAATGAACTATGCGTATTATTTGCAGATGATGCTACCATACTTTTCTCGGAAGATAAATCCAATATTTCTTCCTTAGAGCTGAACATTAGTGAAACGTTGAAAAAAGTAGTTGATTGGCTTATTATAATTAACCTTAGAGTAAATTTAAGCAAAACTAAGATAATTCAATTTAGAAACTACAAAACACCAAACGTAAATTTGAAAGTAACTGAAGCCGGGACACCATTAGAGGAGGTCAACAATATTCGATTTTTAGGAGTTACAATTGATACTCACTTAAATTGGAAAGCATATATTCAAAAAATAAATAATAAAATATCTAGCCACTGTTATGGTCTATCAATTTTGTCTGGGACTTGTTCTGAGGACGTTGCAAGGAATGCTTATTTTGGAAATGTATTTCCCCTCCTGACTTATGGTATCATTTTTTGGGGGAATTCTGCTGATGTTTTACAAAAAAGATGTATACGTACGATTTACCGAATGCATGCTGAACAAACCCTTCGCAATGTATTTAAAGAAAAACGTTTCCTCACTGTCACTGGTATTTATATCTTAGAACTTTGTTTATTTGTAAAGAACAACCCTGAATATTTTAATAAGAAATCTTCACTTAGAAGCAATTTGAGGAAGCAGTACAAATACAATCTGTTGCGTCCAAAAGCAAATAATGCAATGTATTATAAGAGCACGTTCATCACCGCGATACGCGTTTTTAACTGTCTACCCTCTGAGATGAAAATGCTGGAGGGTAATATATTTAAGGTAAAATTAAAAAATTGGCTTATCGAAAATGTATTCTATAATCTTCGAGAATTTTTTAACAATGTATAAAATAAATAAAATTTAATTAGTTTTTAAGGCAAACCAGTATTGTACGCTCGTAATGGGCAACTGTTGTTACTCCTATACCATATTTATGTACCACCTTGTATACACAGTTAACAATAAACCATTCTTATTCTTATTCTTATTCTTATAACTGATTTTGGCCATGACGATACCTTGCTGATTTAAACAGCCATTTTTTCTTGAAGCCGCCACCAGAAACATAATATTAGTAAAATATTCATCCAAGTTGCTAGGAAGCCAACATTGGCGGAGGGTGATTGTGGTTATCATTTATTGAAATAATTTCGTCTTGGAAAATTTGTACGGTGGCCCTGCATCCTTTACACCAGTGCGTGGAACAAATCCACCGAACCTTCGGCCCTTTTGAAAGGTAAGCAGAATACCTGTATCCGCGTAACAGCAACATCTTATTTCCTCTCCTCGAAGTTATGAACTGCGCTGAAAAAAAAGATTTAATTGCAAATCCATTATTTTTGTTAAAACTACATGCATATTGCATCATGGATTGGTTTTGTTACGAAGCAACGCAAGAACGTCTTAAGTACATCATCATTTATTTTTGTTTAAGTGGTACATAAAACCCATAGATTCTACAGCACGAGATATACCTTAACGATGAAAATGTGTAATTAAATGCAGGATTATTAACTATTATTAAATAGTAGATTGTGTTCCAAGGGAGCAAAGTATTATTCAGAGCGAGGGCAACAATGAATGCAGAGTTCAACTTGGAATCCTAAGTGTTGCGAAAATTTTAAGTTTTCGAGGCCGAGACATAAATATTTTGCTCCCAAGGGAAACACTGTGTCTTTCACTTCTCCTATGATATATAATATATTACTGTAACACGCTTAATTTAATACATGGATATCGACTTTAGTACTATAATAAGTCCTTATTATATAACCGTGTTATTAACATAATAATATTTATTATTATACATGTTTAAGTATCTGCAAAGAGGAAACTGTGATTTTCCAATGCTGGACAAGAATTATATTTTTTCTAATGGAAGTTAGAAGTTACAAAAAAATACATGATTTAACCATAAACTTTAAACATAGAGACTGGAACAGTCAGGGTTTGCTAGTGTTATATTTTTAAGTGCAACTTTTACAAAACTTATAAGTACTTATTATAACTACTCGTATTATAAAGTCTAACTCTGACTGGATTCGGTCAACTTATTTCGATCATGGCAGCGATGGCATGGTTTTATGACAGAAACAGCGGGAAATCTGACAGCATTACCAGTTACAGAAGTATTATTTAGGCTGCGTATCCACCATGCAGAGCTGCGCGATGGAGCTAAGCGGTGAGTGATGAAAAATATCCACCAATAGGAATAGAAGTACGGTCATTTCAAAATGAAGTTATCCTATTGGTGGATATTTTTCTCGGTAACTGATTCGCCCGGCAATTGATCAAGCTTTTTTCAGCAGCCATTATAAGTCTAGTTTACGCATTATAAGGGTGTTATAAGCTTTAACACAGCTTGCCTGTGATATCAAAAGTGAAGTTAAACAAAAGTAATATTAATGTGGCCGCCACTGCACAGCACACGCAGGTATTCGTAGCAACTGCGTACACAAAATTTCGTGTCTGTGCTGTTAACCGTTGAAGAGTTCCTTTATCTGGAGCTCATCCTGGATGTCGAGTCAGGTCATGCATGCTTATCATAAAAATTCATTGTCATTGAACTGAACCAACATGTCAAGATTCAGCTCCGTTGGATAAGATGAAGTGCTTCTAATTCAGCTTACAAGATTAGAAATAAAAGAAAAGATTTTAATAATTATAAAACGGCGCGTGATTGTGGCCGTCCTTGACATCGACAATTGAATCTTGGACCATTAGAATGGAGGCGTTGCATCCTTTAGAACAGTGTGTGGAACACTTCCACCGAACCTTCGGCCCATTTGGCCGGTATGCGAAGTACCTGAAGCCTTTGTATACTAATAACCTCTTTCCTCTTCTCGACGCTATGAACTGCACTGCTGTAAGAAAATTAACACCATCATAAGATACATACCAATTATATGAAGGAAATACCAAATGTATTTGCCATTGACTACGAGAGACTTCTGTGGATGCTTGAGGGCGCTCGACAACGAAGACTTTTTGTAACGATACAGACGCGCGTTTCGTGAACACGCGGCTGTATCGGGCGACATCGGGGGTGGGAAAAGGGAAGCGGGACCGAAAGCGTCTGTATTGGTACTGCATCGCGATAATAGCGATGCAGAATCGTGTCTACGTCGACTATGGTACACGCCCAGCGATACCATGGCGTTAGCACTGCTACCTATTTTACAACTGCATCGCGAGAACGACGAATTTCAATTCGGTACAAAGGGTTTTAAATGAATCTAGAAATAAACAATTATATAAAAAAATATTATTCTAAACGACAGCAAAGGAAATACTTAATAAAATAAAAGAATTAACCGTCAGTTCTTTTTTAATTACCTACTTTATCGTTTAACAACTTAAATTAGATATCCTAAACTGTATTATTGTATTAGCGGTGCAGCAGAATGTTAGATCGTTACGCAGTTTTAAAGCGCTTTGAACATAACTTTTTAGGATTTTAGGATAAGTATCTAGTGTTTGTAGAATAAAGGCTAGCCTAGATTAGTTAGTTATAAAACAAAACAACACAAAAAAGAAATCGATACAGAAAGTAGTTATCGTATAAATAAAATATATCCAAATGAAACTTTAAACCAAAATTACCGTTGATCGAATGGAGGAGAACCGTTACAGAGAGTCACACATATTTTATTTCTAGGGTAACATTAAATACGCTTACAAACAATCATATTTCTGAAACACAGAAGCCTCTTGTAAACTCCACCGATCGTAGAATCTCCAGACAAGACACTATCGTACGCAATTGATCCGTCTGAAATAGCAACATGTATCGTCCTCGCTTTCCTGACACAGAAGTGAGGTGAGGCCAGTGCCATAGTATAGAGATAGGAAGTAAGTTATCTTCATACAAACGCACCGCGCGCGGTTTGTATATGTGCGCCAAAGTATCTATGCGTCGCCGCACGCACACTTTGACAAAATCTCGACGTGTTTCTCAATGCGCCAGTCAGGGCTAACACCGCACGCGGTTCGCGCGTCACGGCTTTTCGGCACCGCTAAATGAATGAAAAATGTGTGATAATCGCACGAGAACGTATTGCTGTGTGTTTAGGTGTCTTAATAATTCATCGATTAAATATAAATCTAAATCATTATAAACACTTATTGCAACCTAGTTTGTTATTTTTTTTTACGTTTGATGTTGAAGCGAACGCAATGTATACCGTCTAGCTAAACCAGTCCATGGGTCCACTGAAAACCAGCGTCGTATTCCCCCAATAGGTGGTACGACACACAGCTGAGTGGATGCCATTTTCGCAGCAATATATAACTTTTATTTATTTAGATTTATTTAGATTCCAGAATCGTCTCGGTTCAGATTACCTATTGAACAGGAAAGGTAAGCAAGTCACTTATTCTAGCATATAAGTTTTACTTGATGACGAGATACCTACTTTCTTATTTTTTGTTGTATTCGTTTTCTATCAGGCAGAGGCAGTAGGTAGGCCTACTTTCCCACTAGAATATATTAGGACTTTTGATCTGTCAACCCTGAGACAGTAGGCAATTATATCGCGGATTGGGCCGGAGATAGCCTACTTCCTATCTTTATACTATGCCAGTGCTGCCATTATTGTGAGCGGGAGCGGATTTAAATTAGCGGTGGACGGTGATTATGACTACTCTTAACAGAAATGATTTCATTATTAAAGAGATAGATCACAGCGCGGCAGCCGCGCGACCAGTGAGTTGAGCACGTCCACCGGATCTTCGGACCGGCCGCATCGCACTTGCGAAATGTGTAGCTATCGTACAAAATCAATGGCTTCCCTTTCTTAGAGGTGATGAATCTAGCTAAAACAAAAAGAAAATCTAAAATCTCTGAATACAATATAACAGGCTCACTGAAACTAATTCTTCCGTCCGTGAAATTTTGCAGTATGACTAGGTAGGGTAGGGTATACATTGAAAACTATAATCTATGTACTCTATTAAATCATACTGCAAAATTTCACGTACGGAGGAATTAGCGGCGGAGTCGAACTCCTCATTGACTAGCCTATAAAACCAAAGCTACATTGAAGAGTTTTCTGTGACTTACTTTGGAGTTTGCGCAGATTATGTTTGACACTGATAATCTTCAATTTTACCGTTTAAACCATATGTAATTGGTTATTTTGTCACCATTTAAGGCTCGGGCAAACCAAACGGGTGTGCGGCGCGTCGCGTTTCCAAAGCGGGCCCGCGCAATTTGTACCCGACAAACAGCAGGCGAGCGGCGGCTTGAACGCGTTTAGAACGCGGGCCATGGGCGTGAGACTTCGCGATGCGTTTGCCCCGCCTCGGTGTGCCATGGCGGCCATATTAAATTCAACTTCGCAGCCGCTTCGCGCACGCCCCGCGCCGCGGTGCCCGAGTTGTCTGCGGCGAAAGCAGCACTTTTTGGTATGCCGTGTACAATTAATTTGCTTTGTTGTTTTATAAATCGCGCGGGCCCGCGTTCGAAACGCGACGCGCCGCCATGCGTTTGGTTTGCCCGAGCCTTTAATCTCGTGTAATGCGTAAAGCGTCGTTAAAAAAGGCCTGAACTTGTCTCGGTGATAATTCTCATCTATACGTTCCTTGAAGTTGGGATTTGAATTGCCATGAATAAGTAAGTATAAGAAATGAAAATAAGTAAAAAAGAATAGATTTCAATATTTTAAATAATTGTTTTTTTTTTATTATCATAATTATCATCATAACAATATGTATATACATATTTTAAAAGTCCTTTCTATTATACATATTATCATCATCATAATCATCATCATCAGCCTATATAGGTATACGTCTCACTGCTGGGCACGAGCCTTCGCAGATGTATGCAGTTTCTACATGCACCGCATTAGGTTTGCAGGTTGGCTGGCACTAAGCAGAGTTATGTTGGTGGCCGAACGCGAACGGGGCGAAGCCTGTTTTTAATTTCGACGAGAAATCTAGCTAGCGTTATTTTTGAGTTGCGCGTCTCGTTTTTAATTGTGTTATTTACAATGCAACTACTTCGTATACCTATACCTATTGTAATTCTGCGGAAAAACGCCAGTCTCTGGCAACAGGTATCAAATGTTGATCATGTTTCACTGACGGCGGATGGTTGTGGTCGTCCTTTGCTTTTATAATCTGGTCTTCGAAGGTATGTATGACGGCCCGACACCCATGTGTCTCGTGCGTGGAGCACTTCCAGGCAATTCTTGCGCCATTGGTCCGTTTTGCATAGAACTTGTAGTTCTTAAACAATAACAACCGTTTGCCTCTCATTGACTTTACGAATGACACTGAAAAACAAATTTATCCTATAAGCGAATTGTTTTATGGAAAAGGAAACATAATCAGATTAAAACTTTCGTGAGACATTACTAAGACTAGAAATAAGCACGGCTTTACTCACGATTTATTGTCAGAAATAGTCCGACATGTTTCGAACTCATATGGAGTCCTTCTTCAGGGGTTGAGTACGGTCGCGCTCACTGCAACCCACGCACTGCCGCCCTCCGTGCGGCGCGTTGCGCCCGAGCCGAGGGCGCGGGGGCGGCGGGGGGCTGCACCGGTGTTGCTGAAGCACCAGGCTGCGGCTCGTTGTTGATGGTGAACGGCAGCAAACATGCTGAACTCACAGTGTCCACAAGAATTTCAACACGTCCAGTATCCCGAATCGCTGGGACGACGGGCTTCCACGCTGGTGGTAATACCCACCCAATATCCCGGTTAAAATTCGGTCGTCGCCCAATTTCAATCGCCTCGCGGATTTTGCGTTGCACGAAGCGCTTTTCCCTTACAAGCTTATCGAAACGAATGAAATATGAGGAACCCATGTCCAGGGCGTGCTCTGCCACCAAGGAGCTATTGGTGTCCATTTTCTTCATACTACGCACGTGCTCTTTTAGTCTTGTGGAAACGTTGCGTCCAGTCTCTCCTATGTAACACTTGCCACAGTCACAACCGTGTTGCCGTACTCAACCCCTGAAGAAGGACTCCATGTGAGTTCGAAACATGTCGGACTATTTCTGACAATAAATCGTGAGTAAAGCCGTGCTTATTTCTAGTTTTGAAAAGGAAACACTTACCATATTAGAAATATGGATTTTATGATGTAAGTAAAGTAAGTAAGATGCACTAATTCATAATCTTGGAGATTAAATTATCTACTTGAACATCCAGCCTGCGTAACTAGTTTCCTGTCTTACGTCCGGCACCGAACAACCGAGCGCCAAGCTGCGCGCGCCGCCCTGTTTTCTTGACAAAAACTTCTGTTGTAGATCAACTACGAAAACTAGAGCTCAGATAAAAAAACTTACATATAGACGAAAGTATAAAGATCACAATGGTATCTAGTCAAATCTAAAATAATAAATCCAAAGCCCCGATAATCAGGGTTATCCAATAAAATGCACCAAGTTTTTTTTTATTATTTTTAGCAGCCAACTTTAAGCATTGGCCAAATTCAGAAAGGCCACTCAAATTGTGTTTAATTAAAGTGACGTTTGAATGACATTTTTGTATAGGATGGCAACTAGTTGAAGGAAATTTAACAGTTTAATCTCTAATCAAATGCTTAAGTGGCGTTTCTGAATTCGGGCATTAGAAATGTTGACCCCAGTTAATAATAATTAAACGCACTAGGCACCTCTCGTATTATCAGGCGTAAACAAACTTCGAATCTAATAATATATCCAGTAAATATTGAAACAAATATTTAAAAGTATTGCGATTAGAATTTGGTTGTTTCTCTTTCTGCAACTCCACATAAAGAAAAGTCTCTATAACGAAAAGAAATGCTCGGTCCCTTGAGTTTCGTTATTAAGAGTTTACACTATATCATAATTAAAAAACTTATTTCAAAAATTAAAACATCACAAATACCCAAAGTTACACCTTAATGGTGTAACATATTAAAGAAATAATTATGCACGCAATATTTAGATTCTACAGACCCTTATTTAGAATATTTTTAGATAAGTCTGGTGGCCACTTAACTGCCCACTGCAAAATTCATGAGGAACATGGTGAATAATTATGGTTCTTACTTCTTCTTCTAGTTATAATATTAAGTCAACGCATACGCGTGCGTATTTTTGCACAAGTGATCATTGAAATTATTTATTATACATTCGTTTTGATAAATATTTTTTTACATTATGACGGATTCCTCTATTTTTATATCGGGTGGTGGCGACGAGGACGGTGATGTTATCATTTGCCTGCGTTTTTTCTTTAAGTTATACCTTCTACTACTTGCTCTATTTTTTTTTCTTTTAATCTTTTGCAGATGTGGAGGGAGAGCGTGTAATGGCTTGATGAGTCCTAGCTTTTTCTTAATTTGATATCTCTTTCTCTCCTTTTCCTTCAGTTGCTCATAGAGCGTTGGATTCTTTTTTATCCTTTCTTTCCGATTTCGTTCAGCGAGCCTCTTTTTTTGTAATAATTCTGATCTGGTCAGTTTTCTCCGTTTACCCACCTTACCTGCAACAGTAAATAAAAGGTTAGTTATTTTTATATTTCTCAATTAAGTGTGAAAACCATTTCAATAGTCACGATGGAAATAAAGTCACATTATTTATATTCATTTTTATATTAAAAAAATTATCTATTGAAATTTAATAATTTAAATAACTCAAGCTTCCCTGAACAAAAATAATACTAATAATATTATTCCATAGTGATACCATACCGTCTGTGGCCGTTTCAGTTATGTATTACTAGTATTGTAGGCTCGAAATTATGGAATCGTTACTTACTTATTTAAAGTCTTATTGACAGGGAGTAGCATAGTTACCGTAGGTTGATCATTGCAGGACAGACACTTGAGTGGAAACAGTTCAACCCGAACCACAAATCATGGCAACACAAGGTCCGTTCGGTGAGAGTAAAAAGTCAGGGCTTCTTAACTCATTACAAATAGCGGCCCGCTAATTATTCTAACCGTTGATAATAAAAAATTAAAGGGAAATATTATATTTTTTCATAGAATATTATTATTCAATAGCCTAACTGCCTGCCTAAACTTCCATAGCCCATACCAACATTTTTTATAAGTAAATCACCAACTCAACGACATAAAAAAAAAACAAATATACGCGTCGAATTGAGAACCTCCTCCTTCGGTTTTTTTTTTTAAGTCGGTTAAAAATAAAATGCAATTTATATTACGAATTAACGATTAACGTTAACTTCCGTTAAATCTTCGGAAATGTAATGCTTTAACGCTTTTTTTTAACGGATTAGCGATTAACAAAGTTAACTGTTTGATTAGCGGTGCCCAGCTATGCTCCTATGCTAGGTTTCAATGGCTGTGATCGCTGTTGGCGGTTACAATCCGGTCATCCAAGGTACGCAGCGTAGCACGACAACCCCGCGCGTGGTGCGAGGAGCAGAACCACATAATGATCGGGTTGGCGCCGCGCTTCGTTCTTGTCGAGAACGTGTAGCCTTGGAAACGGATCTGGCGCTGTCCTCTGCGAGAAAGAACGAACTCGGCACCTTGAAAATATAAAAACGCTTAGTCGAGATGTTGGTGCCGAAATTGTGATAATGATATTTTAAATACCATCTTCTAATAGTAAGTTGTAAGTGGCGCTAAGGTGCTGTGTTAGTAGAATTATTCCAAGTCAAGCGCATCAGGCTAAGTGGAAAATGAACTAAATATGGTAGGGTACGCCCAAATCGCAGCAAACATCATCCCCATCAACGTTTGGTATTAAGCTGTCAGAGCGAAATGTCGCCGTCATTCTAGAAAACTTCGGTTTTGGTCAACTAAGCAGTAAAGAGTGGTAATTAACCTAAGAACTGATATGTGTGACAATGATTACGTGCTTAAGAAGATTTATATGAAGCGGATCAATAAGAGAAATCTCATGAATTGCAGTTATAATTTAATATCATAATTACAGTCGGCGCGCAAGTGGAGTGCCGTCGGGGTGGCACCCCCCGCCGCCCGCACGCCTTGCCTCTAACGCCCACAGTGCAGCACTATGATGGCACTACACTGTGAGTGTGAGGCGAGGTGTGCGGGCGACGGGGGGCGCTGCACCCGCCCTTTAATTAAGGCCCCGACGACACTCAACTCGCGCGCCGACTATAAATATAACCAACGGTATTCGGATTCTAACATGAATGCAAGACAGTGCAGTCGAAAATAAAATTTAGAACTAATAATAAATGTCTGCGAGGCGTCAACTAGGTGAGCTGCCATTTTAGTATTGTCACTTCAACCATGTTCGAAAAGACAGTGTTCTTTCTACGTGCAAAGCAATTTTGACTTTTCCGTTTAGGCACAGCCTCTACAAACCTTAGGCATCCAATAAAAATCAAAATCTACTTTGTTTATACAAAACCCGCTTTAAGAAGTTGTGTTATTATTAATATTAATAATAATGAGGGATATAAAAAAGCATACAAATAATAAGTAATAAAATATAATTTATTTAGGCATACATACATAATAAATACCTTACAGACATATTAAAGAAAACTTAAGAACAGGCAAAGTGCGAGTCGGAGTCGAGGTAAACCTTCCCCAAGCTCGTATTTTTAATTCTACGTCAACTGTGAAACGAACTTGCAAAGGTTATCTCGTTTTACTTCATTTTCTCAAGTATCATAATTATCGCTTTATTTTTCCTGTAAATTATACTTGACTTTATTTCAGCACGAAGATAAATGGGCTCCATGTAACAAAACACGGAATCGGTTTGAATGCTGGGTGTAGAGAGGTGGTTGTCAAAAAACCCTTACCGATTCCGTGCATACCGACCCATGAGAGAAGCCTCTAAATACGTTATAGATGTTACAAAGTACAAAAAAGCATGTACCATATCTACAACCATTTTATTTTTGTCTAGCACTAGTTTCTTTCAGGAAAACAAAATAGCTACCAATATCAAGTGATCAACTCATCTCTATCCATACTGACTAATGCCCATTCCCAATATTCAATCGAAGGATAGATTTGATTACTATGCATTAAAATTTGACATTTGCCGCATAAAAAATACATCAAATTCTAACCCGTAGTAACTAAATCTATCCGCGGATCCATGGAAATCTCCCGGAAATATCCCATTGGAAACGGGCATAAGCTATTAAGCGATGCACTAGTTCTAACTACTTTTTTTGGACGTATATAAGCGACTACTCTTGGATTTCTAATTCACGGAGAGCCATGATTATGCTCACCCCTTACACTCGTAATGTTGTCATTTAAAGTGTAAATGACCGCTTTACAAGCCCTGCGCTGGCGTCGACAGTACCACCTAATCTTCACATCGACGCCGTCGTTGAGCAGTTTTTGGTAGTGCGGAGTGAAGATGTACTCTTGATAGAACAACCGTCTGCCTTTGCCCTCACCGTATATATTGCATGTCAAATCGTCTGAAAAATAAATAATAGTTTCATGTTTTTCATATTATAAGAAATATATGATACTTATGGATGCGAACGCATCAAAATATACTTTAACATGATAAGGATTAGAGGTATACATAATAAAAATAACACGCTTAATAGCACATTTTTATTCAAGCCGCGAATCGCGCTTTGTCAATCTTAGGAGATAGTATTCCAACTTGTCAGACACAAAAACGACAAAGACGCATTGACGAAGTTGATACATGGAAGATACAAATCAAGAAGGACCAGACTCGTAAGTAAACAATTACGTACTTTAAAGCTATCATATAATAAAGAATAAAGACATTTATTTACCACACAAGACACACAATAAAAATAAAAAAGCAAAACAGAAAAGGGGATGTATGTGACATCGCGGCAGTGAAGAATATGACACCGGCAGCGCTGAGTATCAGCCAGCCTATCCGCCTGAATTTTCAACAGGTCAAGATGAAAAATGTATACATATTTTTGTTCAAGAGTATAGAAACCAGGCATAGCTAGGTGGACATGGCACTGGTTACGGTTGAGTTAAATCTTGCTGTGATGGTAAGTGTCAATGCCGTCGAGGAAGTTCACTTATAAACGCCATACAGATATACACACCTAGCTATAATTGTAAGTCGGTAGGGTATAATGATTGTGTTCCGTCTTGCTGGACACTAGCTCATTATTTATGGTGTGGAGGGAGGCGCTGCATCCTCGCGAGTGATGTGTGGCGCAGTACCAACGTATCTTCACGAAGCCAGCAAACTCCCGCTGGAGGTGGAAGCTGTACAAGTACCCATTCAATCTGATCTGGCGGCTGCCTCTCTTGCCCGTCACGAACTCCAAAACATCTGAAAATTTATAAATCCTGAGTACCTAAGGGTTAAAAAGAATATCCGAAAAACAAGTTTGTGTAATTTGTTTTGACAATGTCAATTTCTTTATCTTTGATATTTATATCGTGAAAGGGTACTATTTCAGGTACTATTTTCGGTATAGGAATCTAATGGTTTTGTGTGTGACCTCGGCCGGCCAGCTTGACGGTAAACAATATTTTATCCTTGTTTGTTATTAAATATCTCTTTTTCCATTAGAGCTACGAATAAGAGATTTTGCGAGCCAGGGTATACTTATTAGGAACAATTTTTTTGATGCATGGCATTTTGGCAGTACCCAGAGTAGGACAGCTAGCTTAACGTCACGTTAGCGTACCTCTTAAACAGAGCTCATAAGTCCGAAATTACAAAGGTACTTATTTTTTGCACTAGGTACTAATTGGTCACTATTTAGGTAGAACTCTTTTGGAAACATCATCGTTAGATTTTGTATATCTTGGACGTTTACGCCAATTTGAGGCTCACGACAACCTAATGCCAGATTCACTTATTTCGGTTACGGCTTATGTGTAATAGTGTCCAAAGATACAAAGGTAATTGTTGTTAATGCAAGAAGCGGAGAAGGATGAAGAACTGCGTCACCCACTTTTCCACAATCTGTTATTATTATTTTTCAAAATAGTAGAGATCATGGCAAAGGGATCAACAGCATAGTGACACTTATATACTTGTGAAATATGAGTAGATTCCCTTTAGTCTGTTTTCATAAATGCGGTTTCGTAATTGGCTACGAAAGAAGAAATATTTTTCGCTGCTTTATAATTAATTATCAAACAAAATTTTTTTGGCCGTTTCCGTAATCGAGTTTCGTAATTAACTATGTAATAAGATTTTTTGTCTGTGTTCGTAGTGAATTCGCTACAAAAGAAGAAATATTTTTCACAGCTTCGTAATTAATTATCAAACAAGAATTGTTTTGCCGTTTCCGTCATCGATTTTCGTAATTAACTACGAAAGAAGATTTTTTTGATGTGTTTGTAGGTAGGTAGTGAAGGGAATTGCCTTTGCTACGAAACGAAAGGGAAAAATATATTTGTCGCTGTTTCGCTTAGGCCATAATCGGATGGTTTACGCCGTTTCGTAATTGATAAATTGTGTATTTTTTGTGAAAAGTTACATATTAAAAGAATTTTATCGCTTCAAAAAAATGCATTAAGTGTTTTAACTACACCTTTATCGTTAAGAACACTCACCATTTCTTCGTATTGTTTCTGAATGGGATAGTGGATTGTGCATACTTTTTTTTTCAAACCACTGAGTTCTTGTTCAAATATGCATTTAGCTTCATTTGCCAAACAATCAATATCATGATCCTTCGATTTAACTATGTTATTTTTTTCGCTCAGCGTTACGCTACCCTTGCATGCTCTTTTGTTGTAACACTGCCAATATGTGTTACGGTCAGCGTACGTACTTCTTTTGTAATATTTGCGGCCATTGTAAAGCATTGATTGGCCTCCTCTTTTTGTTGGAATGAACCGAAGTTCATTCGTCAAGTTTTTAGATGTACTGCACTCTGTGGAATCAACCATAAAGGATATATTGTCTAGATATCATGTTCAGTGAAAACAGGTTTTATCAATTCCAAGTGCACTTCATTCTCATTTATAT
This sequence comes from Tortricodes alternella, assembly GCA_947859335.1. Lineage (NCBI taxonomy): Eukaryota > Metazoa > Arthropoda > Insecta > Lepidoptera > Tortricidae > Tortricodes > Tortricodes alternella. The sequence continues at coordinate 12,767,325 of OX401980.1, read as the reverse complement.
TTCACACCAGTTGATAATGACATTATATTAAAAAAAAACGCATTATTTAAATACGCGTTTATTAAATTGATCGGAATCAAATGACAAATCAAAATGGAAATGACACAAATGGAATTTGTCTTTTCTTTATTAAGTTTAAGGAAGGAGGTTACAACCTCAATGAAAGTTAGATGCTAGTTTACCAAGGTGTTCAAATAATGCAATAAAATCTTGTTTCATAATTAATTGCGAAAACAGAAAAAAGTAATGTGTTTAATAATTAACTACGAATGAAGAAAATATACTCGATTACGGAAACGGCAAATAAATTCTTGTTTGGTAATTAATTACGAAGCAGCGAAAAATATTTCTTCTTTCGTAGCCAATTACGAAACCGAAATTATGAAAAGGGACTAAAGAGTAGATTCACCCTCTCTTGTATTTTTGACTCTGTTGGGAGGCTTGGTCAAGTTCATCGTTGACAGTCCTATTTTTTGACACCTCTATTTGAGATATCCAGGTCGACACAGGTATTTCTAATAGATTCTGAACCTCAAGAAAATTTAACGTTATTTTTAAATCAATAAAAATTTAGCAAATAAGCATTTCAGATGAAAATATATAGATGTAACTCCATCTATTAGTGTAGTTTAAGTAGGTCACTTCTTTCGCCCCTTGCGTATATTACACAAATAACTGTTCAATTGTTCATTCACTTCGTCCATTATTATAGTTTTCTTGACGCGTCTGTCACCAGTACCTGTTAACAAAAGTCTATGTTATTGCGCTGCAATAACTTCAAACATAATAACTAGTGGACCCGCCACAGTTTCGCCCGCGGTATTTTCCATACAATCTTTATCAGTTTTATCACCCCTTTAGGGATGGAATTTCAAAAAATCCCTCCTAAGTGCTCCTGTGGGGTATTCGAGGAATATCTCCTCCAAATTTCAAACCTCTAGGACGACCCGTTTAGGCTGTGCGTTGTACATAAGTGAGTCACGGTACTGTTTTATATGTATTGATGATTTAAAATAGCATAATAAATGTATAGCGTGCAATTATATAATTAGAGCGTGCAATTATATGATTAGAGAGAGATAAGTTGTTAGAGCGAAGTGTAGGAAACAGGTACACAGCTTAAAAAAAAAGACAAATAGGCTACACCTTTAACAGCTAATTTACGAACATGCTGCAGAGTAAAATAAAAAACATGATCAAAATTTTGTATATACTTGTGTTTCATACTTTTCGGTAAAAACAATATATTTAAGCTGGATAGATCTTATAATGTAAACTTTTAAGCCGATCTCGAGGCGCACACGTCTCGCGTAATCATGCGTGATGGAGTCTTCAGTCTGCCATCGGAACTGCTCCGTATAATAAGAGGAAGTGGTTCTAATTCAGCTTGCAAGATGACCCGAACCCTTCCTACCCCAAGGCACAACTGCTATGCTCAACTGGTTGTGCTTGGGTACTTTTGAGTCCCTTCTACACAACTGAAAAGTCAAAAGTACCCACGGCATAACCAGTTGAGCATAGCAGTTGTGCCTTGGGGAAGGAAGGGAGACAAACATACACACTTACATATTTACATACAAACATTGCAAGTTAATAAAAAGCTTGTAATAAGCTCTAGTTGGCTTAAAGCCAAAAATGTTTAAATAAAAATAAAAATAAACATAATTAGATAAACATACGACCAAGATCAACGTACAATAAAACTATTATTGAACCTAATCTGAACTTCAGGCTTTATGTTTATTTTAACGGATGATATTGCCATTAAAAAAACCACAAGATAAACTCCAAAAGAAAACCAGTAATTTGGAGAAATTCACTGGTGGAAATTTAAAACATACTGTGTGTTTAACTGAACAGTAAACGTTGCATTATACTTATGAAATGTATTACTATTTAATAAAGTTGTTTCTTTATTTTTACGTGTTTCAAATTTTTTAGGGCCTTCCAATACAGCAACGAGCTCAATAAATCTCTATACAAAAATAATCGTCAATACAAAACTTTGTAAATACCTTATCTCCAACTGTAATCGTATGCTTACCTGTAAAGAAAAACACATTTTAAAACATACATAAGGTACTTTTTAAAAAACTCCCGTTAACAGTTTACAAAAACATTTAAGAAAATAAAATCTCACAGAACCTAGCATATGTAAAGTAGAATCGGAAATCAGGTTAGGAATGAAAGTGTTACATAAATAATATAATGTTGGTCGATTTCAAAACATTTACTAAATAAAAACACTATGTATGGTGCCATTACAACAGATATCACAATTTGATTAAATTACCTTGAATGTACATAAATAATTTGCAAACAGCTGCTTTTGTTCAAACAGCAATGGTCGTGTGCCAGTGTGTCACATGACGATTATAGCCCGGTGTGCCAATTTGGTTTCCAGCTATTATAACATACATTACAAGCAGGTGAAACGAAAACAGTTTTGGAGGCGCCGAGCATTGATCTCATCCCGCTTGTACCTATACTTAACGAGTGCTCAACTATTTCAGCTACGGAACCTGTTTTTTATTCTGCAAGGTTGTTCATGCCATCGGTTTGTTAAATAATTCGTCCGGGAACATTTATTGCTATAATAGCTGTGCCCCGCAGCTTCACCCGCGTAGATCGAAAAAAAAACAGTTGTCTGCTAATTCACATTCATCAAACACACGAAATGTCCAAACGCGCGAAGAAGTAGTCGTTAAGTTTTCTGATATTATCCAATTTTCTGCGCAATTCTGTTAACATTTTCTTTACGTAAGAACCTTCTACAAAGTATTAGAAAACTTGAAAAAAAAATCGGTTAAGTGGTTCTCAAGTTATGCGTGACCAAGGGAATCAGGGGATCCATTTTTATATATAGAAAATTTATCAGAAACGAGTGGACGAGAATCTATAAGAAAATTTTAGAACTTTAAATGTAATTTATAAGTGAATCTAATACAATCCATACAATTTATTTCACAAATGTGAAAAATGGGCGGGTCGCTTATATTACAAAAGAGAAAGCTGAGAGTCCATGTGAAGTAAACCAGACTTTTGTATAATTAATTATTATAACATTGCGTTTTGAAACCTTTAATGAACGCAACAGCCAACGCTGGCAACACACTCTGTCACTCTTCCGTCAATGGTCGCCGTTACTCTTGTGTATTCAAGCCGAAAGACGTCCACTGCTGGACAAAGGCACCCTCAAAGCTCGCCACAATGACCGGTTTTATGCTGCTTACATGCAGCGAAGTCGCGCCACCTTCACCAGGTCGTCAGTCCACCTTGTGAACGGTCTGCTCATGCTGCGTCTTCCAGTTAGCGGTCACCACTCGAGAAGTATTGGTCCCCATCGCCTGTCTGTTCTAATAGCTGTGTGCTCCGCCCACTGGCAATTCTTCAAGTAATAACGTCTACTTTGGTTCTTTAACGGATCTTATCATTTCAGTAGCCTAAGTTTAGGACATTTGCCAATATGACTTTAAAGTTTAAATAAAGGGTATTATGGTTCAAAATAGCTTTACGTCTCACGAGGTTAATTGAGTACCACCATCAACTATAAGTTAAAAAAAAAAGTATTTTTTTATCCATAATTTTCAAAAAAGATTAAGAATAAGTTCAATTTTGGCTTGGGCATGACGACAGTTATCAAAATAAGCAGCATTTAATATTAAAATATATATGTAAAAAGAAAATCTTAACATGATAAGTTAAGTATTAGAAAATAACTGTATTTATTAATTAATTAATATTTGCAAAAAGAAATAGAATTTGAAGCGTTCAATTGTTACTTGTTTTGAGTTGTTTTTTACGTGCGTAGTATTTTCGCCTACGCTCCCGCCATTTCTTTCGCTCCTGTTTCTTTTCTTTGACAGTCATGCTTGCCCGTTTTTTGAGTCTCTTTTCCTTATTTCTTTCATACTTAAGTCTACATTTTTCTTGATATTCCGCGTACTTAATGGGATCTTCTTTAATTTTTGCGTATCTCAGTCTTTCTCGCCATGCTTTTTTCTCCAATAAGGTCATGTTTTGTGTACAATCAAAATCTAGAACAAAACCAATTTTTTGATTTTTATTATTTAAAAAAATGTATTTTAAGCAATACTTACTACGTAAAAGAGGCAAGGCAAAGATTAAAAACAAATTAAAAATTTAAACAACATTTAATTATATTATATTACATTATAACGTTAAGTTAAAAAGTTAATTATATTATATTACATTATAACCCTAATCTTACAACGTCGGTGTTAAAATGAGATATTCTCTATTAATCTTAAGCTTAAGCTATTAATATGTAATGTACATAATATGTTGTAAATAAGCTTGGATGCCATACTATATTTAGGTATATAATAATTCTTAATAAGTTAATTTACGACTAAGTTACCTATTGTATATTGTAGTGCCCTATGTGGTTTCACGGCTGAACATGTAAAATTTTAAAGCCTTTTTAACCCATCCGTAAGCAATCCATCCGGAAGCAATAAACGAACAATCCATACTAATTATAATGAACGCAAAAGTAACTCTGTTTGTCTGTCTGTAACGTTTTCATGGCTAAACTGCTGAACTGATTTTGTTGAAATTTAGAGTATAGTTTGAGCCGTGGGTCTACTGTTTTTAAGACGACCAATCCCTAAAAGGCATGTTCGTTATATTTTAAAGATACATTTCCACGCAGACAAATCTGCGGGTAAAAGCTAGTAAATAATAAACAATAAGTATATACATACTTTCATACTATATAATATTATAAAAGTGAAACAGTCAGTCGGTTATATTTTCACGGCCCAACCACTAAACCGATTCTAATGACAGACAACGAATTCTACGCGGAAGTTGCGGGCTAAAGCCCGCGGTTTACATGAAATAAAATAGAGACAATAACCTCTCTTTTTAGGGTTCCGTAGCCAAATGGCAAAAAACGGAACCCTTATAGATTCGTCATGTCTGTCTGTCTGTCTGTCTGTCTGTCTGTCTGTCTGTCTGTCTGTCTGTCTGTCTGTCCGTCAGTCTGTCTGTCTGTCCGTCCGCATGTCACAGCCACTTTTTTCCTAAACTATAAGAACTATGCTGTTGAAACTTGGTAAGTAGATGTATTCTGTGAACCGCATTAAGATTTTCACACAAAAATAGAAAAAACCAATAAATTTTTGGGGTTCCCCATACTTAGAACTGAAACTCGAAGTTTTTTTTTTCAAACTCATACATGCGGAGTATCTATGAATAGGTCTTCAGAAATGATATTGAGGATTCTAATATCATTTTTAGGGTTCCGTACCTCAAAAGGAAAAAACGAAACCCTTATAGGATCACTGGTGCGTCTGTCTGTCTGTCTGTCTGTCTGTCCGTCTGTCACAGCCAATTTGCTCCGAAACTACTGGACCGATTGAGCTGAAATTTAGTATACATATGTAAGTCGGTGACCGCAACACGGACGCGTGACGTAAATATATATATTTTAAACATGGGGGCCACTTTTGGGGGGTAAATCAGAAAATTAAAAAAAAAAGTTATGCAATCTATATTGTGTGACATATCAAATGAAAGGGCTTATTGTGAGGACTTTAAATATATATTTTTCTGAATTTTAAGTAAAATAGTTTGGAAGTTATTTAGGAAAATAGGCGAAAATTGCCCATTCCCCCCCCTTATTTCCGAAACTACTGGGGCTAAAATTTTGAAAAAAATACAGAAAATAGTTCTTTACCTATAGATTACAGGAAAACCTATAAGAAGTCTATGGTATTTAAAGTAACCTAGTAAATTGCAGATAATCATGTACGGAACGGAACCCTCTCCACGCGAGTTTAACTCGCACTTGTCCGGTTTTTTTCTAAACTGAATAGTTTGCGCGAGAGACACTTCCAAAGTGGTAAAATGTGTGTCCCCCCCCCTGTAACTTCTAACATAAGAGAATGATAAAACTAGAAAATATATATGATGTACATTACCATGTAAACTTCCACCGAAAGTTAGTTCGAACGAGATCTAGTAAGTAGTTTTTTTTTAATACGTCATAAATCACGGAACCCTTCATGGGCGAGTCCGACTCGCACTTGGCCGCTTTTTTTGCACTGCGTTAGTCACATAAAAAGGGTCGCAAATATTGGCTAGGCTTAACCACAAACTCGAAATTGTGTTCGGTAACGTAAAAAAAAAAACCTAAAGTAATACTGATACATGATTTTGACAGCTTTGCGCTATATAAAATTGACTGACGTTTCTCATTTAAAGTTTAGGATATTTTTTATTATAGTACTTTTTCGAACTGGGCTCACTGCCTGTACAAGTCCCTGAAATATAATTCTCTATTATTTTTGTCATAAATATATTCTTATACCCGACACGACTTTTTACAATTGTGTTATATCCTCCTCTGCTGCACCGGGAGTGAAGAAATAGCATAGAATGCGTGCAGATGCTTATCATCCTGGCATGTCGTAAAAGTCGACTAAGGGACGGGTCCTCTCCAACATGGTGGACTATCTGTATGGGCGATGGGCTGATCACCTGTCACCATACGGTTCATCATACCATCTTAGGACTAATTAATCGAACGTGGCCACAAGTAGTCTTGTGGCTCTGCCCACCCCATTAGGGATTTCGGGCGTGATGCTATGTATGTATGTATGTATATCGACGATGAAGTACCAATATCTTCTATCTAAAATTACAGTTGTATTCGCTTAGTTTATAATCGCAGCAAAGTTAGAAGTTAGATTGGAAGTATTGGTGCTTAATCGTCGATATCTCGTCGTTGTATGGATTCAAACAATCGCTTTTTCCGTTCATAGTATCTTCGAGTATTTTCTCGCCACTTTTTCCGTTGCAACTCCTTTTCTTCAGGATTCATGTCTGCAATTGCCTTGATTTTCCTTTCAGCTTTTCTCCTTTCGTAATATCTTCTTCTCTGCGCTTCATGTTCTGGATTTTTTAACGGATCTTCCTTCATCAAAAAGTATTGTCTGCACATAATTCTCCTCATATCAGCTCGAGTCAATGTTGAACCTAAAATTGAAAAACGAGTAATTTAGTAAATATAAAAGTTTGTAAAATAAAAATTTACTCGTTTTAGATAAAAATTGAAACAACTAAGGTAAGATTATTAAATTGATTTACTTTTATTACAATTTAGCAGTGGCGAAGCCTGCTTACAAGCCGATTCCTGACGGCTTTACCAAGCTAGAAAGCTGTCATTGAAGTCCATGTTACTCTAACTAAATGTCATACTCGCATCTACAGTTCTAATTCTTCCAGCTTTCCTTTGAAAATATTTCACGCTTGGCCACTGCAATTTAGTGAATAACCTATGTACCTATTTATTCGTCTTTTTCAAACTTATTCTTTAAATACACAATGCGTTAGTTTAATTTTATTAGGTAAATAATTTCTACATTTTTTACCATTAGTAAAAATAGAAGCCAATTAGTAGAGTAGGAATAACATTTTAAGTGTTTCTGCCATGTTTAAGGCGCTGACAAGACCTAAATCGGCTTTACTTAAACAGTTTGTTAACAAAATCTATTTCATTTGGCAAAGCAAAACAAATACATGTTCATATATTCATTATAATATTGAAAAAATAACTATTTTCAAAACACGATTTGATGAAATCGATACGATAGAATAAAATCGTGAAGTTACGTCTGAAATCCCCTTTAAACAGTTCTATGTCTTAATTTTTTTAACTTATGTGTCTATAATTAATAACACTATTACATCACGCTCATACTAAAAACTTGGCTAATTTATATTGTACGTGTAGTGTGTTTACTTATCTAATTCAACGGTTTTTGATTTTCCCCATACAGAAAACCGAACAGTACTTCTCGTTCACTCCGGTGCAAACAGACAGTGACCGATCACTCAAGGTCATTGGCTCTTGTCAGCGTCTTGGTGTAGGTATACTTCGCGTGGGGTTTCGCCGTAGCGGTGGTGATTTTGGTGTGTGAAAGGTTATACCTAACGGTGGTACAATCAAAATGACTACGTGTATATTTTCTAATATCTAACGATGGATAAAGAGATCAATTCTTACAACTCATTCGTTCCTAACACTAGTTACCAAGACATCATCCTAAGATGAATAAAAGTTGGATCATGATTATGCTCGTTCCGGACGGTCACAATGGTATCATCGACAGTGTATATCACAGCTTTGCACCCTCGGCAGAAGTTTGTCGAGCACACCCACCGTTTCTTCCGACTCGGAGGACCAACGACATTTTCCCTCTTCTTGTGATAAAATGTGAATCCGCCTAAGCTTATTTGTGTATTACCCCTTTGTGATGTTACGAAGACAGCTGAAACAAAATTGTTGTTAGTGTTCTTACTGTATACAAATGGTATCTAATAAGGTGAAGCGGCATTAGTTTCATTTTAAAGTTCATAAATAACATTTGATAACAAAACTAAAGCATATACATACATACATAAAGCACAGAGCAGCTGCAAACCGAAAAAAGATACGAAAGGACGTCCTTGCTCAATTTATTTCTAAATTACTTGCGTGAGCATGCACTATACGTCGAAATAAGTAGTATTTGGCCTCTCTTGGCACTACATGGGTTAACTGGTAAGAAAAGAAAACAAAAACAAATATAATATATTAATACAACAATAAGCGAGTGATGATACTTATCATTAAGTACAATTTTTAGCAACTTCTGGAATCATCTAACAATTTTACGAATATTTTTAAGGACAATTACTGCTTCTTCTGATGGTTATTTTCTAGTATACCCATAACCTAATCTTAAAAGTAAAATAATATGTACGCAATATTTTAAGGCATGACTAAGGCACAGTTGATACATAACTTTTGAAAAGCCATGAAAAAAATTATTCTCAAATAACCGGGGACCTAAATTTTTGTCGAAAAAGTCAGACTCTTAATTTTAGATTTTACGGTGTGCGAGGAATTCCTGTATCTGCATTGATAACGCGTCGTTGATCCACAAATCGCTTCGGCGGTGGATGGTTATGATCTGAAGTACAGAGCACGATCTGGTCCTGGAAGGTTATAAGCTTGGCATTACACCCGAGGCTGTTGTGTGTCGAGCAGCGCCAGCGCACCTTCACGTTTTGGCCAAAGTGCCGAACGCTTCGCTTCCTCATGGAAAAGCGGTAGCCCCCAAAGGCTATGATACGTCCACCTCTTGAGGATGTCAGGAATCTGCATGAATGCCCTGTAAATTATGTAACGTACCCATTATTTGTGGTTACATCTTCAAAATGTTAGGTAGTGTTTTGGAATCACAAGCTTACGTGAACGTTAAAATATGAGTTTGTGGGTGAGCTTGTGAAAATATATTAATGACATAGTTTGTTTAACTGTAACTATTCACCTGGGCCTCTTTGCGACATTGCCTAAGCGATATCGCACATTATTTTGCTAAGATATGGTTGGTGTTATTAAGAGGAGTGTGGACCTACAGCTTTTCATACAAAAAGCGATAACGATTTCCACCCCTTAAATGTTAACCGATGTTGACCAATTTTTGTTAGGTTGTCAGTCAGAACAATATCTAGGTCCATACGTTCTGGTTTTTTCACTATAGTCAATAAATTTAGTTTTATTGTTGTTTCAGTATTATATACAAAACAAATTTTGGCGGTTATTGACTTTGTTGATCTTTAATCAATATTCAAAAAACGCATAGACCTAGTTTTTGTTCTGATTATCAAAACTTTGTCAAATCGGTCAACATTTAAGAGGTGGAAATCGTTATCGGTTTTTGTATGAAAAAGGTGATTTTTGCCGTTGGTACACAGTCCTTTTAACTGGACCATAAAGGCGGCCACATAGTAGAAAACCCTTGTCGAAAAAAGGTTCATTTAGTTAGACCGGCAACCCACCACGCACAATGCCCTTATATATTTGCTTCTTTTGAAGCAAATATATAAGGGCATTATGCGTTATTTTTATATATTTCATCATACCATCTTAGGACTAACTAATCGAACGTGGCCACAAGTAGTCTTGTGGCTCTGCCCACCCCGTTAGGGATTTCGGGCGTGATGCTATGTATGTATGTATGTTCTTTTGAAGCACTGCCTACTGTGCTAATTAGATTAAATATTTATTTAAGTGTCTTAGAACTCTAGAGCAAACACACGTGATGTGATTTTGATATAATGGAATTTTTTTGACTTCAAAGGTGTCACTGAAGATGCTTGACACTAGATTATCATCTAATTTGTTGTGTAACAATTTCATAACGACATCATCATCGTCAGCGTCATTGACGACGCGGTTAGCCTAGTTGGTAGTCGACCCGCGTTCGATCCCCGGGAAGGGCGAATATTTGTGTGATACGCACGAAGATTTGTTCCTGAGTCTTGGATGTTTCCTATGTATTTATGTATTTATTTCTCAATATAAGTGTGTATATCGTCGTCTAGTACCCATAACACAAGCCCTTAGAGCGTACTTTGGGACTAGATCGATTTGTGTAAAGATTGTCCCCTGATTTATTATTATTATTATAAAGTCAGCGATACCTATATGACAACTCATAAAAAAATATGCATCCAATATTTAGTGAATGTTTGAGGATTAAAACCGACTGCCATTCCTTGGCACAATACTCTATGCAATTGCAATAGTGTAAACTGCTACAAAACCAACAAATCTTCGGTCAACAGACAGATACGGCGGATGACTTTAAATAATAATATTTTATAGAGTGATTTTAACTATAGCGCTATAGTTACCTAACTCTTTCATTACCACGTAGCGCTAAGGGTGAGGCCCCATTAGTGTGTTGCGTTCCGACGACGCAACGCATTCATATGGCATATCATAAAAAATATATGTAAAAATTCGCAGCGCAACGCACTAATGGGGCTTCCCCCTAAGCGCTACGCTTGCAGCGCGCATGGGATGCTTTGCAGGGAAAAGACACGCACAGAGAACATGGCTATTGAGTTATTTCCAACGAAAGTGATAAACTTTGTTCACGCACGCACAGCCGCGAGGAAAACCAGTCTTTAAACAAAGTAAGCTTAATTTTATTACTGTTTTATTAACTTTAAGAAATCACATTGCTTTTAATGAACATTCACATATACCAAAACTTAAACTCTTTATTAAAATATATTTTAAGCTTTTCATCAAAATTTAATTCTTTATTCAAATCCATTGCAGTATGTATTATGCTTATTCACTCTCATCTTCAGTTTTTTCCATATCAATATCAATAAAGACCTTTTTAGTGGTACGAGAGTTTTCATAATTTCTCTTGATATTGTGATTGTGCTTACTGTCGTACGAAACAATCGCTTCTCCTATCGTGGTAACCTTAGCTTTACAGCCATGGTTGAGGGAGCACACCCACTTGGTCTTCGGACATGTCGCCCTGCGCCTTGCGTCGCGTTTCTCGTAAAATTTATAACCATCAATGATCAAATTTCGACTTCCCCGATTCGAGGTTACGAAAGCAACTCTTCCTGGAAGAACAGTTTTATAAGTGTGTGTTATAGATAAATAACAAGAATCAACAATATTAAGAGCAAACGAAAGATATGTTCTTTAGAACGTTTCAATACAAATTTTATTTGATTTTAAATTTTCAACAAGTCTGCGGTCTCTCTGCATTGAAATCCAAAAACATCTGATTTCAACCAGTTTTTCGACCTTGAGATCCAGTTACCTATCTATCAAGACATTAGACTAAACAGGACCGTGAAAGTAAAATTAATAATTGTATGAATATATATTTTGGTTCACTAATGAAACACCGAAACTTGTTTGACAAAATTTCATTTACAACCAACGTTTCGTATACTATTCATTTCACATCTATGTTGTTGCGAGAATGTTTCGAATTAAAACTTATCGTTTGACAACTAGTCATTTACCAAATAGTTTAATTTATAAATGTATCCAATATTTTATTGTCATTTACATATTTTTCAATACACAAAAGGTTCGTAAGGTAAACTCATTGATTATCAAAACGACATTTAAAAAATGATTAGGATAAAAATTTGTGTATGATTATATTTCATTAAGTGGGTAGTTTTCTAACCTTACCTAACCTTACTGCCAGCGTGTCGACGTCACCCCGCTTCACGGGGTGCCTATTTTTGCTCTAACCTAATCTATCAATAATACAATTGTTACGGTTGTTTATTTTTTACTGCATTTTTCCCCCCTTTTCCTACCTGCCCTTTATTAAATTATATGAATTAGGATAAATTCTTCAATTGGACAAGTATTTACGACACTTTGCTACAATGGTATATAAGTATGGTGTATATTAAAATGGATTACTTAAACACTATCGGAATAATAAAATGTACAATAAAAAATGTATATTATGATCTTGGTTTACAACGGTTTCTGATTTGTCTGAACAATTTGATTTGATTTGATTTGATTGGCCATGATTTTCTTCTTATTATTCTCAGGCTTCCTTGCTTTTTACATTTAACTGGGAACGTAGAGACTCTGGATGCAGTTGAGGGTGGATGGTAGCAGGTACTACGGCATGTGGTATTGGTAAATTTATTAAAATAAGTACGAGGCACTCCATAATATAGGTACTATGTGGATGGGATGTTTGGAGGCTTTGTGTGACACTTTACTTACATGTTAGTGCCTCAATGGTAAATCCTTTATTCATAAAGTTTTAACAGGTAAGTAATTGTGTTGCCTTTATAAATTACCTTAAATAACTATGAATAATTATGTACTAGAGGGAAGCTCTGTTAATAAATTCGAAGGCAAGACCTTTCAAAGCCAAGATCTATTATGTAACGATGATTTATGTCTGAATTGATCCATTGATCTAAATTTGGAAAAGAAAAGAATTCGAAAGAAGTAAAAGAAGTTGGCAGTATTGAAGTAGTATTGTACGAGTCGGTGATAGCGCCTCGTTACAAACTAAGTAATTAATCCCATTAATATTCCCTAATATGCTGATACGGTTGATAAACGGGGAACTTAAGTATAATACTTGACGAAGTATATACACAACCTTTCCGCACAGTATAATATATTTATTTACGTAAATTATGACACGAACTTATCGATTACATCGTTCAGTGTATAGATGTTTGAATTTATCTACATTGGAACCAGTTTTTTTTTTTAAATTACGACAAATGACATTATTTTCAGTTTTTACATATTTCTGTGTTTTGTAAGGTAGATATTATTAAGGCATAGCGAGAAAAAATCTGACAGGTAAAGTCTGATAGTTTTAATAGATGTCCGCGCCGGCGCGGCGTTGGCTCCCCCTTTGCGCGCGCTCGCGGTGGCTCCTGGGCGCTTTAACTTAAGCCGGCGTCGCGACTTCTATATAAACGTACAGACTTTGACTTAGTAGGTGAGAATATACCTATACTAGCTTAGCAAGTAAACCTTCATCTGGTGTGGCGGCGGGTCGAAATGCACCCGCAACGATATTTCCGCCAGTGCGTGGCAGGTCTTTCTCGACCTACCAGCACTAGTGTAGATTAAAATGCTATAACTTTGCGAAAACATGATGTTTACCATTTGTTTTTTGTACTGTTAGAATAACCTTGAACCCAACTTCCTTAGGTTCGATTCGCCCCGGGATCTACTAAACAATTTGGAATGATTTGCCACCACCTTTACGAAATAATATGTCCCAAACTACTTTTAAAAACAAATTGAGAATTTTATTGATAATCCATCAGGTAAATTTAGAAGCCACATAATTTATAATTTATACTCGCCATGAATGTTATTCACAATTTCCTTGCTTATTATGCTTCGTTTTATATTTTAGTCATAGTTAATTTATTTTGAATCATTATTTTTAAATCTTGCATGCCTTGTATGCTGTAGTTTCAGTTATAAGTCTACTCTCCATATTTGTATTGTTTAATTCTGTTCTGTGTGGAAGGGGGCGGGCTGAAAACCAGCCCCGCGCAGATCTCGCACTGGCGGCATACGCTGAGACCGCTCCTTTTGTCATACAAGATTTATTTATTTTTCTTTTTACTCTATACCTAAGATTTAGTTTATAAATGTAATTATGTTAATGTTTTTTGTATTTGGGTTTGGTTTTATGTTGTGTGACAATAAATATATATTCTATTCTATTCTATTCTAAACAGGAAATGAGAAATAAACCAGGGAAAGCGGCCAGGCCGATATCGACCTGAACCGCTCTAGAAAGTATTTTTAGTAGTGATAGGACAGACAAAAATTAGGGGATATCTAAAATAAAACAGAATTATCGTAAATGAAATGGAAAAAGTTTTTATTTATATATGCCTGTCTTTAAAACATGTCGCGCAAAGGTTTTTATTACATTTCCTGCAATATTTTTTTATTTTTTTTACTTTTTTTTTTGCTTCGGCACTATTAAATGTTCTCCGCAGTCTCTCGTAGCACCCTGCACAATTCCTCCGATTAGCGCTCATCTCAAGGACATGATCATTTTCCTTAGGTTTTTGTCGATTTTCTGAAATGTTTTATTTTTAATTCCGTGTAATTTATTTACCATATGAGTTTTACCACAGGACTCATTATACCTGCAACGGCGCCACCAGCTGGGTTCAAGCGCCACCTACCGTGTCAAATTGTATTTTCAAACCATCTACAAATTCATTGTTATATTCACACAAAATTTCATCCAAATCGGTCCAGCCGCTTAGGAGGAGTAGGGCTACAAACCCTCTCACAGAAGTAATATATAAATACAGGATGTATCAAGCCGAATGGATCTTAAACAGAATCAGATGTAACTCTATGCAAATTTTCAAGTAGTATAAGAGCAGTATACTAGTAACTATTTAACTAACCATTTTTTTGCTACACATTTTTTAATATTTAACTTGAAATTTTGCATAGACATCTGATACTGTATGAAGTCAATTCGGGTTGACACACCCTTTCCCCTGTATCCCCTTTACATCCTGTATAAAGATATTTATAGAAATATCTTTCTGATAAATAAGGTGATAGATAACATCAAAGGTTTCTTCAAGAACTTAATTTATAACAACTATAAATTAAAGCTTTAAAATACCCCTGACAATATCTCAGATCCCTTCATCAACTAGAAAAGAGCTGATGATCTTGAAACGGCTGAACCGATTTTGATTAATTCACCTTTCAAACAAAAAAACTAGATCAAAATCGGTTAATCCGTTTGGGAGCTACGATGCACCAGACAGACATACAGATACACACACACACACTTGATAAAAAGCTTGTAAATAATAGTTGTATTTCAATCTGCTCCAATTTATTAATTGTGGTCGTAGTTCGGTGGATGGTTGTGGCGTCCCTTTATTTCCAAAATCATATTTTCAACTGAATATGCTGCTCCCTTGCACCCATCGTGGTGCCTGGAACACCTCCAACGTATTTTTGCATCTTTTGTCGGGTAGTAAGGACTGTTAAAAATGTGGTACCGATGACCCCTGATGAACAGAAGACGGCTACCTTTTTTAGAGGTCTTGAATTGATGAGGTATATCTGTAATTTTAATAATGTAGCTCTTTAGATAGAGTTGTCTAAAAGAAAAATTTGCGTTGATCACGCTATGATAGGAGGCCATCGTATATTTAAAACTTCAGATAAGTGAAAATCACACCAAATTCCTATACCGGTGATCGGTGAACTCTTGTTCAACTATTTCGGAACAATTCACACATTTTTAGACTTTAATGTAAATTGTATTTAATGCGTCACAAAAAAATAAGACAATTATAACTCAATGATTCAGCAGATTTATAGACACTAAGTAATGATTCTATAGTTTCCTCCTAGTTTACATCTTTCTTTTTCTCTCTTTTCTCTCCTTCAATCTCAGATTTATGCTTTCCTTTTATTTGACAAGTCTCTTTTTCTTGTGATAACGTAGGCGTTGTTTCCTTTTGTATTCTTCGTACCTTTCAGAATTAATTCGATTTGTTTGTCTATATCGTCTTTGCTTTTCTGCAGAAGTTAATGCCCGTTTTAAAGTAACAAAATTTCGATAAATAAGGAATAAAAATCTTGATCAACTCAACTCTTGAACACTGGTTAAAAATAATACTGCTTTAATGGTTAAATGAGAACACTTTTTATAGTTAAATAAGTACATTTATAATATTAAACATCCTAAACCTGCTTAACCTAAACCCTGATTATTGATTTGAACATATTTGCGAATTTATTCAGTCCACAACATTTCAAAATGACTCCAAACAACTAGTTAGAAAAAAGTTGTTTCAGTTAAATCTAAAGAATATTTGATATGCCCGCCACCTCGCCTCCATGTCCTGCTGGTGCATTGCAAGAGAATCCTCCATTGAAATAAATAGTAAGGACCTGCTCAAAGCAATTCTCGCGATGCTTACTTTTGAGCTGTCAGAACGCGAAACTGACACCATCGCACGTTAGTCGCATGGCAACCACGGTCCTTGACACATGTTTAAGTGACAGTATTATAATTAAGTATCCAGTACAATTCCACGACCTGTGAGACAGAACCACCGACCCCACCGTCCACAATGATATGATAGCGTGTGAATCAAGTAATAGGTATTAGACTTTTGTATGTTCGCCGTAAGAACTAAGACATCAGCAGTAGGGTGTGGTTAAGCCATGGCGCTGGCGTTTGACACCTTTCTATGAGACTTGTTACACGAAATTGTACTGATAGGCATATCTTTTGAGATCTTTGGAATCCTTAATAAGATTTACACCATTATTAATGCGGCCAATATCGACAGAAAATGAAAGACCTCGATTGCTCCCAATAGCACGAACATATACGGTCTGTCGGCAAACTTAAACAATCCAGTCCTGCTTTGTTTTGTTTTCTCGCGCCTTTTCATGAGCGCATACCACTGCGAATATGACTTTTAGTTGGAATCGTACACAGACTGCTTAAAGACGGTGAAAATCTGTCCATTATTTAAATTTAAAGGTGAAAATACAGGCATAAAGTCCTACCGCCCAATATCACTGGTGTCAGTCCTCCAAGTGCCTGGAAGTAGGAATAATAATAATAAATCATTTATTTTCAGGCATCTAGTGGCCCATACATAAATACCTTACAGACTAACATACATATTAAAATACAAACAAAATAACTTAAAACTAACACACTATTTCTGCTGTGTGTGACGCAATTTCATGGTGTCATATTCCATCAGCCGGCCGCGGAATCGCCGAATAATAATAGGCTGCTAGCGTACTGGTCCCCTATGTACAAATATATTCTTTGACAGCCAGTACGCCTATCCCCAGATAGGTCCACCAATGATCTCGTGCAAGAGAGTGCACAGCGTGCACAGTGGGAGTTATTTTTATTTCATTACATTTCAAACGTTATAAACTTTGGTCTGCTGATCTGTGTCGACTACCAAAACTGTACAATTTCTGAGAAGCGATACATTTCTCATCAGCAGACCGGAATTTGTCTAAAATTTCTTAAGATTTAACTGAAACCACATAAAATAGTTCGGGGTCCCTTCTCGTTGCATACATACGTACCCGGGTGATACTAATTATTTCGGTATCGTTCGATTTCAGCAATGAGTCTTGCGTTCCTAAAAAGTACGTCTGAAAAAACAATAGAATCCGTTTTGTTTTACTTTGGACGATAATGTGACAACGATTACGGATACTAAACGTAGTGGTTGTAACATTACTTACTTTTTAATGTTGACATAATAACCTTTTACCAAATATAAGTCCTTATAATTTAGTGCATATTTAGGAATTTATCAGTTCGGAATAGCATAAGTGACTTCTGCCCTTTCATAATGAGCAATTTTTCCAACAGCTTTTCTATAGCTTATATATGAATACTTATTAAAACCACAAATGCCTCTGAATTATTCTTCTGTTTTTAAAATATAATCGAAGACTACGTTTTTACTTTAAAATTGGTGTGTCGATGAATATTTATTATTGATATTTATTTAAGTCATATGTTTTCTTTGTCACTACTCGAGGAGGATGGTTGTGCTTCGCGTTGAAAGATACTGTCTCATCGTTTACGGTATAGACCACAGCAGAGCATCCTCCTTTGTGAAGTGAACACCTCCACCGCATTTTAAGTCCATACGGCCCCATCAACGTGTGGCAATGGAAACGGTAGCCTTCCATCACAAGTATACGCGATCCTCTGCGCGACGTTTCAAAGTGGTAACGGTTCATATCCCCTGAAAATTTTAAAATGTAGTCTTACACTTTTACTATACATGCTATTTTTATAAGGAAATCGGTACTGGGCTGCAGGCGCCGTCGGGCGCCAACGACTAATAGTCATGAGTTAAAATAAAAGGAGACAGGCATAGTGAAGAAGACGAAGTCAAAAAGTACAAGAAAATAAACATTTATAAGCATGAATACAGTATTACAAACATGGTCAATTTTGCTAGCTTATATGCAGGCGTGCAAAATATTATTAGGATTATTCATTTAAAGTCAAATTCCGCAGGAAAAATGGTATATTGTCCATTTTATATGTCGTTTTTTGTAGATGCGCCGTATTTATGGTTGGGTTTGAAAACCAAATCCGTTTCTTAGACGCTTTCTATTAGGTTCACTAACAAACTATTTAAGCAAATCTAGGGAGGCGATTTTAACCTACCGCTAATCGTCGTATCGATTCGAAACTTTGCAAGTGTATGTACTTCGTATGACATTACAATTATTTGGTATCATCGAACTGATTTGACTATGGAGCCAGGTAATAGTGGAACTCTGCAATGGCTACTAGTACGCCCCTCGAGTGTTGGCTAATTTCGTTTGTTTCGACGAGTCCAAATTATACTTGGTGACGAGGTTCTTTTGTACTTTTTACTGCGTTACTGGCATAAGCGTGTTTTTTTTTTAGTTTTGTAAACTATAATTATCATGTTATAACGGATTTCCTTCTACTGGCGGCAAATGTGAGTGCTCGTATTTTGTTGTTATTGGTTGGTCGTCAATCGTGTACACCACCGCGCGACAGCCATTCCTGGACATGGAGCATCTCCACCTTTTGTTGAACCTCTTTCCGTAGCCTCCGTGAATGTGGTATGTGTAACCATTGACTGTTAGTACACGGCCTCCCTTATAACCTTTCTTGTAATAGTACGAAAAGGACTCTGAAAAAAATTATGTTGTAAATACACGTTGTAATTAAAAGGAGCATCTCCCTGCATACCCCCTGGTGTAGTTGTATCAATATTATTATTTTTATAATTTAGCTTTTATGTTGTGTGTCTATAAACGCATTTAATTTCAACTCAATACTTATAATAATATCTTGAAAGTAAAGTCTGTACTGTACAGTTAATTTGGGTACAGTACGATTAAAATCGGTTAACGATTCGACTTCTCTCGGCTATTAGTGGTTAAAGCCGGAAACGAAAATGACACAAGTTACATTGCTGCGATTTCTTTTAGGTAGCATTCAACTTAAAGTATCGTAAACGCAATGTATATCACCTGCCATGATGACATTAGTTATCAGTAGACCTAAGAAGTTTATAATACAGAAGCGATGTACATGCATTATTTATTGATGCATATGAATGTACATATAATATAAAAAATATTCATGATTCTTTAATAATCAAGTTACTGTTTTACATAACGTAACTGTATGGGACATACATAGAGGTTTAATTGCTGACAATACTGTCCATCAAATTCATATTTTGTTTCTTTTTGGTTCTAAATAAAAGATGTCTTTTTTCCTCTCCTCTGTCACTAATATTCATATAAAAATACAGTCCGCATTAATCAGCATGTTGGGTTTTATTTTATACGACCAAAGCAGCGCCCCCAACAGAGAATTAATAAAAAAGTCGTTGAACCCATGATATATATATAACTATTATAACTTAATTTTACTAAATCTCGATATAAACGAAAATTTTCACGAATAAAATCAGCGTTACAAATTTGTCATGCCTGTCATACTGTCAAAAAATAGTAACTAATTATCTATATATATATTTTTTTTTTCAATATAACGGTTGTGTTACTTTAGAGCTATTAAGAGGTTTACTTGCTCATATCCTTCCGTTGTGTGTTTATTAATAAGAATAACATTAATAAAAACATAAACGAGGGCGTGGTCTTAGGTACCTACCTAGTTATTGGGCCGGAAAAGAGTTCATATTTTGTACTCTTTGTACAGTAAATGGTATACAAATTGGAGCACACACATTGTGTGCAGAAAAAATAATCATAATTAAATAATCGTTCATTATTTGCAAAATATTTAAAAGATTACAAGAACTTAAATGCTGCGGAGTGCATCTCTAGCATAGTGTAAAGAGGGAAGCAAGTTATCTTCATACAAACGCAGCGCGCGCGGCTTGTATGTGTGCGCCAAAGTATCTATGCGTCGCCGCACGCACACTTAAACAAAATTTCGACCCGTTTCTCAGTGCGCCAGTCGGGGCTAACGCAGCACGAGGTTCACGCGTCACGGCTTTACGGCACCGCTAAATGAATGAAAAATGTGTGATAATCGCACGAGAACGTATTGCTGTGTGTTAGGGTTGTCTTAATAATTCATCGATTCCAGAATTGTCTCTGTTCAGATTACCTATTGAACAGGAACAACCCTGAGACAGTAGGCAATTATACTGCGGATTGGGCCGTAGATAGCGTACTTCCCCTCTTTATACTATGTCTCTAGGTTGACCATATAGGTGTAGGTAATATAACGAAACCTGAAGAACCTCGCGTCGTACAAAACAATCCACGTCAAGGCTCACATGCAAATTAGTCTTCGTCGTATCGTCTCGGTTTGTGATTGTGCATCCTTTTCATAGCGACGATATGGTCTTCGATGGTGTAAAGCACGGCTCTACAGCCGCCCTTGTGGTCCGAACAGCGCCACAAAGATTTAACGGCGTTTAAGTAGTTCTTGTTTATCTTCTTGTGGTACCTGTACCCTTCACACTGGATAAGCTGAGTGTCTCTCGTAGATAGCACGAACTTGAATGCCGGAAATACCACACAGTCTTTAACAAAATATACAAATCGGACATGAAATTACTTAATGTAATTATTAACACTGCCAGAACTTTCATCAATAAAAAAGAAAACATTAAAAACAAATTATACAATAAAAAACACACAAAACAGCGATAATCTGGTTTATTACTTTGATCATCTCGCTATGAAAAACCGGACAAGTGCGAGTTAAACTCGCGCGGAGAGGATTCTGTTCCTTACATCATTATCTGAAATTTCTTATGTTACTGTGAATACCATAGATTTCTTATAGGTTTTCCTGTAATCTATAGGTAACGAACAATTTTCTGTTTTTTTTTTTAATTTTAGGTCCTGTAGTTTCAGAAATAAGGGGGGTGAATGGTCAATTTTCGCCTATTTTCCTAAATAACTTCCAAACTATTCATCATCAAATTCCAAAAAATATATATTTAAGATCTTCACAATAAGCCCTTTCATTATTTTAAACGAACGAACATTTCAAACGATATACTGTGCAAAACTTTTTTTTTTTAATTTTCTTGTTTACCCCCAAAAGTGGCCCCCATGTTTCAAATTCATTTATTAACTTTACGCGTCCGTGTTACGATCATCAATTACATATGAATATCAAATTTCAACTCATCGGTCCGGTAGTTTCGGAGTAAATTAGCTGTGACAGACGGACAGACAAACAGCTCGACAGACACACGAGTGATTATAAGGGTCCGCTTTTTCTTTTTGAGGTCTGAGACCATAAAACCAGATGAATAATTTATTTTACCTTTAAAACAAAAACGGTTTCACGCACGATTTTTGTCAGACACGGCCCGACATATTTCCAGAGGTTGAGTGCAATCACAATCGCGGATTTCGACGCAATTTGTTTTTTCTTAAATCAAATTTTATTTCATCGAAAAAATAAAGATGTTTTATTGCATTCACCTATCACGAAATTAAATCTCCATTTCTTTTCATAACTTTGCCGTTCAAGCATAGCGCATTAATAACTTGTACAATCATTTCTTCTCGTGGTTATGTTGGTTGAATATGGCCACTATTTTATTGTCTACAATGTGCAGACACGCGCGGCAGTACTTATTCTGCGTGCAGCACCACCTCTTCTTAACCGTCTTGTTGTTCCCGGGCTTCAGGTAGAACGTGTGTGAACCAACCTTTATGTTCATTTTGCCCTTCTTTGTCCTTATTATGCTCACTGAAAGATTAGAAAACCAATAGTTGTAAATGTTGTAATACTATTTGTTATTTCATTTCTATTTAAATAAATAACGCCAAAGTACCAGTAATTTATTTATTGAAGAAGCATCAGCCGACAAATCTGAAGACAGTATTTTTGCAACGCAGCCACAACTTTTCAGTTACTGATAATGATGACTGCCGAAAAAGTTCGTGCAAGGTAGCTCTAATCAAAAAATATTTATACTAGTGTGAGACTATATATGAATTTGTTCCAAATGAAGCCTAAAAATTCTATATTTTTTATGTACTACATTCTTTATCTCTTAACACGATATTTTTTTAATACACATGTCCTGAATTGAGGTAAAAAGCAATTAAATAAATAAAATCGTCTCCCTATCGCAAGAAGAACTTTGCACTGTAACAGTACTAACTGGATAGACCATTCTACTCCTTCCTGACATATCGTCCATCGGCTATCATCACCAAGTCAGGAGGTTCGTGGTTGTGTTGAAACATGGTTGCCAGGACGCTGTCACCCAAGTCTAGAACTATGGCTGCCTTGCACCCTGGGAAGTTGGAGCACGCGCACCGGCCCCGACCGCTCATTTGATACGTGTGACGCTTGTAGAGGAGAAAGTTTGTGCCGTCGTCGTCCATTATTATTTTTCTTACTGTAAAGTCAAAGTCAAAAGTCAAACTATCTTTATTCAATTTAGGCTTTTACAAGCTCTTATGAAGGTCAAGGAATGAATATACCACCGGTTCAGAAAAAAAAACCTCTACTGAGAAGAGCCGGCAAGAAACTCGGTGAGGTATCATTTTTTCAAAATAGTACACATAAATCATACGTTCAAATTAGTGATCTTCTATATGAAATAACTGTGAACTCACCTGTTCGTTTTTTCGACAATGTAGAATAATCTTTCAAACCTCAGAACTTATTAATAGGATCTTCAGACAACAAGCTGATTAGTATAGCTTGAATGCTACATGCTTACCCATGTAAAGCTTTTCGAATCGAATCGAAATCGAATTGAAAATAACTTCGGTAATAAGACAAAACGAGGTTTTGTTACGGCTACGGAAATGTGATAACTTGTTGAAAACGGACGTGAACGGATTCCAAAATCAGTGCTTTTGGAATCCGTTCACGTCCGTTTAAAACATTAAATAATTGTAATCTTTTTACCTTCCAGCCAATTTACTCTACAACAATTAATAAAAATAAAAAACTAGAACTTAAGTATGTTGTAGTTTTTGAAGTCGGCGCCAAACCTAGCAAATACGTTATTATTAGCTACACGTACGAAATTTGAGTTTATTTTTGGATACATACCTAGTAGTTTTTTTTAAATCATAGATTTCAAGTCTAGTTTTTTTAATGCCTGTTTGTTTGGCGCTGATTTCAAGAACCAGGCATAAATTATAGTTTGGTCTTTATTTATTAGACGACTTTGTTTGTGTGGAATTCGGTTTCCTTCCGGTATTTCCTATTTTTCTTTGTTTTTAAACCACCCCTGTAAGTCTTTGCACTTTTTCAAAAAGTTACCACATTTACGTTGCCGTAATAAAACCTCTTGTCGTATTTTTTCGCATCATTTTATCCCAATTATTTTAGTGATTATCTGTACTGGCTAACATAGTACTATGTTAGAAAAGGAATGTTACTTAAGTATTAGGTAACATTGCTTTTCTGATTGCACCATAACATTGGTTACATTGGTAAGTGGCCGTCACTGGAGTTACGGAAACATATCCATCATTATCTTAAAGGCTCGGGCAAACCAAGCGCGTGCGCGGCGCGTCGCGTCTCGGACGCGGGCCCGCGTGATCTGTAGAACGGCAAGGCGAATTGAACACGGCACAGCAAAAAGTAGCGCGGGCCCGCGCTGTTTGGTGTGCCGTGTCAAATACGCCTTGCCGCCCCACAGATCGCGCGGGCCCGCGTTAGAAACGCGACGCGCCGTTCACGCGCTGGTTTATCTTATTATCTTATCTTATCTTAGAGGGTGGGGTCCTTGCGGATACACTTCGACCCTATGGGATCTTTTGTGTAATTACCCCTTTTTCCTAAGCACTATCCATAGCATTCTCCACCACTTCAATGAAGTGATTTGTGGAGCGCAATGGTATTGCCTTGAATTCCCTTGGTTCTGGATATCCATTACCAAGGATTTTCATTCTTAGTCTAGCGAGGGCGTCACATTCACACATGATGTGTTTCATTGTTTCTTCCTCTTCGCCACGCACTCTACAGCTTGTGCTGTCAGACAGTCCCATCTTGGCTAAGATGTACTTAACCCCGAAGTGACCCGCGCTGGTTTACCCGAACCTTTAATGAGTGACTCTATTACTAAGTCGCGTAAAATTGTAAGATGGAATGGCATTGTCAATGTCACACGGTGCCATGTGGCATTTAATAATCTTTTACATTAGTAAATTATGACCTTTCTTATATTTCGAGTATGTCGCACACAAAGCGCTAGTGTTTTGAATACTAAAACTATCTCAGAATACTAAAGATTACATTTTTGAAAGCATCATCCACAACGTTCCAGTAGATTTTCAGATAATTGTGAAAATACATATAAAGATATCAACGGCCTCTCACCACTGGACATGTAGTTACATTAGATATTTACTAAGGAAATTACGACCTTTTACGTATTTCGAATTCGCTGCAAGCAAAGCCGACAGATAATTCGAGTGTATTATATACTAGAACCATTTAAGGAGATTTTAGATTACATATTCGAAAGTATCATTGAAATCGGTGCAATTTTTGAGATACTCGCGGATATAGGTGCAAACATACAGGTCGAATTGAAACGCACCTTGTTTGAAGTCGGTTAATGAGTTTTTACCCGTTCTATCTAAAGAATGTTAATATACCTACCAACATCATCGTCCATATCTACGCCGGTCACTGGTGTTTTCTTAACGAACTGCCGACTAATGGGATTAAGATAAGATCTCGGTGGTTCACTTTTCCCTCGTGGTTCAGAGCGTTCTTCTGGCCGGTCATCATCATTACCAGGAGTAAGGTTATCTTTTGGTGGAATGACGTCATCTTCTTCAGCAGCTGTTTCGTAGTCTGTTGACACGCTTTTAAAGGATTGAAGCGTTTTAAAGTGTTGTGGCTG
The DNA here is from genome assembly GCA_947859335.1 of Tortricodes alternella. Classification (NCBI taxonomy): domain Eukaryota; kingdom Metazoa; phylum Arthropoda; class Insecta; order Lepidoptera; family Tortricidae; genus Tortricodes; species Tortricodes alternella. The sequence goes on along the minus strand of OX401980.1, from coordinate 12,742,065 downwards.
TCCTTTTTCCTCCCAGCATCCCATTTTCTTTTTCTTTTGGCGCAAGCCTTTGTATGTTTCTCTTAACAGCTTATCTGAAATAAAGTATATACAAACCATTAACAATAGCTTGGAATAATTTACTTTTTTCAAATGTTGTCTATTCTAATGTAATATTTTCTTAGTTATAATAATGCTTAAACTTTTGAACGCCACAGTCAGCTATATACGACAGTGCATTATCGTAGCCATTAACGCCACGATATGCCTTTTTCCATACATTTGCGTCGGCCAATGCCGTCGTTGGCGAACGTCTCACGCATTGTCGTATTTGGCCGTGGCGATCAAAGGGTTAATAATATGTATCTAACTTGATAACCGTTTATTTGTAGTCATAATTACAAGGAGCAACTGATTGAGTATATAATTTATTCGTATTACAATAACAATAAAACGAGATTCTTTATATCATGTTAAGTCAATGTGGTGTAATACAAAAAAAACATCTAATAGAAATATTTTTGAAAAAAATACTTAGAAATTACAAATAATGAGTTCAAGACAACCCTTCAAGGACTTGCAAATCCTTCAAATTGCATACCTATAACTAGCCCCATACTGTTACCATCAAAGTAATGAGAGACACAACTTTAAATTAAACATTATTATTTTGATGCACTAAATACTTTAGGCAAATGCGTGTGCGTTTCGTTAATCTTCACTATATTCCCATTGTGGGTGTGGATGGTAGCCTTGCAGGCCTTGTTGGAGGAGCAAGCCCAGCGGATGCGGTCGTTCATCACACGATGCTGACGATACTTGAACCCTTCAAACACCATAATCGGCTTTCCGTACCGGGAAAACTGAAACAATGCTAAAAAAAAGCAAGTATGTTACGCAAAAATTAAAAAGAGTGTGAGACTGGCTCAACTTAACACCATTTAAAAATCGGCCAAGAAAGGTTGCTAACGTCTCTCATCAGGTTTTTGAAATGAAAAAGTGATTTTCAGTACTTAATTATTTAAGTACTTGCTTAATTTAATTTTAAAAAGATAAAATATGTTTAAACATAACTATCGTATGTTAGTTTTCATTTGAAGCCTAATTTAATCCCAGTAATAATTATATTAATTCTTACTTTTATTTTATTTAAATCTTTATTCAATCTTTGTTATAATTATATTTCGATATATCTATCGATGGCCTCTCACAGTGCGATGCGGATGACCTACGCCAGGGGTCGGCAAACTTGTAGACAAAGAGACTGATGCCGGAAAAATATTTATTCGGTAGCTCATAGAGCCACAGTTTTCTGTTTCATGTAAAACGGGCCCCAGCTCTTCCGTGAAGAATTCTTTTTAGAAGTAACCGCAGACCTACAAGACCTACTTACTTTTCTTTCGGATTAAAAGTCAAAGTCAAACTATCTTTATTCAATTTAGGCTTTTACAAGATGTTATGAAGGTCAAGGAATGAATTTACCACCGGTCAAAAGGCCAAGATAGCAATCGTTTTTGTAAAAATCGTTTTTTGTTTGTGGCTGCGGCAAGTCTTGAGATTAAATAAAATGCGATACGGGCTAGGCTGCATAGTGGTTACTAGACATGGGTAATCTCGACTCCGCGGAGTGATTTGATTCACTGAGTCCGGATCCGCGATCGGATCCGAGTCAGCTTAATGATTCCAACTCCTCTTGATGAGTCCGGTTCGTATCGCGTCCGGAGCGTTTTAAACATTATATGATTCATCGAAATGCATCGGATTTTCGGATCGGTATTAATAATACATGTACCAACCGGACCGGAGTGATGAGTATTTTTAATGGTGTTTTTGTTGTTGATTGGTCTAAATAATGGTTGGTAGATTTCCCTTCGTACACACACAGTCTTAGGACTGTCAATCTTAACAATGTGTTAGATTGGTGTATGTAAAAATTATTATTTTTTATTTACTTTTTTGTAATATTTTTTTTTACTTTTGTTTTATTAACAAGTTTAGTTGAAAAATATTAGCACAAATATTTACAGGGCCTATTCACAATTAACATGTTTGAAGTTTAACATATTTCATGTATTCAGATCAGGTATATAGTCACTTCCACCACCGTCATCAAGTGACGTGGCATCGGGTCGGCCGGAGCGGTAGCGAGAGTAGGTTTCGTTCGGAGTCTGTCAGTCCAGTCGGAGTTAGTAAGTCCGCGGACTCACTAAGGATCGCGCGGATTTAGTGAGTCAATCGAGTCCGCTCACGGACTCGGATCATTTGACTCATTGAATCCGGAGTTACCCACGTCTAGTGGTTACACTGTGTTTGGGTTCGAAATAATTTGGCAATTATTTGGCTCGCGCTATTTACGAAATATTTGATCTCATTTGCACCTGAAACAAAATGTTTTTGAGGGGAACTTGAAGAGCCAAACTGACCCTTCAAAGACTCACGATCCGGGATTTGCCGACCCCTGACCTACGCGAACGAATAAATTTGCTATGCCTATACAGCACATGGCACAGGCGAATGCGGAGACCGACGGAGAGCTATCTTCGCGCGGAGGGAAGATCGTCCGCGCCGCGGACCCCCGCGTGCCGACGCGCTATTGGTCCCAACACTGAAAAAATGGTAGGGCTAGAAATAAACAAATTATTGTTAATATCAACCAAGCCACTTATGTCGAACACAGCTAGCAAAGCTGTTTGCTAAAATCAAACAAGTCAAAGCAATCACCATGTCTATAATTCACAAAACTATTATTTATTTTCAAGTAAGTCTCGGTTCTATATAGCCGTAAAATTTTAGACAAGCCAAATTGGTACTTTGCTGGCATTTTGTTTTTTCCGTGAATGTAGTCGTTTATCGGATGTGAAGTAATGTTGTCATCATGGATCACTATCAAACACAACCATGAAAACAACTGTTCGTTTCAATACATATAGTGTACCTATAATTTTATTAATGATTATGCTCTGCCGACACTTTAAAAATATGATCATCGATAGTATGCACGCTCGCTTTGCACCCTTTGAACATATGCGTTGAGCACACCCAGCGCTTCCTCAGACCCTGCGATGCCCTCTGGATGTAGCAGTACTTGCCAATTTTGATCATTATCCGACCCGTCCTTTGAGATTTAATGAATACAGCTTCTGAAAAACATGATTTTGAAAGTTTGCCAGTCGTTTTTCATGTCACTGGGTCATTGCTATAAATGCAGGGAAAGTACCTACATCAATCCCGCAAGAAAAACTCGTTGACATAAATTTGTCATTAATAACTTATTACCAAAAAAATTTTGACTTGCTACATTCGTATGTTCGGTTTAAATCCTTCGCACAATTTCTAAGTATCCGATAGGGTTGAAATTTGGTATAATAAGTACTTAAACCCAACAAGAAGCAGGAGGCCAGGCAGACCAAATGCATAGTGCAGCGACGATCTCTTAAAGACAGACACAAATTGGCCAACCATAGGTCAAGATACAGCAAAATAGCTCGAACTGGAGGAGGCCTCTACCAAAGATGAGTCCTAACAAAATGTGATCATTTGTTTATTATTCTTATTATCTTAGAATTTAAAAAACCTGAAAAGTGCGAGTTAAACTCGCGTTGAGAGGGTTCTGTGACTAAATGATATTCCTATGTTATTTTAAATACCATTGACTTCTTATAGGTTTTTCCTTAGGTGGGTTAAGGTGAAAAACTTATTTTCTGTACATTTTTTCAAAATTGGTAAATTTTCGCCTATTTTCCTAAATAACTTCAAACCCATTCAAAATTAGCCCCCAAAAGAGGCCGCCATGTTTAAAATTCATTTATTTACGTTACACATCCGTGTTGCGGTCACCGATTTACATATGTGTACCAAATTTCAACTCAATCAGTCCAGTAGTTTCGGAGCAAATTGGCTGTGACAGACGGACAGACAGACACACGAGTGATCCTATAAGGATACCGTGTGTTCCTTGTGTGGTAAGGAACCCTAAAAGGTAAATGTAATTTATATTTATTTGTTTGGTTATGTAATAAATGGACTCTTTATTTTAATTATATTTTATTTGTTATACTTAGTTAGTACTTAAATCCAAAGACAGTGCGATCTTGAATAAAAAAATGATACTGTTTCCTAAGGCTACTCCTCCACTTTGTTCCTGTTTTGTTTTCTGTTTAACCAGTGTGTGTTATAATACTTTTCTTTCTTACTTTAATTCTAAGCGTGGCTTGTTTTTTTTACAATAAGTTAATGCGCTATAGGAGTAACATCTCTGCTAGTTCCCTTAACAGATTCTTTGCTCCAGCTTCATTCCAGCCTGTGTTCACCGGCCACGTAGATGATGGCATTGCCCAAGGTATGCACTACCGCTTTGCAATTGAACTTGGCGTGAGAGGTGCACCGCCACCGCACTTTGTTGCACATACTCTTCCCGTTCACCCGGTACCTACAGCCCAGGTATATCAGCAGCTGTTTCCCTTTGCGGGATACAAATATACCTAAAATAAATTATCTATTTAAAATATAACATGGTAGTTATATTATATATTGCTTTTATTTAATTTCACTTGATATTTGTTAGGAGGTCATGTTTGGGTCAAATCATGCGAGCCAATTTTGAACCAGTGCCCGTAACCAAAATACGCTGCAATTTATTACACGAGTTGTATGATTTTCGATAAATGTTTTAATATTATTATTAATTTAATATTATAATAAATTTAGGAAACATACTTGTCTTCAAATTATTTTTTACCTTAAACTTATTTAAATTCTATGCATAGAACTGTAAATGATTTGCTCAAATGGCTTATCACCCCTGCGCCTTGTACATACATTTAACTAAAATGAATTCACTGAGAAAAAAACGTCGATGCTTCCATTACTACATTCTGGCTATTGCAGAAGCTTGATCATAGTACTCAAAATCATAACAATGACTTGTCTTTCTAAATGTAAATGTATTAATTAAAAAAGCTTGATATAGGTACATACTTCGACGCTTTAGTAACAGAAACTAAAAAGTATCACTACCATTACCATGACTTTATGCAAACCGTTCTCGTAATAGAAAACTATCACTCGGTCCCTTTTACTTGTATCGACAACAAACAGTATTTCCGATGGATTCGAACTGCTCTCGTAAACTCATGGTAGTGCTACAGATCTAGTGATAGGTGATCGGTTTTGTCGCTGCTTCTTGAGTCACTCGGTGGTAGTGTGAATGTCCTTGATATTCACTATGACGTCACCGACGGTCTGTAATGCAGCACTACACCTGTATTTGGCGTGTGTGGTGCATCGCCACCTGACCTTGTGGGTAGATCTACTACTTGCTCTATATTTGTTACCGCCGAACATAAGCACTCTGCTGCCTCTACTCGTTGTTGCGAAAAACGCAGGAACTAAAAGAAACTTGCAATATTATGACGCGTTCAAGTCAAACGGTTTACTCACAAAATATTGAGCAAGTTCGAAGTGGATTTTGTTGTTTGTTATGAATAGCTCGGGGGTGATTGTGCGTAGCTTCAGTCACATTATGCACCGTAGTGTGCGTGTCATTTATATACACTTCCCCTTTAGCCAAAAGGTGGACTACCTATGTAACTGATGCGTTGTGTATTTTCAACGCACCTTCTAAGCATCTCTAGTGTTCTACTTGTACTTGTTACAACCGTACTTAAGAATTTGATTGCCGTTTGACGATATAAAAAATTGCATTGTTAAGTTTTAACTTACTTTATATGCAACATTAGTTAAATGTCAGTATAAATGATACGTAGTTTCGTCTCCCTCTTCGAGATCACGCGCCGATCATATAGCATCGTTATTTCAAATTGTATGTTCTAAGCGTTTAAATACTGTCGGATTACTTAGAACCAGAAACATAGTGCCTTGATAGGTCCAAAGGACACTTCCATTGCGTGATCATCAGGTAGCAGGTAACCCAGGACTGTACGGCAAGTATGGCTAGCACGAAGAAGTCCAACGGCCCTGTATCTGATGCTATCGAGACACGCACACACTGCGCTAAAAAATTGATCAAAGTCGTTTCGACCATATTGCAACGACCGTGGTCACGAGAAGACTCAACAGACTCAGTCTTCTCGTGACCGCGGCCGTTGCAATACGGTCGAAACTTCGAAGTAAATAATAACATTTTTAAGTCACGCGATTAAGTCCCGTTTACATGTAAACATATTTTATTTATGTCTATTGACTGACATACCGGCAGACGGCCCACCTGATGGAAAGTGGTCACCGCCACCCATGGACATCTGCAACACCAGAGGTGCTGCCAATGCGTTGCCAGTCTAGGGAGGATGGGGACGAGGGAATAGGCCTCCGGATCTCGTCACTCACCGTACGAAACGCAATAGCAAGCCATTACTTTACGCCGATATTCTGTGAGAGTGTGGTACTACCCCGGTCGAGCCGGCCCATTCGAACAGTAATCATCTAGTGAGGATTACTGTTTGGCTCTACCACTACAATACAGATAATAACAATACCAGATTGTTGAGATTGCTTACGCTTATCTATCTTATTTCTACTTTATCGCTATTTTCTAAGGAACTCTGCATTTTCCCGCGGGATAAAACGTAGCTTATATCACTCTTAGTTTCGCTGTGCAAATCTCGTCAATCCGAGATGAAGAAACACAAACAAGAAAACAAAGACACTTTCATATCTATCTATATTATCAGTAAGTATGTTCGACTAATAAATACATACCGAAAACATCAGTAAGTTTATAAAACCTATGGTAAATAATTAAACACACACTACTTTATGAGGTTTTTTTTTATAATAATACTTTCAATATACAACACACTTAAAATTAAATAAGTATTATAACATATTTAGGTTATCTCATCCATTGTGATTCGTAGATGTTGATGCTCTACTTACACTTAAAAATGTTCTACAGTCGCATGAAGCAATGAAAACATGATTATTGCACATAATTTTGAACCAAAACATTTGGTGTATCGATTTATAATCTGTATTAAGAGGAGTATGAACCTACGGCTTTTCATACAAAAGACGATAACGATTTCCACCCCTTAAATGTTGACCGATGCTCACTAATTTTTGATAGGTTGTCAGTCAGAACAAAATCTAGGTCTATCCTTTTTTTTTCACTATATCTCATACAAAACATTTTTCGGCGATATTTCAATTTGTTGATCTTTAACCAATATTCAAAAAATGTATAGACTTAGATTTTGTTCCCTCGCCTCGCCATCGCCTTTTGTATGAAAAGGTTGATTTTCGCCGTTGGTTCACAGTCCTCTTACCTTGTTGTGTATGTATCATAAGTAATGTTATGCATTGTGGTATGTATATTCTGCGCATACACAACCTCATCACCAATAGTGTGGACCGCGGCTCTACATCCGTACTTACTGTGTGTTGTGCACCTCCAACAGATCTTGTTGGCCTTGTTGGCAGTTCTTGTGTTTTGTCTGTATGCGTTACCACCATACAATAAAATTGTATTACCTCTTGACGAAACAGAAAACGATGCGCGTTGGCCTGAAACGAATTTAGACACGTGTGAAAAAGTTGGAAGATGGTCTTGAGAAATTGCGATTGATAGGTAAAAAGTAAAAAGGATATCATAGATTCTTATTCACCTTATTGTGCCGATAACCCCGCGTATTCTTACTTAGGTGTAAATATTTACTAATATTAAAAACGGGAAGGTGTGTGTGTTGTTTAGTTTGTTCTTCTTTCAAGAAAAAACGGAGCAACGGATTGACGTTATTGCACAGCGATTTTTAGAGGGTTGAGGAACCATATGCAAAAACTAATTTATATGTAACAAAAAAAAAATTGTACTAGTGGACCCGCCACAGCTTCGCTCGCGGTATTTTTATAGAAACTTTATCACCCTTTTTCACCGGATTAAATTTCAAAAAATCCCTCCTTAGTGCACCTCTTGGGTACTCGAGGAATGTCTCCTCCAAATTTCAAATCTCTAGAACCACCCGTTTAGGCTGTGCGTTCTCTATAAGGGAGTCACGGTACCTACTGTTTTATTATGTATTGATTCATTCATTTATTGATTTGTAGAACTTTCAATGCATTCTTACAATTATACAAATTATAAAATTCATGAGATAGCATAATATTAAAAAAAACTGTTGAAGTGCAAGTCTGACTCGCGCATAAACGGTTCCGTACCTACTATTGTACTTTCGCTCTTCACTTTACTTGGTAAGTTAATATGTGCCTAGGCGCAATTGCAATCCTTATTATTGTCATCTGGAAACCTAGTCGATCTATCAAGTTTTTAATGGACTGTCAAATTACTTATCTAGTTGGTAGAGGTCTACTCTACGTATCACCTGTCTTATGTCTACAGCATCCATAAAAGAGAAAATAAATTAATAATAAACTAAATAAAAAACAACCGAGCACATGCAGTTTCTTTTAACAAATCCTAATATGCCAAAAGGATATAAAAAAACATCAGTAAAAAGTGTCAAACATTACGGATTTTCAATGTTATTTATTTGGAAGTCAAAAATTCTTAATGACCGTAATTCGTCAGGATCCTAAAATAGAAGAGAAACGTTCAAAACAAATCAGACGATTTATTTGTTTAACATAGGTAGGTACAATCGAGATCATAAATGTTATAAGTTATAAAAGAGGCAAAATGATTTGAGCGCTCTTACGACCTTGACAATGAAGTTGACAGTAAAATTTTGGACCACTTTGTCCGCGTTAGATATTTTTAATCTCGTAAGGACTTCGATTAAGTGTTTCACTATGTTGCACCAAAAATATATGCAAATCATAGATGCAGTCGATGTGGTGCAGCATGTACGAGTGTGTGCAAATTTAACATTAGTTGCGATCAGATAACGTTATTATCGAAGTCTGTGTGTACACATCATTGTGTGTATCCTTTACATACACTATCTCGTCACCAACGGTGTGGATGGTAGCTTTGCAACCGAGATTGTTGTGCGTGGCGCATCTCCAACGGGTCTTGTGCGCAGATCTGGTGTTCTGTCTGAACTTGTAACCGCCGTAAAATAGAACTTGGTTTCCTCTGGATGACACACAGAAGTTCGCACGTACAGCTTAAATGAAAACAATGATCATGATATTAGCGAAGGGCCTGTATTCGGGATTGGTCCAAATGATATAGAAGCTGATCAACTATTTAGATAACTATTATGTAGCTTTGGTTGGTCAAATTTTTTCAATGCAAACTCGCAAAAAAGATGATTCCAAAAAAGTGATAAAATTATAATCGATCGGTTTCAATATAACTTGAAAAGTGTCGATTTACGGTTTGGACGCTTAGTCATTATCTGCTGAGCACAGGGCGTCTATTCGGGAAGATCTAAGTGATACTGCAGCGACCCGTGAGCGAGACTCGCATCTCGCTCTTACGCATTACGCGTCGTGCGGAAGAGGGGGATGAGAAATCTCGCTCGCAAGTTTCTACAACATCACTTAACATTCCCGAATAGAGGCGAAAGGCCTGCGCCTAGTAAAAGGGACTGAGCATTAGTCACCACGCGGGCCCAGTGCGAATCGGCAATCGTTGAATTACTTCACAAATGTTTCTTCACGATGTTTTTCTTCGCTAAAATGCTAGTGAAATAAATTCCACCTATAAGTTCCGAAAACCTCAGAAATTGTGTTTCCCTCTGCTCGAGATAAGGGCCCGTTGGTAAATATGTACGTCAGATCAAATATTAATAAACCAGGCGCCTCATTCGGGAACGCTAAGTGATTCTGTAGCGACTCGTAAGCCAGATTTCTCATCTCGCTCTTACGCATTACGCGTCGTGCAGAAGAGTGGGATGAGAAATCTGCCTTATGAGTCGCTACAGAATCACTTAGCGTTCCCGAATGAGGCGCCAGTTCAGTTTTAAATATTCCAAACCAAAATTTTATCTCCCGTATCTATCTTAAATCCCAGCCTAACTAACGTTTAAAAAATCACCCTAAAAATATTTTAAATTTACCTTCAATTATTATAACTATTTAGTTATTTTTGCATATTCTGTGCTGCAATGAAAGAAATACTGTTCACCTTACAAGTAATAATAATTTCAATTAAGTTTTCCCTTTCGTTGAGGCGGTCAATGACGATACTTCAATAACAATTTATGTTTATTGTTTAGCAAATATCTAATAATGCCCTCAATCAAAAAGAAGACCAAAGCGTACAAACATTTCTGACTAGATCGAGTATTTAGTTGAAACTTACACAGTAAAACGACCATAAGATCAGAACACATAAAGTGTGCTATTAGCTAATTCGGAATGGTGCTCGTCTCATTCCGTTTTCATATCATATGCGTGCCCTTCACTTGCACTATTTCGTTGTCTACAGTGTAGAGTGCCGCCTTACAACCACGTTTTGTATGCGTGGTGCACCTCCATCTTTTCTTTAAAGACGCCATCCCCTCCCGCCCGCTTCCCGCCGTCCCTTTATCATACCGGAATGTGTATCCATTGTATTTAAGAACCTGATTTCCTCTAGATGATATAGCAAAGAAGGCTGAAATTTGAATAAAAATGTTAATACTTACACACAAAACTTATTAAAACTGGCTACGTCTCAAGTCACGAACTCGCACTGTGTCATTAAACGCCTTAATATATTAAAGTTGCATAAATAAATATTTAACGTAATATTTAATGTTCTATCTAAAATCATAAAACTTTAATAATGTGCAAGCATTTAATTTTGTGATATTTATGTACATCGACGAAGCATGTTATGAATGATTTCTTTTATGTTGTTTAAATAAATACTTACTTATTAATAATTGCTAGTCCCTAGATCTTTATATAAAAATCATTATTATTAAAATCATTGAGATATTCCTTAAACGCAAGCATTGAAACTTAGGACATCAATAATACAGTCGGCTAGAAGGCCCATTATAAAATAAGTTTTGTTCAGGTTTGTTCCGTCCAGAAGGTTGTCGTGGCTAGTTGTGCGTTGGTGGTGTGCTCATCCCGATAGTACACAATAGAATCATTAACGGTGTGCACCAGTGCCTTGCAGCCGAATCTCTCGTGCAACGCACAGCGCCACCGCACTTTGGGCCCGAAGGAGCTGTTCTGTCGGAACTTGCACCCGTCTACAAGGAGAATCCTCTTGCCCCTAGATGATGTCGAGTACATCGCAACGTAATCTGTGAACATTAGTTGTATAATACATAAGCTAATCACGATGAAAGTATCCATTTGTAAAGCAAATTCAAAATTAAATAGGTATGACATGACGGATAAATAAAAATGCTGCGATACAAAACATACATTCATATTGTATTACGAAATAGTGATTCAGTTCAGGTTAAGACTTAACCTCGAAGAGTTTAACTAAGATTTTGGCAGCCTAGGACTCTTTGGGTGAATTTGAAAGCAAGCAATTTGAAGAACATAATGTATTCGCACGTATTGAACGACTTATACAATACAGTTGCTAAGCGGCGAATTTTCTGATGTGAATAACCGTGTCATTTAATTATGTAGCTGTATAGTCTGTTAATTTTTGTGGGTTATTGTTTTGAGTAAAGTTATTGAATAAAGAAATAATTAAATATCACAGGAAATATGAAGGGGATACTCAACATTCATCATCATTTCAGCCGTAGGACATCCACTGCTGGACATAGGCCATAGGACATAGGCATAAGGGGATACTCACTAAACATTAATCAACAAGAGTAACCGATAACTTAAAATACAGGTAACATAAATGTAAGTACATATTATTGTACGAAAACAAGTTAAAACAAAGCATTTTACAGAATTTACGTTACGAAATAATTTAATTAAACAATTTTTATATAAACTAGATGGCGCCACAACTATAGCCTGCAAGGCATTCAATGCAATGTAATTAAATCATTTATTAGACAAAATGGCGACTAGTGCTTTTTTACACGTTGTTTCTGAAAACTACCAACTTTTCGAAGGAAACCATAATTTTTTGAACGAATCACAGACTCAATTTAAGAAATTCATTGATAGGTGGTGTTACAGAATCCGAGGTACATTTGATTGTATGATGTTTGATTGTCCTCTCGCTTTGTTCGTCCGTGGTTATACGGATACTCGGTCGACGGATGGACGACGGGAGGATGCGTATGCTCCGCCCGGACGGCCGACACGTTGTCGTCCACCATGACGACCCGCGCCCTGCAGCCCTTGGCGTAGTGCGTGGAGCACGCCCAGCGGGTCGTGCCGGTCCGTGACGACGTATAGTGCTTGTAGTACGTGAACCCCTTCAGTTTCAGCATCCTGTTACCTTTTTGCGATGTCACAAAACTCACTGTTGGCAGAAAATATGTTTTTTTAAATAAGGAAACTAAAATGTGTTCAGTACGTATAGTAGTTAATGAAATAAGTTCTAAAGAGCACATATGATTGATTGTCCGTTTTGTAATTATATAGTATAACATTGTAAGCGACGTTATTTTACGTCAGCGCCAGTTAATATAATACTATATTTAGCTGTTTGAAACTTGGCTTGTTTTCAACGCCTCACGCCAAATATGACGATAATTCTAACCGCATGTTTCATAAAATGTCTCCTTTTATTATATGAGATCCATATTATTAATATGGTACATGGAAAAAGCGTAAATCATGTAAATCAATTCTAATTCCATTTGCAATATATACGGACTACACATTTTACTTCTATTCTTTGGTATAAACATACTTCCTACACCTTAACAATCAAAACAAAGGGAAAGTATGATGGACGTTATATGAATATATGTTCGTTCCTTCAGTGTACCCGGCGGCCTTGCAGTTGAACCTGGAGTGGGTTGTACATCACCAGCGCACGCGCCGGTTAGACTCGTAGTTCTTTCGGAACCTAAAACCTCCCATCACCAGGACATCAGCACCACCTTTGCCCTTCTCCAAATGTGCCACTACAGCTGAAATCGAGCGTACCGCTATAAATTAAGCTTGAGGCAGCTAAAATTATCGACAAATAAGACCAAACACAATTCATACGTGTAAACGAGCCAGTATAGCCGTGACAATGGCTGATATACAACTCGGCCGAAACACCTGGCAAAATAATAATAAGATATTTCCCTAATATTTACTTTGTATCACATTAAGACCCTAACTAGGGAGTTAAAGATTTGACCTTTTGCTAATCGTATAATATGTAAATAGAGCCAGATTTCTTGCCTAAAGATGTATTTACAACGTCGATTGCAGACTTGTTACTGTGCACAAACGTGCGCAGCGTGGTCTTAGGGACTGAGTAAAGCTTCACCGCTTTCTTCAGACCCATTTTTTTCTCTCGCACCGCCTTCACCGCTTCGACCATCTTGATGGGGTCCCAGCACCTCCGCTTCGCCTTTCGCGGATCAATAATGTCAGCAAGGAAATCTGAAATATGAAGATATTTTAAAATCACATGAAATATGTATGCTTGAAATAAAAATAGCATTACTCACGATCTATTGTCAGGAACGGCCCGGCTCGTCACATGAAATATATATTTTCTAAAGTACACAACCCAAATTTACATTTCCCCCTGGTGATGATGTACTTTGAACACTAAAACATTGATTCCTTAATACATATATTTTATTTGTTTAACAGGTTCCTTGTCCTATGAGGCACATGTGCCTCATGGGGGGTTTTACAGGTACGTCCATAAGGCCCATGTGCCTCACGGCCAGTAATGTAGATGACGGAGTTGTTCTTTCGATGTATAATAAATGTTATTATATATTATATTAATATAATTTTTATTCATGAACCACATTAAGATAACCAATGAAATTACACAGGCCTGCGATGGCAAGCTAAATCTAAAATGCTTGATAAAAACAAGTGTGATACAAAAAATATGATGTATTTTCAATCAATCTTACTAAAGAAGTAAAAAAAATAGATGTGAAAAAAAGTAAAATTTCTTTCATACGAACCTTGTTTTCCAGAATTGTTTATATTAACATTTTTGTATGGCGTCTGAGTATGTTTAATTATAAACAAGTGCGACTTAAACTCGCGTGGAGAGGATTTCGTTCCGTACATGATTAGGTGAAATTTCCTATGTTACTTTAAATATCATAGACTTCTTACAGATTTTTCTGTAATCTACAGGTAAAGAACTATTTCCTGTATTTTTTTTTTCAAATTTTTAGGCCCAGAAATTTCGGAAATAAGTGTGGGGGTGGCATGGTAAATTTTCACCTATTGTCCTAAATAATTTTCAAACTATTTATTGAAAATATCCAAATAAATAAATATTTAAGATACTCACAATAAGCTCTTTCATTTGATATGTCACACAATATAGTTTGCATAACTTTCTTTTTTAATTTTCTAATTCACCCCCCAAAAGTGGCCCCCATTTAAAATTCATTTATTTACGTTATGCGTTCGTATTGCGGTCACCGAATTACATATGTATATCAAATTTCAACTCAATCAGTCTAATAGTTTCGTAGCAAATTGGCTGTGACAGATGAACAGACAGACAGACAGACAGACACACGAGTGACTTGAAACGTACCGGGTAAGATTAGCTTAGAAGAGTACAAAGTAAGTCAGTTTAGTAGGTTAGGTGGCAGCTGAGTGAACAAAAAAGACAAACTTTTTATAAGCAAAATATCTTAATGTATTAACTGTATAGAGTAAAATTGTACATAGATCTAACAATCATACGAGTATCAATGGATCCCGTTTCAGTTTCCATTAGATTATTTTACAAGAATATATATGTATATATAACTCCAATCAGACTCATAATCGATTAGTGTTTTGACTTTACATGAAAGAGAGCTTAGACACAACAATAATTTCGGAAGACAATGTGATTTCCATATAATTTTAAAAAATTGTCCAATAAATTGTTGTCCATTCAACATATTTAAGAATAAACTATGCTATCACAATAATTGCAAATGATCATCGTGATATAATTATTCCCTGCATTTTGCTATCATCTTGCAAACGTTTTATTCACGCCATATGCAAATAAATGTCAACAGCTATGAAATCGACAGGATTTTTGAGTGCGACTGTGGCAAAGTTAGACATGTCTGCCTTGCCTTTGTTATACCTCCTTTGTTATACCACCACCGACCGTCACTTCACTACTACACTTAGTTCCGTCTGCGATGTTTGATCGCATGGCTGTGCTCCTCGCTCGCGAACACGACCCTCGTCTCCACCGTGTGCACTCTTGCGGAACACTTCCTGACGACGCACCGCCACCTCATTTTACCCGTAAATCTTGATAGAGCGTGGGGCGTATACGTGTACCCGTTAAGGAGCAACCGCTTCCTTCCCTGACGATTTGTCAAAATTAGAACTGAAAATACATAAGTGAATGTGAAATAACTTTCAGGGGTTTCCGTTAAATGTCATAAAATAGGTGTCCTAAAGTATGAACTATCCTAATGTTACGATTATCCTACGGTATTTTCGCTGAAACCGTGCACTTTTTAGGATTTCTTAAATATCCAACTTGTAGATTAGGTTAGGTTAGGTTTGTTTTACTGCAAATTGCATTAGGACAACTGGAGTTTACTTGGGCGTCTATTCGGGAACGTCTAAGTGATACTGCAGCGACCTGCGAGCGAGACTCGCATCTCGCTCTTACGCATTACGCGTCGTGCGGAAGAGCGGGAGGAGAAATCTCGCTCGCGAGTCGCTACAACATCACTTAGCGTTCCCGAATAGAGGTGCTGGTCAAAACTAGTACTAGTAACACTGCCATACAAATCATTCATATCGTAGAAAGAAAAAGTGATTCAGTTCAGTTTAAGACCTTATTATGAATCGCATTAATCGCATAACAAGATCATGGTAGCCACCCTTAAACATTAGGGCGATCGAACTTTAGGACCATTACTTCTATGTCTCCCGTCGGCCCTGGATCCAATTGCACGTACTATTGAAATAGTGTAATAAATAGGTAAAGCACTTTTGCAGTCTGCCAATTCTGTTTTAGTAAAATTATTCTTAACGTCTGTGAATATTACGCCAATAGTCATGGACTTATGTACAATAGTAAAAAGTCAGTTTATGGTGTTCGAGGCGGGCAAGCAGCTACTGTATCTCCTAATAGTTTATATAACGTGCCTTTATAGGGTACAGAAATGTAAGTATATGGGGTCTTGCTTACCCCAGATTTAGAAGAAGATGCGCATCGGAAGAGCGGAGAGCGTTATCAATAAGAGCTAATATGACATCCCACAGGTTTGCTCGTTGCTCCACAGCTTATTGCACATCATTTTACACGAGCAGCCGAACCAATAAGACACAGCGCTCTCCGCGTTCAATATAACAACGCATTTAGGTTGCTGCTGCGGCTGCCCCGCTTTTGCAGCGCATCAGGGATGTTCGCGGAGGCGCGCGTAGACTGGCTTCTACGCCACCATGCGCAAGAGGTGTGCCTCCCTGGTGCGCCGAGCGAGGGCGAGCCGCAACAGCATCCTAGCCATGATCGTGGACAGGCTTGACACGCCCCTCACCACAGCAGTGACTGACGGGTGGACCACAGTAGAGGGATATTATGTAAGCACTAACACATAGTCTTTAAGTTGACTTTATCACTAACAAATATGAATCCCGTTATTTGAAATAAATGATGTATAGTTATTATTATTATTATCTATAGGAGTGTGACCGAGGGAGTGACGGCACTGTACGCTTTTCAATGTTTGTATTATTCTCTAAAATCAGTTTTTCAAAATCCGAAAATGCGTTTACAAGATTTAAACACCTTAAAAATCTAATGTTTTATTCATAAAATAACATATAAAGATATGATTAAAAACCAGATAAAGAAGTAAAAGAACATGTAACAATAAGCAAATGTCATAATAACTTGAGAAAATATGACACTTTAAGAGGGCACCGACCGTCCAGTGGCGCCCTCATCACTGTTATTGTGTTTTCTATTAAAGGAAAGTATTTTATTAAAATTGAAGCCGTATAAGTTGTTAAGCAACTTAATACACAACGTATATGCTATGTAATATAGCTTTGCAAAGTATAACCATCATCTAATCAATTTAACAGAAAAAAGCGGCCACTATTTTCTATTAAATTGATTAGATGATGGTTATACTTTGCAAAGCTATATTACATAGCATATACGTTGTGTATTAAGTTGCTTAACAACTTATACGGCTCCAATTTTAATAAAATACTTTCCTTTAATAGAAAACACAATAACAGTGATGAGGGCGCCACTGGACGGTCGGCGCCCTCTTAATGAAAGGATAAAGCGAGAATTCATTGCAACAGCCTAAAATATTCCTAAAGCTTATAAATTTACTAATCACAATCAGGAACTATAGAATCTAAAAAAAAATGTAAAAAAAAAACAGGTAGGTTCTCTTATATATGGTGTAGACGGCCGCTAAAGAATCATCACCCCTCAAGGGGTGAAGTGGCGGAGGCATTTAATAAATTAAGTATATTGGGACCATTAGGTTTGTCTGTTGCACTTTATATGTGCTAGTTTTAGATTTTTTTTAATCACTGAAACTGTTATTTTGACGTTGAAAAAGACTCACTATTTACTGTTGAGTTTCTTGCGGGGTTCCTTCTCAGCAGATGTAACCTTTTAAAGTGCTGGTAGGTTCAGACATGTGGGTAAAAGAGTCCGTATGGCCTACTTGGAAAATAATTATTTTGAATTTTAATATAATTCGGATTCGACGGAAAAACTTTTCACTTCTTTTATAACCCTTACAATCACGTTCAAGTGCTTAAAATAGGCGATTACGATATTAATATCGATTAATACTAGACATTATCACGATAATTTCAATCTATCCTGTTTTTTATAGAATACAAAATTATAATTTTGGATGCAATAAAAAGTTTAAGACTGCAGATATATTATGTAAATATTACGTTTCTTACATATAAGGTTACATATAAGCGTGATCAATTATATGAACAAATACAAACAGTTGTATCCAAAACAACACGAGTAAAATGTTAAAGCGGGCCTACGTAATGGTCATTATATTATGTTTTCTATACTTTTCATAATAAATAAATCATCTTCAATAATCTACATACATATATCAATAAATTCAACTATTTTAAACTACTGTCGTATTTTTAACCTATTCGTGTTACTAAATAATAACTCATAATCATCTTGTTTTATTAAAGCTGCTACTGTAGCTGCTAGTATAGGTAGTTCCTAGAAGCCCTGACGGGGTGGGTGTGGGTGTTGTTGATGGAGACGATCTGCTGGTGCCGGGTGACCACGAAGGCTTTGCAACCCTTGGGTCTGTCCGTGGAGCAGTACCAGCGCTTGCAGATAGCGTGGCGATAGTGGTTGGGAAGGACGAACGTGTAGCCTGCGCAGGAGAGACGCAATTGGCCCTTTTGCGATCTTCCGATGTTTACTGAAAATATTAACTATTGAATACAAGCGAAATACTGCAGTTGAAGAAGCTTAGTAGGTATTATAAAAGCAACCTAAAGCTCTTCAAGATAAATCTGCATAGCTGAACTTAACCACAAAATGAAAATGTAAGAACTAATCGACTGAGCGAGCGAAGCGCCTCCGTTTCAGCTTGGGCAAAAATGCTTTCGTATGTCCAGCGGATGTCTGTCAATTTCTGGTCTGTCTATTTGTTCTCGTCTACAGGTCGCATTTCTCCACCGATTCTCGTGACATTTTGTGAGCAGGTTTGATAATTATATAGATTTTTATGTCGATTCAGTTTTCCGAAATTTTTCAAAATGGCGGAGAAATGGGAGTTTTTGCAATTACTTATTTGCGGTATTGGTAAACTGACACGACCTATGTCGATGTATCGGGATATCAGTTTTCCAACGGCAAAGTTAAGTTTGTTGCGAGGTCTACAGCTCACAGAGCCACTAGTTAATAAATGTTTAATTATATTTCCTGATGTTTCGCGTGAGTATTTCAGCAATGGGCTTTTGTGGCAGGTAAAAATTGTACTGGGCCTTGCCATTACTATTTAATAGTTCTTTCTTAATTAATTAAGACTGGAAACTGAGCGGAATCGTCAGGCAAAATAATAACGAGGTATTTTTACCTACCTTTGTTAGCTTCCATCGCGTTAAGATCTTAACCAAACTTATTAATAATGTATTATAGATGTATTTAATTCCTTTATAAAAAATAGCCTCCTCTGCTGCACTGGGAGTGAAGAAATAGCATTTAATGCATGCAGATGCTTATCATCCTGGCATGTCGTAAAAGTCGACTAAGGAACGGGTCCTCTCCAACATGGTGGACTATCTGTATGGGCGATGGGCTGATCACCTGTCACCATACGGTTCATCATACCATCTTAGGACTAATTAATCAAACGTGGCCACAAGTAGTCTTGTGGCTCTGCCCACCCCATTAGGGATTTCGGGCGTGATGCTATGTATGTATGTATGTATGTATGTATAAAAAATATGATTGTTTTTTAATAATGCCTTAAAATATAACCTTAACTAGTGGAGCCGCCAGAGTTTCGCTTGCGGTATTTTCCATACAATCTTTATCACCCCTTTTCTCCCCTTTAGGGATTGAAATACAAAAAATCCCTCCTTAGTGCACCTCTAAGGTACTCGAGAAATTTCTCCTCCAAATTTCAAACCTCTAGGACCACCCGTTTAGGCTGTGCGTTGTCTATAAGTGGGTCACGGTCCTGTTTTATAAATAAATAATAAATAAATAAAATAAAATATCTTTATTTTCAGACAGCTAAGTCCATAGGTTGTTAGTATACAATATAAACTTAAAAACTATATTAGAGTACCTACTTATATTTAAATTTAAATTGGTCGATCACCGAGCCACACGCTTGACGTGCAACTCAGTAAACCGCCCTAGCAGAGCGCTGTCCTGCCTCCCCGCTACAACCCGCAGAAGGCTGTTGGGACTATCCTTCACTCGGCGGATGAGGGCAGCAACTTTTTAGCGCACCAGTGCAAAAAAGTCGTCTGTTTGCTCATTGGTAAACATGCCAGAAGCACTGCAGCGAGGTGGAAATCCCAACAAAAACCTAAATACATTATTATACAGTACTCGCTGTATGATTTTTGGGTGTAGCTAGCCCATAGACTGCTAGTGTAAAACGTTTGACAGTATGCCTTAAAAAGTGTGACTTTGACATCAGCTGTGCACCCAGCAAATCTACGCGCTAGCGTTTATATGTAGGTCTTGATGATGATAAAATAATAAGCAATAGCATAGCAACTGCAATCTGGCGCCTTGAAGGGTTCTCATAGGGTCTTATATTGTTGAGTTTGATCACGCACACTAAATACCGTACCGATTGAGGTTTAATGATTATGATCATTCAACACAGACAGGACTGCTTTCCCCCGCACGACCACTACAGCAGGGCATTTATTCCGCTTCATCCTTGAGCAATGCCATCGCCGCATACTGTTCCCGTTCATATTTGGCTTTGCACACCAGTAGAAGTGGTCTTTGAAGCACAGTCGATAGTTACCGTTACTCGTTGCAAGAAATACAGCTGTAACATAAGTAGCAAGTAACATCAACTTTTAATTTACTTTGATTACGCTTTTCTTTGTCGAAACTAAAAAACAAATGTAACTTTCACACTATATTAAAGCTCCTTTTTAATTCAAGCCGGATACAAAATGGAACAGCGGTTCAGGACAGGGGGAAGGGGGGTAATTTTTTTTTGAAAAAAAAAAAACATTTCACGTAAGTAATTGACGTTCCCAACATTGGGACCCATCCATTCTTCACTTAAAATAATGTCAAAGTGAAATTATACTCAATGACTATATTGATAGAGGACAGACCTTTCTCAAAATTTTATTTACAATACAAATTCAAAATTCACAATCCATGCCAGACCTTACTGAGCAAATTGACACATCTAACATTTTGCTTTTTTTTAGCTTATATAATTATTTTAAAACAGATTTCAACTTTGAAATTATGTGTAAACATAAATTTCGATCTGACAAAGATTAAATTCGTTAGTCCCTTTAAAAATACCTTCTTGAATTGGCATGGAACACCGTTTCCAGAGTATTAAAAACAGTAGTTATCATTTTGTACAGGCTACCGGTACAGGTAACATCTTTATTACTTACTAAAGTATACACAAATATTAGAAAGTACACATTGTTTGGGGGACTTCAAACAGATCTTTGAATTACTTCGCGGATTCGCTTCGCTTCACCGAAATGCTCGTGGTAAATATGAAAGTTAATTCCGCACGTGAGATCCGAAAATAACAGAGGTGCGAGTTGAGATTCCAATCCGCGACCCTTTGCACGAGAGCGTGTTCTTAATTTTACGAAACGAGCACAGTTCCTTTTGCTGGTGGCAGTAAATGGCCATCACGCACGTCAAACGACTTTAGTGATTATGTTTGTAAGATTCAACCAAAACAACTCTGCCCGAGGTCAGAACCTTGGCCTGGCATCGCCGCCCTCTCTTCCGTCTGTTGCAGAGCCAGCGGCACTCGGTATTGGTCACGAAGTCACCGTGGATGCAGCTGAAAGTGTTTCCCTTGTGGACCAGCTCCCAGTCATCGCTGCTGTTTAGCAAGAAAATTGGCTCTGAACTGACAGTTGTAGGCAGATTTCGCACTATAAACGCAAATACAGATTAAACATTACAAATATTACTTTAGCTCTAAGCGATGAAATAATTTTCTAAATAGATAAAAAGGTCTCTGCTTGGCCTGTTGGTGACCGGTAGAGAATGCCATTAGGCATTAAGTCGCCATTTGTACTTTGTGCAATAAATCTTAAATAAATAAAGGTGAAATACTTTTACGGTAGCTAATAGGGATTAGACAAATAACATGACACAAATAAATATATATATTCAAGAATGTGATCACATGTAGTCTAGTTCTCGATTAAACAAATAAAAATGGAAATACGGTAAAATCAATAAATCCCAGTCATGGTTTAATTAAAAGTAACTTACATTATTATTGTAAATTGTAATTTTTTCAATCCATTTATTTTTAAACTGGAAACCCAGAAAAATATATTTCCCGTACTTGTAAAATCGAATGATGACGAAATGACGACAAAGATTCAACAGATTAATGTGTATGATCGCCATTGTACGCCACAATTTGTCCAAAAACCATTTTCACAGACGCACGACATTTTTTGCTGATTCTCTTTGAACAGTACCATACCGACTTCTCGTGTATTTTCTTGCAGTTAGTAGAATAAGACTCTTTCCCAATCATGAGGAGATAGCCGCCGGAGCGAAGTGGAACCAACTGATAACCTAGAAATAAATTTAAAATCAACTCATTTTACACTGGTTTAAAAAAAACTTATATAAAAGGGAATAGGTGGACGGCAAGCCGACGGAAAGTAGATATCGTAAAAGTTAACGTATGTACATATGACCAAATCAAGAAGGTATATATATAACTAAATAACAAATAAGTGACTAAATAAAAAGAAGAAAATCGATTTACACATCATCACACAATTAGGTACATTTTGTTTATGCCTGGCTCATAAATTGAATAATACCCCAGATTCACCACTCCACTTCCTTTCCTCCTAGGAATTCGCTTTCATACAGCAATAACAATAGTTAGTCTGCTGCAGATACAGTATAAAAACTTAAAATATTGCAACATAGGATGTACATTTTTGGCAATCGCGATATCCATCCCACCAAAAACATTTAAATGTAAAATGTTACCAAGACGAGACCATATGGCTCGCACTGTTAAAAAGTTATCAGATCTCATGAAGAGCCAAGCTTCTAACTCTACACGCCCTAACTCTACAAGCCCTAACTACACAAACTCTACACCCTAGTAAAAATATGTGGCTTGGCCGTTTCGCTACCGTCACATGGGCGTTAGCTGAAAAATTCACTCTTCATTACTTTTCTGTTATGCAATAGATGTTCTTGTAGTAACGAAACGACCTAGCCACATATTTTGACTAAGGTGTAGAGTTGTTAAGTTTGGGCTTGTAGAGTTAGAGCGTGTAGAGTTAGAAGCTTGGCTCTTCATGAGGTCTGATAACTTTTTTACAGTGCGAGCCATTATGGTCTCGTCTTGGCAATATTTTACACGAAAATGTTTTTTGTGAGATTTCACTTCTTTTTGTAAGTGGCTTATGACAATATTTTCTAATTTGTAATCAGAAATCTGTGTAGTAGTATAAGGGTGGGGGGTGATTTACTGAAAACCCTGAAATATATATGTTATATTATGTTATGTTATGTGTTCCTATCAAACCGCGTGGTGAAAGTGTGGAACAGTTTGCCGGAGACAGTGATAAGTGCACCCTCAGTTAACTCTTTTAAAAATAGACTTGATAAACATTTTAAATTAAAAAACACAAGTGGACACTGATTATGCACGTATCAGCTATAAGCTGCCTGTGCACAAAATCTATAAAATCTATAATATTATTTATGACAAGAAGTCCCTATATACCATACCAAATTTCAGCTTTCTAGGACTTCAGGAAGTACCCTAAGAATTTTGATGATCAATAAAATCAATGATTCAGTGACGAAACCGGTTTTTTTTTACATATCATTTAAATCTAAACTATAAGACATATGCAATTGAAACTTTATATGTTTAATAAATCCACTATTGACATTATATCTCGAGAATTTTGTTTTATCTGGTATAATCCAAACTCAAGTTATGAGGGTTCAATAAACGACGAAGCGCTTCGAAAAAAGGTAGACAGTAGTGCCCTTGCGCTTTGTTTGGCTCGTCTTGGCGATGCGAGAAGATGCATCAAGAAACTAAATAAATTATTATAAACTTCTGTAAATTTTAAGGTGAAAAGAAACAATGTTTATTAGAGTAGAGGGAGTGCTAGCGGCTTAACACATTTTTTATCTCAAAATAGAATTCCGCTGTTTCCATTGTTTTATCCTTAATTTTCTTAATGATGACGTGAATAAATCCACCAGGATGTCCAGGCTTTCAAGAGTAAGCATATATCATGTGGCTACTATAGAAAAAATACTCTGCTCAATGCGAGTGATCGCCACGAATCCCGATGACGCTTCCTCCATACACACTGACAGAAGCTCGACACTCTTTCCTTATTCGTTTAGAGCAGTACCACGTACTCCGATGAGACAGATTTGTAGCTTTTGATGAGTATGTGTTGTCACCGATACGTAAAAGATACCTTCCACTGTTTAGTGGTATGAACTCGTAATCTGTAATAAAGAGACCTCTTCGTAAATAACAAACTATTCGATTAGTATACAAAATAAATACAGCAGCAGACAACAAGGTCCAACCCTAACCAAAAACTGATTTTTTAGATACTAAGAATAGATAATGTACTTTTTATCTTGGTCTATTGAGTTTTCAGTCTTAAATCAACAAAAATACAACGAGCATGAAATGTTTCCTTATGCGTTAAACATTTTATTGAATTACCTACATTAACCAATAAAGTTAAGATATATTATATACGCTGCCTCAGACCCAAAAATTTCACTGTTGAATGTCAACAAGTACTTATTTATATTTAACAACAAAAATAAGAAGGCACAGTTGTGTTTTGAAATTGTCTCCATATTTTTACCTCTAAATAGAGGTAGCTCCTTACAACAAAATATAAGAATGTAATAAAAGTCAAAGCAAAACTGTCAAGGGGTAAACGGCTGGTGTGAAACATGATTATGGTCGTCATGCACGCTGATGATGTCATTGTTCCAGCTGATGACATGGGCGTAGCAGCCTTCTCGCCGGTTCCGGCAGTACCACCGTATCCTCTGCCGGTCTCGCCGCTTGCAGTAAAATATGTTGTTCCTAAACCTCATCACGGTCTTTCCTGTGATCAAACCTTTGGGAATAAAGATTATTCGTTATTTGAAGCGTCCTTGTACGCGGTATTATACTTACGTAAACTAAATTAAAATACTTATAACACGCGAATACAACTGAATAAACAGTTATTTTAAATTTTGATGCAAAAATAAATAAATATTTTACAAATCGTATTTATTTCATAAGCCCAATCTTAATTGGTAAGGCAAATATTTTTTAATAAAACAATATACTTTCACCAATGGTGAACATAATATGCAATTCAAAACGTTAATAAAAATAAGCTTTCCCAAAGACAAAATAAAATATAATCTAAACAATAAGAAGAAATTAATTAATTGCAAGAAAACTAAGTTAATTTTTCAACTCTTACCTATAGAAATGAACTTCGTTGGAGAACTCCTTCTAAGTTTTTCAAATGTGATCTGACATAGCACTCTTCACAGAAAGTTATAACCGAACTCAAAGTGTCATTGCAAACCACTTGCTTATAGTCTTTCGACCCAGAGGTAGTTCGGGCCAGAAATAATCGAGACCTATATAGGGTTGTGGCACTAAACCCGCAGCGATCGTGACATGAAGAATTTAAAGTATTAGAATTATGGTTGTCTGATTTCGCACATGCTTCCTAAAAACTTCGTAAGATTTTTTGTTTGTGATGTTTTAATTTACCAATTTTACGGATTTCAGAGACTACAGTTCTTTTTTGCATGTTTTGTATTTCAGACCCTTGTATCTTTCAAGAGGGTCCTAGATGACAGATAAGAAATAGGTATTCGAGCACTATCGGTCTAGTGTCATACCCTAGTCGTATAGGTCTCTATCCGAATTCATAAACTACAGTTTTGTATCTCTGGGACGACAGACTATTATATTATTATTCAATTTAATTTGGTTTGATTATTATTCAACATGGTCCAAGTAATTAGGAACGACTACTAGTTAATGTTCGTATGTGTGATCATCTTAAAATTTTGCAATATTGAAACCGGTTGGTTTCGATATCACTATATGGAGATGTGAAATAGGCCTTGATTATTTTATTTTCAATTGCCAGAATCAAGGTCCACCAAGAAACTCACTGCGGATAAAATATGCTTTTTTTTGCACTATAAATTAAATGTCGAAGAAGTGACAAAACATGTTATAAGTTAAACGAATTCATTTGATGTATGCAACTAGTTTTAAGTAAAATAATTCATGCTAAATTTTGACATACTGCCCGTCATGTATACAATATTTTGCTGGCGGATGTGTATGTTTGTTCTCAACGCCCTTGATAGCAAAATTTTCGTCTAACTTCAGCTTAGCATTGCATCCTCTGCAGTTGTGCGTGGAACAGTACCAATTAAAGTACTTTGTTTTTTTGCATTGCTGCTTGCAGTAGTACGTGTATTCCTTGAACATAATTAAGTGCTTCCCTGTGTAGCGTGACTTAGCCAATAGAATAACTGGAAAAAAATAAAAAAACGTTAGAAAACGGTTGCGTTAATTGTGACCGCGTAGATGCCAACATGCCCCTGGCCCACAGAGTACTGAGGTTTACGCATCGGCCGCAATATCAGTCAGGTGGATGGCGTAGGAAACGGCTTAAAAATTACACTTTAGTAAAATCTACAGGCAAAAGAGCGCTGGCGGTGGGGGCTGCGCAGTAGTCGATTTACCGGCCAAATTGGTGGTATGAGGTGAAGCGCGACGGAGGGGATAGTCTGTGCCGTCGCGCTATTGGTTCTTTCAGTCCACCGTTCGTTCCCGCTCAGGGACTATGTTTCGATCGCTCGCAAAGTACAGTCACGCACGTTTCTTTGCACGATGGTTTTGCATAAAAAGGAAAGAAAAATTGTTTACAATGTTTATTGTTTTATGAAGAGAGGAGCTGATAGTGGTGTAGTAAATAATTTAAAACAATTTATAAAACGAACTGCAGAGGCAACGAAAACGTCATGTCATGTCTCGTCTGTCTCGAAAAAAGAGCGCTGTCGGCCATATAATATGAATGGCCACCAGCGCTCTTTTTAACCGACTTAAAAAAGGAGGAGTTTTTCTATTCACCTGTATTATTTAATATGTATATATTTTTTAATGTTTATTACTTATTACTTCATAACTACGACTTTTGAGAACCGATTTTGTTTTTTTTTTTTAATTATAAGACTCCTGCCTCCAGTTTGGGCCCGTTAAGGTAAAAATTGGAGTCTGATGATGGGATCTATTTTTATCCAAACATACCGTTTTTGCCATCCTCTAAGATAACTGATGTATTTGCATTATATATATATACATATTGGCACGTGTGTCTATTGCATACGATTTATGGTGCAATGCTGGGAAGCCACCGCTTGTGGTGGCTGAATAGTCCGATGCGATTATTTGCATTAGAGCAGCATTATTTTAGTCAAGCGGGCTGAACCTGACTCTCCAGTGTTTTCTCTATACTTACTACATTTTATAGTTTTTTTTTTATAAAACTGCAACTAAGTTGTTATTCAACAACCTGTTGTATTTTTAATAGTCTTAATAATTATAGTAAAAAACATTTGTCATTCGCGTTAATGACGATGATTCTGATACTGACTTAAATGGTAGTGGCTCAAGTGATGACGACAATAACGATGAAGTTGTCTCTGCTAGCACCAACACCGCGTCGTCATCTGCATCCCATGTGATCCCCGACGACTTGATGGAAGGTGTGTCACCATTAGATTAAGTTTTTTTTTATTTTGTTAATCGTGATTTCGAAATAATCATATTTTTTTCTGAAGTAACCATTTTTTATCCCAAGGTAGCTATTGAAGTGCCTCTATTATTCTACAAATCATAACACTTCTAATATTAAACAATAGACAAGCACTTTCGCGCGCGACTGTACACATGCGCAGACACATCCCCTCCACTGCCACCCAGCGCTCTTTTTCCTGTAGACGAGATATACCTACACAACAAAAATTGTTAAAATAAAGTGTTATTAGTAATTAAATTTATTTCATTTAAACTGGATGTCCCAGGTTTGTCGCTGCTAAACTCTGTAATGCTTTGCCTTTTCAAATAAAGTCCCTAATACTCAATAAATTTCCGGTGTCTCAGAAAAAGTATGAAGTTGATAAGTTTCCCTATAATATGAACGAATACTTTTTAAAATTAGTGTTTAATTCAATCTTCATAACGTTATTATTATACTTGCTCATAAGAAAGCGATTTTAATTTTAAATCTAATGTTAATGATACCTTTTTATTTATATTGTTCTACTATAATGTTATTCTACACCTAATTAGTAAAATTGTATTGTTTCAGTATGAATATCATAAATGAATGCTAAATAGCAGTACCATCTTTATGTAAGAACATACAATTTATGGCGAAATAAATGAAATGAAATGGTAAGAATGTTAATCTAGAAAAAGACCAAATGTGCAGTAACACATCTAAAATAGACTTAACTTTTAAGTCCAACATTGTAATAAAAATTACGCAAGAGATCCAAAATTGCTATCTAATCGATATGACTCCTCAAAAGTATTTGCGTTGTACTTATTAAGTTTCATATAAATCCCGTTTTGGATGGCGAACTTCGTCTTCGGATGGTTGTGGAAGAGGAACGCCTTGAAGACGACGAAGTCCGTGGTCATGTTGAAGCGTGCCTTGCACAGCTTTCCTTTCGTGCAGCGCCAGGAGCGAGCCGCGCAACCTTGGAAGTCGCAATAGTATGTGAATCCGTCCAAAATTGCCATTTCTTTGCCATGTCGAGTTCTTACCATGAGCACTTAAAAGAAAAACAAGATTACTACGTATTAGCTTTCGTTAGGAGTTAGCAAAAAGAAAGCTTATGCATGGTGTGCTACCCTTTAATGCTTCCTTGTTTGGCAACGCAAGCGCGAGGGACGCAAATATACGCGAAAATTACAACAATACTATGATAGCCTCTCTTACAACTGCATCGCCTACACACTCGGTGAGATTTAAGATTCGATATATCAATGGGGTGTCTTCTTTGATACTTTATTTGCCAGCAACCTTAATAAAAATAGTGATATGGCAAATGAATGTGAGAAGCAGACAGTTTTCGTAAACGCTCCGTCTGCTTGACTGTGGTATGCTAGAGACGCACCGCAACGCGCACGGCTCGAGCAAGCAGGTATGACTACAGACATGTGAGTCTGATCCTGCCTCGAAACTCGGCTTACGAAGAAGTTTTCAGAGACCATGTTTTGGTGGAAAACACGGAAGTCAGAGGTGGAATACACACACAACAGGTAAAAATTAAAATAAACGTAAGTTGATGCTCAATTTTACTTAAACTAAAGATATAACATGTGTAATGCCGTAATTACTGTACTGCAATTCAAATTCATTTTAGAAATTATATAATACTTAAAATTGCAGTAGCCTAGAGGTAACCAAAACCGGTATACATAGTTTTTTGAACTTCAATTAAGAAAATATAAAATTTTAATTATACACTATTGGGCGATTTTAGTCCACGGATTGACGCAATTCAGAACCCAATTATACAGGGAGAATGATGGTGATAGGAGCTCAATTAGCGTTCAAACATCAGGCGAATAAGTTATCATTTCCATGTAGTACAGAAATATCATGAAAAAATGCACAAAACAGTACAACCTTAAGTTTGTTGTTATGAAAATTATTATGTTAAGCATGGCGAGGTACGCCCACGTCCGGTTTTCTTGGAAGAGTAGTAGTAGTTTCTTGAATAAACTCTCCATTTTTTGCGAGCTTGTTGTTTTTCACGCTCTGTCATTTCCGATACTAACTTAAGTTGCCCTTTCCTTTTCCTCATTAAATATTTCTGCTTCTCTTTTTCTTTTAGAACTGCTAGTCTCACGGGATCATTTTTAATTGCATTCAATCTTAGCTTCTCAGCTATCCTTTTCTTCTCTAATATTTCCTCTCTAGTTTTTTTTCTTTTTGGTCTTCTCATTTTTCCTGCAAGAATTAGATAAGTCCACTGAACCGCTATAATATTTAAAAGTATATTACTAATATATTTGCTAAGTCAAATGATAATATACCTATATAAAAGTAAAGCCAAATCAACAATTTCCAATGATTAGGTATTGTTATTATAATGTTGTTATATTCGTGTAAATTAAATACAAAAAGTTAAGTGACAATAACCAAAACTTATTCCAAGAACGTTTTGAAAAGTAAGAACTATTGAATGACCTTGTTTTGTAAATTAATAGAAATATTAATAGAAAAAAGCGTCAAGTACACTGTTAATCATGTGATACATTGAATAGGTAGGTACGTCTAATTCGGCGTTAAGTAAATTAACACATTATGAAGGATATATACCTAATTGACTCACTACCGATTAATTGATAACATATTTGATGTTTCTAGTTAATTTAATAAACAAAACCAGTAATTGTTCCTTTTTATCTTTACTTTCTTTCTTACTTTTCAAAAATTTATGTCGGCGTTCGTTTGGACATTTGGTTAAAATAGATTTATTAACGAATGTTATGTAATTATAGTTATAATATAGCTTCATTGTATTCGTTACAACCCAATGACAACAGAATTTTGTCAATTGCTCATCGACATTTGTAAAATATTGCTATCAGAATGCAAGGACTGTTAACTGTCAAGTTCTGATTTTAACCTGAGGCTTTCTACAGAAAATAAGTTGCTTAAGTTAATTGGCCCTTGCTTTGCCAGCATAGTTTTAATTTTCATTAATATTTTAACAAAAAAGGGACGAATATAAAGCCCTCCTCCTATTTTGAAGACGAACAAAAATCACAACCCTACCATTATCACTATAAATGAATAACTATTTTGTAATTAAACCAATCTATTCAACCACCAAAAAAAATCCAAATAATTATATTTTAACATAGATCCCATTCCTAATACAAAACGAAGGTGGAGGATGTTGGTGGTCGAGATGGACTCTAAAAATTTCCATCTTCCTCGACAAATTGAACCGCGACTTGCAACGAGAACTCGTACAGCGCCAGATGTCCGCGCTGAACCCTCGGAAGCCGCAGTAGAAGGAGTAGCCGCGGAGCAACGCCACACTTTTGCCAGCAAGGTTTGAAACCAATCTCACTAAAACAAACACCTTTGGGGTTAGCTCTATTTTCAAATGCGTATTTTCATGGTTTAAAGAACTGTCATGAACATCAGCGCACATCATTATTCATTGGCGAAAATTGTCCTGGGTAAATTGTATCGTAATATGTAACTTAAGGAACAATAAAACACAAAAAAACATACTGCATAACCTCTAAAAAGAAAGAAACAATAAACTGATTGTCTCAAATAGCAGTCAGTGAATCTCCATGAAATCATATAATAGCTATTTGAAGTAACGTACCGCTATTTCCATATAGACCACACAAGCACGGCAGAACCATTTCCTTTTAAATTCATTAAACATATATTACTAGTGGCTCTGTGAGCTGTAGAGCTCACGAGTATATGTTTTTTTTTATCCGCCGCGCGCGCATACGAAAGCAGTTTTACCGAAGCTGAAACGCGCGAACGAAGCGTCTCGTTCACGCTTCGCGCTTCGTGCTGGCTCAGTCAAAAACAGTACCTATACACAAACTTAACTAAGAAGTTTTACCGTAGGTATACCGCTGATTTGAAATTGCAAATCGTATTATGTCATTATTATACTTTTTTTTATACCCACGCGTGTTTCGTTATTATGATTAGGGACCGTTCCCATAGAAAAAAATTGTGCAGGGGCAAGTGATTCAGCCACTTTAAATACAGTGTGTTGTGTATGTTGTGTAGTGAGAGTACTGAACTGTGAGGTATAAGTAAGTAGTTAATAAATAGGAATGGCAGTGATAAAGAATTAATAATCTAGTTTTGCAATTTATCTATAATTTTTTTCTTTGTTTTTAAATGTTATTGCAGTAGGGTTTTTTGGTTTTTATAAAAAAGAAAAACATCATTTGAGTTTGTGTTATGCTTTATATGAAGCGTTCGGGTAGCAAGAAATGATTCCAAATTTAGATATTTCACATATTTGTATTTAGAAAGTAGGTACGTATTGTAGTTATAAGTATAAATAACAACACCTTTTTAGAATGCTCTCGTCAAGGTCTTTCATTTGATATCGATAATGCATCGGTGGAAAAATATGAAGAAACAAAATGTCTTCCAGCATCCGCCATATTGGATTTCAGGTAACGTCATATAATCCTATGTCTCCAAAACATTTTGCCCAGTCTAAGTAATTTTAGCTCTAGGTGGTGTGGTAACTAATTGAATGATCCACATCCACACTCGTGAAAACATTAACCTCATTTTTGCTCCACTGCAGTCGGGTAAGAAAATTACGATTAAGAATACTAACGATTTTTTAAGTGTTAAGGTGTTTTAATTTTATTAAATTTAATAAAACTGACTAACCTTTAAACTTTATACAGACAATTGCGACGCCACGAACTTCACAGATAGTGAAACCAAGGTGTCTGAAAGGAAACATTGAATTTGACGGCTGTTTGATATATTAACATTTGTAATTAGGTAACTAACAAATCAATGTATTACACTTTGGAGTGGAGAAAACAAATTACCTTTTTTTTATATAGTTATAATTTTTCTCAACAAGTTTACCTATTCATTTTACTTGCACTTCCATGTATATTTAGAAGATGGTCTTTTCTTAACTTAATTTAAGTAACTTAACTTTACGTTTTGACAAGAATTCCATTTCTAATTATAAACCTAGGCGGAGCGTGGCCATGCTCCAGGTTCTCGCGGAACATTGTGAAGTCCTTGGTCATGTGGAACCGGGCCTTGCAACTCCCACCCCGTGTACATTTCCAGACATCCTTCCCCAGCCACTTGCGCTCGCGGTAGAACGTGAAACCGTCGAACAGCAGGATGTCTTTACCGACTGGATTTTTTAATATTTGCACTATCAATACAAAAAAGCGGTTATAAACAAGAAATAAAGGAACGAATGTGTACTACTACTATACTAAAGGACTATCTAATTTAATCCAACAGGTTTATTCGTTTCTACGCGTTTTACAAACTCCACCACTCACTATTAAGACTATGTGCTAAAAAGGGTGTCTCAAGAAATAAAGCATAATATGTAGGCAATTCGTTTATTAGGAAAATATAAAAAGAACATATAAATAACATGTACAAACAAAATAAACAGAAATTAAATATGGTACAATGCTTACTTCACTCAAAAATCTAAAAACTTCAGGTCTTCACTCGAAAAACTTTAGTTGAATTCCCTCGCTATTGAGTCAAGTAGGCGCTTCATCGAGTGTCGCTGCCCCGGTCTCTTCACCATCGCTCTGATATTAATTGACAATAAAGCATAACAATATACTTAAAATAATGTGACCCCTAAATTTTTATAAGTATGCCATTTCGCAAATGAAAGTTAGGTTGGGGATGATCATGCTCCAAATTGGATTTGTTTATGGCAAAGTTCTTTGTGAGGTGGAAGCGTGCTTTACATGTTTTGCCTCTTGTGCACCGCCACACGCCTTTGTCGAACGTTTTGTATTCACAATAATAAGTGAACCCCTGGAAGATGACTATTTCTTTGCCAACCATATTATGTACTAACTGCACTGTAAAAGAGAAAGTACAAGTAAAACTTATTGATAAAGAGATTGAACGATAACATTTTGTCGTACAGTTTTTACTTTAACACAACCTGCTGCGTCAAGGCCTGCTAGAAGCACGAATAAAGATTTTGAGAAGAGGGGATTGGGAAAAGGACAAATGTGCGTTTGAACGATTTCAAAATATTCTAATCTACCAAAAAAGTTTAAGATAAGTTCGCTTAAAATCTCATAAGATAAGTAAGAAAGATAAGATGCATGGATGGTTTCAGCATGAGGTGTATTAAGGTTAATTAAGATTGCGCGACGCGATGTAAAAATCTGAACAAATATTTACATTACACCTCACCTAACGTAACGGTATCTTAAAATCGAATAACTTTTTATATACAAACGTATATGAAAATACTTGATTATACGTAATTAGCATTAAAAAAGGTTTTTACACTCCTAGTTTAACATACAAGCCATTTCGCAAGCAGAAGTTTGGTGGCGGATGAGCATGTTCCAGATTAGATCTAAACATCACCAAACTCTTCGTGAGGTGGAAGCGAGCCTTGCACTTCCTTCCCATGGTGCATCGCCACACGTCCTTGCTTGATGTTTTGTAGTCACAGTAATAAGTGAACTTCTGGAAGATGATCAGCTCTTTTCCAGCCGTATTACGAACGAAATGAACTGTAAATTAAATTTTTTAAATAAAAGTTTTTGATATAAAATGAGTAAATAAAAAACAAAACCACATATGCACACTCCTAACTGCCTGCTATCCTAACACTTGGTGATAGAGGTTGCCAGGACATAGGCCCTGCTAGACTTTTCTTAGCGTTGTTCTAGCGTCTCTGCGTTGTGTAATTTACACATACATTTTGATTTCAATCATGTAACACAACCAGTGTGTGACGCATAGAATATGCATAAAGCTTACGAGAATCATATCCCTTCCAACGTTGCTTAACAAATGATTTATTGATTAATTATGAAGTAATTTAACACTGTTTATATTATGAAGATCGTTCCAAGCTTCTAAAAAATAATAGCTGATCAACAATCACAATCTTATATAAATACCATTCCGGATATGAAATCTTGGTGGTGTGTGGTGATGCCAAAAGAAATCTCTTGATATCTGTTTGTCATTGTCGAGATGAAACCGAGATTTGCACATACGCGATCTGCATCGGCAGATGAGTTTGTCTGGCCGCCTGCATTCACAATAGTATGCAAACCCTTTGTAGATTATAACTTCCTTACCAGCTTCATTGAGAAATACCTGTGCTGGAAAATAAAAGAAAGGCTTAAGAGCACGCAGAACACCTTCCGTCATTGTTGACAATACCAAATAACATCAGTTAAACACAAAATACATACATATATATCATCACGCCCGAAATCCCTAATGGGGTGGGCAGAGCCACAAGACTACTTGTGGCCACTTTCGATTTATTAGTCCTAAGATGGTATGTTGAACCGTATGGTGACAGGTGATCAGCCCATCGCCCATACAGATAGTCCACCATGTTGGAGAGGAGTTGTTGTCCCTTAGTCGACTTTTACGACATGCCAGGATGATAAGCATCTGCACGCGTTCTATGCTATTTCTTCACTCCCAGTGCAGCAGAGGAAAAAATAAAGCGGCAGATTCATGTTATTTCGTTTTTTATAACGTTTAAGTATAGCCATGTGAGCTCGGGTGTCAGTAGAGCGTTTTTCTCGATAGGTAACTTAAATATTAGAAAAAAAAAATTGAATAACAATCGTATCATGAAAACATGATTTCAATGTATTTTTAAATTGTCTTTGCGTGATCATGCGTTAAGGCGTGCGAATTAAATACGAACGAAAGTTGCAGCGTCCTTGAACTATCTTGGGTAGACTAAGTAACAGTTTATAAAAAGCACAGATATAGTTTTTTTTTACTTAAAATGACGAAAAACACTTCACGCAGGATTTTACAACTACTTTTGTCGCTAAATATGAAAGATAAAGTTAACAATAGACGTGTGGAATACATTGAATGAACACGTTTTGATCTTTGAAATGGAACAATAACAAGAACATTGCAGTCTTTATACACTAAATAAATACATTAAAAACCTTACCTTTTTCTAAACAGACTATGTATAATATTTATATCATATTAGTATAAAGGCACAAGGTTTAAGAACTACTCTATATTGGTTGACTGGGTTCAACTAAGTATTGTTCCGTGAGCCAGCAACAGATTTTCATGACCAATTTCCTCCCGGAAGATAACTCGTAAAATGCTTCAGAGAAAGAAATGCGGTTCCGTGGATAGGTCGAGCAACGACAACCTCCGAAGCAAGTAGTTTTTTTAGTCATTCCCAGAAATATATTTAATTAAAAAAAAGTCAGCTGACTAGTAAGTAGTGGATTATATGTCAGCTTTCATGTTCTGGTGAACAGCTGACTTTTAATTCACCACTTTATAGCCAGCCGATTTTTTTTCTCCAACGTAATGCTTAGCTTTAATCTGATAAATTTTCAATCGGGAGGGAATGATTAAAACAATCTATCTTGTTTTTCTACCTGCTTGGAACATTGAACGAGTTAACGCCCGAGAGGAAATAATTGACGAAATTTGTACCTGGCTCCGTGGACTATATGGTTTACATTTTTTTTATGAAGGACTGGGCATGCGTTTGACCCTAATCTCACATAACGTCCCTAGTGTCATAAAGACACAACTTAAACAATATTACAACCGACAAATAACAGCAGATATAAGTATTTAAGATTATTATACAAACTATACCTTAGGTCTATCGGCGCTCCTGCGTATTTATTTTACGACCCTACGTGAAGACTATAGCTAAACAATAGTGAAAAGTTGGTTTCAAGAGCTTTTTCATCATTTTAAGAAAAACAAACGATATCAATAAGGTTTGAACTAAATAGACATTTATATAAGATATATTTTAAAAGCTATTCTAGGTACTTAAGTAGCTAAAAAGAGCGCAATATACGCTCTAAAATATAATAATTATTAAAAGAAAACTATGATTATTTTGCTCATAATTATATTCTTACTGTTACCAACGTCATTTTAGTTACAACCACTAACTGTCCATAGTATTAATGTATTAATATTAATACAATGTATATTAAAGTATTAATTCAAAATAAATAGTACGCTTGATTAACTTCTAAGATGATTATCTAACATGTATTTGAAAGTTTAGATCTTAATAAACATTCCGTCGCGTATTATGAAAGGGTGTGGCGCGTGCATGTGTTGCAGGCGCGCGCGCAGCATCTGCAGGTCCCGCGTGAGGTGAAAGCGCGCCTTGCAGGGCCGCCCCTTGGTGCAGGCCCACACGTCCTTCACCGCCCCCTGGATGATGCAGTAGTACGAGTACCCGTTCACTATCGCTAGCTGCTTTCCTGATTTGTTACGCAATATACGCACTGAAACAAGACGAACATATTAGACGTGAAAGTTATCGTGCCGGCATTAACTAGTTAATTTGTTTTTCAAGTTAAGGGACCAAAATGCCGTTTATTAGTATCTTCTGTTACGGTACCGTAACAATACGATTTTCCAGCTGGAGTAAGAAAATTCCTTTATTGAAGTATAGAAGAATAGCCCATTGTTGTGTTGAAACAATGAAATATATGAACTTATTTTATATTAAATTTATAAAAAAGTGTCACTGGCAAAGCAGATATTAGCTAAAAGTTGCTAATCAGCTTACGGCTAGGGATTATAAAGATCAGTGCGAATTTTAAAAAATTAAAATTTTAAAAATGTACAGATATATTATTATGATTTAACATTTGGTCTGACGGACTTTTATAAAACCCAGCCTTAGGGTTCTTTATCTAATAAAATGCCAAAAAGATTTTCTTAATTGGAGTTACTTAGTTTATTAACATTGCGTTTTATCAAGAAACTTTCTTAACTAGCACCAAACTCGGCCTACAAATATAAGTTGCATAGAAAAAAACCTTATCTAACTTAACTAAAAAAGTTATGTTAAAACCATAGGTACTATGTCCTGAAATACTATATTCACTAACCAAGTTTAGAAAGGCTTCCACACACCGAAACGCGGAACGGAAGCGGAGCGGGTCGCAGCCGCGGATTGGTGTCAAAAGGCTACCATTTTAGTTCCTGTAACTGCTTAAGCGGGCCCGCTTCCGACCAGCTCCGCGGTGTATGAAAGCCTTTAAAATTATCCACATACATTGTATGAATAAAATTTTACAGCGAGATAAAACATTTTGAATGTTTATTAACCCTAAAAATGCCGCGACGACGAGATATGATGAGTTACTTAAAAGTTCTTCATTGGACCATGTTCAATAACGCGTAAGCTCTTAATTTTAACTTAATTCTATAATTTACCTACATCTATTGGCATGTACAAACCTAATCTAATAATCCGCAATGATATTATTCCCTAAATACTGGCAGTATATCCACATTAAATGCTCATTATTTGTGCCAAACACTCAAATTCAAATTATAATATACGAATAATTCATCATCACATCATCTTTAGCCTATATACTTCCCACTGCTGGGCACAAGTCTCCTCCTATAATGAGAGGGACTTGACAGTAGTCCCCATGCGATTCCAGTACGGGATTTGAGACTTAAAAATAGTTAAAGTGTATTTAGCATGGAAATCGCTTATGAGGTCTGCCACGCTTCCATCTTGAGTTGTAAGCCAAACAACCACTCTGTGGGTTACCAAGTTACTTGGCCCACAACTCATGCGGCAGCCCAGTCGCAATTCAGCTTGGCCGCCTGTTGAACTACATCAACTATTTGAGTCTTGGATCGCTGGGTGGTGTGGATACGATCCATTAATCTAACACCCAAAATGCTGCGCTCCATAGCTCGCTGTCAAACTCCGAGCTAGAACTTCTGTGATTGCATTTGAGCCCAAATCTGATCCCCAGTAGGTGAGAACCGCAAGAATGCACATTGCCATCGTCATCAGGTGT
Source organism: Tortricodes alternella (assembly GCA_947859335.1). Lineage (NCBI taxonomy): Eukaryota > Metazoa > Arthropoda > Insecta > Lepidoptera > Tortricidae > Tortricodes > Tortricodes alternella. The sequence goes on along the minus strand of OX401980.1, from coordinate 12,703,750 downwards.
TTCAAGCGCGTAAGCAATAGCGGGATGAATTAGACTCGTTTTTAAAGTACTGGCCGGAGACGGAGCTAAACATCGCAAATACTGGAAGGAATAGGGGAGGCCTATGCCCAGCAGTAAGACACAACAGGCTCATAATAATAACATGGGGACAAATAATGAAATGGAAATACTTATCTCCTCCTGTTGCCTCATTGATTTGAGTACTTCAATACCTTATAATCTGCTTTAAAGCAGGAAAACTCTATGTTAATTAAAACGAATTATAATCTACAACTCTTTAGGCCGTATTCACAACCTCCACTTAAGTATTTGATCCGAGACTACATTGTTACATATCCCTCAACCAGCTTCAAGGATGAATTTTAATAGCCTATGAGAATTCGGCCATTTTTATTTTTTGTTTCCGAAACACCAACATATACGAAAGGTAATAATAATACCTCATCCAAGTTTAAAATACGTTCCGTCACGTATCACAAATTGAGGGGGACTATGGTTGTGGTCGAGGTTAGCGTTGAAGATGTCAGCCTCCTTGGTCATGTGGAAACGGCTGCGACAGCACTTGCTGTTGGTGCATCGCCAGATGTCTTTATGGCTGCCTTGGAGAGCCATGTAGAAGCTGTAGCCCCCAACAATGGTCAAGGGTTTTCCTGATTTGTTGACGACGAATTCCACTATAACAGAAAAACTGTTATTAGATGTGTTGATGTAAAGGAATCGGTGATATGCAAAGCATTCGGAAACTTGTCATTGTTGATAACTGTTTCTGATAATTTATTTAATTTTATCCTATATAAGTAAAAGTCTAAGATTAAAATATTATACTGAACTGTCGAAACGCGTTATATCTTAATTAGTGGTGAAGCACAATATTAAGGTACTGGACATATCTTATCGATATACCTATGTCAATGCGATCAGTGACAATGAGGTTGGTAAAATGTAGTATTAAAAGAGAACTAAGGCTCATAATAAGCTTATTCAGCTTTCATATCAGCTTGTGTGCTACTTGGGAAGCATTCACCTACTCCTTCACACCTTCATAGGTATACCTTGATGTTGCTTTCTGCAATTTATTTATTGAATCTTTATTGCACAGTAAGAAACTTTGAGAACAAAAGGTAGACCTGCCTTGAAGCATTCTCTGTCTATTAAGTATATGATCCTCTGATTTCTTCTGGGGAAAATCTGTGTGTATGGATGTACGGTGTGTCTAGGTGCAGATGCGACCATTGCAATAACTTAGACAATTAAACGTTAGTAAATATTTTTAAATTTCAATTAGTACTCTCGACTTATGCAGTAATAATCCTTTTATTTTAAGGAAATAACTTCTTCAGAACTTCAGCAGCAGCAACAAGACTACTACAGCAGAACATAACTCATGACTATATTTTAATAAACAATCCATCACGAATCAAAAATTTTGGAGGTGCGTGACAATGAGTTAGTTGCGTTTTAAACACCACGCCATCAGGGGAGAGGTGGATTCGCGCCGTGCAATACCCGCCGTGTGTGCAGCGCCAAATCTTCTTCCACTCTCTTGACTTGGGCGCGTTGCAATAGAAGGTGAAGCCTTTATATATAGCCAATTGCTTCCCAGAGCGGTTGTATACCATGTCAACTGAAATGACAGAATTAAACTAGTGAACGCTTTGACAATTTTGATCGTTTTGATAATCCAAACTGATGACTAAGAAATATAGATGAAAAAAACCAAAAACCAGCTTTTGTCGCTCCAAAAGTACAAAAGACCCTCAGCCCAAATTTGAAGGATTTAATAGCATTAAAGAGTTCCACTATCCACCTGTTGGCTTCATGATCAGATCAGCTTGATGGTATCAAATTATCGTATTGTCATCCGAATTACAAACACTTCCAAAGTTTCAAATTGATTCAACAATTAGAATTAGATTTATTTACATACTTAGTTTGTTAGTTACCTGCAAGTAAAGCTAATAAAAGAGTGTTCAAAAGAGACCAGTACTCCAAGATATAATTGCTAAATTTTAATATACACCCCGTCATGAATTATAAATTTTGGAGGTGCGTGAGAGTGAATTAGTTGGGATTTGAAGACCATTCCTTCGGGAGACACGTGGATGCGAGCTGCGCAAGTGCCGCAGTTTGTGCAGCGCCATACCTTCTTCCATCCTGTTGACGTGGGCGCATTGCAATAGAACGTGAAGCCTTTATATACTGCCAGTTGCTTCCCAGAGCGGTTGCGTACCATATTAACTGAAATAACAGTATCTAGCTATAGGTTGACTGCTTAAATGAGTCTTCGCCCGCGCGGCACAGGGGCGCGGGGGCACGGCGACAAAGGGGACCGAGAGAGGTGCGGGTGGCGTGAAATGAATGAAAACAAAAATGCGCCTGCCGCCCGCACCTCTCTCGGTCCCCTTTGTCGCCATGCCCCCGCGCCCCTGTGCCGCGCGGGCGAAAAATCATTTAAGCGGTCAACCTATAGAGAACATTTTGACAACCTTGATCGTTTTTGCAATCCAAATTGTACAAGCATTTACTAACTGGTTTTCAAAAAAAAAAAAAAAGAGACCAGTACTCTAAGATTTAATTACTAATTTTTAATATACACCCCATCACGAATTATAAATTTTGGAGGTTGGTGAGAGTGAAATAGTTGCGATTTGAAGACCACTCCATCAGGAGACACATGGATGCGAGCCGCGCAAGTGCCGCTGTTTGTGCAGCGCCAAATCTTCTTCCACCCTGTTGACGTGGGCGCGTTGAAATAGAACGTGAAACCTTTATATACAGCCAACTGCTTCCCGGAGAGGTTGCGTACCATTTTAACTGAAATGATAAGACCAAGCTCGAGAATGCTTTGACTATTTTGGTCGTTTTGGAAATCCAAATTGCACGAGGACTTATTAACTGATTTCCAAATAAAAAAAGAGACCACTACTCCAAGATTTAATTAACCCTCCCAGTGGGTTCACTATATCAAATACCTAAATCATTTATCATTTATTATTATCTAGTGATATGATCGAATCCCTAAATCGGTTTAGTGAAAAGAGAAAATCGACTAATAATGACAACTCGTATTCCTATTTCCTTAAGTAATCAAATCCCTAAACAGTTTTAACAGCACATATCTGCAACAACTCTACAAGGTACGTAAAATAGGTTCAGATTTGTATTGCGGCTGGGCTGAAGTCCCAAACAACGCGTAAAAAGTAAAACGAAGCGGAGCTCTATCAACTCTGACGCGTTTCCTCTTTTCAATGACGTGGTGTAGGGATTTCATCAAATCACTAGATTTGCGTAGGGAAATATTTGAGTTATTATTTTACCATCAGGCGTGAGGTAATCATTTCCCTTAGGGTTTTGATGAAATCCCCATTTTTATCATATCCCTGCAACACTAAGTAATCATTTGCATTTGATCGTCGATTAAATATATATAAATATCCGTCAACCAGCTGTTAATGTATACTTATGTATAAGTGTAAGGTGTATGCTTTCATTTATGTAGGGGTAGTTGACTTTTATTGATTTTAACAGTTTTCAGTCTTTGGGTAACACCATCGATATCCGCACCGGGTTACACACATCTTAGCTAGCCGCGCCACGGGCCTAACTTAAGGTAAATTCCATTTCTGACGATGTACTGGAACGCTTCATGGCTGTGCTTAAAGTTGGCGTTGTATATTTGACCGTCGTTGGAGGCGATGAACCGGGCCCGGCACTGCGCGCCCCGGGTGCACCGCCAGGTCTTGGCAGCGCAGCCTACCTTGTTGCAGTAAAACGTGAAGCCATCGACGAGAGCCAGCTGCTTGTTCGTAGCGTTGCGAACGTAATGGACTGTAACAACATTTTAGTTAGACGAATGCCACATTTTTGCAATAAAATTTCAAATTGCAATGACTGATAATGAAGTTTTGGTTTGCTGTGAGTGTGACTTTAGAACTGTTATGTAATTTTTACATCACTGAGTGGCATCGTTGTCGCATTAGTCTAATGGTTTCCGTTTTGTAACTGATGGTACTTGATGTCTTTGAACTGGTTAGATTAAAGTATCTCAGCACTTATGATAACCAGTCATGACTGACATGAGGTAAAAATATACATATATATGTAATTGATCATCTCCCTTACGGTGAAATCCCCATTTTCATCATATCCCTACAACATATAAGTAATCAGGCCTTTGATAGCTGGTCCCGTTTTGGACATACAGATCGAACAAAAGTCTAAGATCAACTAATTAGGGCATCAATGTGTGGGTATTTAGGTTCCCAGGTCTAAAAGTTTTAGATATTATATTATTTGCCAGAATTAATGCCATACCAAAACATAATCTGTAAATATTCGTTCTTTCTTTCTCCTGCCATTGCTGAGCTAGAGATCTCTGACAAACGGACGGTCGGACCTCGTAGGCTCGGTATGATGGTTCCATTGATCCCTTCGGGTACGGAAAGCTAATTATGTACAATTATTATTTATATTCATACAAACTAGTGGTGTGTGCATACTAGTGACTAGGTTAACTGGCGAAATTCATAAAATTCACTCTAGCATTTGATCGTCGATTAAATAAATAAATATCGATCAACCAGTTGTCAATCTTTATGTACATAAAGGTGTAATTAGTGAAAGATGTATGCTTTCATTTATTTACGGGTAATTAATATTTATTAATTTTAACAGTTTTCATTCTTGTGGTGACACCATCGATATCTGCACCGGGTTCCACACATGCTAGCTAGCCGCGCCCCTGGCCCATCTTAAAGTAAATTCCATTTTTGACGATGTACTGGAACGCTTCGTGGGTGTGCTGGAGGTTGGCCTTGTATATTCGACCGTCCTTGGAGGCCATGAACCGGGCCCGGCACTGCGCGCCCCGGGTGCACCGCCAGGTCTTGGCGGTGCAGCTTACCTTGTCGCAGTAAAACGTGAAGCCATCGACGAGAGCCAGCTGCTTGCTCGTAGCGTTGCGAACATATTGGACTGTAACAACATTTTAGTTAGACGTATGCCACATTTGTACAGTAAAATTTCAAATTGCGATGACTGATAATGGCGTTTTGGTTTTAACATGTAGTAGGTACATCACACGTTTCGACATCCACATTTTTACATCTCTGAGTGGCAGGGCCGGCTTAACCATGTCGGGCCCGTAGGCAATGCAATTCACGGGTGCCCTTTACACTTTTCTAACTTGTAAAAAATATTTTTTTTCTTCCACAATGCAATATTGCAATATTGGTAATTACGTTATTTTTTTTACTACATTATGAAGGTATGCCGTCACCTTAAACAATGAAACAAAATGGTGCGCAGGGCCCCTAGCCGATGCGGGGCCTTAAGCAAATACCAAGGCTTTAATGGCTATGGCTTTAAATAATTTAGGCGCTGAGTAGCATAGTTGGGTCATACACATCCCCTCTTTTTCCCGAACGTTAAGGACCCTGAGGCCTCATTTTTTTGTTTGGACTAGATCCGCATGTAAGGCATGAGGCATAGTTTTGGCCTGCATAAAGAAAACGTACAATTGGACAGTCGTTTTCGTTAACTTTTGGTCACAGGAGGAACAATTTTTGTTTCTAGAAGTGTGTATTACCCAGTTGTCGCATTCGACCGATCGTTTTCCGTATTGTAAATGATGGTACTCGATGTCCAGAACACATATTAGTATACTCTTGATACTCTTGGACAACTATGTCCTTGTAACTTTACATTTTAATGTTCAATATTTATTTTTATACAAAAAAAAATCACAAAACTGACACCTTCGAGACTTTAATCACATTTATTTCATAAACTTCACATTTTCGTTAATTGTTTAGATTCTGATATATATTCCGTTACGTATAATAAATTTTGGAGGTGGATGATTGTGTTTTAGGTCGATTCTTATTATCATTCTCTCTTTGGTCGCCGCGATTTTGGCTGTGCAGTTTTTGTGAGTGAAAGTGCAGCACCACGTGTCAGTCTTCCCTTTGCTCTTGTTCTTGTGGCAGTAGAAACTGTAGCCGTCGACGAGGAGTAAGTCATTGCCGCGATTGTTGCGAACCCATAACACTGAAAAACGAATACAATGTTTAAATCATATGAATGCATTGTACTGTTAGACAATTTGATGTAACACACATTTTCAAGAATTTTTAATATCGATTGCCTGAATTTAAAAGGCAAAAATACATTTCACATTTTAAATGTCGTTAAACATAGCAAATAATGTATAAAACGTACATTAGACGCTACTCTCTCTTTTGCGCGTGCACTTCTTATGGCAGTGTGTGTAATTACCGTTGGGATATCGATATAAAAAAGATGGCGTATATTGCTCATTTATTTATCATAAGCCTCGCGCTGAATAAACTGAATAATAAATGAATGAAGCAATAGTACGCCATCTCTTTTTCATATATATGTATACATAAAAGTGAGACATGTCACTTCGTAAAAATAATAAAATATACCGTCACACATGTTCTTAGTTAAAGAAATCGTTTAAGATAAATGTTAACGGATTTTCCGTTACAAGGTGAATCCAAAAAAAACGCGTTAATTTAAAAATATATGTAATTTTTCACTAAACAGGGTTTATTAATATCATTTAATTTTTACTACTTAATTATATTTTCAAAAGATCTTACATATTCTACCTACAAAGAATAATTGCACTTAGAAAATTGGCAATATTACAACAATTACAATGTTTCATTTTAAATTACAGGAATAACATGATTAAACAAATAATACCTAATGTAAAGTAGCAGTTGGGGACTTCGAATAGCTATTATATTTTATTGGGTTACAACCAAAAATTAGATTAATGATAAGGTATTGTCACCTAGTTAAATTCCTAGCTTAGGTGAATATAACTAGGGACAAAAATTTATTAAGAGATCGAGGTTAAATAGCAATTTATTATCAGTCACTATGAGATAATTTTGATTAAAGACAATTAAGATTAAGGATAGTTTAGATTTAAGAAAGTTAGGTTGAGTATAGTTTAGATGTAAGAGTCGGTCCGAAGCCTAAATTTTAGTTTGTTCGTCTATAAGAGGGAGGCTGGTGTTCCTTCTGCTATGCCGCCCGTCCCTCGGTTGTTTGTGTTGCGTGACAGCGTCGATGTATGCGCCGGAGTAGTGGCAGCACGTCAAGTTTTAATAGAAGCGACCGGTGGTAGGCAGCGGACCGGCTAGATGACATGTGTGAAATCCGGGATAGTGTTCCAAACGTGGATGAGTCCAACCCTTAGGTTGTGTCCAAATTGGGATTAACGAAAACTGAATTTTGAAATTTACGCATATTTTGCAAATAAACTGATGATTACAGTTTAATAAGAACCCCGTTCCTGATAATGAATTTCGGCGGGGGGTGATTGTGGTTCAGTCGGATCCTAAATATCTCTCTACTCGTGGTTGCACCGATCCTGGCTTTGCAGGGTCCAATGGTGCAGACCCAGAATTGGTTCTGACCCTTGCTTGAATGCTTGTGGAGGTAAAAGGTGTACCCGTTGAAGACCAACACCTCCTTGCCTCTGCTATTGTGAATCCATAAGACTAAAAATAACAAATAGCTTGAATGAGTTGAATAAAATCTTCACTTTTACTAGCACATGTGTAGATTTTTTTTTTTAATACAATTAACATTTCTTCTTTGTCGAATTATGCTGAATAAACTATATTATTGATTTATTTATTTAATTAAATTCATATTCGACCTACAGTAGGCACCAACACGTCGAACAGAGAACAGTGATGTTGTGTGATAAGCTCACACAATATCAATAATACAGTTTATTCAGAATAATTCTATTCTACAATGTGTCTAAAGAACGAAAAGATTTATTCATTCTAGATACTGTGATATCAAAAGATGTACATATAACTTTTTGTAACTGGTTAGGTGCTGGCGAAATTCCTAATGTCATCATTCATTTTAATTGTTGAAATTTAAGTCATTAAAAATAAAGGAACGAACAAGCAGCGTAGTTGAAAGGTAATCGCTTGAAGCTGGGCACTCAACAAATAACTTGTGTGATTTTGCTGTCAACTAAATATTGTTATGAAAGAAACAGTTTTCATTTAGCTGTAACAAAATACGTTCCCATTATATGAATATTCATATTTATTACCGTTCGTGTTCAGATGTGTAACGAGAGGCCCGGGCAAACCAAACGCGTTTGCGGCGCGTTGCGTTTCTAACGCGGGCCCGCGCGATCTGTGGGGAAGCGGGGCGGATCTAACATGGCACACCAAAGTAGCCCGGGCCCGCCGCGGTCCCGCGCTACTTTCCTGTACCATGTTCAATTCGCCTTGCCGTTTTATGCGCCGCAAACGAGTTTGGTTTGCCCGGGCCTTAAAGATCTATAACGCCGGATTAGAAAAAGTATTCTTGAGGCATCCATGAACACACTTTTATTTAGATTGGCGATGTTGTCTTTATGAATGAGTCTTTAGATAGATAGATAGGTAGATAGAAAATTTATTAGTAGTAACCGTACATTGACAACAAAGATACCTATACAGAAATTTACCAAATAAAATTACCTATATTCATAATTTAAACAATAAAGTACAAAACTATTACACTAATACTACACATTACACTGATTACTAATACCTACTACCCACTATAATACACTATTTATATACCCGGACTAAACTTTTTTGTTAAACCTTTCCGATAAAAAGAAAATCTGTAGTAATGTGATATTCGGGTATTTGTTACTTCGGAATATAGATTAGATAACTTCAAAAATGAAATAACAAGCGCCTTTTGGTTAAGCGCCTGTCACCCGCACTCATCGACTCCACTTGCCGCTTACCAACAGGTGGAAGAGGAGTCAAATGTTGTGCACCAATAAAAATAAAAATAAAGGAATGAGTTGCTACATATTATTATTATTCGGGCTTTTGCAAATTCTGTATAAAGTCGGGGAAGTGATATTATCAGTACTAATTTCTATGAAGCAGGAGACACCCGTCCAAAAGTGAACACGACGTCTTTCGGCTGAAAAGATGATGATGGTGAAGCAAGGAAAAACTTGGGTTAAGTTTTCATTGATTAAAATTATGTATTTAAGAGACATCAGGCTACATGGCCCAGCACATGGTTAAATTGTTTTATTTTATGCCAAACACTTAAAGACATACAGATTATTATATACACATTTGTAACAACTAATTGATTTTTTAAATTTGTAAAATCCTGCATGAGGGCTAATTACATTTTCCTCTTTAGGTCCAAATTATATACGTATTCTTTGGTACCACTTCTAAAAATACGAAAATAACTATTCTATGTTGTACAGAATCCCCTTAGTTGTTTAATTAAAACAGCTATTAACATTTGTGGTTTTTATAAACCAACCAGCGACACACGCTGAAGCTTCAAAGCTTCTACATAGTATCATAGTATCACGCCCGAAATCCCTAATGGGGTGGGTAGAGCCACAAGACTACTTGTGGTCTCGTTCGATTAATTAGTCCTAAGATGGTATGATGAACCATATGGTGACAGGTGATCAGCCCATCGCCCATACAGATAGTCCACCATGTTGGAGAGGAGTTGTTGTCCCTTAGTCGACTTTTACGACATGCCAGGATGATAAGCATCTGCACGCATTCTATGCTATTTCTGCACTCCCAGTGCAGCAGAAGAGGTCAAAGCTTCTAAAGACTTCATTATCGTTTCACCGGCTTCACCACTATTATTTCTTTAATTTTAGAATACGTTTTCAGATTTCGTGATGGGTCAATAGTATTTTACGGTTTATTTATTTATTTAATTGTAAAAGATGTACATTTTAATTAGGTGTTGCAGTGTCGATAAGTCAGACCATGACGCCCTGCGAGAGCACACAATAATATCTTACACTAATAAGTACTTAACAATTTACAGGTTTTTACAGGAAATCCTTGATTCTATAGAGATGTCAATACTGTTTATAAATATGAATAATTAACATTAATATTAAAATTTAAATAAAGCGATTAATAAATAATGAAGATTAAAATTAAAAATACATTTTAAAAATAAATTAAAAAAGTCAATTACTAATAATTTAAATTAATTTCACTTAAAATATTTTAATGTCTCATCATTAAAGAAGTCTTTAACGGAGTAATAGCTTTAATCAATTTACATTTTTTTCAATTTATTCTTAAACCTATTATATATAACGATTAAAATTTAATAAAAACACCATCGCGTATTATGTGTCTGAGAGGCTGGTGCGAGTGATCGGTGCTCATTCGGAATATTTGTCCTTCTTTGGTCGTGTGGATCCGCGCCTTGCAGTAGCGATCGGTGGTGCAGCACCAGACGTTAGCACAACGTGATCTGCCGCTTAAACTCTTGTGGCAGTAGAAGCTAAAGCCGTTCACAACTAGCAAGTCATTGCCACGCTTGTTTCGCGCCCACGTCACTGAAAAAGAAATTCAGTCTATCGATTTACTTCATCTCGATTATAGTTTTTTTGCGTTGATACACTTTTAAGTCAATATTACTAAACCGAATGTTTATTCGGTAACATCATTCTGGAATCAATACATATAAAACAATACCTTGACTCACTTAAAGACAACGCACAGCCGAAACGGGTGGTCCTAGACGTTTGAAATTTGGAGGAGCTAATCCTCGAGTAGCCTAGAGGTGTACTAAGGAGGATTTTTTTTGAAATTCCATTCCTATAGGGGTGAAAAGAGGTGATAAAATTTGTATGGAAAATACCGCGGGCGAAGCTGTGGCGGGTCCACTAGTAGTATACTATATTGCGAAATTTTGATAAGAGAAACGAACTATACTTGTGCGCAGACAAAGAAGCCATCTTGTAATAAGGATACTCAGTTTTACCATACGTGAAACAATAAATACAAGAAAAATATTTAAATCAAGGGACTTTATTTACAATATTTACGGCATTTATATTGGGTTCAATTTATTACATTTTAATTTAACCTCACTTTTTTTTTTTAACCTCCTAAGGCCCACGGTCCTGGATATAGTACAAATTGACTTTGTTATTCAGACCCAGCTCCTTCAACAGTTGTGTAGTTATATTGTCCCATGGTCCTACCAGTAGGATTTATTGAAAAACCCAACGTTTTATTTTCAAATTTCGCGCTAATCTTAACTGACATATCCGAATTTCTAAACAATTATATCTACCAATAGTACTTATTCCATCAAAATCTTATTGTCCACAAAGGTATCATAAAATGATAATCAACACGCCCCAAAAACTATTAAAGCTGTAAATGTACAGTAACAGTAAAAAAATATGTCCTAAGTACTTATTATTAGCTATTATTTATTTATTTATTTATTTAAACAAATTTGTGCCTTAACAGCTAAGGCCAAAACGGCACAAGCGTCCGAATGAGTATAAAAAATTAGTCCTACTGCGTCCGTAGCAACGTTGACACAAGGATAAGTTGGATCGTCTGATCTCTAAGTGCGTCTCTCTCACACTAGTGCCGGCGAAAGAGATAGTCACAGAGATAAACGGGTTTTACTTATCCCGTGTCTGGCATGCTAGGGCCGCTGATAGGACCATGGATCGCAATGACTTTGAGCTGTTTTTTTAACTTTGGGCCTTAGGCCTTACTTAACTATTAACAACGCGCAAACACATGTACGGGTGGTAGCCGTTCCACGTTCCAGTGTATTGAAGCCATAAATGTCACTCACATACATGTGTGGACTTGGCTAAATTATAACTCTACTAAGAGGTTGCACATTAAGGGGGCCCCGAGCATCCAGTGGCGCCCTCATCACTGCTATTGCGTTTTCTATGAAACTAAAGTATTTTATTAAAATCGGTGCCGTATAAGTTATGGCGCAACTTAATACACAATTTATATGATATGTAATATAGCTTTTTATTCATTACTTTTCTCCGTCTAAGATTTTAAGTAAAAAGTGGCCGCTTTTTACAGTGATGAGGTCGCAAATGGACGGTCGGCGCCCTATTAACAAGACTTCTTAATCTGGTCGCGGTAGTAACAAAATCGGTTTCAATAGTAGGAGATCTCTTAATTTTCAAGTAGGCATTTTATAATGAAAATAACGATAATAATTAGGTATGTCATTTAATTCAAAGAATATAAGACTAGTAATTATATGGAAAATACATATATACAAACTTATAAGTATGATTGAATCTTGCTTTCTTAATAATGTAGGACTTTTCATTTTATAAAGCATTATTATTAAACGTATTTGTTTCTGATGGCCGCTTAAAGTAACAACAATAAAATACCAATCGTTGACACGTTTAAATGAATTGTACTATAGTAGTTTATGCAACGGTTGCATAATGATAGGCCTTAAAACACTAGAGCGGTTTTCATGAAACGAGCCGATAGGCGAGTTTCATAATAAGATCGCACGTGTGTTTTAAGGCCAAATTATGCAGAGTTGCATACATAACTTTATCTACACACATATTATAAATCCTCCATGATGGGTTCAGAAATAATATTTTCTGGCAACAAGTTATTTGTTGCAATTGTGGCTGCATATTTCCGATATCCGGCGCATTTTCACATCACACACACTCCGAGAAGACTACTTACTATTCATATTTTCAACTAAAATGTAAATTACAAACAACTTTTTCTATTCAATTCAACAACAATTCTACTTTCATTCAGCAAAACACCAACATGGCGGCAATTCGATCCTCCGTCAAGACCATTTTTTTTTAATCATAGACAAGCGAATGAAGTCTCTATACTCATGTCACTCGAGATCAAATGTCCTTCGGTTTATATTAAAAAAACATACTGAATTGATGTTTCGTATCAATAACTGTTTAATATCTATGGATACTAGAATAGAGACCCACTTAAGTTTTGACAGCTGTTCCAAATTTAATCTCATTTCTTTACTAAAAACGATAAAGAAATAACATTGCAGCACTGGTTTTTCCTAATTAGTTGTCAAAATGGTGGTCATTTCCTGTGGTTTTTGATTAAACAATGGAGGTTTTATGATATGGGTGTAGATAAATATAATTAAACAGGTATAGAAGCACCTATTAGCTTAAAGGAATACATTGTCAGAATTCGTGATGGGTCAATGGTATTTTGCGTTTATAAATAACGATTAAAATTTTATAAAAACACCATCGCGTATTATATGCCTGAGCGTCGGGTGCGAGTGGTCGGTCCTCATTCGGAGGATTTCTCCTTCTTTGGTTGTGCGGATCCGGGCCTTGCAGTAGCGACCGGAGGTGCAACACCAGACGTTAGCAGTATGCGATTTAACGCTTGCACCCTTGTGACAGTAGAAGCTAAAGCCGTTTACAACTAACACGTCATTGCCACGCCTGTTTCGCGCCCACGTCACTGAAAACGGAATTCTGATTATCGATTTACTTCATCTCATTGTCATTTTTATGCATAAACTTTTATGTCAAAATTACAAAACCAAATAAAATAACATTTCTGTACAAATATGTTCTGGAATAGTATACTATATCGCGAAATTTTGATAAGAAAACGAAATATACCAGTACGCGGACGAATATGCCAGCTTGTAGGGAGGAAAGAAAGTGTTACCTACCTTATATGAAACAATAAATAAAGTAATATATTTAAAACGCGGGACCTATCAATGAGGCTTCAGGGCATATAATTTGGTTCAATTTATTATATTTCAATTTAACTTCACTATATTTATTTTTAACTATTAGCAACGCACAAACACAAGCATGGGTGGCAGCCGTTCCACGTTCCGGTGCAAGGAAGCCTTAAATGTCACATGTATGTATGGACATGGCTAAATTATAGCTCTACTAAGAGGTTGCACATTGACGAAACTTCTTAATCTGGTCGTGGTAGTAACAAAAACGGTTTCACTTGTTGGGGATCTCTTAATTTTTACGTAAATATTTTATAATGAAAATAACGATAATAATTATGTCATTTGATTCAAAGGATATTAAACTAATTATATCGACAAAATATTACTAATAAGTATGACTGAATCTTGCTTTCTTGTATTTATAATGTAGGACATTTCATTTTAAAGCATACTATTACTAAATGTTTTTGTTTCTGATGGCCAGTTAAAGTTACAACAATAAAATATTAAATTTTGATGTTTAAATGAATAGTAATAATATAATTCATACGGTATAGAAGCACCTATTAGCTTAAAGGAATACATTGTCAGAATTCGTGATGACTCAATGGTATTTTGCGGTTTATAAATAACGATTAAAATTTAATAAATACACCATCGCGTATTATATGCCTGAGAGGCAGGTGCGTGTGGTCTGTCATCATATTAACTATTTCTCCTTCTTTAGTCGTGCGGATCCGGGCCCTGCAGTGGCGACCGGTGGTGCAGTACCAGATGTTAGCAGTATGTGATTTAACGCTTGCACCCTTGTGGCAGTAGAAGCTAAAGCCGTTCACTACTAGCAAGTCATTGCCACGCTTGTTTCGCGCCCACGTCACTGAAAAAGGAATTCAGATTATCGATTTACTTCATCTTATTGTTATTTTTATGCATACACTTTTACGTCAAAATTACAAAAACTTATAAAATAACATTTCTGTAGAAATATTTTCTGGAATAGTATACTATATAGCGACATTTTGATAAGAGAAACGAAATAAACTTGTACGCAGACGAAGAAGCCAGCTTGTAGGAAGGATATAAAGGGTTACAATAAATGAAACAATAAATAAAGTAAAAATATTGGTAGCACGGGACCAATGAGGCTTTAGGGAATTTATATTGGGTTCAATTTATTAAATTTCAATTTAACCTCATTATATTTATTTTTGACAATTAGCAACGCGCAAACACAAGTATGTTGGAGATCTCTTAATTTTTAAGTAGGTATTTAATAATGACAATAACGGTAATAATTATGTCATTTAATTTAAATAATATTATACTAATTATATGGAAAAAATATTACTAATATGTATGACTTGATCTTGCTTTCTTTTATTTATAATGTAGGACTTTTCATTGTAAAGCATATTGTTATTGTTAGTAAATGTTTTTGTTTCTGATAGCCACTTAAAGTAACAACAATTAAATACTAAATGTTGACATGTTAAAATAAATTGTACTAATATAATTAATAAAGTATAGAAGCAACTATTAGCTTAGAGGAATCCATTGTTAGAATTCGTGATGACTAAATGGTATTTTTCGGTTTATAAAATAACGATTAAAACTTAATAAAAACACCATCGCGTATCATATGCCTGAGAGGCGGGTGCGTGTGGTCTGTCATCATTCGAAATATTTCTCCTTCTTTGGTCGTGTGGATCCGGGCCTTGCAGTAGCGATTAGTGGTGCAGCGCCAGACATTAGCAGTATGCGATTTGGCGCTTGCACCCTTGTGGCAGTAGAAACTAAAGCCGTTTACTACTAACAAGTCATTGCCACGGTGGTTCCGAGCCCACGTCACTGAAAAAGATATTTAGATTAACGATTTACTTCATTTCGATTATAATTTTTTTGCATGCACTTTTACGTCAGAATTATTGAACCGAATTAAAATAACCTTTCTGTAGGAATGTTTCGGAATAGCAACTATTTTGCGAAATTTTGATTAGAGAAACGAAATTTACCTGTTCGCGGACGAAGAAGCCAGCTTGTAGGAAGGATACACGGTGTTACCACGATTGTTAAGAATACATAAAATAAGAAATAAAAGAAAAATATTTAAAGCACGGGACCGTTTAATGAGGCATTTATTTTGTGTTCAATTTATTAAAAGTCGATTTAACATCAGTATATTTAGTTTGGGTGGCTTACGACCGCCAAATGTTACTCAGAGATGCGGCACACTAGGATGGCTGTATTTGCTGTATCAGCAGTGAATAATACCTACGTCTTCCGGACGAAAAGATGATAATGGTGAAGTATTAAAAGTAAAAACTCAGAAGGTTTAAGTTACCGTTGCTTCAAATAATGTATTCGTAATTAATTAATTACATCAGCGCTTCTATACGGGAACGCTAAGTGATGTTGTAGGGACCCGCGAGCGAGATTTCTCATCCCACTCTTCCGCACGACACGTAAGGCGTAAGAGCGAGATGCGAGTCTCACTCGCGGGTCGCTGCAGTATCACTTAGACGGTCCCGAATAGACGTTCTGGTAACATGTTCCAGCAAATGATTACATTTTTTTATTCTATGCCGAAATCTTATGTAAAATGACTTTTATGATTTATTTATTTTTGTAAAAAACTGCATTTGGGCTGCTTTAATATTTCCCTTTTAAGCTTAATATATTTATATACGTAAATTCTACTGCTTGTACTATGTTATAAGAATCCTTAGGTAACTATAATACGACGACGCGGATAGCCTAGTTGGTAGTGCCCCTGCCTCCGAAGCTAGCGCCCCGGGTTCGTTCCGCGGTAAGGGCAAATATTTGTGTGAGCACGAATGTCCTATGTATTTAAGTATTTATTTCTCTATATAAGTATTTATATCGTCGTCTAGTACTCATAACACAAGCCTTTAGAGCTTACTTTGGAACTAGATCGATTTGTGTAAAGATTGTCCCCTGATTTATTTATTTATTATTTATTTATAATATGTTGTACATTATTACCTCAAATATTTAATTAAAACAGCCAAGCGATTCGCTCGCTTTGTGGTTTTTAGATCTAACTAACTAGCAACAAAGGCCGCTTCAAAGCCTTTAAACTTTGCATTTCAATTTATAATAGATATAATATAAAAGACATTGATCCAACATTATACCCGTTGTTGAAATTTTTTAAAGTTTACCTAAGAACACTTATAAGCTAAAAGCAATGTCGTCAGATTTTGTATTGTCGAAATGGTATTAAACGGTTTGTATATAAAAATTAAATTTTAATATAAACATCATTGCATATTCTGTGTTTGCGAGGCGGGTGCGAGTGGTCGTTCTTCATTCGGAGGATTTCTCCTTCTTTGGTCGTGTGGATCCGGGCCCTGCAGTGGCAGTCGGTGGTGCAGTACCACACGTTGGCATTACGCGATTTGTCGCTGGCACCCTTGTGGCGGTAGAAGCTAAAGCCGTTCACTATTAACAAATCTTTCCCACGCCTGCTACGCGCCCATGACACTGAAAAAGAAATTCAGATTTATCAATTTCCTTTATCTCGATAATAATTTTGTTTCATTACACTTTCAGGTTACTGAGATTTGTTATTAAATATTTTTTTGGTAAATAAGTAAGGTTAATTTTGTGTTTAACGACTGACAGATCTATACATTTTGATAGACCTAAAAGCCCCGGGTAAACCAAACGCGGTTGCGGCGCGAACGCGGGCCCGCGCCGTTGTCGAGCGGCGTGGGCGGATTTACCATGCCACAACGCGGCGGCGCAGGACCGCCGCGGTCCCGCGCTACTTTGGTGTGGCATGGTAAATCCGCCCGCGCCGTTGCCGCAACCGCGTTTGGTTTGCCTGGGCCTTATGCGTTCAATGATTTAAATATGTTTAAGAGTTTGGTGAAAGTGGGCCTTAGTTCATACCAAAATTCTTAAAATATTTATAATGACAGATAATATTATCAAAACCTGTCATTTATATATATAATAAAATCTTAAAGTGGTACAAGTCTTATATTGAAGATAATAATGACAAAACTTTGTCCGTCTCTATTAAGAGGCCGCCGAGCCTCCAGTAGTGCTCGGCGCTCCCTTATCGAAACCATTATCAATTCTTTACAATAGTTTCACAATATCAAAGATACATAGGTTTACTTATTTAGGCTAGAAACCTAGTGAAATAAACTGCATTGCTAGCTAGAAAGCTACGCAGCACTGGATTCATCTATATTTATAAATGAATGTTTCTTTGTTTGTCCCGTATGCGATCCTATACCATTCCTCCGATCAACTATGAAACTTCAGTAAGTTGTTGTGCGAGAACCCAAGAAGGAGGGTGACTACAAAATAATTTAACTAATTGCTCTACTTGTATGTATTTTGATAACGGCCATAAAACCTATACGACGAAAACATAAAAATCTGAAACTTTGAATAAGCATAGATTAAAAAAAAAACATAATTATTATATATTCGGTATTGATTTCGATTAGTAAGATAATGGGGCCAATTCGAACGTGTTTTCGCTAAATTTAGAAGTCGCTAAATTTGAAATAAGAAACTTGTTACTCGATTTTGAACCTTGGAGCTATACAAAATCGAGTTTGACGTTTCTTATTTTAAGTTTAGGCAATCTTAAATTTAGCGGACACCGTTTCGAATTGGACCCAAATATGTAATTTGATATGCATTACTGGCAGTACGTAGGCTAAACCATACTTATTATTTATTCTGTGAGCAAACGTACGTGAAAAACTTATATAAATAAATTGAAATGAATTATTATTTTAATAATTAAGAACAGTCGTGATGACATGCTTAAAAATAATGATTGAAAATGAAAGGAAATTCTGCGACTAAAATGTCCAGTGAAAGAATTTATTTTCTCAATCAAACAAGTCACCGATAACTATTAAATTGTGTTATTTTTCAGTCAAAGCCATTGTTTCTAATTCACTTTTCTTAAATTTTTGATAAACGCCATCTATGATGGCGAACTTTGTCGGCGCATGGTTATGTTCCACGGACAACTTGACTTCGTCTTTCTCCTTGTTGGTCACGGCACGAACTTTGCACGTTCGGTGAGGACATCTCCACTCCATCGTGGTCTTGCATTCTCTATGGAAGTAGAACGCATAACTGTCTAGTATCATCACCAGGTTGCCGCGATTATTCTTCGCCCACATCACTGTGAATACAATTGAGTTCAAATTTAGATAGAAATGTAATAGTGAATTGATTACCACTCAAGGTGGTCTTTGATTTAAATTACGTTTATGTATTGATTGACAGCTGGTTAACAATTACTTACTATTTAATATCGGATCAAATGCTTAAGCGTTTGTGAATTTAGCCAAACGTTAGACAAATAAACAATACAGGCATAATTATCGTGTTTGTGAATCCGAACAATCTACAAGTTCTTTTTTAGTTGTAATTATAACACAATTTAAGCCATAGGAAAATAAAATAATTGAATAAAATTAAAAATACACAGTTACAGACTAAAACCAATACACAGTTATGCTTTCGAGACCCATTTATTTATTTAAAATTAACTTGAATTTAAAACATTTTATACTTGCCTGCCGTAACTTCCCTGCTGACCTCGTCAATCAAAAAACCTCGTCATAAGCTTTCAAACTACTGTTTCTAAACCTTAAAGTAAGTACCATTGCGTATGATATACTTGGGTGCAGGGTGTAAATGATCCAGGCAAGCGCGAACAATCGCCTGCGCATCTGAAACAAGCACCTTGGCTCTACACTTGCCGCTAAAAGTGCATGTCCACATCGACGCTTTCTTCTGTCGCGTCTTGAAGTAAAATGTATACCCATCGACAATGAGCAACTGTTTGCCTCGCCAATTTTTCACCCATATCACTGTAGCAAAAAAATGCAATTATATATAACATTTTTGAACAAATTTTTTGAAAGGTGAAATGCTGAAATAACTGTTTCAGCATTTCACCGCGCTGGCAATAATATACACGAAAATTTACAAATGTAACTCAAAATTCGTATCACTGAAAATTAATATTATTCAAGGATACATCAATTAACAAAAATTGTAATAGATATCATGAACTAGATATGTGAGTTATTTATTGGTATGACTAGAAAACGTTTGAAATTACAAGTACTTTTTTTCATATCGATATTCAGACAGCTGCTTACTATATCATTTACAGAGCGAGTATCGTAAGGCTAGGTTTCAAAATATGGAAACATAAATATTAATCATAATCATACATACCTCAACGCTCTCAAAACAAGGATATGACTTGACGTCGAACAAGTCCCTTAGTATAGTTTGGTAAAGCCATCTATTTAAGTTTTTTAACTACAAAGAACTATACCTGATTACTGATACCACGACAATTTTATTTTCCCTGATTCATACGCTATCTTTCATTGCTTCACTAGGTTAGTAAGTGTTAGTCATATTGAACTACAAACCACAAATAGAAAACGCATGAATCAAGCAACAATAGACCTTTCTTGAATGTAATAAGAACTATTATGTCGGTAATATTTATTTGGTACATGTATACTCGTGGATGAAAAATATAATCTCGGAATTTTATAACCTGGCAACGTGAAAGCATAATAATGATTTATTCTCTATAAAAATTTGGTTTTTACAGCCTTTAACGGCGCATAATGACATTTTTCCACATAAGCTCATAGTGCGTCAAGTTTCGTAGATTCGACTGGGTGTGCGTGCGATGGCGTCAAACTCGCGTCTTGACACTATAAAAGTCAGCATCGCGAAAATCGCATTTGCCAATTCCTTATTTTATGAATATTTCTATGAATGATCTACAATACTAACATTCCGATATGTAAGACGAGTATTATGATAATAATATGACAAATATGCCAGCTACAAATTGAAACTAACTGCACTACTTTTTACCTACTATTTTTTTTATCGTCTCTATACAACATACATTCAGTTTTTTATCCACGTCACGCAACAACACCAAAGATCTAGGCTATTTGATGACGCGCGAATGGGCCAGCGAGCGAGCAAGCGCCAACCTACTGCGATTTGCAGCTCCGAGCTGTCCGAGAGCCGAACGAACCTTAAGTGCGGAGGGAGACCCTGGTGAGATCATGATCATGACTCATCTCGGTCACAGTCAACCTTTTAATTAATGTAATGGATCACTTAATCTAAAACTAGACCAAACTATTAAGAGCACAAAGATTATCTTAATATTTTAACATCGCAGTTCAAATGAGACGATGAAGTAAGTAGACGTCGCTGATCTAAACAAAGAGCTTAGACAAGACGCCATTTTGTATGATGAACCTGGGTGGCTTGTGGGCGTGGTCGAGGCGCGCGCGCACGACACGCCGGTCCGCGGCGACGAGCAGGCGCGCCTTGCACCCGCCGCCGGCGGTGCACGTCCACGCCGCCGTCGTGTTCTTGCGCTGCCGGTGGCAGTAGAACGTGTACCCGTTCACGATGCCGAGCTGTTTCCCGCGCATGTTGCACGTCCATATCACTGTAACGGTTATTACAATTAAGCATTTATTTTGTTTATGCAGTTTGCTTCATTAAAATCGAAACTAACTATAACTAAGTAATAAAACCAGAAATTCAAACTGATACTTTTTATTTTTAGAGACAGCACAGCAGCAGCTTTTACAGTAGCACAGTTACAGCAGGACTGCTTCTACAAGGACAATTTTCTCTTACAATCGCTACGCCTCACCACCAAATTAGCAACGAACTTCTCGCCAATCTGTAGCATCATAGTCAATACAACTCTTTCTTACTTTTGAACAATTGATATTAAAACTGCTTTACTCATCATTTACTGTCAGGAACAGCCCTACATGTTTTGGACTCTTTCTTAGTTTTATTTGCTATCGTATGTTATTTGATATTATTCTTAAGTTATTATTTACTAAAAGTTCTTCCATAATTGTCCAACTATTAGAATAATAAAAAAGCTAAATAATAAAAAGTTCGTTACTTGATAGTGTTGTGGCATTATCGACATTATAAACTAAATATGAAACTACTCGTAAACAGATGTACCTACTAAATAAACTACGAAACCTTAATCATACATATTTTTTTGTTAAAATAACAAATTGAGTGTATCCGTGACAACGAGACCTTGAAGAGGGCTGGAAACATTGGAAAATAGGTTTGTTTCTTGTAAAAAAAACCTGCAAACTTCGTTTTTAAGTTACTTTTCTATAAAAAAACATTAGGGTTGATCATACAGTCTTCGCCCAACTAAAACACATCCTCAGGCTGGGTTTTATAAAGATCCGTTCGGTCAAATTTCGGTCAATGTCAAAAATTACACTGATTTAGTGAAAATTGATCTAACATTTGGCCTGACGGACCCTTATCAAACCCGGCCTAAGTATGTTTTATATTTTGAGTTGCGCGCGAGTGACACAAGACTATACTGAACAAGTATGTTGTGATTTAAACCAGTAGGTACTAGCTAGTTGACCAAGCTAAGCCTAGGACTATAGTTCCTTTTAGGCTAAGTTCAGATCAAGCGTCAACGGACGCGCGGTCATGTACACAACAACATTGATTTGTTACAATCTTAAACCGCGCGCCGAGCCATACGCGCGTCGTCGCACGTTCATCTGAACTTAGCCTTAAATAAAAAAAGGAATCGAGCACGAAACACTCGTACGCATCTAAACCGTTACAATAATCACTGAATACGACTTTCCTAGTCGTGTTTTTGTCCCAAATATTACGTCCTATATTTTCATCAATGTCATTTCTATCGTGCCGTATTTGAAAAACTAAAACATAAATGTATATCCTTAAAACCATGGAATTCGTGAAACGTATATTTCGTCCGGCAACTATACAAAGAAGACACACAAACGATCAAATTCTAAGATGGGTCAACCGTTCGGTTTACACTTTGATATAAATTCCGTTGCGGATAATAAAATTAGGCGCGAGGTGACTGTGTTCCAAACATGCCTCTATCAGTTCTCGGCTCGTCGTTGTAACGACTTTGGCTCTGCAGCGAGTTCCAAAGGTGCAGACCCACTTAATGCAGAATTTTTGCCGTCTCAGGCAATAAAAGGTGAAGCCATTAACGATGCAGAGCTCCTTGCCACGGGAGTTTCTTGTCCACGTGACTGCAAAAAAAACCATATTCATCTGTTTAGCTTTTCCGAGTGACGGACCATTGAGCCCACAATGCTTGTGCGTGAGCTCGCACAGTGAACTTCCGAGGTTCCACAGAATTTGAATCCTTCGACAGATTAGATAGTGTGCCCGCATTGCTACCCTAGGATATTATTAAAAATGTTCGAAGTTTTGATGTCAAATGATATAATCAACACATTAATGGTTGTGATTTAATTCCATGATAAATATATCATTACAATTAAGTATTACAGATTAGTAAATTCAAAAGAATTTATATAAGTTCGTCAAGAAAAGAAATAAACAAATCGAAAAAATAAGTAGTTTTCTTTTGTTTTAATTAATCGATGCAAAACATTACAAAGCGAGTGTACATTACTTATATGTTACGATATTTTCGAGAAGGTTACTCGTTCTGTTGCACCCTGTATAAATAAACCAAAAAACAGAGGCACATTTTATCCTACATCGTGCGTCATTACAATTGAAACTTAGCACCAATAAATTTAAATCGTCGTTTCATTCCATACCATAATATTAATTTCATACCACAATATTTCCTTTTTAAACTATCTGTGACGTTATTTTTAAGAGGGCGCCGAACGTCCAATGGCGCCCTCATCACTGTTATTGTGTTTTCTATTAAAGGAAAGTATTTTATTAAAATTGAAGCCGTATAAGTTATTACGCAACTTATATGCTATGTAATATAGCTTTGCAAAGTATAACCATCATCTAATCAATTTAATAGAAAATAGTGGCCGCTTTTTTCTGTTAAATTGATTAGATGATGGTTATACTTTGCAAAGCTATATTACATAGCATATACGTTGTGTATTAAGTTGCGTAACAACTTATACGGCTTAAATTTTAATAAAATACTTTCCTTTAATAGAAAACACAATAACAGTGATGAGGGCGCCACTGGACGGTCGGCGCCCTCTTAAGTGGCTAAAGAGGTTGGCAGTAATAATGTCAAATATCAAAAACATTACCAACGCTAATGAATCATTACAATCAAATCAAATCATTTATTTCGGACATAATCCGTATTCTGTTAGTTAAATACTTACAAGCTACTTATTGAGCTTAAAAGCTTAAGCTTACTTGCTAGTACAATACTTTCCGTATAAACAATGAAAGAGGTTAGCACAATAAGGTAGTAAACCGCAAAAAAAAGCGGGAAAAAAAGAGACGGTGATTTAGAGCTAAATTGTAATAAGTTGATGTATGCTTTAAAAAACCGGCCAAGTGCGAGTCGGACTCGCGCACGAAGGGATCCGTCCTATAAAAACGGCAAAAAAAAACACGGAGCCCCCCCACCACGCAAAATAGGCGCGATTAAGACGTCGAGTTGCGGAAACCCAGCCCGCGTGAACTATATGGGAGCCCCTCTTAAATATTAACGTTATTCAATTTTTTTAGTATTTGTTGTTATAGCGGCAACGGAAATACATCATATGTGAAAATTTCGACTGTCTAACTATCACGGTCCATGAGCTACAGCCTGGTGACAGACGGACAGATAGAGAGACGGACGGACGGACAGCGAAGCCTTAGTAATAGGGTCCCGTTTGACCCATTGGGTACGGAACCCTTAAAATTGTTATATTTTTCTATATCAAAATGTCAAAAAATCAACCTGATTCACAATCTCGAAAATGAGACACCTAAAAAATTACTTAAGGACATGCACAAAAAGACGAATCTGTTCATAATCGATTCAAGTCAATGAGTCAAAGAAAAAAAAAAGAAAACCCGGTGATTAAGTCAATCCATTAGAATTTTGTAACATTCGATTGATAAAAAGAATTTACCTACATGGTAAAAACAGTTGGTCTTAAAATCGATTCACATGATAATCTAGCATTTTTACCACTTCTTATATTTATATTTGGTGTCTGTTTTCCGATAAAAATTTGGATTATCCTTATTTAATTATCAGGATCATATCAAATACAAAATAACATAATAATAATACCTCCTCTGCTGCACTGGGAGTGAAGAAATAGCACAGAATGCGTGCAGATGCTTATCATCCTGGCATGTCGTAAAAGTCGACTAAGGGACGGGTCCTCTCCAACATGGTGGACTATCTGTATGGGCGATGGGCTGATCACCTGTCACCATACGGTTCATCATACCATCTTAGGACTAATTAATCGAACGTGGCCACAAGTAGTCTTGTGGCTCTGCCCACCCCATTAGGGATTTCGGGCATGATAATATGTTTGTATGTATCATATCAAATATAGTAAACATTACTATCTATATACAAAATACAAATCGCACTTCAAAACTCAACTATTGAGTCACATAACCTCACTATTACAAAATCTCTCTCTCTGTGTTCCCTGGTTGTCAAATTCCGCTGAATTCAGTGATGGATTGATAATTAAATCCTACTTAATATCCTTGTATGCTCGCGCGCTCTAAGAAACTTATTCAGCGCATACAAAATGCCTGTGCCCGTTTTTGTTTTTATATTCCGCCGCGACATCATGTCACGCCTTACCTGGTCAACTGTAATTCTCTTAAAATGAGTGCCCGTAGACAGCTTCATCTAGCCACTCTTTTATTTGGTGTGGTACATAAAAAGATACCAAGATACTTGTTCGGAAAGTTAACGTGGACCCGGGATCAGACCCGTTTCCTAACACGAGGCTCTCTCTATAGTCTCTCCATACCGTGCCACAGAACAGCAGCATTTCGCGGTAGTTTCAGGTACGCGGCGACTAAGTGCTGGAATAATCTGCCTCCACCAATCCGTTCTGCTAAAACGATTGGAACCTTCAGATCACGATTAAAATTATTTCTTCTTGCCGATCAATCTTCTAGCACAAACGTCTCGCGTACTTGATCTCCGTTATTTATTTATTTTTTACTTTTTTTGTTGATTTATTTACTTAGTTTTTTCAACCCAATAACAAACCAAAATCTGCTTGGTAAAATTTAGGCTTTATAATTGTATCCTGACTGACACTGTCTTGTTTACCCGATGTGTTGTACTTTTTTATTTTATTTTTTAAAACCTATGCTTTTTTACCTCCTTTAATGTTGTACATCTGTATAATTATCTATTTCTGTCAAAATTGTTAGTTGTTTAAATTATTTACTTAATAAATTTTTGTACTGTCCGACTGTCGTGCGTCACTCCAAATTGGTTCCCGCTGAAAATCAGCGTTGTGGCTAACGAGCCACAACATTATGCTGAGCGGGAGTCCTTTCGGTGACACTCGGTCGTATTGTGTCCTTTGTTAAAGGGCACAATGTATTCAGAGTCATCGAATAAATCTTATCTTTATCTTTATCTTTATCTTTACTTATATTATAAATGCGAAAGTTTGTGTGTGTGTGTATGTTTGTTACCTCTTCCCGTTAAAACGGCTGGACGGATTTTGATGAAATTTGGAATGGAGATAATTGAGCTAATAGTTGTCACCACTTTCATCTTTTTACATGCAGGCCCAAGATTGTATGAAAACGTATCCGTCTCATTTGTTTGTTCTTTTAAGTGATATTTTTTTAACTTTCGATATATTTATCAACATTACGACCATAAACATGAGTGAGATTTTTTACAAGGTAAAGCTTCGATCATGTGCATGGCTTGTTCACTCGATCACGAGATAACAAGTACATGAGGGCAAAATCATTATTTTCTTAAGCTTATATTTACATTTTAATACAATAATGATTATTTCAAAAATAAAAAAAGCATTTTTTTAAATACGTCTATCACAATTGGCTGTTTATACTGACTATGGACATTTTATAATTAAATATTGTTTAAATTAAAAGTAATGTGAATCTTGCCGTGCAATTTAGGTTATGTTTCAGATTTGTTGTTACATTAAAGTACTATATGTACATGCTTCGACCGTAATTAACTATCCTGCGGCCCTAACGTGAATGACACAAAGATAAATTAAACCCGTTTATCTCTATGTCTATCTCTTTCGTCGGCACTAGTGTGAGAGAGACGTGCTTAGAGATAAGACGGTCTATCTTATCTTTGTGTCATTCATGTTAGGGCCGCTGACGTCATTTTAGACTCAAGGCAGATTTAGACAGGGTCAGTGACTGACTTCGAATTTGAGACAAGCCAGCGCTGACCCGAGAAAAACCCAAATGTAAATTGATTTGAAGTCAGTACAGCGGTGGAAGGTCAGCGCTTACTTGTATATTCGCAATACGAATATTTTGAGGTCAGTCGGTTCGGCGCTGATACTGACTTGTGCACTGACCCTGTCTAAATCTGCCTTCACTCTGCGAGCTCGGACTTCTTAATTACTCGTCTTGACTGACTTACACTTACCGATCTCCGTAGGAATGTACTATTATTAACGCAATGTAAATCTAGGGTCCTTTAAATATTTTAACAAAACAGCCGTCCTTGATTTCATAATTGGGTGGTGGATGGCAATGATCGATCCGGGCTCGCACGAACTTTCTCGTCCCCTTTTCAGTAATGACCCGTGCCCGGCATCTTGTGTAGTTTGTGCAGCTCCACAATATGGTCGACGCGTGTCGCTGTCTATTATAGAAAGAAAAACCGTTTACGATCAGCATTTCTTTCCCAGTAATAGTCTTCGTCCAAATAACTGTAAAAACATCTTAATCTTCAATTACCGTTCTCGTGTCTAATGAAGGTAAAATTGTAATAGTAGTTTATGCAACGGTTGCATAATGATAGGCCTTAAGACGAGTGTGAACCTACGGCTTTTCATACAAAAGGCGATAACGATTTCCACCCCTTAAATGTTAACTGATGTTCACCAATATTTTTGATAGGTTGTCAGTCAGAACAAAATCTAGGTCTATACGTTTTGATTTTTTCACAATAATCTGTAAATTCAGTTTTATTGTGGTTTCAGCATTCTCATACAAAACTAATTTCGGCATTATTTGACTTTCTTGATCATTAATCAAAATTCAAAAAACGTATAGACCTAGATTTTGTTCTGACTGACAATCTAGGAAAAATTGGTCAAAATCGGTTAACATTTAAGGGGTGAAAACCGTTATCGCCTTTTGTATGAAAAGGGTGATCTTTGCTTTTGGTTCAGTCCTCTTAAAACACTAGTGCGGTTTTCATGAAACGAGCCGATAGGCGAGTTTCATAATAAGATCGCACGAGTGTTTTAAGGCCAAATTATGCAGAGTTGCATACATAACGTTATCTACACACATATTATAAATGCTCCATGATGGGTTCAGAAACAATATTTTCTGGCAACAAGTTATTTGTTGCAATCGTGGCTGCATATTTCCGATATCCGGCGCATTTTCACATCACACACACTCCGAGAAGACTACTATTCATATTTTCAACTAAAATGTAAATTACAAACAACTTTTTCTATTCAATTCAACAACAATTCTACTTTCGTTCAGCAAAACACCACACATAATGGCGGCAATTCGATCCTCCGTCAAGACCTTTTTTTTTTTAAATCATAGACAAACGAATCAAGTCTCTATTCTCATGTCACTCGAGATCAAATGTTGTGCAGTTTATATTAAAAAAACATACTGAATTGACGTTTCGTATCAATAACTGTTTTAATATCTATGGATACTAGAATAGAGACCCACTTGAGTTTTGACAGCTGTTCCAAATTTAATCTCATTTCTATACTAAAAACGATACGGGAATAACATTGCAGCACTCGTTTTACCTAATTGGTTGTTAAAATGTTGGTCATTAACTACGATTTTTGATTACACTTTGGAGGTTTTATGATATGGGTGTAGATAAAATATAATAAACAGTTGATATCTACCGAAATCCACAAGAAATCAACCAAAAAATGTTGACACAAGATTATCTTCCTTAAACCAAAAATGAAACTTATTGGGCTTTCACAAGATATAATAATTTTTCGCCATAATATCGCAATTACAGTTAATTTAAAGCTTAATGTAACAGCCGTCCCTGATAACAAACTCTGGCGGTGGATGTGTATGATCCGTCATAATACGCAGGAACTCTCCTGTCCCCGTATCAGCGACGATCCGAGCCGCGCATACTCCGTATTTTGTGCAACTCCACTCACTGGTATACTTCAAACAACGCCTATTATAAAACGTGTAACCATTAACTATAAGCATGTCTTTCCCACGTCGAGATTTTGTCCAAATTACTGAAAAATACTCCTAGTAAATTATGAGTATATTACTCGTATTAGATAATGAATTACTTGGTGCTTTATGTTGGTTTTCCTCTGCTGTACTGGGAGTGAAGAAATAGCATAGAATGCGTGCAGATGCTTATCATCCTGGCATGTCGTAAAAGTCGACTAAGGGACGGGTCCTCTCCAACATGGTGGACTATCTGTATGGGCGATGGGCTGATCACCTGTCACCATACGGTTCATCATACCATCTTAGGACTAATTAATCGAACGTGGCCACAAGTAGTCTTGTGGCTCTGCCCACCCCATTAGGGATTTCGGGCGTGATGCTATGTATGTATGTTTCTGTTGGAAACCAATATTCAAGTTTACAAGATTAGCATAGTTAGTTACCTGTAAATCCAATAAAAAATCTACGATTTCATTAACAATAAGAGTAAAAATTGTTAAATGATCAATGACAACTGTGTTGCTTATAAAATAATATTGACAGGAGTCACGCATAAATGCTTAACTAAGAGATACAATCCTAATATTATCTTTAAGGGCTGGACTTCCTGTGCGTCACATGATTTACTTTATTTCTTTAAATACATTACAATAATTTCAAACCCTAGTACAATAGCCGTTCTTGATGATAATAATATATTCGGGCGGTGGGTATAATATGATCTGTCACACTGCGCACCAATTTGCTGGTCACTGCGTCGTGGATGACTCGCAACATGCACAAGCCGTATTTTGTGTAGCTATCCAATCCACTCTATGGTTTCAAGGCGTTTCATGTCGACGCCTTTGATTATAGAGAGTGTAACCATTCACTACTTATGAGCAAATCTTTCTAACGTTTACAAGTTCATCTAAATAAATAATTTTCCCTGATTGCTAACGTAAGTAAAACTAAATAAGAAGTCTGCCAAAAATGCCCAGTGAATTGATAAACACCAAAATTATTTATTTATACAGGTTATTGTATCATAAAATATACTTACATAAAATAAGAGATCAGCCATGTTCTGCCATCAGGCATAGAACTATGACTAGTGACTACTATTTTTTTGTTAGTCATTCATTGATTTACTCTCACATACTTCTCCCTTTCCTCGTTTCACTCCTCATGGCACGAGGGCTAGTTCGCCAGGTTTTTTTAGTATTCGATCTCGTCCTGATCTTCTCCTGGGCCTTCCACATCGTCTTGTGGTAAATGCCTAGAAATTTCTGGACATGTAACAAATGGATCCAGCCCAGTTCCACTTGAAGCTTGCGAGTTTCCGATCAATATCGGCGACCCGGCGATTCAGGGCACAGTACACTGTTCTGCATGCGTGCCGACAGTTTTACCTTTCAGATATTTACTGCGCTCTATGGCTAGCTTGACAGAACCCTAGGCAGAACTCATGATCAGTCAAAGGCCAAATATCCTAAAGACACCGCTTAGCCTCACTTTTACTAGCAAATAAAAAAAAACAAGGAAAACTAATTGTTTACATCTTGTTTTTGTTCTTCAGGTAAATCAACTAAACATTCGGGGTAATTACTAGCCCATTTTCTCAGAGTGAATTAAGTTCGGAAACGAGGCTACGAGCCGAGTCGACATCGGGCACATTACAAGTAACATCGTCTACGAAAGTCGTTTCGAGTAAAACGCGGGACGCGCGGGGGTGGGAGTGTTCGTAGTCGTGGGCGAGCTGCGCCTGTATTCGGGAACGCTAAGTGATTCTGTAGCGACGCGTAAGCCAGATTTCTCATCTCGCTCTTACGCATTACGCCTCGTGCGGAAGAGTGAGATGAGAAATCAGGCTTACGAGTCGCTACAGAATCACTTAGCGTTCCCGAATAGAGGCGCTGGTTTAACGTGCAAATGGCGAGATAAGGTGACGAAGTGAGACCGAAAGTAACTGTAGACAAAATCTCGTTGTGAATTGGGTCATTTTCATTGAAGTGCCAAAGGATTTTTTGATATAATTGATGTTCGGGTCGAAGGTTAATATATAAAGCTGCCCAAGTTGCAGGCGCGCGAGGTGTTTAGAGCGCTGTGATTGGTGCGTTCGAGGTTATGCGCTCCGCGCGACCCCCTGTAGTCCCGCCACTAGTAGCCATTTGGCCACAACGCTTGGCAGCGCGGGTCGCTCGGCTGTGCGGAGTCTTATTGGATATATAGTCTGTTTGATCAGTCCAATACCAAGTCTGACCACCGAAAGTAAGAATTGGGGGAATTCACAAATACTTTATAATAATAATAATTCTAAATAATTATGCACAACATTTTACAGTTTAATATAACATCCGTTTTTGATTATATAATTAGGTGGAGGATGTGTGTGGTCTATCATGCTTCTTTCGAACACACCTGTGAGCGCACACTGAATGACACGCGCGTCGCACTTGCCAGCGTTGGTGCAACGCCACTCCAAAGTAGACTTCGAACACCGCCTGTTATAAAACGTGAAACCATTCACTATCAGCATGTCTTTTCCATAACGAGACTTTGTCCAAAGTACTGAAAATTAAAATAAAACAGTTCCTCTTCTTAATAAATTGCTGTTTTAAGAGAATCTCGGCGCACACGCCCCGCCGTCAGCGGGAGTTATTAACCATACTAAATCCATAATTCCCGTGGGAGCTTAATCGGCTATGGCTGATCTATTACAACCTTTCCGAGCAAGTGTGATGAAAAATAAAAAAACATCATTTGTGCATATTTCCTTAAATAATGTCAGTGTTCCACCATGTCTAAACACTACAACACAAATTATTCGTAAATATTCAAAACCCCACCGAAATCACAGAATAGTCATATGGCCGAATTCAGAAAGGCCACTCAAATGGATCTTTAATTAAAGTGACGTTACAGTGACGTTTCGGTAAAGGACAACTAGTTGAGAGACATTTAACTATTTAATATCTACTTTATCAAATGCTTAAGTGGCGTTTCTGAATTCGGCCATTAGTAAACGGTGTTCTTACTGCATCGATTTCTGCGATTTCCTCCAGTAAAATCCATTTTGTATAGTTTATTCACGCGCAGGATGTGTATGATGCAAGTCTCCAACGATGACGCTTCTTGTCGCTTTGCTTGTGACAAGGCGGGCGTTACATGGTACGTTATGTGCCGAACATTTCCACGATACCGTTTCACGTCGATTGCTGCTTTTGGTAAAAGAGTAATCGTTGACGATAACAATATCTTTGCCTCGAATGCTTCTTGCCCAGAGCACTAAAAAATTAAGTCAGGTTAATAACAAGAAGTAGCAATTGAATATTAAGTAAATATAATAATCATCATTGCCACGCTAAGGTTCAGCCTAGTTGGTAGTGATCCTGCCTCGACGATGTCCGATCCCCTTTAAGGGCAAATATTTGTGTGTTTAGCACGAACGTTTGTTCCTGAGTCTTGGATGTTTCCTATGTATTTCGTTATTTATTTATCTATATAAGTATGTTTATAATCGTCTAGTACCAATTGATAGTTGGGTTTTACAAAATAACTAAGGTGGGTAAAAGCTAATATACTAGTATCCGTTTCCGCGGACTCGCAGATACATCTACAACACTAATCGATAAATTTTCTGTGAATACCCTTGGGCTTTATAGGAGCTTTGATTGGTGCAGCTCCAGGGTACCGATGCATTAGCACAACATGTAACGTAGGTACGAGACACGAGTAGAAATTATACCCGTTAGCTCGTTACCATTTCTTGTTGCTTAAGAAAACGTTCACTAACAGTATGACTTTCATGTAATCGCATAAATAAGTTCCTTTTTGTCTTGGTTTTAGAATATTTCATAAAACTAAGTATTTACAGTTTCATGTAACAGCCCTTGTGGATGGTGAACCTTGGCGGCTGGTGCGAATGGTCGGTAATGGCTCGCACGAACTGCTTGGTGGCGGCGTGGATGATGACCCGTGCCTTGCAAAATCCACCGCCCGTGCACTGCCACAGCGTTGTCGACTTGAAACTCCGCTTGTTGAAGAACGTAAACCCGTTCACTATCAACCTTTCTTTCCCACGGTATGTTTTAGTCCAAATCACTGAAAAGGAAATCCATGTGAACATCCCGTTTTATCCGAAACTTTTTGGTGGAGGGAAGTTTATTTTGTCATTCGCTGCGCGCAATGCGTGTGTCACCCGGTTATTGAAAAAGATTGCCTGAGATGTTGCCATTGAAACCACTCAAGATTTTTTTTAACAAGTTCCAAACGGGATCCTGTCATTTCATCAAAAAACTTTTGACAAATCTTATCACTTCCCAAACAAATTTAAGCAACCGTATTTTTTGCCAATGCAATCTTTGGAATAATTTTAGTACGCAAATAATCATTTGGTAAAAATTTCACTCAGCAGAATATTACAACGGAAAATGACATTAAGGCATTTGGTCTTTTATCAAATGCTTTATTCAAGCAAAAAATCATTAGAAAGAAATAATAACATGATGCGGCCAAGCGAGCAAAATTATTGCAGCAATTTTCTGGAGTACCAAAATTTTACAAGACTCTTTAGTCTTTAGATATAATCCGATTATGCATTTAATGATCTGCAATATTCTTAATAGTTATAATTAAAGTTTAAGGTTGTAAGTAGTACTCATTGACTAGAAACTTAAACGCAACTCGTATAATGGAACAAAATATTTATTTGTGAAACACTATTATTTACTTTACATTTTTAAAAACCAACCAGATTTGTTGTCGCAACACACATTCTTCCTCGGTCCCTTATAGTTGAGGATCGCGCCCAGACTCGAAGCCAAGGAAATAAGTACAGAAAAGTAGTTCAACTCCGGCCCTTTTGGGGTATTGTTACTATCGCTCAGGCACACTCAGGTACGCATCGGCGATTGGCGAATCCTTAGGCATTCCCCGACTTTTGCTTGAGGCGCGTACGTAGGTACAAGGCGCGCATACGGAAACCCGTTTTACCCGATTGCGCAAAGCCAAAAAAAGGGAATAAAGTTTAACTATGATACCACGTGTTCCACGTTGGCCCCTAAACTACTGAACCGATTTTAATGAATGATTCGTGGAGAGCATACGAATGTCATAGACAAATGTAATAATTCTAAAATTCTATTCTAGGAGCAAAGATGTTTCGAAGTCACCTGTTGAGTTTTAGTTTTTAACTTTTACTAGTTACCGTAGTTAGTTCGTATAAAAATTAAGCCAAACGTCATTATGCCCAAAGGAGTTACGCGCAATGATCGTTATGATTATGCGCTATGATGATTATGCAAAGTTGGAACATGCCAAATGACATTATGCGAGTTAAATGAACCCGGCGAGGTGTACCTTTCAGAGGCGAAGCGTGAGGGTAAACCGGTGTATCATTTCTATTTTAAAACATTATATTATTACTCATTAAATTTGTAAGTAATTAATAATATTATACTGTTTGAGTTAAGAAATCATGCACCGGCTTACCCTCACGCTTCGCCTCTGGTACCTTTATTTGAAGATGAACTACTATTCTGTTTATACTATGCTCGAGGCCTCTCCATCCTCCGAATTATAGTTTGATATAAAAGCCGTCTTTGATAACAAATCTGGGCTGCGGATGGAGGTGGTCGATGACGCCGCGCAGCAGCTGGCGCGTGACGTTGTCCACGATAACGCGCGCCCGGCACGCGCTGCTGCCCGTACACTGCCACGTCACCGTCGATTTGAACCGTCGCTTACTGTAGAACGTGAAACCGTTCACGATTAACATTTCTCTCCCTGCGCGAGACTTTGTCCAAATAACTGAAAAATTTTCTGAGTTAACACACAATCAAGAAAACATTATAAATTAAATGAGTACTGGGCGGGATTCTCAAAAGGCCCTTAATTCACTGCATGAAAGATTGATACCGAACCCGACTCGTGTTTATTTGACACTAAATCAAACGTCAATTTAAGTAATGAATGGCCTAATTCACAAACGCCACTTAATCAAATGGATTAGAGATTAAATAGTTAAATCTCCCTCAACTAGTTGTCAACCTATACATACACGTCACTTTAATTAAAGATTAATTTGAGTAGCCTTTGTGAATTTGGTCATTAGTCTTGTGGTTGTGCGCAATGTATGAACACAAACGTACGTCACCAATTCTCTACTCGACAGTGTATATATATATATATATATATAAGTTACGAAAATATCAGCTAAGCCTATAATATTCGCCTTTGACTCTCGGCTATATCTCTCTGTATGCAAAAACTCATTTTAATCGGTTGTTCGGTTTTAACGAAGACAAACTAAGAAATATTATAAACGAACATATTTCGCATTTATATTAGGTACCAGTGAAGACCAAGTATAAAAAAAACGTAATTCAAATCTGTTATATTTTCACAATTTGCAGTAAACACCGTCGCGAATTAAATAATCAGAAGGTGAGTGGGTGTGGTCCAGTACTGATCGAAAGACTTCCTTTTCATGTGTGGTGAACACCCGTGCTTTGCAGGAATTATGTTTGGAACAGTTCCACTCTAAAGATGTCTTCGAACGACGCTTGCAGAAGAAAGTAAATCCGTCTACTATTAACACGTCATTGCCGCGAGAATTCCTGGTCCATAAAACTACAAAAAAAAAGCAAATATTTCTGATGCTGAAAAACTCATTTGCATTTGATCTATTATGATTTGGTTTATTATGATACACAAATAGATAGATTTTCGTAAGAATATCACAATATCTAGGGAGCTAGGGGTGGTGATAGACGGACAACGGAAGAATGGATGGACAACCTAGCAAGAGTAGCAAGTTCCGTTGCCTTATCTTTTGTTAACTCAAAAGCAATTACATTATTAAAATATTTAATCAAATAAACTCGTAACAAACATTTATATCCCTAAATTTACCGTTACAGTATAAAAAAGCTACTAATATGGTTGAATGTCAATCCCACTGCCCCCAATCCCAAATATTTCTCTGACTTAAGAGGATTGTGATGCTGCAAATTTTCCTACAAAATGCGGTAACGTTTCTCCCCCCCTACTCCGATTTTTACGAGTTTACGTTTTTAGATGTTATGGAAACTATAATTGAACTTACGTTTTATAGAATTATGTATACTGTTGAAAAAAATTGCAACTCAATATTCGTTTTTTGTACTTAAGAGCCCACATATGACTAGATCAAGCACCTCATTTTGTATCAATCCGAACAGAACTCTATGACGTTGGGTTTCATTTTAAAATAGCTCGCTCTCAGCCGTGGCTGTTACAACCACCGCCCGCGCACGCGTTCACGAAAATCTGTTTTGTTTGCTGTTTATTAGAGAACCATCTATGTTGTTACTCAACTATTTAACCAAAAATCATCGTTAAAGACCATAGGGTTTCGGAGATTCAAACAAAAGTATGTTAAAAAAGCGTTATGTTTGAAAAATAAAAGTATCGAAGTTTTTATTACTAATCGTGTTTTCACGTTTAAGCATTTCAAGAACAAATGTTCAAGTTTAATATGTTCAAAGAACAAACACGTAAATAGTCCCTGTCAGTATTAAATCTAGATCGCCCAACGTCGGAACCTTAGCATATGTGGCCTCTTAAACGTCCCGAATTAAACGAAACTGAATTATTAAAAAACGAAAACGTCTTAAATCTTACGATAAATCCCATCTCTAATGACGTAAGCGCTTGTATCATGGTTATGGTCAAACGTATCCCTACTAAAATTCTTCCGGTCGCTGGTGGTGTAGGCCAGGGCTCTGCATTGACTCCGGGCGCACCGCCAAGAGACCGAACAACCGTAGTCCTTATGGAAAATAAAAGCATGCCCGTCGGCCACTAGCATGGAGGTCCCACGAAGATTCTTGCACCATATAACTGTGAATGAAAACTTAGTCGTAATCAAAAAAGGCTACATCAAGAAAGAATGCTTACGTACTTCAAAATGCACTACCAGAATTGCTGGTTACTTCACTGGTGCCAATTTCCCGAAACATTTTGAGCTCATACCCAAACTGCAGACAATTTTAGTTGTGTCAATTTGACAAAAACAGAACCATGAAAATGAAAATGAAAATGAAAATATTTATTTTGCAAGTAGGCCTCACGGGCTCTTTTACATGTCTGAATCTACCAGCGCTTCGAAAGGTGACATTTGCTGAGAAGAAACGCCGCAAGAAACTCAGCAGTAAGTCTTTTTTTCCACTTTAAAATTACATATAACTAAAACTAACATAAAAAGTGCAACAAATAAACCTAATGGGCACAAATTAATTATCTTATACAACTAATAAGGGAGATGTATAGTCTCCGCGTCTGAACAAGTAAATTTAAGTGCCTTAGAGATGTATAAAGTCTCTAAGGGTCATAATAATAAGAATAATATTAAAACAGAGAAAACATCTAAATTGATTCATGAATGATAACGTTATGTTTATTAGAAAATTAATTTCAAATTGCCTATTCAGAGTTTCAATTACACTATAACACGTGAACGATTTTTAGAGTCAAGTTTAATTTGAAACGTTCACAATTGACCTCCGGCACAAAAAGGTGGTTTGCCTATTGCCCTTCCGTTCTCTTCGTGTAATACACAAAAAATGCTCTTGTCGATTGTGGTGCGCAAATGAGGAAGTTGCATGAAAATCCAAATGAGGTTTAAATGATATATTATTAAAGTAAATGTAAACAAAAGCATATTACAGAAAAAAGCAGATCATTTTGACTATACATTTTTATTTGTTTATGGGTCAAAATTAGAAAAAAAAAAATTTTTTTTTAGTTGTGATTTTAGTTATATGAACATCCTCATCAAATGTATGTCATGTTTTATTTCCACGATGTTGGTCTAAAATCAGTATTTACGGAAATAATTGCAGATTTCGTTTAAACGTCTACCGTCCCTTTAAATCTACGAACGCTGCACTGCACGACTGCACGTTTGTCAAGAGTAACCCTAATCTATTTCCAAGTTTTGATCCAAACCATACGATTAACCTGCGCCCTAGGAGCCCACCTTTGCGCGTAACCAGGTGTAGAACGGCACTGATGAGGCACAACGCCAACATAATGGCTCCTAAAATGTACAATAAATTACCTATGGCGCTTAAAAGCACAATTATGAATAATTTTATAAATATATTGCTGAAACTACTCTTGCAGAAGTGTTATTACAGTATCAATGAATATTTTAGTGAGTCTGTCTTATGAATTGTTTATTATTTACAATACAAATACTCTTTATTGAACACCACATAAAACATTGGAAAAAGACAAAGAAATAGGTAACACGGTAGACAATAGGCGGTCTTATCGCTAAGTAGCGATCTCTTCCAGACAACCATTTGAAAGAAGAGATGGCATAAGAGAGACTTGCAAAGGCAGGTGGTGAATACTACAGTTAACACAATTAATCTATTAGTGAATTTTATTATAACGAATATAGAAAGATGAATGCTGTTATAGAGATGATATTAGTATAGAGATCATTTAATGTTATTTATTCGCCTTAATTAATTACTTGCTAGTTATTTTTTCTATATTATTATTATAATTTTACTTGTATTATATACGTAACTGAAAATGAAATGATAAATAAGTATATGATGGAAAAAGACAAAATAAAATAATTTGTACATAGATAGTAATTAAGGTATATCTCGTTTGCCCTCGGGTACCTACGACATAGCTGAACATGATCAACCTTTGTAACAACAACTGCAGTGTATATTGTAGGTATGTTCGACGAATACAGAAATTGAATTGAATTTAATTGAAA
This sequence comes from Tortricodes alternella, assembly GCA_947859335.1. NCBI lineage: Eukaryota > Metazoa > Arthropoda > Insecta > Lepidoptera > Tortricidae > Tortricodes > Tortricodes alternella. Next base: position 12,665,190 of record OX401980.1, on the reverse strand, counting down.
TTGAATTGAAACGCCATATATTTTGTACAGTCTAACGACAGCTCTGACGTAATAGCTGTTGTCCATTTAGTATGGAGTGATTTTGCGAGTGGTATGAACAATGACTTTTCAAAGCTTCATAACTATAACTCCACTCCTCCACTCCTCTGCTGCACTGGGAGTGAAGAAATAGCATAGAATGCGTGCAGATGCTTATCATCCTGGCATGTCGTAAAAGTCGACTAAGGGACGGGTCCTCTCCAACATGGTGGACTATCTGTATGGGCGATGGGCTGATCACCTGTCACCATACGGTTCATCATACCATCTTAGGACTAATTAATCAAACGTGGCCACAAGGAGTCTTGTGGCTCTGCCCACCCCATTAGGGATTTCGGGCGTGATAATATGTATGTACGTATGTATAACTATAACATATAAAATAATCAGCATAAAAATGTTTTTCGTACACAGCTCGGTTTCTATTACTCAGCACTTTCCAATACAAGATGAAAAAATAATTACGCATCTTCCCTATTAAAATGGTTTTAGACAGTTTTATATGCATGCGTTGCGTGTGCTCTAAGACAGCTACACATGACGAATATAACCATTTAAAATTTGACATAGAGTCCTCGAGTGATAGTAAATTTGGGTGCTGGGTGCTTGTGGTCCAGAGTAACGCGTATGATTTTATTTTCGTGGGTGGTGGTGAGGGCGGACTTGCAGCCGGCGCCGGCGGTGCACTGCCACCGCATCGTGGTCCGATACTTCCTCTGACAATAAAACGTGAAGCCGTTCACGATGCACAAAACATTGCCTTTCGCGTTACGTGTCCAAATGACTGCAAATAAAATAATTAATAAAAAATTAGTTGAGCAAGCAGTTATTACGTATAATGCTACGACACAAACATTCTATAATTAAATACTCTACTTGTCATAGTGTTTATTATGTATGCTATGATCTCATTTATAATAAATACAACATCCATTATTTTTTTTATACAAAAGTGCCCATTGCAGGCCGAGGACGAAAAATAAAGGCACTTATTGCATTTCTGTAGTTTTAATGTCCAGCAATGTACTTGCTAATAAAAATAATTGGTAATTTTTGATTTGACAACAACCGTACCTATATAATAAACAATCAACTATTCCTATGCTTATAATACTTACTATTTTGACCGCAATCAATTTTCTTTCTTTTGTAAAAATATTAAGCTCTTAATGGTAGTTAATCGTATGCAAAAAATTAAGAAATGGCACTTTTTTGTCACTTACTTCTCCTTGCCCTACGATTCAAATTAATGAACTAACCGAACATAATCACAACAATTAACATTTCATATAAATTCCGTGTCTTATAAGAAACTGTGGAGGTGGATGCGTGTGGATCAGGTTCGAGCGGATGATCTGGCACCCATTGTTGGTGCTGAATTTAGCTCGGCACCTATTGGTGCCAGCGTGACAGATCCACCGGGCCGTTTTATTGCGACGCATGTGCAGCGCAAACGTGTAGCCATCGATTATAGCTAATTCTTTACCACGGAGGTTTCTGGTCCAAGTCACTGAAAATTATGACAATGCTATAGGTAATCACGCGGGAGTAAAAATATAATTAATCAATTATCTTAAGGCTTCCACACACCGAAACGCGGGTCGGTAGCGGGCCCGCGTAAGCAGTGTCATAGGAAGTTAAATTAACGACACGCGATCTATGAAGTAAATGCTTCCATTTTAGTCCCTGTGACTCTGCTTAAGCGGGCTCTCTTCCGACCCGCTCCACTTCCCATCCGTGTGTCAGTGTGCCTTTGTAAAACAGAGAAATAAAAATAAAAATAAATTCTTATTTCCTTTAAATTTACGTCTAAATGACATCAACGGTTGGAACCTCCTAGTAAGTATACAAAACCTGTATGAAGAAGCCCCGCTTCTCCATAGCTACAAGTCTACATCCGGAAACATTTTGCAAAGGTAAGTACTTATTTTATTTTTTTATTTACTTTATTACTTAAGTTTAAAAAAAATAGGATTAAATGCGCGCACGCGCGCAAATTTGTGTATGTATGCGCGCGTGTGTGTGTGTAAGCGTGTGTGCATGTGCGCGTGTGCGCGCGCGCGCGCACGTGTGTGTGTGTGTGTGTGTGTGTGTGTGTGTGTGTGTGTGTGTGTGTGTGTGTGTGTGTGTGTGCGTGTGTGAGCGAAAATACATCTAAATTTTTCAGCAAAAAGACTGTGCTTTATTTTCACGCTGCCAACATTTTGAATTTGCAGCTTTATAACTAGCGCAGTCAGGTAAGAAACCCCCCACACTAGCCTCTTTCGATCGTCGGGGTCGGCGCCCGCGCAGCGTCCACGCAACGCTCGCGATGCGGTGCCGCGACGCCAGCGACGTATTGCCAGCGTCCGCGCAGCTGGCATGAGTTTTTAGACGCTGGCAAGACTCCGCTGGCATCGCCGCGCGGGTGCTAACAAGACGCCAATGGTCAAAAGACGCCTGTGGCGTCGCTGCGCAGGCGCTGTTAAGACGCCGACGCTCAAAAGGCGCTAGATAAAGGTTAGAAGTAAATCACATTAAGAAAAGGTATTCCAAATAGCATTTTATTTTTATATCTTAATGCAAACACCATCCTTAATTATAAATTTAGGCGGTTGGTGAGTGTGGTCCAATGACGCGCGCACCAGTTTATGATTTAGCGTAGTGAGGATTGAGGCACGGCACTTGTGTCTGAAGGTACACACCCACCGCGCGGTAGCTGTCTGTCGAGAATGACAACAAAACGTATACCCGTTGACTATGCACAGCTCCTTGCCTCGATGGTTTTTAGTCCAGATCACTGAAAAACAACATTTTATAACTTAACGTCGCAAAAATCGTTTACAGGTAAAAAAAGGTTATAGGTTTCCATTCCGTTTCCATGGAACATCGTTTAATATAAACGTTGTAGCTTTTTGACATAATGCTTGTTAATATTATGCGTCGGGAAGAATTAATTAACTTGTCAAAATAGAGGTTAGGTTTAATTAAATCAGAGCACAAAATAGAAGAAAGAGTTTAATTTCAATTTTTTAATATAAAACGTACACATAGGTTCCATTTTGATGGAAATGAACATTCAATAGTCTTTACAATACCTCTATCAATGATTTTAATTTAGGTATACTGAAGCAGAACTACAATTTTTTCAATGTGGCCTCCACTACATGTCGTCTATTAGTTAATCATACGTTAAAATAAAGTACAAAGAAGTTAATTTGCTATTGTATTAGAACAATTCATAATTTGAAATACATATTAAAAAGTACCGTGACTCACTATAGACAACGCACAGCCTAAACGGGAGGTCCTAGTGGTTTGGAATTTGGAGGAGACATTCCTCGAGTACCAGGGGCGTGCAGTCCATATAGGCATTGAGGCAGTGCCTACCTCCAGAGTAGCATAGATCACGGTTGTTTGTGGTCAAGAGCGGCACATAGCACCAGCGGCCCTGACAAGGTAGGTACGAGAATAAACTATCCCCATCTTATCCCTTAGTATCCTCGGTCGTACTAGTATCGAAGAAAGAGATGCACTGACGAGTTAATTTACTCTCGTGTCAAACTTGCTAGAGGTACTCACTCACCGAACCGACGTCTGCTGTCGCCACTGGTAACAAAACGTGAACCTTTCGACTGTGCACATATATTTGCCTAGGGACGATGTAGTCCAGATTACCAAGAAATATGGACAAGTGCGAGTTAAACTCGCGTAGAGAGGGTTCCATTCCGTACATGATTATATAAAATTTACTAGGTTACTTTAAATACCACAGATTTCTAATAGGTTTTCCTGTAATTTATAGGTAAAGCTCTATTTTCTGTATTTTTTTCAATATGTTAGCCCCAGTAGTTTCGGAAATAAGGTGGGGGGAATGGTCAATTTTCGCGTATTTTCCTAAATAACTTCTAAACTATTTTACTTGAAATTCAAAAAAATACATATTTAAGATCCTCATATTACTTAAGCCCTTTCATTTGATATGTCACTCGATATAAGTTGCATAACATTTTCTAATTTTCTAATTTACCCCCCAAAGTGGCTCCCATGTTTAAAATTCATATATTTACGTCACGCGTGCGTGTTGCGGTCACCGACTTACATATGAATGCCAAATTTCAACTCGATCGGTCCAGTACTTTCGGAGCAAATTGGCTATGAGAGACGGACAGACAGACAGACAGACAGACAGACACACGAGTGATCCTATAAGGGTTTCGTTTTTTCCTTTTGAGGTACGGAACCCTAAAAACATATGTATCGCGTCGACAAACAAGTCGTATTTTTACTTAACGAGACATTGCAATAAATTCATGAATAAGTTTCGATAGCAAGTTATAAGCTTCTTGGAAATTGGCAACTCCCATGTTAGACCCATAAGTTTCACTTGCCAAAATGTAGGCACTGCACTGTATATTTATGAAATTTGTGTATATGTAAAACTCCACCCCGAAATATTCAAAAAGAAAAGTGATATTGTCTCATTCAACATTAGGTATCCTGAAAGGCTGGTGCTTCCAAGGTGTCACACAGCTATGAAAGGCCGAAACAGATACGCTATGTGCATAAAATTTTTGAACAAGCTACCTGCACTAATTAAACAAATGACACTAAATAGATTTAAAAACATCCTGTTCGATTGGTTGAATGAAAAATGTTACTTAATATACCTTAATACCTGCATGAAGGACTATAGATTCCTAAATGTATGAAACTCAATGTAATTTTCTGACATCTTTCTTATGTAATACATTTATAGCAAATAAATACATTTCATTTCATTTAAATAAAGTGGACCAAATTAAATTGACTATTTCCTTAGAACAAAACATATTTTAAAATAAACACCATTTTCAATTAAAAATTTAGTCGGCTGGTGAGTGTGCTCGAGAGTAGCACGGATCAGGGGGGCTAGCACGACATGCCCGCGAGTCGTTTGTCGCTCAGCGCGTCTCTGTTTAACTAGTCAAATATGTAAGGGACGCACTGAGCGACAAACGACTCGCGGGCAGGTCGTGCTAGACATGCAGTTCACGGTCGTGCGTGGTGAAGAGCACCGCACGGCACTTGGCGCGGTAGGTGCACGCCCAACGCACCAGCGTTTGCTGCCGCCTGTGGCAGTAAAACGTGAACCCGTTGACTATGCACATCTCCTTGCCTCGTGAACTTTTAGCCCAGATTACTGAGAAAAAAAATTACCGCGTCACCAAATAAGTTGTTTTTTACTTAACAAAACATTGCAATAGATTCATGAATGAGTTTCGATAACGTTTCCAATATGTTTTTTTAAATTCTGAGTTAAAAAAAAACACATACAAGTAATACGCTTCTTGACATTGGCAACTCGCACGTTAGGCGTTATACCTATAAGTTTCACGTTGGAAAATGTAGGCACTTCACACAAGAGATTCGAATCATTAAATATAATTATAGGTTTAATGTTGTTTAACAGCTTTTAAAAACTCATCAAGATAACTTTACCTTGCATTTTCCTGGAAATTATCATTCACATAATCTCTGTCAATGACACCGATTACATTGTTTTACACTGAAGTGGACAATGATTTTAGTTTAGGTAGTCTGAAAAAGAATCAGTACAATTCCAACATCAACCCACTTTAAATAAAGCGCACCAAATTAAATTGACTATTTCCTTAGAACAAATCATATTTTCAAATAAACACCATCCTTAATAAAAAATTTAGGCGGCTGGTGAATGTGCTCGAGAGTAGCACGGATCAGTTCACGGTCGTGCGTGGTGAAGAGCACCGCACGGCACATGGCGCCGAAGGTGCACACCCAACGCACCTTCTGCTGCTGGCGCCTCTGGCAGCAAAACGTGAAGCCGTTGACTATGCACATCTCCTTGCCTCGCGCACTTTTAGTCCAGATTACTGAGAGAAAAAATATTACCGCGTCACCAAATAAGTAGCTTTTTACTAAACAAAACATTGCAATAAATTCATGAATAAGTTTCGACAACGTTTTCAATATGTTTATTCAATTCTTAGTTTAAAAAATTCACATGCAAGTAATAAGCTTTTTAACATTGGCAACTCGCACGTTAGGCGTTATACCTATAAGTTTGACGTTGCAAAATGTAGGCACTTCACACAAGAGATTCAAAATATTAAATATAATTATAGGTTTAATGTTATTTAAGAGCTTTTTTAAAACTCATTAAGATAACATTACCTATTCCGTTTCCTGGAACTTATCGTTCACATAATCTCTGTAAATGACACCGATTACATTGTTAGACACTGAAATGGGCAATGATTTTAGTATAGGTAGACTGAACAAGAATCGCCATATTTCCAACCAATCCACTTAAATTAAAGCGCACCGAATTAAACTTACTATTTCCTTAGAACAAATCATATTTTGAAATAAACACCATCCTTAATAAAAAATTTAGGCGGCTGGTGAGTGTGCTCAAGAGTAGCACGGATCAGTTCACGATCGTGCGTGGTGAAAAGCACCGCACGGCAAGTGGCGCGGAAGGTGCACGCCCAACGCACCGACGTCTGCTGCCGCCTGTGACAGCAAAACGTGAACCCGTTGACTATGCACATCTCCTTGCCCCGCGAGCTTTTAGTCCAGATTACTGAGAAAAAAAATTACCGCGTCACCAAATAAGTTGTTTTTACTTAACAAAACATTGCAATAAATTCATGAATAAGTTTCGATAACGTTTTCAATATGTTAGTTCAATTCTTAGTTAAATAAATTCACATGCAAGTAATAAGCTTCTTGACATTGGCAACTCGCACGTTGGGCGTTATACCTATAAGTTTCACGTTGGAAAATGTAGGCACTTCACACAAGATATTCAAATCGTCATATATATTATATCTAAAAGGTATATATTATTTCTAAAAGGTATTTTTTTGAAGACGTATTCCTCCAGATTAGACGGACTCCATATCTCCGTTAATTTTCTACCAAAATTAATGATTTAAACGTCATTTTAAAGCTTATGTTCGTCGCTTTGTCACAAAAATACACAAATAGATTAAAATTAACGTTTTCGTTAAAAATAATTAAAAAAACACGCGATTTGCAAGCGCCATCTATTGACAGTCTGTTTAACTAACATGTGTGATGGCCACAGACTACCTTAGAAGGCTAGATGGCTATTTTCACATGCAGACGAATGTCAACAGATGGCGCAGCGCGTCGGGTAGGCTAGGTACTGACCAACAATGTGTATTATCTCTCAAAAATAAAATATATTTTACTAATAATAGTTGCATTTACTTATTCTCACTTTATTATATTGTTATTATTACTATCCGGTGTTTAATAACGATACTGTGCGAAAATTCGCACGGGTCAGCTAGTTAAATATAATTATAGGTTAATATTGATTAACAGCTTTTTTAAAAACTAATTAAGATAACTTTACCTTTTAATTTTCTTGGAAATTATCATTCACATAATCTCTGTAAATGTCATCGATTACATTGTCAGACATTAAAATGAGCAATGATTTTAGTTTAGGTAGACTGAACAAGAATCACCACATTTCCAACCAACCCACTTTAAATAAAGCGCACCAAATTAAATTGACTATTTCCTTAGAACAAATCATATTTTCAAATAAACACCATCCTTAATTAAAAATTTAGGCGGCTGGTGAGTGTGCTCGAGAGAAGCACGGATCAGTTCACGGTTGTGCGTGGTGAAGAGCACCGCACGGCACTTGGCGCCAAAGGTGCACACCCAACGCACCGACGTCTGCTGGCGCTTCTGGCAGCAAAACGTGAAGCCGTTGACTATGCACGTCTCCTTCCCTCGCGAACTTTTAGTCCATATTACTGAGAAAAAAAATATTACCGCGTCACCAAATAAGTTGCATTTACTAAACAAAACATTGCAATTAATTCATAAATAAATTTCGATAACGTGTTCAATATGTTTATTAAATTTTTAGTTAAAAAACCTCACATGCAAGTAATAAGCTTCTTGACGTTGGCAACTCGCACGTTAGGCGTTACACCTATAAGTTTCACGTTGGAAAATGTAGGCACTTCACACAAGAGATTCAAATCATTAAATATAATTATAGGTTAAATGTTAATTAACAGCTTTTTTAAACTCATTCAGATAACTTTACCTATTCCGGTTCCTGGAAATTATCATTCACATAATCTCTGTAAATTACTATTATATTGTTATACACTGAAATGGACAATGATTTTAGTTTAGGTAGTCTGAACAAGAATCACCACAATTCCAACCAATCCACTTAAATTAAAGCGCACCGAATTAAACTTACTATTTCCTTAGAACAGATCATATTTTGATATAAACACCATCCTTAATTAAAAATTTAGGCGGCTGGTGAGTGTGCTCGAGAGTAGCACGGATCAGTTCACGATCGTGCGTGGTGAAAAGCACCGCACGGCAAGTGGCGCGGAAGGTGCACGTCCAACGCACCGACGTCTGCTGCCGCCTGTGGCAGCAAAACGTGAACCCGTTGACTATGCACATCTCCTTGCCGCGCGTACTTTTAGTCCAGATCACTGAGAAAATAAATTTTACCCCGTCACCAAATAAGTTGTTTATTACTTAACAAAACATTGCAAAAAATTCATAAATAAGTTTCAATAACGTGTTCAATATGTTTATTAAATTTATAATTAAAAAACCTCACATCCAAGTAATAAGCTTCTTGACATTGGCAACTCGCACGTTAGGCGTTATACCTATAAGTTTCACGTTGGAAAATGTAGGCACTTCACACAAGAGATTCAAATCATTAAATATAATTATAGGTTTAATGTTAATTAACAGCTTTTTTAAACTCATTCAGATAACTTTACCTATTCCGTTTCCTGGAAATTATCATTCACATAATCTCTGTAAATTACTATTATATTGTTATACACTGAAATGGACAATGATTTTAGTTAAGGTAGTCTGAACAAGAATCACCACAATTCCAACATCAATCCACTTTAAATAAAGCGCACCAAATTAAATTGACAATTTCCTTAGAACAAATCATATTTTCAAATAAACACCATCCTTAATTAAAAATTTAGGCGGCTGGTGAGTGTGCTCGAGAGTAGCACGGATCAGTTCACGGTCGTGCGTGGTGAAGAGCACCGCACGGCACTTGGCGCCAAAGGTGCACACCCAACGCACCAGCGTCTGCTGTCGCCTGTGGCAGCAAAACGTGAACCCGTTGACTATACACATCTCCTTGCCTCGCGAATTTTTAGTCCAGATTACTGAGAAAACAAAAATTACCGCGTCAACAAACAAGTGGTTTTTTAACTTAACAATACATTGCAATAAATTCATGAATAAGTTACGATAACGTTTTCAATATGTTTATTAAATTCTTAGTTAAAACAACTCACATGCAAGTAATAAGCTTCTTGACATTGGCAACTCACACGTTAGGCGTTATACCTATAATTTTCACGTCGGAAAATGTAGGCACTTCACACAAGAGATTTAAATTATTAAATATAATTATAGGTTTAATGTTGATTTTAAGACTCATTAAGATAACTTTACCTATCCAGTTTCCTGGAAATTATCATTCACATAATCTCTGTAAATGACACCAATTACATTGTCAGACACTGAAATGGGCAACGATTTTAGTTTAGGTAGACTGAACAAGAATCACCACATTTCCAACCAATCCACTTAAAATAAAGCGCACCGAATTAAACTTACTATTTCCTTAGAACAAATCATATTTTGAAATAAACACCATCCTTAATTAAAAATTTTGGCGGCTGGTGAGTGTGCTTGAGAGTAGCACGGATCAGTTCACGGTCGTGCGTGGTGAAGAGCACCGCACGGCACTTGGCGCCGAAGGTGCACACCCAACGCACCGACGTCTGCTGGCGCTTCTGGCAGCAAAACGTGAAGCCATTGACTATGCACATGTCCTTGCCTCGGAAGTTTTTAGACCAGATCACTAAGGAAAATCCATCATATAAAATTTAACTGGATTTCAAAGATAAATTTACGGTTTCAAAGTGAGTAAAATTAAATACAAAACCTATTTCTGAATTAAGAATTCGAACATCAAAAGCCATCAATGGCAGGGTTAGAGACGTTCGTGCTTTTTAAATTCTCAATTCTGAAAACAGGTTATAATATAAAATATTCGCTACCACGCAACGCATGCAAGCACGCAAACACTAGGCAAGAGTTGCAATATGTGCTGAACGCACAATCCCTTGATGGGTTTGGGGCATGTAGTGATAATACAGGAGCAGCATAAGCGGCGGCGGCAGGAAATGCGATATTCAAATAAAGCTTAGCTGAGCTGAAATGTAGTTAATTGACAAGATTATAATAAAAATAATAAAAAAACGACTTCAAAAAGCCTTTGAAAAGTAATTAGTTTTTTTTTTTCACTTTTTAGTTACTATCACGTCATTTAACCTCGTAAGTCCCCTTGTACTTTATTAAGTACAAATTATTGTACCTCATAATTCTAATTTCAACTTTGTCGTAATTGATTTAAGATTAAAAACTACTTCCGTAATTTGTTCTTATTTAAGTACACTGGGACGGAATCACTACAGAGCATTAAAAATGCGAGGACTTACGAGGTTAACTATTGCTTCCGAACCTTATACAGAAATCTAATCGCCACCAGTGAAATAGTTACCATTTAGGAGTTCCGGTGATCATCTATGGAAATGTAAAATTGCATGGTTTTCCTTTAATTAAAGTGCTATGTTATTTCAAAAAAAATAATCCTTACCATTGAGCATTTTGATCGGTATCTTACAATTACGGGTGTTTTTCTTACCATTTGGCGGGCTCGATTCCCGGTTCAGACAGGTGACTATTCAAAAATCTTTGAATGCAGTTTAAATTGTTTTTAAAATCAAAATGAAGTCTTCTTTCAGTATTTTCTATTTACAATAATTAAGATACTTTTCCTCCATGTGGCATAGCCGTGGGACACCCTGTATATTTAAAAAATACTGCCGCATAGGATGTTCCAAATATCAAATTCAATGACCATGACATACAGACAGACAGACATACAGACAGTGAAGTCACACCATATGACTTCCTTATTATATTTTAAAGTTTTAGGTACGGGAATGTCATTGTCAGTTTACACATGTCTACTATATTGTAAAGAATACGCCATTGACAACCCTGAACGACCTAGGCTCGTGGTTGTGCACCAGCTTGCAATTGCGAGGCATGATGACGCCTTCGAGAGTAGTCTTGAACCTCGCCCCGCAGTGTTTGGCGCATCGCCACGAATTTGAGTTCCTCATTCGCTCGTGTGAGTAGAACGGGAAGCCATTGACGACGACCACGTCGTTGCCTTTAATATTCCGATACCAATAAACTGAAAAATATATAATTTTATAACTTTAAATAAACTACTTATTACCCTGTTAATACGTATTACGTGTGTGTGTGTGTGTGTGTGTGTTGGTTTAACAATGTTTGTGGATTATTTGCTCTGTTGAGGTTGCCTAGAAGAGCTGGATTTAGCGACAAGACTACATATTGTTCCGTGAATTTATTCTATTAAATTGAGCTTTTCCTTTCTTTTTTGTGGTATTCAATAGAGTATTGTATTGTATTGTGTGTAATTTCGGCGTGCCGGGGAGTGCACGAATAAATTCAAAAGCAGGAACTTATAAAAAGAATGATTATAATCACATTAACACTTACCTACTACATATCATATAGATACAGTCACAAGAAAATCGAAAATAAAAGTAAAGTTGACATACATCTAATGGCACATAGTAAAATATATAAATTAGTTTAATAAAAATTTGATCACAGATAAGCGTAAAAGACACCAGCGGGTCTAAAATGACTGACGTTTTATCAATTTTTATGCAATTTTTTTGACAGGTGTTTTGTCCCCTAGTCAGTAATTTAGGCGCACACTCTATTATCTAACATGCAAAACGCTAGTCTCAACGACGATGACCTAACCAGTGCCAGTATGGACTGGAAGGCGAGCCATAGCCGACGACTTAGAGAATCAAACCCCAGTCTTAAAATTAGGAGCTTTTTTATTGAGAATAGGCTAGCATTTGACCACAATCTCGCATGATGGTAAGTGATGATCAGGTCCAAGATGGGAAACGCTTAACTAAATATGCAGTGCCTATTTCGACTTCACAACGTCCAAGTTATACAGGTATTGATAGAAAAAGGTTAACAGGAAGAGAGTTCCACTCCTTAGCTGTGAGTAGGTATTATAAAACTAGAACGCTCTGTGCGAATCGTAGATATGTTCACAACGTAAGAACGGAATCTCAAGCTGCGACTAGTCCCAAGGTAGTACTGCGCCTCTATTCGGGAACGCTAAGTGATTCTGTAGCGACTCATAAGCCAGATTTCTCACCCCACTCTTCCGCACAACGCGTAATGCGTAAGAGCGAGATGAGAAATCTGGCCTACGAGTCGCTACAGAATCACTTAGTGTTCCCGAATGAGGCGCCTGTATTACAACGAAATCCAATACAGTAAGTACCAAACGATCGTCTTAGTTAAAATGATGCTACCATACAACGCAAAATATAAGAACCGACACACAAACCTGGGCCCTACTCGGTACTGCCAAGTGATTTATTATATCTGAAATGAAAACATACATACATACATAGCATCACGCCTGAAATCCCTAATGGGGTGGGTAGAGCCACAAGACTACTTGTGGCCACGTTCGATTAATTAGTCCTCAGATGGTATGATGAACCGTATGGTGACAGGTGATCAGCCCATCGCCCATACAGATAGTCCACCATGTTGGAGAGGACCCGTCCCTTAGTCGACTTTTACGCCAGGATGATAAGCATCTGCACGCATTCTATGCTATTTCTTCACTCCCAGTGCAGCAGAGGAGGAAATGAATATGAAATGCCAAAATCGCGGATATGAACGTCGAAAATGTACAAAACAACGACTCATGCGTAGTTTTGGTATTTTAAGTCACGATACAGTAAATCATTCAGCAGTGCAGAATAGAAGCCAAGCGCATTTTGCGGGGCTATACTAATGAGCTATCGTTCTTTGTATACTTAAAGTAAATTAATGTCGCAATGTTTGTGTTTGAGTCCTGCTCTGACTTCTACCGCTTTATTTTAGGTTTTGCTTACGTAACTAGTTATTAGACTGGCTACTCACTAGATTAAATATGTGCTAGGAAATGAGGGGCGAGCTTGGAAAACATCACCAATAACATCATTATTGTTCTATCTACGCACGCAGCGTCAGGTAACCGCTCATCTTCCTCCCACATTTCTGATCGACAGCCAGCCTTATGAAAGTATTAATTGTAACTTATCCTGGACTTACACTTAATACTTTATTAAACTCAAACAATCATGTTTTTTGAGATCTATCAATAAGTATGGAATATTTCAACATTTCAAGCAATTTCACTTCTTATTTTACAAAGGTAAACTAGAGTCGGGTTTTTACCTAATTGCGGAAGTAAACTGACATTTATTGAGTTAAAAATCTCCGCTTCTTTCGTATTAGAATCCAAACTATGACTAATAACTATCTAGCAAAATAGGATTAATTCTACGTATTTTGCTGTCTGACTGTCGGCAACATTTTAAATTAGCTAGAATAGGTAAGATGATAAAAAATCCGAGTTTAGCAGTAGAGTACGTTTTAGTATTTACACGGAAATCATTGTTGTGGGTAATATTGAGACGTAAATTTTCATTTTAAAACGACGTATCTTAGAATATTAGAAATAATGAATTACATGGCACTCAATGGCCCAAACTAGGATTACCTGTATCTTGAGTCAACACAAAACACATAAGACTGGTATTGTCAATCCGGTCGGTTCGATCTAAAATAAAACCTTGTACTTAAATAATCTTAATGTTACAATTATACTTTAGCCGTACCTGTCTCACCTGCCTGAGGAATCATTGACTGTATTCAGTGTAATCAGTAGCAGTACTAGACCCTCGAAGATGCATCCTCAGAAGTCCCCAGTACAAAGTCGAATTTTATCAAATTTTAAAGTACACTCCCCCGTTGATGCGGTATTTGGGCGCGCTGTGGCCGTGTTCCAGCTGCGCTGTGAGCAGCTCGCAGTGAGGGGCCTTGCTCATGATGAAGCGAGCCTTGCAGGTGCCCCAGCGGGTGCAGCGCCAGATGTTGGTGCGTAAGTTGGACGCGCCGCAGTAGAACGTGTGGCCGCGGACCAGCGCCAGCTGCTTGCCCGACGTGTTACGGACGAATCTCACTGTGAAAACAAGCATTGATTAATGGGTAGCACTCGTAAATGTAAAAGCAAGGGTATCATTGTAAAGGATTGGTGAAGTTTATAATTAGAAAGCACCGAATGAAGAACAGTCTTTTAATGAAATATTCATACTGACACTTAACAAATCACCCTTAATCACATATTGCATTACACTGATATAAATAGATTGTTTTAAACTTTCATGATTTAAACACATATTTACATTTAACGGGACTTAACCGCGTAACTTAATTTTATTATTTACCTCGACGTTTTCACCGTATTACAACGGCCGTGGTCACGAGAAGACTGAAGTGGCGGGTATCAGCACCTTCGAGTGGCACGAGTATTTCGCACTACCCGCACTTGATCTCGTTTTTCTGGATTCGGAGTATAAGGCCGGCGACACACTATACTGACAACATCCGGCGATTTGCTCGATGATACAACTTGACGCTTGCATTTGCTAAATCGCACTGGATTCCACGAATTCGATAACTTATATCCAACTTTATATAAATAATAAAATTAAGTTACGCGATTAAGTCCCGTTTACATGTAAATATTGATATAAATTTTATTAAGACTTTGGATTGGTACATCATAAAGTGGCCAGCACTTCTGATGATTTGAAAACATTACGCTCGTTTTCCTAATGAAAATTAGTTTTTTTCAGAACTTAAGGGACGCAATTTCCTTTTCTTTTCAGTTCTAATTAAAACGCCATTGTGTATCGTGATTTTAGGTGCATTGTGGGAGTGCGTCAAGGATGTCACTCGTATGATTTGTCCATTGCGAAATGCCTTGAAGCGCGCTTTGCAGGGGTAGCCCTTGGTGCAGCGCCACATGGCGATAGGTAAGTCGCAAGATTGGTCGCTGTAGAACGTGTAGCCGTCCACAACCGCTGTCAGTCTGTTAGATTCGTTGTACCACCAATTTACTGCAACGACATTACACAATGAAATACCCACCTCAGCATTGAAACGTAAACAAACACTGCAATAAAACTGTAGAAAGACTTGGTTCTAAAAGAACTGTTAACATAACTGGACAAGTAAATTTTAATTTATTTTTCATATCTAACGAATTAACTTAAACTTAAGCACTTTACATGAAATAATTAACAATTTTAAACGAATATTTTAGACTTCATGTTGCGATAATGATGACAAAAATGATTCAAAAACGGCGCGTTACTTGGCTCCAACTTGTGACCACATTATACGACACACCTGGCGCTCAAATAACGAGGGGTTCTGAACAAAACAACATTAAAAAAGTGAACTTTCATTGTGATCATTTTAAAAGGGGGGCTAGAGTTTCTGACTATGAACACTGTTGTGTTGTTGGAAGTCGTTACTGTTTAACTGCGCATATGCTGATTCCAAAAAAAAATGTTTTCGGTTTTCTGACATTGCAACTATGGGTTATGAAGCCTTGTCTGATTTATAATAAAGATTATACAGGTCGTCAATATTCTTCTCTCTTCCGTGCATATGTTTTCCGACAACGTCGACTAAGACAAATTTCTTGGTGGTCATTAGGGTTGCGTTGCAACCTAGGTAGTTTCGAGAGCAGTACCATCGGTATTTCTCGTTGGGAATAATTTCCTTACGATTGTATGAAAAATCATCATATAAAAGTAATTGGTCTCCGTTGTAAAAATGAAGTAATTTGCATGCTGAAACAATAACATTTTTTAAGGGTAAACTCTAGAAGGCACGCTGACGTTTAGCGTTTAGCGTTTACGTGGAAATAGAACATCATTTTTCTAGTTCTTGACGATTGATCACTAATTATTTGCTGTCACGTGATACCAGAAAAAAATAATAGAAGTAGATCAGAACACTTTTCAGTTATCGTATTTAAAATTTAAATTAAGTAGTTTAAAAATGATGCTGCGCTGGCTGTGATATATTTGAAAATCAGCGCCTCGACTATGTTGCGACACAGAGCTGAGTGCACGATTACGGCAAACACCATGCAACCTTGTTTCAACAAAGAATGCTTCCTTTTCTGCTTTGTATTTACCATCTTTTGCACTATTTTTCTATTATGTTGCCTATCTGTGTATTGGTTTTACTCTTATATTGTGTGATATTCGAATAAGTGTTTATTGTCATTATTATGATTCCTCTTTATTTTCTCTTACATTCCCATTTTTACAAAAAAAAATCTATATTATAAAATAAAATAAACAAAATATAAGAACGGTGAACCACCAACCGCGGAGCAGTGCATTATTATTATTATTATTACCAACAGGAACCGGATTTGAATTGAAAACAAATGTGAAAAGAAAGAAGTCGTATTAGATTTCATATACGATCAAATATGTACATAATAAAGTTTACACTGAAATCTTTGGCCCAATAACATTACTTACAACTTATGATAAAGTCCACTGGAATCACAAAAATATGAGGGAGATGCGTGAAGATGCTGCCCGAGACTCCCTTGAACAGCGAGGTCCCGGGTGGTGACTAGGGTGGCCTTGCAGCCGCGGTGGTACTGCGAGCAGTACCAGCGGAGCTGGTTGTTCGTCGTGCTTCTTTTTCGGTTGTACGAGAACTTACGATACAGCAGTAAGCTGCGACCGGAGGCAAATTTTATCGTTTTGCATTCTGAAAGCCAGATACGAAAGGTACAGGATAAGTGTTTTAAATGGCTGCCAAGAAAATATTTTTCAAGATTTTAGAATATACAACAAAATTAAACATATACTTAGGTATCGCCACGAGAGTTGAGGTCACGCACACCGCGGCATGTCATGTGTGGACAAGACAAATTCGTTCGAATTTTCAAATTTGTGTCTTGTTTTGTATGGCATTGTGTACTTGTGAGTGTAATCATTCACTTCCGTGGCGATACCTATACTACGAATTGTAGTCAATGAAATAAATAATTATTTCATTGATCATGTCAACTAAATATCTGTGCTTCGTACTAAACTTCAAAATCATAGTGTCCAAATTATTGTTACTTCCCGGAATTACTTGCATTTCTATATTAAAATATTGAACACATATTTTTTCTTTTGTCAATTAAACAAAAAATGACGAAGATATAGTGCGTTGAAGTTCCGCGTGACGTCACGACTTCTCACACTTTGTACCAATAAGTGACGTCATAAGTAACTCCCGAACTTTGATGCTCGCTATCTTTCACAGTTTTGATTGATTTGATAAAGCAAAAATACGTGTACAATATTTTTTGATAATGTAACTGACGGACTAATTAGAATTATAATTTTTCACCATTAGGGGAAAAAGGGGTAATAGGAGTCAGTGGGTAATGGTAGTCAGTGTAACCGCATCCAAACGAAAGCAACTAAACAAGCGTATGTCGACTTAAACGACGCGTCACGGGACAGCTCGCGGCCTCCCGATCGCCCGTTCGGTACGCGTTCGTCGTTTGCAGAGGAAGGCTTTCGCGCGATTTGGCGCGCTTTCGATGTAAATTTACGAGTGCACGAAATAACCGGCGAGTACATTATAACGACAAATCTGACTATTTAATGTAGTATATTGAGTAACTGTAATCTTAAATTATCTGTTTAGAAATCGTTTAAGAGGATTTAACATCAAGTTATTTTTTTACGTTTATTTTTTCGCAATAGGTATAACGGGGCAATGAGAGTCACTGCAATTCGGGCAATGAGAGTCGACTTGCACCGAGAGCAAAAGGCAAGCAGAAGAAACAACTAGCAAGTAAGGCCAACAGGCGCGTACTGCAGGAGTCAAACACTTCTACGGAAACAGACATCAGTCTTAACAAGATATGCGATGACGACGAAGACCATGATTCGAATAAATGCCTAGTATGCGGTGAATTTGGTCGCAATAATGAAGTATGGTACAGGTGCACCTCTTGCGGATTGTGGGCACACGAAGACTGCACCGGGTGGGATTCACCACGAGGATATGTGTGTGATAATTTTTAGGGTAGCCTGACTATTCTTGTCCCCTTAGTGACTATTATTACCCGCATATGCGTACAATGGTGGTCATAGTCGTTTTTTTTAAAGTCAATAGCTGGTTATGTAGCAGTCCAAAGGTAATGAACCTATTTAGGCTGATACTTTAATAATGAAGCTATCGTGGGTGTTGATTTTCATAAAGTTTAAACGAATATGTTGTGTTTTATTTCATTTCTTTCTTAAGTGACTCCCAATACCCCTTTTTCCCCTAAACATATCAACAATTTAATCGGTGGCAGTAGTGGTGCCAGAGTGGTCTGGCACCGTAGTTAAGAAATACCTATTTAATCACCTCACACATTAATAAAAAGCGAATAAATAATATTGAAGAAATATTTATTATAATACTATAAATAAAATTAACAAAAGTTTTAATGATAAAATGTATCTTTGAATTACTTCACTAGATATAAAAACCTTATTTTAAAAATTTATTATAGTAATTTTAAATTTTAAATCACATTCCGAAAATTCCATTAAATTCTTTAAAAGCCTCAATCTATCACCAATTTTGTATTAAACTTTATTTAGATATAATGCTTTGGTAACAATTTTTAGATGATAACAATGATTACTCAATGTTTCACAATAGTAAAACACTGTAAGTAATCAATAAAACTTGAAACATTTATACTGGAATGTCCATATTAATGGAGAACACAATACATTTTATTATACATTAGTTAATAAACGTCAAAATACTACAAAAATATATTAATATTATTACTAAAGCCACCGTAATTAGTAATTACTCATTACAGAGAAAACTTAACAAATGCTGGGAAGAACAAACGAACAAAGTATAATAACGCAGTACACATAACACCACAAATAACATTAAACTTTCAAAAATTAAAACACGGGCAAATTGCTAATATTTGCAAATGACCTCTTGCCGGCTATTTGGTTTGTGTTAGAAAAAGAAGGGAATTATAGTAACGCACGCTTTTATCAGTAACGCACTACTGAGCACAAAAGACCCTCATCACCAAGGTAATGTATTATACTCGTCAAAACAAAGCAAATGAGCCCAAACTCGAGGGGTTTACTAGTAGGTACTCATTGAAGAGTTCCACTATCCCCCTCCTGGCTCCATGGTCAGAAAAACTCGATGCTACCAAATTATTGTATTGTGCTCAGTATTGCGTACACTTGCAAAGTTTCAAATCGTTACGACAATTAGAAGTAGGTTAAAATTGACTTCTAAGATTTGATTACGTTGTTAGTTAGTTACAAGTGAAGCTAATAAAAGCGAGTTAATGATAAAGATGTGTCGAAATGTATGGACGTCAAAACCCTCAGCTTTTAGCAAAAATGTGAATGTAGTCCCGAGGTGGAGACCACGACGCCGTCCACGGTGACCGCGGAGGCCTTGCATTTGTGCTTGTGCTTCTTGGCGCAGGTCCATCTGATGCGGTTCCCGATTAAGGACCTCGAGTGACGGAAAAACTTGTGGCCCCCGATGAAGATGTTGGTTGACTCCTTGGAGAAGCGCGCACGCAGGATGGCGTGCAGGATCTCTGCAATAATAAACTTCGTCACCAATGAAGCGAAGGAGGCGAATCCGAAACTTAGTGATGTAGTTAAATTATAAATTTTAGCTTGGCATATCAAACATTTTACAAAAGAATATCTTTGTAGTGTGCGTTTTTTTTTCTTCATTCAAGGATTATTATATGAAATAATAGTATCTGCCTTTTGGTATATGTTTATTAAGAAAAATTAAAATATAAAGAAGGCATTATGCCTTTTAACTTAGAAACATCCTAAGTGCAACAAAAGCATATTAAGTTAGTTGAACACCCTTCTGTAGGGTTTAATACCTTGGGTGGGTATGCGTAGACATATAATCTATGACGATATCGTCGACAGTCCAAATCCTGCTCTTAAACCCTTTCAGAGTCTTCCGTGAACATCTCCAGATCACTTTCTCCTTGGGACGGCGCATCCGTTTCTTATTAATTCTGGGGTTGAACCGATAACCATCAAAAATTAGTACCTTGTTACCGTAAGAAGTCGAAAGATACCGAGGAACTGATAGTTCTTTGGTCTTCATAGTACTTCTTACGACATTTTCTGCAAATCAATGCAAAGTATAATATATCACTATGAAATTAGTCAAGCTTCCATGTGCTAGCAATATATATACTTTTAAGTAACAACAAAACAAGCCAGTGAAATATACTAAGAGCTGCTAGTGTATTATAAATAATAATAATAACAAATACCAAAAGTTTTGTAAGCATAACCTATGATTTCTTGTGAGCCACATTATTAAAAAAAAAAAAACGGACAAGTGCGAGTTATACTAGCGTGGAGAGGGTTCCGTTCCATACATGATTATCTGAAATATACTACGTTACTTTAAATACCATAGACCATTTATAGGTTTTCCTGTAATCTATAGGTAAAGAACTATTTTCTGTATTTTTTTTTTCCCCAGTAGTTTCGGAAAAAAAGGGGGGGAATGGTCAATTTTCGCCTATTTTCCTAAATAACTTCTAAACTATATTACTTGAAGTTCAAAAGAAAAAATATTTAAGACCCTCACAATAAGGCCTTTTATTTGATATGTCACACGATATAGGTTGCATAACTTTTTTTTTTAATTTTCTAATTTACCTCCTAAAAGTGGCCCCCATGTTTAACATTTATATATTTACGTCACGCGTCCGTGTTGCGGTTACCGACTTACATATGTATACCAAATTTCAACTCAATCGGTCCCGTAGTTTACAAACAGACAGACAGACAGACAGACAGACAGACAGACAGACAGACAGACAGACAGACAGACAGACAGACAGACAGACAGACAGACGGACGGAGAGACACACGAATGATCCTATAAGGGTTTTGTTTTTTCTTTTGAGGTACGGAACCCTAATTAATATGGATTTCTAAACACAGTGAATTTAAAAATCGACAATACAGTAGCAAGTGGCTTGTTTGGTTATATGCGGCAAGTGACATTTCCGAAGAGCGCGCATTTAAAAGAAGATACTTACAAAGAACGTACGATACAAATACCAGTGAAAATAACCAATTTTTTTTGAATTAATTTTTGATTTGTAGATATGGGGGGTCGAAAACGGCCCGAAATGGTTCTTGTAATATAACCTATGGCCGGTGTGTCGCGAACTTTGGATGACACACTGCCGTGTGTCTAGGTACGTCAGTGTAATATTACTGCATTAATTTAGATTACATGTTACGTTCAGTAATTCGAAATAATAATAAATATTCAAACTTTATTGTACAATACAAGAAAGTACAAATGGCGGACCTAATGCCTTAACAGTCGACCAGCTCAAAAAGAAACATGTTGAGGTTTGTGCAGGAAGTACAAACACACTGTGAAGCAATACTAGCTACACTACGCTATGGTATACATAATAATACATTATGGTATATATATATATACGAGTATACCTAAATATATATTTAACATGAATAATATCACAAGTTTTTGCTTCCAATTTATTAAAATCATATTTTATCAACGCAAGGCTCGCGAGCACCTATGTATAACAAACAATCCCTCTTCTTCTAATAAGGAGTTAAAAGTATATTGCTATCCCAGTCACGCGTTAGCTCGGTAACCGGCTAACTTATACTTTAAGTACCTGGACGATTGCTTCGCTCGGCGATTTTTTTTTGTAAAATCATGTATTTTTCTCAGAATATACTTATTTTGATATACGAGTCACACAAACTAAGAAAATATGTATTGCGCCATCTCATAGAGCTTTGAGGTACCAGTATTTACGAGATGGCGCTACATGACATTATTAGCATGAGAGCAGATAGTTAATGAAAAACTTTTTTTTATGTAAAATCACGTTTTTTTTAAAATATAGACGCCTGTGTAGATAAGCTTAAAAAGCAAACCCTTCTTTAAATATACAAAAATTGATCCAAATCTTTAGTCGTTTCCGAGATACACGAAATCAATTTAAATATAAGTATATACAAGAATTGCTCGTTTAAAGTTATAAGATTTAAAAAAACAGCACATTCCATTAATGTGTATGGTTGCTCTTATAATCAACAATCTGGTCGTGGATAGTCCAGACCCTGCTCTTGCAGCCAGTATTCTTGCGGTTGCATCGCCAGGTCACTTTGATCCCCGCCTCGGCCTGTTTATAAAATCGATTACCATCGTATATCAGCACCTTCCCACCAGTCTTGGTCGTCTGGTAATAAGTCCCTGCGGGTAAAAAGAAACAGTTTAAGTATGACATTTATCTGTGGTATCAGTATAACTGCCACATTGAGTCTATATCGCCGTTTATTTATAACGTACACGTACATTGACCACAATGTCAAATTCGGGTACACAGCATACTTGTATATACCTTAAAAAAATGTGTCCATTCTCAACCTGGGCGCTCCGAAAAAAAAGTTTTAAAAAGTAAACAATCGTATGAACGACTGCCTGTCATAGCTTATATTCAGTTTTTCTTGTCAAGTTTCTTTTAAACAATATTTAAGAAACCCTTTAACCGCCACAGTTGGCTGCAGCCGTCAGCGGTAGAAAAGTCCTTCATTATCTTGACTTAAAGTTGAAATTCGTGTAACATCTCCGACTTGCTTGGCGGTCAAAAGGTTAATATGTACAAACTGTCATTAAGCCAGTCATCGCCAGGGCAATAAACTTAATCACTCAACCGATCATAATTACCATCATTTGTATGCCAAAAGAGATCAATACAGTAAAGACTTGCGTATTAAATATTACGTTTAAACAATCTATAATGTACGGACATTTGTAAAAAAATCGTATCGAAGTCAAAAGGAAAGAAGGATATTGACTAATGGCCCTGTTTCAGAAACCTACAATTAAACTCGCAGTTAATAAAACAACAATATAATTTGCTTACAAGACTATGAATAATATTAAATTTATATTAATGATTGTGTTCATTCTTAAAGGCAATGACAATTTTGCACCCTTTGGTGATGACAGAGGCTCGGCAGCCGAAGTCTTTCCTGTTGCATCTCCAACAGATTTCCCCCGAACCATCCTTCTTCACATAAGCTCTGTTGTACCTGTACCCTTTCGTTAGAAGTGATTTATACCCCCTGTTGTTTTGAACGAAACATATATCTGAAAATAAACGAAATATTTAGGGAATTCCATTTTCATTCTGTTTTTGAAGGATTTTTAAGTGCACATGCTTGTTATTTGAAGAACGATCGTATATAATCTTCTATCTATATATATAAAAAAAGAAGAAGCTGACTGACTGACCGATCGGGTGACATATCAACGCACAGACAAAACTACTGGAGCTAGAAGTCTGAAATTTGGTACAGGTATTCTTTAGGTAATGTAGGCGCCCGCTAAGAAAGAATTTCACTAAAATCAATCCCTAAAGGGGTGAAAAAGAAGTTAACAATTTGTATGGAAATCCGTCATCTTTTAGCTTATTAACATGAAAATGAGAATTTAGGCTTCTGAATAAAAACAAAGGCGCACTGCAAAAGCATTTTGAAAGAATCAACCCCTGTAGGGGTGAAAATTTAGGAAATTGCTTTTGAGTTCGTTTTGAAATTTCATCCCATAAGGGGCAAAGTTTATATGGAAAATACCGCGGCCGAAGCTGTGGCGGGTTCTCTAGTTATCTATAAATCCATAAAGAACGTTTGTATAAGCATTGTTATTTGTTATAAAATAAAAAAGTGAACGCATATAACTTCAGTTTTAATTTACGTATAAGTAATATAAAATCTATCACCATTATTTTCTTATCACATTATTATTAGGCCTGCCAAAATTTAAGATTTTTTAAGGATTGTAGATCGTATCTAGTCTGTTGGTTTTGAAGATATAATTTTCAAATAAATTTCAATCTTTCCGTAACAATTTGTAAGACGCAGAATTTATATATCATTTTTATTTAATTTTTTTAAGCTACCTAACAAAAGGTATACAATTAATAATTTTTTCATATCTAATTCTCTATTAACTCATTTATAAGTGACCTTACTAAGCAGAAGACCAATAAGCCATGCATAAACGTAACCGCCAGATGTTTTAAATTGATAAGTCGTCATGATATGCCAAAAATATTGAAATATTCACACAATTGATTGCTACGGAAATACCCTATTTATTCTTAATTTTTTATTTTTATTTAAGTTAGTTATTTGTGTTTAAACGTTACTTTAAATACTAACTGTAGCGGTGAGAGTCCGTTGGATCGAAGTCAAGGTCATGCGTAACTCACTTCATCAGCCTAATCATGGTTATGACCTGTAAATTTTAGAACCTGCCCCTGAAATAAAAGTACATATGCTTTGCACCCGTTGTTTCGTCTGTTGCACCGCCATCGACTTTTGAATTCATTCTCGTAGTCCTTGCTGAAACGATGCTTGCGAAATATTAAAACCTTGTTGCCACTGCGAGTTTCATCGAAGTAAACTGAAATAAAAAAATATATAAGTACGCACGAGTT
This sequence comes from Tortricodes alternella, assembly GCA_947859335.1. Taxonomy (NCBI): domain Eukaryota; kingdom Metazoa; phylum Arthropoda; class Insecta; order Lepidoptera; family Tortricidae; genus Tortricodes; species Tortricodes alternella. The sequence continues at coordinate 12,640,499 of OX401980.1, read as the reverse complement.
GATACCTGTTGGAGTTAAAGGAAAATGAATAATTTGGGCACGGTACCAGTCAAAGTCAAAGTCAAACTATCTTTATTCAATTTAGGCTTTTACAAGCTCTTATGAAGGTCAAGGAATGAATCTACCACCGGTTCGGAAAAAATCCTCTACTGAGAAGAGCCGGCAAGAAACTCGGTGAGGTATAATTTTTTCAAATAAATAATGTGAAAATATGTTATTGCGAAGGAATATTTATTTGAAATGAACAGTCATACTATAAAAAAGACTTGTCTGTAAAACCGGATTAGGAATATTGAGATTACTAGCCAGTAGTAATTACTAGGTTCACAACAATACTAAACGGTATTTTTTTCCACTTCTCTATTTTGACTTGATTATGACACATTTTGATGTGATAAGTCTTATAGTCTCTTCTCAGTAGCGGATTTTTTCCGAAACGGTAGTAGACTCATTCCTTGACCTTCATAAGAGCTTATAAAATCCTAAATTGAATAAAAATAGTTTTACTTTAACTTCGAATGAAACAAATAAGAACTTACCCTTTACTATTTTACATTTCCATCACAGAAATCTGTATTAATATGTATGTATATCTACATAAAATAGACATTTGATTAGGACTTAATATTTGTAGGAATTTAAAATTACGAAAATTACATTTAGAAAAAAAAAACTGTTTTAGATATTTGAAATATTTTATTTCATACGATTAATTTTACTATTCAATGGTTATGGACATCCCTCACTTTGACGATGGTGTCATCTATTGTAAGAACAAAAGCAAGGCAGCCGAAGGCTTTCTTGTGGCACCGCCACCGCACCTTCAGACCCTCGTTCTGGTGGATGTTGAAGCGGCCGCGCCCGAGCACGAGGCAACGCTTGCCACTCATTGTGTAGGCGAAATGCGCTAAAAACACAACGAACCATAAAAAATACAGCTAATAACTCAAAGATGTAAGAGGTATTTCTCATCGCTTTTTGACAATATCTTCATCTGGTTTCTGAATAAGGACTAATTGGATTTGAGTGTCACTTTCACAACAATGTACCAATGACCAAGTAAAATTCAGTGATAAAGGAATTTGACTAAAGGCTTATGAAAAATTATTAAGATTTACATAACCTACTCTGAGATGGTCTGTGGAACATTTGTATAGTGTATAGGCGGAAAAAATACAACATGCAAGAGAAGTTACACCACCAAAATTCACCTGCCAAACCACAGATAAATCCATTATAAAACCACATTTGATTAAGTAAGAGCATTTTAAATGTTACGTAGTGAACAATTTGTGACATGCCACAGTGTTTCGTCTAGAACAAGCTAGGTGGACAATATTTTTATTCTGTGTTTTTGGGTTATATGACGTTCGCTTATGATTAATGGGCCAATTTACTAAAAAAACATCATTTACTTAAAAATATTATATTTTATTCATAAATTAATAACAATATAACACGGAAAAAAATAGAAAAATACAAATTAATTACTAGTATAAAATTATTTGTAGACGATATTTTTTTCCATTTTTATTAAAATCTAAATAAACAAAAAAAAGACTACTATTGATCATCATCATCGGACTCATCCGTTATATCACAAAAATTGTAGTTTTCTTCATTTTGGGAAATCACTTCCTATCAGCTATTCAAAGACACCTCTGAAGGTAATTTATCTACCTTTTTTTTGGAAACCTCCCGAAGACTATTGATCAAAGGATCAGATGTGACAAGCAACATGGATATTAAGTCTATTTTTCAAGTGTATCCGACAAAATACCTTCTCGGAAGCCTTGGATTCGATTCTCTGGAGGTAAGGCGTAATTACTTATAGCTTGATGGTCTGTGCTTGTCGGGTTATGCGTGGCGAATCAGACAGTTCGGAACTGGTGGGTCAGCTTGTAAGATTGTCGGTCCCAGATGTTCCTAGGATAGCTCTCAGAGCGCGGCGACGTGATCTGCTGGCGGTCCCGGCTGCGCTCACTGTATCCCACAGGAACTCACCATTGCTTCGAGCTCTCACACTGCTTAACGCGCTGTTGGCATCAGCACCGGAGTGCGACCTGCTTGCGTGGAGAGGGGCGGCTGTGTGTTGTGAAACAATCTAGTATTTTAAAATAATTTAATTCTTCTAACACTGTGTTTCGTTTCATGATGCATTGGTGTAACAACTGTTATATCATGTAAATATATTTTGAGTAAATAAATAAATATATAAATCATTCTTCAAAAAGCTCCATCTTTGATACGGAATGTACGTGTTCTGAAAAAATAAGAAAAAAATATGTTCTACTCATTTCTGCTGATAAAAGTTACAGAAAAGTAAATAAGAGAAATGACTCTAGATAACATGCAAAATCTATTGGTGTGTAAAGTGGAGTAAAGTATTTCCCACTCTATTAAAGTTGATAAACTTTGAAAAAGGACCACGTATTTCGACACGTTTTAAAAACCATCTTTTATAATATTGAAAAGGATATTAAGACTTCTTTAACAAAAAATAATATAGGACTTACCTTCATATATGAGATCCATCACTAACACTTTTTACAAAATGACGTATAATCACATGTTGTTGAGCATGTCACAGAAATGCAACTGATTAAATAGTGTGATTGCAGTTACCTCATTAGCTGACTTTAGCTCCCTATACCTAATGACACTAGAAAGTTAGACATTAACAATTAGTTAATATGGGGGTTTAAACATGTTATTTATCCTATCTGATTACTCATTAGTAAAAATCCGCTAATGACTTTTGTCCACATAGCTTGTTCTACAAGAAACACAGTGCATGCTTACCATATCAATGCCATGCAGTATACTGCCCTGCCAGGAGCCAATGGTAAGTAGTATTATCCCCGGCACATAAGTTTAACTAAAATGGCGGCCGTCCGCGCAGGTACAAGTATGGAAAAAAGCGCGCACCTCATACCGCATCTCGATTGAGAAATGTGTTCTGCGCATTCAAGGTCAAAGTTCAACTTACGTGCCGCGTGTTATAGCCCGAATGTAATTCGTCAATATTATTGAATAATTACATACGCTTTTTTATGTTATGTCAATTGACTGACAAACCGGCAGACGGCCCACCTGATGGAAAGTGGTCACCGCCGCCCATTGACATTTGCAACACCAGAGGTGCTGCCAATGCGTTGCCAGTCTAGGGAGGATGGGGAATGGGAATGAAATGGGGATGAGGGAATAGGCCGCTTCATGATTTAAGGGCAAACCGGTGATGTACTTTTGCGGATACAGTACGGACTTCCGCAATGAGCAATTGAACCAACAAGGCAACTATTTTACTTAATTAATACTAACAAAACTATACGCAAACATAATACGCGTACATATATCTATATATCAATCTAGCCTCGTAACTATTTTGCCACTACATTAACGATGTGAACATTATTATGCTGCATACAAACAAAAAATATTATTATTATTCGGTTAACAAATTGATAGAATAAAACATCAAATCTTTTTATAAAGAGGCAATAAATAAAAACTAACGTAATGATATCTCGGACATTTACAGGTCCTCGTAACAATTCGGAAAAGTTAACTTTAACTTTTTTTGGACGCCGATATCCAGTTTAATATTTGTGATTCCTGTGGTCGCCCCTCGTCTTTACCACCGTGTCGTGAAAAGTAAGAACCGTCATCTTGCAGCCGCGACTTCTCTGACTGCACACCCAGTGGGCGCTTTGGCCGTTGGCCCAAGTTTTATTTTTGGTAAATAAACAGTCGTTTATAAGCAGCTTCGGGTGACCGCGCCCGGTTTGAACAATAACCGCATCGTCTAAAAAGAAACGATGTATTCTTTAGCAATGTGTTACGCATTAAAGACTACCGCTGTTTAAATAATTCAAACAGCGGTAGCGACCTAACTGTTGAAAATATTAAATTATCTATAAACGTGTGCCGCACCTCTGCGGCGAATTCCTAGTAATTATATTGAAGCAAACTGACAGTTACTACTGGACTTTTAAGGCAGAATAACAAAAGTAAATTAAAAAAATATAGTTTTGAATGTCCTGTCATTATCAGAATGATTGTTTGTCTCAGACCCGAACATTGGCTCTGAAAGTGACAACGGTAGCTGGGCCCTAAATCCGAACACCCTTCATGCAGCAAACAATACTATTACGATTCACATTAAGGGAATACCAGCAAACAAAACTACATTTGTTGCGGGAATGTGTTTTATTGTGTATATAAAATAAAAATAAAAACTTAGAGGACTTCAATATTAGGCTATTCGTGGCTATGTGTGTGTTTGACGCTGATCAAATCCCCGTCGACGGTGATAGCGGTGGCGGGGCATTTGAGCTGGACTCGCTTGGCGCACGTCCATCGAAATTTGGGGCCCTTGCTGTCCGACCGCTTGCAGTACCGATGGGGCCCTATAACTAGAATCCGGTTGCCGTAAATACTCTTCTCAAATACCGCCTTAGTTATTTCTGAAGAGAAAAAAGTGTTTCAATAAGGTTCACCAATAAATATATATCAAAACGTACCTATTAAAGTTCTGCCTGCTTTAAAAACGTCTAATAACTACGGTGCTTAACAAATTAATCTCGTTTACCATCGATTCATTTGTTCATAAACGACTGTTTATTCACCGACGCTCACAATGAGCTTTTTAAAAGGGATGGTGAAATTGACTGCACCATGCTTTTATATTATAGGTATTATATCTCTACCTTTTTAATCGTGTCCGATCTGAAGAGAAACTGCTATGCTGCGGTAGCACACTCGTATGTTGCACTCGCCTGGCATTTTGTCTTCGGAACACGCGCAAAACTTAAATATTTGGGATAGCATTAGAGATGGGCATTATTCGAATATTTTTTTTGTGGATTAATTATTCGAATAAAGAATAATTCTAGAACTATTATTCGCGAATATTTTATTCGCAAAAGAATCCTTTGTCCGCTTTCTCAAATGACGAATGATTCATTCTAATAAATCCACGAATAATTGTTCATTTTATTCGAATAAATAACACGAATAATATTTATTAGAATTTTATTAGAAGGATGCTTTATATGTAAGCTTAGTCCGGTACTACAAAAAACAGTTTTTCAGTTATTTGTGAAGTACATATCCGTTGGTTTATTTCTATGGTTCTTGTAGACCGCTGGATGCTAATAAGGTTCCCATACACCGTTTAACTATCTAAAATACGAGTGAATAACTGGTTGTAAAAAAAAACATTTTTAAGACCAGCTTTTTTCTTCTAGTACCGTTAAATTTTGGTTACCAAAAGGTACTAAAGCGCTTTTTGGAAAAAAAGCCTGGACTATGCTTCACAAGGGTACTTCTTTGTCGCGACAAAATACACGAGCCGAGTATCTTATTTAGTTGAGGAGTTTGTATGGCCGCCTTTCGAATCCATCATCATCAAAGCTTGTAAAAAAGAATAACATGACATCTCTCCTTATCATGACATCATGGATCTGGCGCCTCATTCGGGAACGCTAAGTGATTCTGTAGCGACTCGTAAGCCAGATCTCTCATCTCGCTCTTACGCAATTCGCGTCGTGCGGAAGAGTGGAATGCGAAATCTGGCTTACGAGTCGCTACAGAATCACTTAGCGTTCCCGAATAGAGGCGCTGTATTGTTTTAAGCAAGACGGGCACTATTTGTAACATTCATTTACATGGAACCTCGTTGATCTCCTTGCAATAAAATAGTTTTTTGTAAATACTATTGTTTATTAAAATGAGTGTTTGTAATACATACGCGCATACAAATTGTAAAGATCATCTATTTAAAACAATGCCAAATACCAACATAAATAATTTTAAAAAGAAAAATTAATTATGACAATTTCAATTTGTAGTATTTAAATTGTCGTACCCCGTTATCTTACGAATCTTTCTCATAAAAATATTAATTAAATGACATAGATAAAACGAATACTTTAAATCTAAACTATATAAGTAAGAAACTTGTCTAAATGAGTCTAAAGTTAGTTTTAAAATATCGTTTAACGCGCTCGTTCCCAAAAAATCAGATAATTTATTTACCAAATATCTGAGATATTAAATTCCCTAAATACCAGATTTCCAATACACCTGAATATGGGATAGGTATTTTTTTTTATTCATTCAGGTATTTTGGGAATGTGGTATTATCAGTTACCAGGTTTATTGGAAATCTGGTATTTTGTTTACTTCAGATATCCGGTAAATGAGCTATCTGGGTATTTTGAAATTTTGGTATTTTGGGAATGAGCGGTTCAACGAATGAACACTTGGTTTTTGCTGTCATATCCTGACCCAATTCTCTTTTTATAACGTAATTGAAGGTGAGGAGGTAGGAAATTACCACGTGAATGCGATAGACGTCAACGTGCCGCCTCGTGTTTACCGTGTGTTTACCCTTCACTACCTGACATGCGATATTCTACATAAGGCACTTATCATTGAACATGTATACAAAACTCATATCCTATCCGTGCTATACCCTATCATATGTATTATTGATATATGATGTAATAAGTAAGTTTTGAACGAGCATGCTAACTCCACTTGTAACGCAACATTAGAAAGCTGTGCATTGATGTCATAGAGTTGCGAGCTTAGTCACGATATATTGTTAATTCATATAATTGTATAAAATTGCTTGCTTTAATTTGTAACTGTGCCTTAAATAACTAAAATTAAATAAATATCCATCAGATCCATACCTAGGTCTATGGATAGTAAGGTATACAAAGCATCTGTTTGATCTGTATTTGACTAGCAGCTGTTGATGCTGCTTAGGTATTTTTATTCCCGGTTTTGATTACGGTACGGATATGACTTAATAATATTTTATTCCTTAGAGAATTAAATGACAATATATATTTATTTAAACAACAACTTAATAATAAATATAAACTAAGTTAAATCTAAATATATAAAATAAAAATAAAGTTAATACTTAAATCTCTAATTAAAATACACAAAATGACCGTGGCGTGGCATTAGTGCTAAAATGCTGACAGCCTTTTAGCAACTATGCCACGATTTCCTAAATAAATTATTTGATTTAATACATTACAAAAACACGAAACCTCAGTCTGTTCAGTGGTTATGTAATGTGGTTATGCTGTAAATTACATTTTGCTACGTGATTGTGCACGAGGCTGATGCTGGCGACGCAGCCAGTTGAGGAGCGTTTGATGCAGTGCCACCAGGTCTTGATTCCGTAAGCCGACGTCCTCTTGAACCGATACCCGCCCACCGTCACCACCGGATTCCCCTTCTGGGAGACCCCGAAAATTACTAAAAATAGAACAAATCGTAACTATATTACAGTGAATAATTTATTCAAAAAAGCAGGAATTATCGTATTAGAACAAATAATAGTTTAATAAAGTGTTAAAGAATATAACTTAATTTAGAGCACCGTTTTCAACTTAAAGCTGACAAAGATCTAGCCACATATTAAAGGGTGTTAAATGAATAAGTAAATAAAGTTACTTTGCGAGTCAACCAATTACTCTTTGTTGCTGAAAATATCCAACCATCTTTGAAATTCTTTGGCGTTAATGGTTATGATTGTTCGAGGCTTTAAAAAGAGCGCCATGGATGGTGACGAGCGAGGCAGCACACTTCCTGCTCTGTCGCTTGCTGCACTTCCACCAGGTCTTCAGGCCCGATGAGGAATTCTTCGAAAATCGGTAGCCGCCGTGCCAGAGGTAAGTCCGCCCGAAGGTGTCTTCGTACAGGACTGTTGACGAACCGAGTAATTAATTATCTTGCCCTCTCTAATTCAAATCAATATATGCAATATTTTCTTATTAAATAAAGAAAAATGGTTTTTATTCACTTTATTTCCGTAAAGTAAAAAGTAGAGTCAAGCGTCATCGTTATCACTTTTCAATTCATGAAATCTTCTGACTTTTAAAAATATACTTTATATATATATATTTGAAAAGTATTTTGTGGCCTGTAGGTATATCTTTAAAATCCGTTCTGTAGTCTTGTGTAAGTCTAATTTAAAAATGCAATTTAAAATTTAAGTGAATTTTAGGTATTTTGTGGTGTGGCAGTATTTCTTTTTCTTATTATTTATAGTCTATTAATCCTTAGTAAATAAAGATCGGCCAATAAAAGGCTGCACTGCGAGGGCTCGTACATCGTAAAGCAAAAACATGCCTTACGTACTTACTGACTAGTGACCCCCAAGAAATTCTTTAAATGATGGTAAAAACCGCATGAAAATACCTTAAGACCAGAAGTTTTACTAGGAAATACCAGATACGTACAGAGATATATTATTCGGCAGTTGGTGTTATAATCTCATGTTTGTAGTTAATACTTAGCCTCAAGAAACACAAGATTTATTTTGTTAACCACCATATTTACCTTGCTCTATGCTTAAGTTTTCTTGGACTTGTTAATTTTTATAAATTTTTTATGCACAATTGTCAAATTAAAACTTTCGTGAGACATTATGAATACTTGAAAAATACACGGATTTACACACGATTTATTGTCAGAAATAGTCCGACATGTTTCGAACTCGATTGGAGTCCTTCTTCAGGGTTTAAGTGCGGTCCCGCACCCTGAACACCAGAGCGCGGGTTTATCTGACCGGGACCGCACTCAAACCCTGAAGAAGGACTCCAATCGAGTTCGAAACATGTCGGACTATTTCTGACAATAAATCGTGAGTGAAGCCGTGTATTTTTCAAGTATTAATAACACAATTGTTACTTTTCTTACAAAAATACAACAGATTTAAAAATGCTACACATACTTTTAATAATAAATAAATAATACAACCTCAAATCAATAACACAATACCGACTTACACACACTTTCACCAGCTTTTTCGTTATATAATAGGCAATAGATTTTTAAGATCAAATATCCAACTAAAAATGCTCATTGAATTAATAGGAGTAATTAGTATAAGCGTATTTAAGTGACCTACAATCATGAAATCCGTTTTCCCGTGTGTACCAAACGTACAACCTAACAATGTAGATATAAGCATACATATCCTAAGGGTGATTGTGTTCATTGACAACTTTGACAGCCACGGTTCCTATCGAGGTGATGGTGACCCGGCAGCCTTTCCACGCTTGATTGCAAGCCCAGTAGCACCTCGGTCCTGACTGTTTTTTCAAATTGTACCTATGATTGTTTATCTGCAACAGTGGTTTCCCGTTCCTCGTCTTAAGCAGTATGGCACCTGCAATGTTTAACAATATATATATCGAGTCTAGGTCCTGAATAATGTTTGAGAAATATAGTGCGGTTCGTATCCCGCAAGCAACCTTGTGTGATGAACGAGCACAAATTTTTGTGCCCCAGTCATGGATGTTGATGTATCATATTATGTATTTATATAAACCGGAAAATCGCAACCAGCGAGTATGATGACATTTTAATCAACATACATACACACATACATAGCATCACGCCCGAAATCCCTATGGGGTGGGCAGAGCCACAAGACTACTTGTGGCCTGTGACTACTTATGTGTGTTAATCAAGATTGTGGATATTGACCATCTTCAAAATGCCATCTTCGACTGTGGTTACTGGGCCCTGCAGCCGGTATTGCTCTTCGAGCAAACCCAATAGGACCTCTCCGAGGTTATTATTCTTGTAGAACTGATAATTTTGAAATGTACCAAATTTCGATTTGGCATACCGAGCACCAGAAAAGAAATTATAAAATTGAAGAAAACGTGTGATTTTTAACCAAATTAGCTGTATTAGCTGTATTATTTTATAGGTTGACCACTTAAATGAGTCGTCGCCCGCGCGGCACAGGGGCGCGGGGGCATGGCGACAAAGGGGACCGAGAGAGGTGCGGGCGGCAGGCGCTCTCAGGCCCCTTTGTCGTCATGCCCCCGCGCCCCTGTGCCGCGCGGGCGACGACTCATTTAAGCGGTCAACCTTTAGTTACAGAGTTCTTATGTTATTCTTGATAGGCTTTACCTTGACCACAGTCTCACCTGCCATCTGATTCTCTAACGTGTGCAGTGGCTGATCAGCGATAGGGGACTGACGGAATGACTTTGTTCAATCTCAATTAACACTTTTGTTTATCCGCTGATTACGTTAGAGAATTACACCACCAAAATGATGACGTGGCCGAAGTTTTAACGTTATTGCCCAAGAAATGCCTATTTCCCAAAGGGTACACACCACGATACAATTTTTTTATAAAATACAAGGATGTGATGATTGCATAATTAATTATAGTATATTAATTTATTAATTTATAAGGAATAAATAATTATAAAGATTTTCTACTGACTAGTTTAAAGATAGTACATTGCTTAAACTTAAAATGTGATCTAGTGATTATGATCGTTGGCAACCTTAACAATCACATCCTCAAGCGTAGTGATGCTGACCCGGCAGCCTTTGGGTGCCTGGTTGCAAGTCCAGTACGCCTTGTGGTCCGTCTGCCTTTTCAGATTGTACTTGTAATTGTTGATCTGCAGCAGCGGCTTGCCCGTTTTAGTTTGAAGAATAACAGCTCCTGAATCATATTATCGTATAAGTTATTGTATAATTGGGTGCACTTTCTGGAAAGCTTTAATACTCGTATAAGTCTAAAATTGGGTGACTTTAACACTGATTTACCCAAATGCCTATAAAAAGAAAAACTAATTTATTTGGATTAATACATGTTAAGCACTATTGACGCCTGGAATCATAAGGTACTTACGAAATGAATATAGTAAGGATTTCGTCGCAAGTTTCAACTTTCTGGCCTATTGCCACCGCTATACAAACAATTTATCTGAAGGAGCGCATTCCTCTGGACTTGCAAGCATTATTCTTTTTTTACTCTTTGGTAAAGTCAACATATCGAAATTATTTGTAATTTGTTATATTTCTAAATATAATTTATTTTACTTAAATGTGACGTCCCCATCAACACTGCCCACCGGTTTATTCAACGTTTTATTCCGGGATTAATTGCTCTTCCATGGCTTCAGACAAATTACTTAAATTACGGCTGCAATTCGTTCAAACAATTATAATGACTTCCAAAAACCAGACAGACAAGTGTGAGTTAAACTCGCGTGGAGAGGGTTCTGTGATTATATGAAATTTCCTATGTAAATTTAAATACCAAAGACTTCTAATCTTAATCTATAGAGAACTATTTTCTGTTTTTTTTTTACATTTTAGGCCTATTAGTTTCGGAGAGAAGGGAGGAATGGTAAATTTTAGCCTATTTTCCTTAATAACTTCAAAACCATCTTAAAATTATTAAAACAATATTGAGATTCTCACAACGAGCCCTTTTATTTGATATGTCACACGCCAAGGTTTGCAAAACATTTCGTTTTTTAATTTTCTAATTTACCCGCCAAAAGTGGCCCATATGTTTCAAATTCATTTATTTAGGCTACACGTCCGTGTTGCGGTCACCGACTTACATACGTGTACCAAATTTCAACTTTTTTTTTGGTTACCATTATTTATTCATTTAACAACACGTACACAACATATTATACAATTATTATTATTAATTATTTATTATTGCATGGATGCAATAAATAAATAAATTAATTAATTAATTTAACAAAAATTTAATTTAGAACATGCTTCGTCAATTTCACCTCAATTAGTTCAATAGTTTCGGAGCTAATTGGCTGTGACAGACGGATAGACAAACAGACAGACAGACACACGAGTGATCCTATAAGGGTTCCGTTTTTTCCTTTTGAGTTACGGACCTAAAGAACTAAAAAACCTAAAAAGCTGGCAGTTTAAAAAAGGACGTTTAAAAATGTCCCATCGATGCATCTTGGTGAAGAAATTATTTCTTGACTTCATTGCATTGTTATGTATAACTAACACTGGATTCAGGCTACATTTTCAACGCCATCTAGATGTTTTAAATATGTTTTGGCACCTATTTCCGCGCTACGATCGCCGATTCAGTCTATTTGTTGTATTCGTTCATGGTATTACCACTAAAAGGTCACGGATGATTAACGAACACCTAAATATGAAAATGACAAGAATAAATTAAGAATTAAAAAACCCCTGACAAGTGAGGAATTTCGGAAACATTTCGAATTGATCACATCCCTTCATCAACTAGAAAAGAGTTGATGATCTTGAAACGGAAGAACAGATTTTATTGAATCATAGCTAAGAAGACTCTCGATCAAGTCGAAACTCAATCAAAAAATCTGAATCAAAATTGGTTCATCTGACTGGGAGCTAAAATGCCACAGACAGATACACAGATACACGCGTTAAACTTATAAAACCCCTCTGTTTGCGTCGGGGGTTAAAAATAATGCAGACCAACAGTCTAATCAATGGTTATGAATATGGTTTGCCTTAACAATATCCGGTCCGATGGTGGTAATGCGCGCCCGACAGCCCTTGTTCTTCTTCACGCACACCCAGGCTACTTTCAACTTTTTCGTCGACGAGTTCATGGTGTTAAAACGGTTGAACCGGTATTTTCCGATCAGAAGAATAGGGTTTCCGAAAGAATTATATACCATCTTTATAACTGCTGTAAAAAGTCGAATAACGTACATCATTATAAGATTCACTATAAAATACAAATACCAAATAAAGATGTGAATACATAAAAAATCAGACTAAAAGGCTCGTTACATCGGGTAATATTTAAAATAGCCCTTGACTTAAAATCTGTAAGTTTTATTTCGATACACAAAAATCACGCAAAACTTAAAACGTTTTAAGCCTAAATTACTCCTCACTTAAAACACTATGATAATAAAGGAATTCATACTATTATTATAAATGCGAAATTCACTCTGTCTGCCTATCTTTCTGTAACGTTTTCAGGGCTAAACGACTGAATAATACAATACAAATACTCCTAATTGAACACCTCATAAAACCTGAAATGATTTGATAAAATTCGCTACGGAGATAGTTTGAGCACTAGGAAAGGACACAGGCTTCATACAAATCTAAGTTTATATAGGATTGCCGGTGCAGGTTAGAATTAAATCTATAATGTTTTTTTTTACTTTTAATGATTTTTATCTACAACCCATATCATAAAACCTCCATAATGTATTCACAAACCGTAGGAAATTACCAGCATTATTACAACCAATTTTACTATGAGCTGTGGTAGTAGGTTAAATCTGTACTGTTATTTTATTACAGTATGAATTTTTGTAAAGTTATGAGTTTAAATTTGGAACAGCTGTCAAAACTCAAGTGGGTCTCTATTCTAGTATCCATAGATATTAAGTTTAAATTTGGAACAGCTGTCAAAACTCAAGTGGGTCTCTATTCTAGTATCCATAGATATTAAAACAGTTATCGATACGAAACATTTTTCAGTATGTTTTTTTTAATATAAACCGCACGACATTTGGTCTCGAGTGACATGAGAGTAGGGACTTTATTCGTTTGTCTATGATTTAAAAGAAACATTCGTCTTGACGGAGGATCGAATTGGCGCCATTACTGTTGTCATTTGTTTGTTTGTTGGTTTTTTGCTGTTACGAAAGTAGAATTGTAAAAAATTGTTTGTAATTTACATTTTAGTTGCATATATGAATAGTAGTGACTCCGAAAACGATGTGAAAACTCCGCCGGATATCGTAAATGCAGCCACGATTGCAACAAATAACTTGCCAGAAAATACTGTTTCTAAACACATCATGGAGGATTTAGAATATGTGTGAAGATAAAGTTATGTATGCAACTGTACATGATACATAACTGTCATGATACATGACTGTGATAAAGAAGCTTGGCCAGCTCTGAGGCCAAGAAACGCAACAGTGTAACCTCGTAGTGTCCGGGAGTCTGTATGTCGTTTCCTGGCGCTGTCTCCGTTTCCTATTGTGTCTCCTTAATAAACTGTTATTGACCTTTTCTTTTTGGCTTAATAGCCAATAATATTTGTATTATTAGGACATGAAATGTTATATTTCAGATTGTTTTTGATATTTGGAGACCTTACATCTCCATCTTTATACTTGACCATGGAGACTGTCTACATCTCCATGTAACCTAGATTAATCAATTTAGATGTTTTCTCTGTTTTAATATTATTCTTATTATTATGACCCTTAGAGACTTTATACATCTCTAAGGCACTTAAATTTACTTGTTCAGACGCGGAGACTATACATCTCCCTTATTAGTTGTATACGATAATTAATTTGTGCCCATTAGGTTTATTTGTTGCACTTTTTATGTTAGTTTTAGTTATATGTAATTTTAAAGTGGAAAAAAGACTTACTGCTGAGTTTCTTGCGGCGTTTCTTCTCAGCACATGTCACCTTTCGAAGCGCTGGTAGATTCAGACATGTAAAAGAGCCCGTGAGGCCTACTTGCAAAATAAATATTTTCATTTTCATTTTCATTTTCATACATAGTTTGGCCTTAAAACACTCGTGCGATCTTATTACGAAACTCGCCAATCGGCTCGTTTCATAAACCCACACTCGTATTTTAAGGCCTATCATTATGCAACCGTTGCATAAACTACTATTACAGTAGATTTAAACAAAACGTATATATTTCCCAGAAATTATTCTTAGTTTTAATCAGCGCCTCTATTCGGGAACACTTAGTGATTTTGTAGAGACTTGCGAGTGAGATTTCTTATCCCACTCTTCCGCACGACGCGTAATGCGTAAGAGCGAGATGCGAGTCTCGCTCGCTGGTCGCTGCAGTATCACTTAGACGTTCCCGAATAGACGCCCAGTTTGGAATATAATGTTTGTTTTGTTCATTCTATTTGGCTTCAGAAGTAGGCATTTTGAACGTGATGTTAGATTTCAGGCGCTGAAGTTTATTTCTCGTCAACGGTCTAATTTCTGACATGATCTGGATCATACATACACTGTACACATACATGGACTGTTAAACTCTATACCCTCTTTTCGGCTTCGCGCAATTGGGTAAAAATTGATTACAGGAAGTTTTAAGTATCTGCGCGATTTACGGCTAAACCGCTGAACAGATTTTGATGAAATTTGGTATCTATCTATACATATAATAAAATCTTATAGTGGAAAGACTGTACATTGTCTGCTTGTCTGATTGTATGTGCACGATAAACTTTAAAACTACTGGGCGGATTTCAATGCGGTTTTCGATATTGTATTAAGAGAAACTTCGGGCAGCACATAGGCTGTAGAAACTTTATGGAATAAAACTGGAAAGGGGTAATAAAGGGGGTTGAAGTTAGTACGTATGGGAAAAACGAATTCGATAAGTTTATCAACTTGAAACTTGGTGTAAACACTGTTCAAAACAAATAATTAGGTAAAAGTTAGAGAAAAAAATTAAACTAACCTTAAAACGGTGCCTCGGGGCGTTAAACTTTGTACGGGAAGAACGGATTCCATACGTTTAAAATAAGAAACGTCATGCTCGACTTTGTCAGCTTTGTACTATACAAAATCGAGTTTGACGTTTCTTATTTTAAGTTTAGGAAGTTTTAAACTAAGAAGTCACCGTTTCGAATTAGACCCAGTAACATGAAAATATGTCATATTTTAAAGATACATTTTAACGCAGTCGAAGTTGCGGGTGCGTTGAAAGCTGGTTACCTCATAAATGTTTATTAAATGCCCTAGCATTTATAGTAGTTATTTCCGATTTATTCTGTATAATCAAATTACACATGGTTGTGCACGTTATTGCTCTTAATGATGTCTCTTTCTATTGTGGTAAGCCTCGCGCGACATCCCCCATGCGATCGCTTGCTGCAAACCCAATGCACCTTCGAGTTGCATCTCGACTCCACAAAGAACCTGAATTTTCCTAACTGCAGAACGGGGTTCCCATTGCGAGATTTATCGAAGAAAGGTGCTGAAATAGAAATATATATAATTAACCAAGTCGATTTGGAAAGTATATTATAATAAGATATTACATCTATTCATAAAATTCACCAAACAAAACATCATTGTCTGTTTCCGTCTAACTCCGAGACATGGTAGTTATGACGTTTTATTAACCAGTTTAACATGGCAAAAGAATTAAACTTAAGCAGGACAATAATAATAACAGAAATAGTCTAAGATCCGAATTAGACATGATTTGCACCCTTCTGTTTACTGGATGAAAATTATTTTATATCAAATTTAGTATGTTATAAAATCTATCGCGTGTGGTTGCCAAAAAAAATCCTGCCCAAACTTTAATTCAAAAAATTAAAAAATACTTTAATGAAACATTGCCCTCATGAGTTTAACGAATATATTAAATTAATAAATAAAATAGAATATTTAGTTTACTATTGTACTTATTTGTGTTTATTTTTGTACTTGAGAAAACAACGATTAATAAATAATAAATTTAAAAATTATAACTTACTGAATTTCATATAAAATCATTTTCATCCATTAAACAGATAGGTGCAAGTCGTCTCTAATTCGGATCCTCTACTATAAAGCATCTTGTCAGTTAAAGTATATCATAACCCGAATGGATAAAAAATAAAATGCTGTTACAAAGCTATTGAGCTAGTGGCCGGATTCACAAATGCTACTTATGCATTTAATCCAAAATTAAATAGTAAACGAGCTGTCCACCTATACGTTACTAAATAAACGATTTTTTTATCAAAGATCAGTCTGAGTGGCGTTTGTGAATGCAGCCCTGGATCTTTTATTTTTATTTTATTATAAAGGCATAATTCGCAAGTAAAAGAAAACAATTAATGTTAAGTAAGATCGCGTTACTAAACGCAACACTTGAGGATACATGCTATTGGTGGTTTTCGAACCAAAGACGGCGACGATTTATGAAAGACATTTTATCATTGGTGGTTATGATCATGCATGACCTTTACGATAACGTTGTCGACAGTGGTGATCCGCATCGGGCAGCCTACATTGAACTTTCTAGCGCACACCCAAAATGACTTATTATTCAACGCAAAGTTCTGTTTCCTATTCACTTCCATATTGAACCGGTTCCAACCTATTTGAAGAATTGGCCTTCCTTTTTTAGACGTTGTGAACACGATACCTGGTAAGAAAAAGTATAGATTACTTTTTTTTAATGTTCTACATATTTGTTTATTTTATGCATAAAGAAAATTTACTGAGAGAAATTACTCTCTGCTCGTTTCGTTAATGTGTACGATAAAGTTTTATCTTTCATTATATTATTACCATGAGTTCTAATAATATCTGGAATCTGTTCAACACAATTAAGATTTGTTAGATGTGTTCCGCGAACCCATCTAACAAATCGTAATTGTTATTATTATTATCATAAGTCACATAGAAAATACTGGAAATGTTGACAAAAATTAAGCGTAGGTATGATACATTCGTAAATTACTTCAACCTTTAACGTTATTTGCGTATACAATATTTTCAAATTGAAAGTAAATGCGTTATTCAAAAATCTACGAGTAGGTAGAACGCCTATGTATACATTTTTCGGTCGAGAAAAAATGCGAGTTGTAAGAAAGCTACAAGTAAAATTTCGATGAAGAAATTAATCGATCGCGGAAAAATGCGTCTCAGAAAAAAGCTGCATGAAATAATGCGTTCCCAGAACCCAGTTAACAAATCACAATTACATATCTCAGTGTAATTTTAAAATAATTTTGAGAAATTAATAAATACCCCACTTACCTAAAAGGGGTACTATTTAGTACTGCTTATAAAGGGGTAGGCTAGCATCACGGTGCACAATATTTTACCCGTGTTTGGTAGGAAATATCTCAGTTTAAATTAGAGCTACGAAGTTGAGACTAGAGTATTTAGGTACTATTTTTTGGAATACACAGCATTTTTGGGAGCAACACCATTCTGGGGATCCAGACTAGATACGGCAGCTTGACGTTAGCGTTCCCGTTAAACAGGCTCATATCTCCGAAAATACAAATGCACGAATGTTTTTTACTAGCTACTAATTGGGTACTATTTATGGACTATTTTTTGGAATCATCACATCCTGGATATCTTCGACGGGTATGCCAACTTGACGCGCCCGCTTCAATCGGTTTCATAATGAAATAAAAAATATATTAATTCAAGGAGTTTGTCGCATCATTATAAAGTGGCCGACGGTGGTGAATGGACGCCTTGCAATATATCATTCCGCGAAGGTCTTCGATCACCTTGCTTATTCTCTTCAAATTTGGGACTGTATGAGAGGTTTTGTCACAGTACACTGCTTTAATCATCATTATTTTAGTCAAAGAAGAAGCAAAACAACAAAGGACTTGTCTGGAACATTTAATACACCAACAGAGATTTATGGTTTTACTCGTATATATCTATTCTGTGAAAATACACATTAAGGTGAAATCAAGCTATTTGCATCAATATTTTAAGTGCATGCATGCTGTAGTAACAGTAAGACATGTTGATACATGGATAACTATTTTTAACACCGGTGTAAAACACAAGTTCGGCAAAAATAAATAAATAAGTACAATACTTTTATCGTACAGGTGTTTGTCAATGCGTGTGCTCATTCGTAATTTGCACAATAACATTTTCGATGGTGGTGAGGGAAACGCGGCACCTGGAGCTGTTCCTGGAAGAACAAAACCACTTTCCCTTGGTCTTTCCATAACACGCGGTGTGCTGGTTGAACCGATACTTCCCGAGCATGATGACCGGTCTTCCGAACTTCGATGTCGTGAATATGGGTTCTGTGGAAAAAAACAGACATTCTACACATTATAATGGCGACAACAAATACAGGTGGCCCAAAAATAAGTTGACAAAAGCGAATAAATTTTTTATTAATAAAAGATTAACTTTTTGAGAATACATACATATCATTGCCGTCAAAGAAACCCTCTTTGACATTTGGTACACAGAAGCAGCTTTTGTTGAATTTTTTAACAATTTACACCTTCTTCGGTGGTTATTTTTTTCTACTCCCGGATATGTGTAGCCTTAAGCGCCCACACTTGTGTATCAAGTAGCAAAGCAAAAGTAGCAAGATAAAATGCAGAAACACCACTTCATCCTACAGTCACGTGGGTATTGTTGCCTCCTTGCTGCTTTGTATATGCTGCTAGTCCTAGTCTAGCTAATAGTCATAGTCTCATAAAAAAAGACATACTAATAATAATACTATCATTTATTTCAGGCCATTAGTGGCCCATACATACTATTATATTAAAATATTACTTAAGAAAAATTGCATGGTTTCTTTTCTCGTCTCGTCTCGTCCCGGAAGCAGTAGAAACAATGACACCCTTCGGCCAGAAGTTCGGAAATGGGATGGTCTTGAGCAGCGGCCGTGGAACTCAAACCATAAGCCAGCCGAAGTGCACGTCATGGCGCGATCGCAGCTGGAATACACTCAGGCAGCAGCCAAACTTCGTGAGGATCTTCGTAATTATGTGCGATACGGAGAGCGCCGTATTCTCTAAACCGCGCGTCATCGTTCCCACTTTTTTTTTATGAGCAACCCGCCGATTTGGCAAACGAGTTGAATTGCCTTCCATGTAGAACGCAGCACTTGCAATTTTGTGTTCAATGCGTATGCTGTGGTTTTTGAAAGACGATGACATTGTCTATGGTGGTGACAGATGCGTTGCATCCCTTGTTCTTCATGCTGCACCTCCACTTACCCTTTGCCCGACCTTCATATTCACTAGACAGGTTGAACCGGTACTTTCCTATTATTATAACTGGCCTTCCGTATTTCGACGTTGTAAATATAGGATCTGTAAACGAAGATTTGGGACAGTATAGTCGATATTTTGGAATGTGGTTCACGTATAAGGGTAGCATAGAATGATTTATTTCTCGAGCTCGATTATTCAGTAATGTTCAATACCTATCTCTAGAGAGTTTTATTTTATTTTAGCCAACACTTGGCGTGTAGAGTACGTGTTTTTCGAACTCCACAATGTTAAAAGTGGTATTTAATGAAAACTATTTAGTAATTCTGTCAATTATTATAAATATTTATAAATCGTTGTTATATCCAACATGTCCCTGGCTGTTGGACATTCCTTAACACAAAATACTGTTTAACTCAGTACTGCATGAGCAATAGGCAAATATTTTTTTAACACTTTTCCAATTTGGAGCAACCTGTTTGTACACTCATTGATAGTGTTACGTGTGTTACATGTCTTGTCACTTAATGTGCACACATTCCTATAAGCCATTGATTGATACAGTATGTTACTATTTTGTTTTCGTTTAGGTGAGATTAAATTTGTTTGAAAATGCATATATCTTTAAAAACGAAATAAAAACTATTTTATGGCACTTTTGACAAGTACGGGTTTTTTTCCAATGTCCAACTGTCAGAGACACATTGTATGATGATAAATACAAATCCACGAAGCATTACTGTAATATACATTTTTATTTTCATTTGTTTATTTTATAAACAACCGAATAATTGCGAACACAAAGATATAATCTGGACGAGAAAACAAAACAAAAATATTCTAATGCGACCCCTGTGGTATGGTGCCGTAAATGCTAGCAGCATTTTCTCGATGACCGAAATCTGCCAGCCTTTCGGTTACACAAATAACTTTAGAATATTAATGTAGGTTTCTCCTGGTTACATAAACAGTTTTTAATTTTGAAATTGGTTAACGTTTGAGTTAATAAAATTTCGTTTATTTCTGAACAGCACGTTGCACGATTCATTCCACAATGCCATATACTACCACAATGTGGTACCATTTATAATATGTGTGTAGATAAAGTTATGTATGTAACTCTGCATAATTTGGCCTTAAAACACACGTGCGATCCTATTATGAAATTCGCTAAAAGCTCGTTTCATAAAACCGCACTAGTGTTTGAAGGCCTATCATTATGCAACCGTTGCATAAACTACTATTATTTTGCAAGTAGACCACAGGCTCTTTTACACATAATCATCCCGTGCTTCATAGGCACAAAAGACAAGTCATCGAGAATGACTACATCTCATTTCATTACGGAGGAATCACGACTCTCAATCATGCTTCCTTATGGAAGACGACATGAGTAGAAGATGGAAATCTTAAAACTAATGACGTATAGATATATACTTAACAAAAATTACGCCAATAATAAAAAAAAATTAGTTGTGTGAATGATAGCTGTGCGATTTAATTATCACATCATCTATGGTGGTGACCGTAGCGCGGCAATTACTTGACACCACTTTGACACATCTCCAAAGTAGTTTCGGCTCCTTACTGCGGCAGAATAGGTTGTACCTGTGTTCTCCGAGCAGAAGGACAGGTTTTCCTCGGCGCGACTTTGTAAAGATTGGCCCTGTGTACATAATATAATTAACTTATATCACACTTAAAGCAACGAAAGCTAGGAATTTACCCCTGCCTGATATTTAGGACTTTAAACTTGCAAAGTCATTACTTGCTTATTTATTTATTAATACTTGAAATACACCAGGGCCGTAGCTAGGGGGGGCATTGTAGGGCAATGCCCTACCATAAAATACCAATTAACTACGATAATACGCTAAGAAAATTGTTTGTTCACAGTATGATACTACCTTGTAATCATCGCTGCCCTACCTCAAATTCAACTCTAGCTACGGGCCTGAAATACACACGGCTTTACTCACGATTTATCACTACTTACTCATGGTCTGCACGGGCGCAGCGCGCTGTGCGGCGGACAGTGCGCGGGTTGCTTTGATCGCGACCGCACTTAACCCCTGAAGAAGGCCTCCATACGAGTTCGAAACATGTCGGACTATATCTGACAATAAATCGTAAATAAAGCCGTGTGTATTTCAAGTATTTATTTATTTATTGTATGTCATACTTATTACACTGGCTCACGTCTACGTCTACGTCCAGTACCGAGCTGAATTGCTTGCTATAAACGTCGATTGAAAAGTAATATTGCAGAGCTTTATTGAGCAAGAGATGGACATTTGGCAAATGTTATTTTCATAACAAAACGTAGTTATACGTTAGACGAAAAATAAATGAAAATAATATTTTAAAAACACAGCTCAGTTGTAGGTACAAAAAAAATATAATATGGTTAACAGTTTTCGTGAACAGCTTAGGCAGAGTGAAACAATCCTTATCATTTTTAAATTCAAATTTGGTAAACAACGTTAGTCGTGTGTGTGCTCATCAAATACATCAATGATATTAGAGTCTAACGTTGCGATTCTCGCCCGGCAACCGGACCAGATTTTATAACACCTCCAAGTGATTTTAGGGCCCTTAGAACGGCTGTCTTTGTTGAACCGGTGTCGCCCAATCAGCAAGGTCGGCTTCCCGGACGGCGAGGTTATTATCTTTGGCTCTGAAAAATAAAAATAGGAAAGTTCTCATTAAACTAGTAGCAATTGGAAATCCTGAAAAATTTACGGTTTCAGCAAAAATACCGTTTGGATTATCGATATTAGAATAATTGATATTTTAGCAAAATATTTATTTTTAGCACGGGACCGGAACCCTTTTTACATAAACTAAATGTCGTATTATAATATTTGTATACAAAATAAAAACCAACTCTGATAGTAAATTGTTACTGTAATTGCACTTTAGACTTTATAGATAATCAAATATAAGGCATTTTATATAAATCTACTTAACTAGGTACCTTGTCCAGACTTAAACTCATCCTCGTCTTGTAAAGCAGAAGAAAGGCAAATTAATTAATAAAGTGTCAAACATTTGAGTAAGTAACTTTTATGTACCTATAACATAATAAAAATACCGTTCTAAACCAAACTTCGTACACTTCATAACATAGTGACAAAATGGAGTGATGACATCAGATCTGGTGATGATGATCTTTGTGAATTCGTTAGATTGGTGATAATAGGTATAATGACCTTGCCGTCATTAGTTATTTTTCAAATAGGTTCTTACGTGTATGTCCACTTTAATGATTACATAAAACGTGGAGGTAGATCCGTCTACTAGGCAATCCCTGTAGACTTCTTCCTCAACGGAGGAGCCTTGCGAAGTCTAATAAGGTGACGCATGTCATGGGCCCGTATCACAGCGGCATCCTCTTTTAAGAGGAGTGTGAACCTGCGGCTTTTCATACAAAAGGCGATAACGATTTCCACCCCTTAAATGTTAACCGATGTTCACCAATTTTGGACAGGTTGTCAGTCAGAACAAAATCTAGGTCTATACATTTTGATCTTTCCACAAACTTTATATTCAGTTTTATTGTGGTTTCAGTATTCTCATACAAAACTAATTTCGGCATTATTTTACTTTCTTTACCTTTAATCAAAATTCAAAAAACGTATAGGCCTTTTCGTCTGACAACTTATCAAAAATTGGTCAAAATCGGTTAACATTTAAGGGGTGAAAATCTTTATCGCCTTTTGTATGAAACAGTTCTCTTAACGTTTTTAAAAAGAAACTTAAAAGTTGGCTTCTTGACCACACATTCCATAATCATAGAATTCATTGTAACTACAATGAATTTATTATGTTAGGAACATGCCAATCTACTTATTACAATAATATTTTAATTTTATCTTTTAAAATAATGTACTATGACCCATAATATTATTATTATGAATAAATGAATATGAATATTCAAAAGTAATGGTGACACATTGTATAAAAGATCCTGATTTGTATCACATTGCTTTCTTTCATGGAGAAGGCTGCGACGGTTGAAACAACCTCAATCATGCGTGTGATTATTATTAAGTTTGACTATGTCTCGTTCGAAGGTTATGATCGTAGCGCGACAGCCGGAGGACTGCTTGACGCAAACCCAGCTGCCCTTGGGGCCGTGGCTGCGGTGGTAGCGGTTGAATCGGTACCGGCCCAGCTGGATCGCCGGCTTGCCGAAACGCGACGTTGTGAAGATTGGCTCATCTGGAAGACACACAATACTTTATGGGTCAATGACATTAGTCCGGCCGGATACGGCGATCATTTCAGTTTCAAACGGATACGGATCCGGCCGACTGACATCGTCTTTATACTACTGAGGCCGACGCATACGGCCTCGTACGCTCTAGCCGTATGGCCGCTTAACACTTTCAGCGCCAACAATCGCTATGCGTATAGCGCATAGCAGCGTTTTTCCGCTTTGTATCGAAAATGCTCTACGAACAGAGCGCCCGCCTAGCGGGTTCCTGGCAGTCAAAGTGTTAATCGTGTCCGGCCGACTGACGTTGCCTTTACACATGTCCGTCCTGACCGTACGATCACCCAATCGCATGACCGGAGTACGGTACGGATGGATCACGTGATCCGGACGGTGACCGGAGTACTGTAATTTTCCCTTTATACTTTCATCCAAAGTGTATATTCTAAGTATAAGTGCTTGCTCGCTTAATGATACTAATCAGAATTAAATTGGTACAGGCCTCAGTATATTTCCAAATATATGC
Source organism: Tortricodes alternella (assembly GCA_947859335.1). Classification (NCBI taxonomy): domain Eukaryota; kingdom Metazoa; phylum Arthropoda; class Insecta; order Lepidoptera; family Tortricidae; genus Tortricodes; species Tortricodes alternella. The sequence goes on along the minus strand of OX401980.1, from coordinate 12,616,208 downwards.
TTAAATAGATACAAATTAAATCAATTGACTTTATAGAAATACAAAAAACAATTATAAGAATCTGCTTACACAAACACAATATTTTTTTTAAATGCGTGAACCACTGGAAAGACTAAATAAACCCTAGCGTTAACTTTAAACATACTGGGGTCGTACTATCAGCTCTTAATTCGAGGCAGTTTCCGCGGTAAAATGAGCTGACTGGAGAATTCGTATTTAGAATAGAATAGAATAGAATAGAATAGATATTTATTGTCACACAACGTACAACCAAACCCAAATACAAAAAAACATTAACATAATTACATTTATAAACTAAATCTTAGGTATAGAGTAAAAAGGAAAATAAATAAATCTTGTATGACAAATATTTTGAGCGCGCTAAAGCAGGCCTCTTTAGCACGCGCATAATATGAATTTTCCAGACAGCTCAGATTACGGTGGAAACTGCCAAGAAATAAGAGCTCATAATACGACCCCAGGACCCATTAATGTAGCACTTTGAGCAGAAATCCGACACTTTTTGAAAGTTTAGATGTGTCGTCGCACCACAGAAGGTGCAAAGCTGGGTTGGTGTCGACAAACAGTTCGGTTATTATGATTTATACATACTTAATAAAATATGTTAATGTGATTATAATTATTTTCAATTCGGCAAGATAACGATTGCATGCTGACTAGGTTAAATCGGCGCGCTCTCGACACTGAGAGTTGCTTCTATTATGTATTTTTCGCTTTGTGCCAATGTATCCATTGGATGAACAAGACCGTCAGTGGTTGTGGTCGCTGTTCTGCTTATAGACGACGTCGTGGATGGTGGAGAGCGCGGCGCGGCAGCCGGAGCTGACGCGGGAGCACACCCACAGCGCCTTGGGCCCGTGGCTCCGGTTGTTCTTGTTGAACCGGTACTGGCCCAACTGGATAGCCGGCTTGCCGAAACGGGACGTAGTAAACACTGGCCCTACAACCGATTATTACATTAACCTGATATAACATAATTATGTTTACAAAAAAACAAAACCGACTCCAAAAACCCTTTGAAAACTAAGAAATAAAGACTGGCCTTTAGTAAATTACCTACAAACATCAGATATATTTGTTAATTCAGTAATAAATTAAATATAGAGAAGTCAGTGGCAAGTAAATTAGGTATACAACTATACATCTCTCATAATGCTAGTGCACCATAAATATTGCAGTAGTGATGTTATCCCGTATACTGCACCAGCTTTTTGATATCAGTGGTTATGGCCATGGTTAATCTTTAGTATGACGTTGTCGAAGACGATGGCGGAGGCGCGGCAGCGGGTGCCGCTGCGGCTGCAGAAGTAGGTGGCCTTCGGGCCGCGGCTGCGGTTGTTCTTGTAGTACCGGTACTGAGCGATGCGCAGCACCTCCCGCCCGGTACTCGTCACCGAGAATATCGCATCTGGAATTTGTGTTTGCTGATTATTTGCGACCTTCTAAAATAAAGGAAAAACATTACTTACCTATTAGTAGCGTGCAACTAGTAAATGACATTTGTCGGATTATTCATAAGCTATGTCTACAGCAGTGCGCTTTCATGTTCATCTTGCGTTTCAACTTTCAATTCTTCTTGCGTCAAGCGTTTTGCCAAAGGGCGCATGCAGCTTATCGTCTCGTCTACGCCTGTGCGCCTGTTGCATGCAGCTTGTCTACACACGCGCCTCTGTTAGGTTAGGTTAGGCAGTGGCGAAGCGCCTACAACACTGAAACTACTAAAAAAAGGCGGAAAGATATAGTTTGTCCTAAAAATATAGGCAGAAAACATGCCTTCTCACCCAGATTTTACGTGTTCCTTGGACCACTTTTTTACATTATATTAAACGCCATATTAGGCATATATCCTCTTAGTTATAACAATACTAAGAAAATTCTCCAAGAAGCACTGAAAAGGAGTGATAAAGTTTGTATCGAAAATACTGAAAAGCTAAAAGATTTCCTTCCTTTATCTTCCTTCCATTAACGTATTACAAGTATTATTATAAGTAAATTCCACAAAAATAGGTTTATTTTTTACTATTTTATTAAATAAGAATATGAATATCAATATCTTATCTACGTCCATCTGACTTCTCCACGATTTTTTATTTACAAGCCCAATCTTTGCTGATTGTCCAGAAATAACATTTTATTTATTTTCAACGCAAGAAAAAAGTTAATATAATAACTGCAGCAAAGCACACATGGTGTTAAAATTACACAAATCCATAAACAAAACTACAAAACTTAAAAATTAAAAAATCCTAAGGGCCACAAATATCAACATTCTAGGATTTGTTTAATAAATAATACAGAAGAGCTAAAGACCTCAGTTTGGGGGCGTTGAGCACTCGTCGCATGCGCAGGTTTATAGAAAGACCAATACGTGTCGTAGTGGGTATAATAAAGCTATATTATTTCATCATATTCATTAAAAAGGCATTATAAAAACGAACAAAACCAATTCCAGGAACCCTTTGCACCCACGCCCAAGGTTATATTTGATGCTTTTAGTATTTTTTACTTTTCACATGGTTCTTGGAGTCGATTTTGTGTTTTGTTAAAAATATCTTCTGTTTGTATAGTAATCGTTATATCAATGGTTGTGATTTAAATTGGCCTTGATGACTTGGTTGCCGACGGTGGTGATGGAGGCGCGGCAGCCGGAGGCGCAGCGGGTGCAGTTCCAGCGCGCCGCCTTGGCGCCGCGGCTGCGGTTGTTCAGGTTGTAGCGGTAGCCGCCGTGCAGCGCCGCGAAGTTGCCGGCTCGAGTCCGAGTAAAGGTTACTTCTGCAACCCAACAATACCCACACATTAATGCAGACATCAAATAGATTTTTCACAATATAAGCCGATTTTTGCCAAGTATCGACTGCTGTAACCGCAATTTCGATAATATTACAATTTTATATTATTATTGGAATCCAGATAGACAGATATTCGAACAATTTGATGCTAAAACCTATTTGCAAACATGAAAGCCGGGATAAGGCTAACTTGAACACAAAAAAAAATGATCTGTTAACAAATATATTATATTTTCAGCACTCTAATGATTATGGTTCCCTTTCATCTTGACTATCTCGTTGTGTACGGTTGTCAGGCTGGCGCTGCAGCCCAGGGCCCTTCTGGTGCAGTTCCACAACGCCTTGGGCCCCAGGTTGCGACTGTTCCTGTTGTACCTGTAACCGCCGCACTCAAGCGCCGGATTACCATTACGGGTTTCGCAGAAACGTATGCCTGGAGTGATGAATACAAACAATATATAAATGACTTCATACACGATACATAGATGTGTTAGGAAGACAGCTTAAGTGGTGATTCGGTACTTGGGGGTTGGCTTCGGGCTAATGCGAACACATCGCGTAGATAGTGCACTGCAGGCGATACGCCAGCCTGCCAGTTAGGCGGTTAAGTCATAGTATAAAGAGGGGAAGTAATTTATCTTCATACAAACGCACCGCGCGCGGCTTGTATGTGTTCGCCAAAGTATCTATGCGTCGCCGCACGCACACTTAAACAAAATCTCGACCCGTTTCTCAGTGCGCCAGTCGGGGCTAACAACGCACGAGGTTTGCGCGTCACGGATTTTCGGCACCGCTAAATGAATGAAAAAATGTGTGATAATCGCAGGAGGTATTGCTGTGTCTTTGGGTGTCTTAATAATTCATCGATTTCAGAATTGTCTCTGTTCAGATTACCTATTGAACAAAGACAACCCTGAGACAGTAGGCAATTATATCGCGGATTGGGTTGGAGATGGCCTACTTCCCCTCTTTATACTATGGTTAAGTGCTCGCCACTTACGCTAACACTCACACCACGTTTACATATTCACCCCTGCGAAGCACGTAGTTATTCACCGAATAAATTTCAATTCCACAGAGTGAATCATGCTTGAGTTTATTTTATGATAATGAAAGTCTTGACTTGTGACTCTCTAACGTGCGCAGCGGCTGATGACAGTTAAGGTACACATTCAAATTTGGACCGAATGCCTTTGTTGTTAAAGTCTAAAGTAATAGTTTCATTTATCCGCTGATTACCCGCTGCACACGTACACAACCACACCCTCACAAAATCCAATGGTGTAGAATCACACCCTTGAAGAGTTTAACGCAGTACGACATACAAATAAATTTTAAACGACAAAATTGAGTTATAAAACAAATGCCGTCATTGTCGATCGTCATCTCATCTGGGGCCTAGCACAACATGCCCACGAGTTGTTTGTCGCTCAGTGCGTCACCGTCAAACTAGTTATCGCAACTCGTCTATGTCGCATTTGGTCTGAATATCTGCTGGTCTAAAAAGCAACTGGTCTACAAGTTTTTTTTTGATTAGCAACTGGCCTAAGTAGCAACTTCACTAGGTACGTCACGTTTGTTGTAGGGGAGCCTCCTTAAATATTTTTCTTTTATTCTGTTTTTTAGTATTTGTTGTTATAGCGGCAACAGAAATACATCATCTGTGAAAATTTCAACTGTCTAACTATCACGGTTCATGAGATACAGCCTGGTGACAGACGGACGGCCAAATGCTACTCAAAAAAAATTGTAGACCAGTTGCTTTTTAGATCAGCAGATATTTAGACCAAATGCGACATAGACAAGTTGCGATATATATGAGTTGCTAATTAGACCCCGTGATCCTATCCCACGGAAAGGGACACTGAGCGGCAAATCACAGGCGGGCAGGTCGTCCTAGGCGTACAGAACTAAGCTTATCAGAACATTTTATATGAGAAGATATTAATGATTGTGGACATTATTGGTTTTCATGATTTCGTTCTCTATGGTGGTGACGTTAGCGCGGCAGCCGGTGGAGCGCCGGGTGCAGTTCCAGAGAGCCTTTAGTCCTTTGGAGCGGTTGTTCAGGTTGAATCGGTGGCCGCCGAACAGGATCACCGGGGTCCCGTTGCGGGTCTGGGTGAAACGTACATCTAAAATGGACAAAGGTTGAGGCGGTGTATTAATTCAAAGTATTTTTTACTTATGCTATAAATACTGTAATCTGTACAGCATAAGATGTAATAATGGAGACGGTCACGGACAGAAAAATAGAGCCATCAGATAGTGGGAAAATTAGAAAATCTTTGGCCGTTTTAATATACTTAATAGATACAAAATAAAACAAATTTGGCTTTTTATTTTGCAGTTTTCGATCATATTTGAGAGATTCATACCAACTTTTTTTTCGATACGCATATCAGTCTTCATTAAGTTCAAAATACACATTTTTTATCTATTACTTCCTTAAAAACAGGTTATAAGTATTAATAGGTTATGTAAATGTTCACCAACAATTTATTTCTGACTTGACCATAATCGTTATAATTTTATCATGTCAGCCTTAGTTACACTTTTAATAGCAAAAACATCGTTTCAACTGTTATCAAAAAAACTGCCTCATAAATATTATAGCAATAGAATGTTTGCGCCACATATCGCTAGTCGATGACGTATCCACTGCCGACTTTCCGATGTACGCGTAGTCCTTGTGTATACCACCCAGAAAAGATGTGTATAATATATCCAAGGTAAGAAATACTGGAAAAACGCGAATATACTTTCACTTCGCTGCGCTTTCACAGCGCTGGTAGATTCAGACATGTGAAAGAGTCCATGTGGCCTACTTGCAAAATAAATATTTTCATTTTCATTTTCATTTTCTTCGCACGCCGAGGGTCCTATTAGATATGAAAAACAGACAGTACCTTGTATTTTATTTTTATTTTTAGGGTTCCGTACCCGAAAAATAAAAAAATGGCTTTTAACAATAAGGTAACCATTTGCACACTATGTATAAGGCAAAAAATAACTTTCGCAAGCGTGCAACCGTCGAGTGTGATACGACCTTGCAAAGGTTATTCCGTTAAACAATTATTTTTGTTGTGATGTAACTACTTATTTACAGTTTTTGGACTTTTTGTGCTGTGAGACACTGCTTCTTCCCAAATTTCATGATTCTAGGTCAGCGGGACGTACCCTATAGGTTTTGATTCCGTTTGGATCCCTTGAAATATGTGGCATAAACGGCCGATCTTTTGATTGCGTTGACTTAGAAGGTTGATTTTTTCACACCTCCAGGACATGGCAGACTTAAGTTTTTGATATTAATTTCAACTTGATACCACGCATTCTTGAGAAAAATGTCTTGACACACAGACAGACAAACGGACAAACAAGTGATCCTATAAGGGTTATGTTACATAAAAAACACCTTAAAAATAATATACATTCCACACGTTTTACATGTTATGGGAAACTTTTTGTCTCCATCCTAATACCTAACAAAAAAATTAATTCAGCTCAGATCTTGTGCTAAACTTCAACTATGGTTTTTAAGTCATAATTGCGTCTTCGACAAGGTTATCTGCTTCTTACAAGTATAATCGGGTCTGCCTTGTAAATAAATAAACTCCCAATTGGGATGTTTCCTGGGTAAAAAAAAAGTTATTCTAATTAGTCCGTCAGTTAGATTATCAATAAATATTGAACACGTATTTTTACTTCATGAAATCAATGAAAATTGACAAAGATAACGCGCCTCAAAGTTCGGGAGAGGGGGCTAATGACGTCACTTAATGGTAAAAAGTGTACAAAGTCGTGACGTCACGCGGAACTTCAACACACTATATCTTCGTCGTTTTTTGTTTAATTGACAAAAGAAAAAATATGTGTTCAATATTTTCGACCGAGCGAGTGAAGTTTCAGCTTGGGCAAAAATGTTTTCGTATGTCCAGAGGATGTCCATTTTCGTCTGTCGTTCTCGTCTACAGGTCGGAGTTCTCAACCGATTCTCGTGAAATTTTGTGAGCAGGTTCGAGAATTATATAGTTTTTTTTGTCGATTCAGATTTTTGAAATTTTTTAAAATGGCGGAGACAGGCTTTTGCAATTACAAAGTTATTTGCGATGTTGGTAAACTGACCCGACCTACATCGATGTATGGGGATAACAGTTTTCTAACGGCAAAGTTAAGTTTGTCGCGAGGTCTACAGCTCACAGAGCCACTAGTTTTATAATGTAAAAGACGGACTAATTAGAAGTTTTCAGGAAACTAGCCTTTTCTTCAGACACATCAATGGTTATGAACTTTGTTGTACTTTATAACCTCTCTGTTGTAGGTGGTGATAGATGCTCGACAGCCTCTGCCACGCGTGCACGCCCAGAACTCCCGAGAACCTTTCGACCCGTTCTTGCGATTGTACCCGTAAGGACTCATCAGCAGCAGGGGTCTGCCGAACCGGGACAAGGTGAATACTGGACCTAAAACGGAATTTTGTTGAAACAAACATCTTGCAAAATCGGGCATCAAATGCTCGTTAACCATGCATAAACAGTTTTTTGCCTTTGGCGGCGCGTGAGGGTAAGCCGGTGTATACTTTGTTAACTCAAACATTATAATATTATTAATTACTTCTTGTATTTACATACAAATTGCATATTACATTCTTTTTATGTAAATAAAATATTTAATGAGTAGTAGTATAATGTTTCAAAATAGATATACCGGCTTATCCTTACGCGCCGCCACTAGGCCTGAAGGCCCGGGCAAACCAAACGCGTCTCCAATACTGCGTTAAAAGGCCTGCTCTCATAGCCAGAGGGACTGGCGCAATTGGCTACTTGCATGATCTTTATTTCATCTTATTTTGGAAAATACTGAGTCATAGAAACCCAACTGTGATCGCAAAACATTATTATGCTGTTTTTTTTTTCGAGATACGACGCTTTGATGTCCTAGTTCATACCACTCACAAAAACGCTCACTACAAAATGGCCCTGAAATATGACGTCACAGTTCAGTTACAGTGTATACAAGACCTATGTAAAAAGAGCCCTGCGGCCCTAACATGCATGCCGCAAAGATAAATTAGAACCGTTTATCTCTATGACTATCTCTTTCGTCGGCACTAGTGTGAGAGAGACGCACTTAGAGATAAACGGTTCTAATTTATCTTTATGCCATGCATGTTAGGGCCGCTGACAGTGATACATTTTATATTGCCGTCAGGGCTCTTTTTACATTGGTTTTGGTATACAAAATATATGAAATTCGCAATTGTTTCTTAAAATACTGCTTTAGGCCAATATCGTAGAATTAAAAAATGACAGAAATTTGATGAGGATGTCAAAACTAGTAATTCAGAACTAAAAAGCAATATTTATTTTTCACTTACTTTGAAAATTTTTGGACCCTTAATAGAAAAAAAAGTATAAACAGTCAAAATGATCTGTTTGTTTCTTTGACAGGCATTTATTTATGTTTAGCTACCGTTCCACAGAAATATATTAATATTTGTTACTATAGTCAAGTAGCCAATTCTTCCAGGGACCGGTCCGCTATCCCCTTCAGGGGTTGTAGAATGGGTTTTACGCAAGGCTTCTCTCACCAAACCCATTGCTCATTAAACGCCGTTCGATTTGCGCTATCCGTCAGGGTAACCCATTGAATTGAGTGACGCAGATGTTAACCTTTTATCACAAAACATACGAAAGCTTTCACATGAAACGCTCCATCGTGATCAAATATGTACAAAATGAAATTAATTAATAGTTAAATGAAACTGTGTTGCCCTTTGCAAAACTTTACCCACCTTATTGTATATTATATCAACAGTCATTTAGGCACAACAGTTCTTAAAACCCCATTGTAGGCAACCAATTTATTTATTTATTTGTTTTTTACTTACAAATCACCTTCCAGAGACATTGGAACATCCCCCAATAAACGAAACAGGGAAAACGAAACAAACAAAACTATAAAAACATATATACAAGAACATACAATATAATAACGTATTTAAGATTGTTAGAACTAACTGAAACCTTGAGTAGCTCTGGAAGTCGCCTTTACCTAAGAAACGGTAAATGCAAAAGTTGCTGCATAAAATAAAATGCGTTTTATTTTATTTTTATTCCTTAATACTTAACATCCTGACTTAGAAGTATTTATTTGATCCCAGAAATTTCGTTTTCACTCCTCATTGTTTAAGATAAATATATATCATTTATGGACAGAAACCAACACTTATTGTGTGTTTAAATATCTGTTAACGATGCGTATGGACATTGTTGCACTTGATGATTTCATCCTGGAACGTGAGGATAGAGGCGCGGCAGCTGGCGGTGCCCCACTTGGCACACACCCACAAGCACTTGGTACGGTTTTTGTAACTGCTATGCTGGTAAAAACGAAAATCGCCCACTTGGATAATAGGCTTGCCAAATTTGGACGTCGTGTAAGTTATTCCTGGAAAAAAAAAACCATGCAATGATTCAATATTTATTTTCTGTTATATTACAAGCTTAAAAGTAGGTGCCACATCATCAATGAATAAAAAACACAATTAAAGTTACAAATTTTATAAAAATATATGATTGAATATAGAACAAACAGTATCATTTATAAGAGTAGCTTAATTTGACCACTTTTCTACTTCCATGATCCGAACACCGTTAACAGCTCAGCTGAAGTTTCGTCGCTGCAGAGGTGGGACGTGGTTATGCAGCCCCGTGACCCTGACAATTTGATCCTGGAAGGTGGTGACTGCGGACCGGCAGAATCCTTTTCTCCACTTAACGCAGCGATAGACGCGCCGTAGGCCGTTCACCAGGTGTTGGTGGTACCTGTGGCACCCAAAGATCAGGATTGGCTGCCCACAACGAGATAGCTCGAACAATAGTCCTGGAATAAACAAACATGTCATTATGCATATTTTGATACAGGTTTCATATGCCGTGAAACTATAATCGTGAGAGTGATGTATAATTGTATATGGCTTAATTAAGTAAGGCACGTCGGCAATCTTCGTCTACCTTGTAATACGAGTGAAGTTTATCCGCAAATCATGAACAAACCTTCTAATATTTATGTACCAAAAATAGATAATTGGTTACTTTCTAGCCGGCTGTTCGTGTCAACAGTACCCAGTACATTATGCATAGGTACTATGATTCTATTAGCACGACTCTAATTAGTTATACTTACTACGAAAGGTATAAGTAATTAGAGTCGTGAGTTATACTTGGAAAATAATCAGTATGCTTTTTCATACAAGGGGTCGAAATTCTTTAATGGGCGGTATTAATACTCATTTTATTTTTACTATATATTTCATAATTGGCCGAATTCATAAACGCCACTTTAACATTTGATTAGAGATTAATCAGTTAAATCTCCCTGAACTAGTTGTCAACCTATAAATAAACTTCACTTTAATTAATGAGTGATCTTTGTGAATTTGGCCAAATGTCCGTTACAACAGATTTTTCACATCATTATTCGTGATTATGAATGTTATTCGTTTTTACAATAACACCGTCGATTGTCATAAGTGAAGACGGGCAAAACCAAGGTCGTGCATGCTTGGAGCACCTCCAGGTGGTCTTTAAATTATTCTGGCCCCTATAAACATGGTACTTATGACGGCACACCTTTAGGATCGGTTTGCCAGTCCTCGATGTTAAGAACGTTGGGGTATCATCACCTAAAAATATAGAACCCGCAATTAGATTTGATTGAGCACAACAAGTAATTTTTTCTATTTTATCAATAATCTGGACAGTACAAGTCGAATATAAAATATTGTTATTGACAATTTACAAATACTTTACCTTTTACTTTAAATAGTGATACGACTTTGGCTTAAATTATTTCCTATGTTCCACTTAGTTTTTGTTTGATGTTATTATCGTATAAGGGGTACTATTTCAGGCACTATTTTTTGGTATATAGCTGACTTAGGAGTTCAATGGTTTTATGTGTGATCTCGGATGGGTACACCAGCTTGACGGTGCACAATATTTTACCCGTGTTTCTTATGAAATATCTCAGTTTCTATTAAAGCTACGAAGTTGAGACTTCACGTGCCAGGGGTACTATTTGTGCACTATTTTTTGGAATATACAGCATATTTGGGAACAGCACCGTTCTCGAGATCCAAAATTGGTACGCCAGCTTGAAGTCAAGTTAGCGTACCCGTTAAACAAGTCTCATGTCTCCGAAATTACAAAGGTACTATTTTTTCTAACTCGGTACTAATTGGGTACTATTTAGGCACTATTTTTTGGAATCATCAGATCCTGGATATCTTCGAAGGGTACGCCAACTTGACGCTCACTAAAAAAGTGGATTGAATTTCCCATCCTATCGTGTTTCTGGCAAGTCCATCTGCTTACTGAAAATTGTGCACGCAAATGTAAGCAAGTCCGACCTCCCAGAGGTAAAATACTGTACATGAATTTGGATTCGGACGGGTTTTTTTTTTTTTCATTAATAATAGAGGCAAATATACGTACCTGATAGGTTACATGTTTATGGTATAATAGATATCCACATCCACCATGTAATAATGTTGTATATTGATTGTTAGAAGTACAGAATGTTAAGTAAAAGATGTGACCGTCCAAGTTGAGTACGTTTATTGCCCTAAAAAGTAGTTATAATAAATGTCTTATGTAAAATAGAACGACACATGCATCGGGTGCTTCATAAGCTAAACCTTTGAAACGCCACGGCTCAATGCGAGAAAGCGACAAAATGTATGGAAAACGGCATGCCGTGGCGTCAGGGGCGCGGAAAGCTGCTGTCGGCTACTGCCGACTGTGTCGTTCAAAAGGTTACTATAAATGTAGAGCATACTCGTACCATCTCGTACACTATGTTTATTATTAAATTCATTCAATAATTATTAAATACATTTTTATTTATAACTAGGTGTGCCCGGCATCGCAACACATGCTCTGTTATATTTTTATTGTATGGACCAAAAGCCTGTCCAAGCGCTCGCACAAAACCTCACCAAAGTGTCATGGCAATCGGATGAATGGTATAGCAATGCATAGGAGATGAACATACAAACAAGTAAATAAACATTTATATAGTAGATAAAGATAAGATAATTTCAAAGGCTTAGTGTATTTTTCCATAATTACTTCAACCCCCCTCTTTTACTCCCTTCCAGTTTTATTTCCAAAGTTTCTATAGTCTATGTCCTGCCTAAAGTTGCCCTTAATATAATATCGAAAACCGCATTGGAATTCGTCCAGCAGTTATAATTTTATAGCGCACATACAATCAGACAAACAGAAAAACAGATATGAAATTTAAAATCCATTAGGATGTGTTTCTATTACTCATTCTGAAGCGCTGTTTACCATTTTTTCATTGTTATCTTCAATGGAGAGACTTTCCCGCTTTGGTATTTTATTATATTTATACAGAAAGATAATAAAAACGAAGTAGGTAGCCGTTTGTTTGTTAAATAAATGTCTTTATTATTATTATTATTAATATTATTAAATAGTGCCAAATTATTGTAATGAGACCATTTGATTCCACTTAAGAACATTGATAGGAAAAGAAATGTCCTTTTAGTTGTATGAGTAAAACATAAATAACATTAACTATGGCACAGTATAATTTATACTGTGACTATGGATATAACTGGAAATAATCTGTATAATGTCCTCTATAACATCATAACTGCTGGTGCTTTCGTCGCACAATCGAACTTTTCTTACCTTTACCATTACTGGTTAAATATTACGGATGATTATGCCAATTGTTGGTTTTAACAATGTATCCTTCGATTGAAATAACGGTGGCCTTGCAATGCATTTTCGACTGTTGATTACATCGCCACACGCACTTTGTCCCCCGCGAAACGTGGAGCCTGAACCGCTTGTCACCTATCACTATCATTGGGTTGCCGTATTTCGTCTTGGTAAAAACAGGTTCTGTAAAATAAGACAGTGTATACTAAAATACTGGGTTCAATTCGAAACGGTGTCCGCTAAATTTAAGATTGCCTAAACTTAAAATAAGAAACGTCAAACTCGATTTTGTATAGCTCCAAGGATCAAAATCGAATCACGCGTTTCTTATTTCAAATTTAGCGACTTCTAAATTTAGCGAAAACACGTTCGAATTGGCCCCAGTATTCAATAAAATATATTTATCTACACCCATATCATAAAACCTCCATTGGTTAATCAAAAACCGTAGGAAATGACCACCATTTTGACAACCAATTAGGAAAAACCAGTGCTGCGATAAAGAAATAACATGAGTTCTTTATCGTTTTTAGTAAAGAAATGAGATTGAATTTGGAACAGCTGTCAAAACTCAAGTGGGTCTCTATTCTAGTATCCATAGATATTAAAACAGTTATTGATACGAAACGTCAATTCAGTATGTTTTTTTTAATATAAACTGCACAATATTTGACCTCGAGTGACGTGAGAATAGAGACTTCATCCGTTTGTCTATGATTTAAGAAAAATGGTCTTGACGGAGGATCGCCATGTTGGTGTTTTGCTGAACGAAAATAGAATTGTTGTTGAATTGAATAGAAAACGTTGTTTGTAATTTACATTTTAGTTGAAAATATGAATAGTAAGTAGTCTTCTCGGAGTGTGTGTGATGTGAAAATGCGCCGGATATCGGAAATATGCAGCCACGATTGCAACAAATAACTTGTTGCCAGAAAATATTGTTTCTGAACCCATCATGGAGGATTTATAATATGTGTGTAGATAAAGTTATGTATGCAACTCTGCATAATTTGGCCTTAAAACACACGTGCGATCTTATTATGAAACTCGCCTATCGGCTCGTTTCATGAAAACCGCACTAGTGTTTTAAGGCTTATCATTATGCAACCGTTGCATAAACTACTATTAATTGACTAAAATCCGAATTTTTTCTATTTTTTATTTGATATTTAATACTAAGGAAAATTTGATAACGTTCCTAGAGTGATTCGTAGGCTAGATAAATGAAATAATACCCGAACATCAAGCTTCAATGGTTTGTAACCTCATTACCACTACCTTGAAATAAAATAGAAAAAAGCGCACATTAGATTTTGTAATAACATTTAATACAAATAATTATTTAAACCTTTACCACTACTGGTTAAATATTACGGATGATTATGCCAATTGTTGGTTTTAACAATAAATCCTTCGATTGAAATGACGGTGGCCTTGCAATGCATTTTCGACTGTTGATTACATCGCCACACGCACTTTGTCCCCCGCGAAACGTGGAACTTGAACCGCTTGTCGCCTATCACTATCATTGGGTTGCCGTATTTCGTTTTGGTAAAAACAGGTTCTGTAAAATAAGACCGTGTATACTAAAATACTAAGTACATTGCTAAAGAGTCAGAAATTAAGTTGAAAGTTAATCTGCAGTTAATGGCTTTGTAAATAGACCGCATCACTTGTTCAGATTAGTTATTTAATGACTATGTTCGTTGGCAATTTTGATATTGTCTCCATCCGTGGTTATGGATGCGCGACATTTTCTATGGTTCTGCTTAACACACCGCCACCTCTTCTTAGATCCGCAGGTTGTAGACAAGTTGTATCGGTGACCATCGAACAGGCACACTGGCTAGCCGCAGCGAGAAGTCGTAATAACCAGTACCATATCTATTACATTCAGAAATCAGTAGAAAATTATTCATAAACGATACAATAAAAGTGCGAAATGTAACTTGAGCCTGTTAAATTGTTTGAATAATAATTATGGTCAACAAGTCACTATAGAGAAACATCTCATTCATTCGGTTATTACGATAGAGTAATAAACTAACATAGCCAAATTAACATCAATCCATTTATAGGTTGACCACTTAAATGAGTCGTCGCCCGCTTAGCGCCCGTTAAGCGGTCAACCTATAAGCAATAAAACGAGTACGTAATGGTTATGTTCATTATGTATTTTGACGACGTCGCCCTGCACCGTTGTGACGGATACCCGGCAAGCGATCGTGTTGGTCTTCACGCACCGCCAGACTGTCTTCATGCCTCGATGTCTGTACAGGCTGTATCGCTGGTCACCCATTAACATCACTGGCCGACCGTACTTAGAATGTGTGAACACTGGGACTGAAAATGGACAATGTTATTTTTGGCCCAACTTAAATAATGTAAATACTAATAAAGTTGGGGTGCGAATTGTTTATACCTGACCACGGCAAAACAAAAGGGAATGTTAGTGTTTTTATCTTTGAATTGTATCTTCATCTTTTTAGGGTGTGAAGACATAAGAAAACCGACCTGCGCCTCTATTCGGGAACGCTAAGTGATTCTGTAGCGATTCGCGAGCGAGATTTCTCATCTCGCTCTTACGCATTAGGGGTCATCCATAAAGTACGTCACACGTTAAGAGGGGGGGAGGGGGTCAACGATGTGTGACATTGTGTAACAAGGGGTGGGAGGGGTCCAAAGTTTTGTGATGTCACATTTATAAGTCTAACACTTATAAATACTTCCAACTCTTTCTGTATAGGTATAAGGTTTAAATTGTTTTGTTGGCGAGTTCACACTCGCTCTAGGAGAGTCACGCGCCGGTCGTGTTTTTTTTCAATATTGATTGATTATTAAAAAAAAATGAAAATAAAACTAATTACGGAAATCTCGCTTACGAATCACTTAGCGTTGGCGTGGCGCTGGTGGATATGACGGTATGTTTTATTTAAATACTATTCTACAGATTTAGACAATTATAATGAACATATAATTTTTCAATGCTTTAAAAGTAATTCTGTAAAAAAGATTATATAGTAATATTATTATTAATAGTCATTTATTCGAAAATCACGTAATACAAGAATAAAACAAATACACAGAGAACTTTCCTTGTTTCAAAGGTTGTCGTGGTGCGTTTAAACCAGAATTAAACAACTAATAAACAATGATTTTAATTTATTATAAAGAAAATTTAAATATACGTAGATATAACATTGAACAATCCTTTTAAGCTGGCTGTCTATGAGACGTTACCAAGAAAATGTGCTGTGAGCAAGAAAAAAACCACTAAAGAAATCTCTTCATCGGTTTGACCATAATTACGTAAAGTACCTATACAATTTGTATTTTCCTCTAACTTCTCATAGCCTTCTCGTACATCTCTGGTAGGCAGCCAGTTTTCAGAAGGTATTAGGTACTTAACAAAACCAATGCAGTGATGTTGAGTGTAATATTAACTCGAACGGAGAATAAAGGCACAGCACAAAAGGTTACAGTAACAATCTTATTTTCATTCATGAAACTGATGACCGCAATTTCTGACCGTAGCGATGACGCCGTCGATGGTGACGATTGACATCCTGCACCCGAGCCACCACTTCACACAGCGCCACACCGCCTTTGGTCCCTTCGAGCTGTACTGGTTGTAACGCTCGTCGCCAACAATAATCACAGGTCTGCCTTTTTTGGATGTTGTTAGATAAACACCTGAAGATTTAATAATTCATAAACTGTAAAAAATATATCAACTTAAACTTCCTTATGCAAGCGTTTTTGAATAACACGACCTAAAATAAGTATTTAAAAGTTTACTTCTAATCAAGTACCTGAATTAAAGATGAGCGAAAAAGTCCCACTTAATCATCAATTTTAACTTGGCTTTCGACGGTGATGACTTTCATTCTGCAAGTGCTTTGTCTTCACACATTGCCATAATACCGGTTCGGTCCGTTCACGATTCATTAATTGTAAACATTTAAGCTATTTTGCTGTAGTTTTACATTATTTCCATTTCGGGATTAGTTAGCCTGTTTTAAAGTTAGAGAATTCTTTGATTTATTTTGTTAAAGTATTAGGTAAATAAAGTTAAAAGAAAGAAAACGCGTCGAAATACACAAGGATATAATAAATATAACATAACGAATATTAAATAATACCTACATCAAAACAACCAAGTACATTTAAAATATCTGAAGTTTAATATCTGATTATTACATCACACCTTAAAAAAAACTAGAATCATTTATGATTATGTTCATTCCTTATTCGAATTATTTCGTCATTGTAAGTACGGATTGAAGCACGGCACCCGAGGCACCACTTGACGCACACGAAAAAGCCTCTTCCACCTTTACTGTTGCTATGTTGGTTGAATCTATGGCCGCCGATGATAACCACTGGTTTACCATACTTGGTTCTCGAATAAACTGGAACTAAAAATATATATTTGATTTTAACTTATTTTTTACTTGACCCTATTATTTGCCTTTGAATAGGTAATAGGTTTTTTTACTCGTATGTAGGACTGGGCATGCATGGGTTATATTATTGCATATAAATGCTATTAAAACCTGAACGAAGGCTGTTGATTTGGTATTGGTTTAAAAGAAGTTGCGTTGGTCTTTAAACGTACAACGTTAATTGTAATATTATAATCTATTTTCATGGAAAATAAATAAACAAATAGAGAAAAATAAGGTATTTATCGCAAGTAACATATTTCCTGCTTAAAACTTAATCATTTAACATAGATTAATTTCATCAAAAATTAAGTGACAAACTAAAAAAATTAAAACAGAAAGTGCGTTTTTTTGGAAAATTCAATCAGATCGGACGCTGAGTATAAATATAAGTATAAATAAATAAATATAATAGTAAGGCTAAAATGTAACAGGTACAAAGAGCTTATAGGACAACGCTAGTTGTTAAGTGGTCCGACTCAACTTGTTTTTTACGGGCAGTCTTTAGACTATTTACGGATGATTATGATCGCTATTGATTTTGACAATCTCTCCCTCCAGTGTTGTAATGGCTGCACGACAGCTATGTTTTCTGAAGTTTTGCTTGACGCACCGCCATCTTTTCTTCAATGCACTGGTTGAGGTCAAGTTGAACCGATGACCACCATATAGGCACACTGGCCTGCCGAACCGAGACGTCGCAAATTCTGGCACTAGAATCCGAGTTTTGAAATTAACCGAACCCGTCAAAACTATTTGATATCTGTTAGTATTGTGAGCAAACCTAGTGATATTTTATTAAAAAGTCAAAACTATTTACACACCTAATTTTCAAGTGATTTTAATTATTTTTTTGTCATGTGTAAATTTTAAAGGGTTGCAAGTTATGAAATCTATAAAGCAATGTTTTATTTTATTATTTATTCTGACGACATCACACTCGATAGCTGGCTTTCATTGTAATGTATTTACATACATAATTACAAAGGTAGACTGCGTCGGACGCTAATTTTATCAAATTAAAATGACTATTTACAATTGCCACAACTGTCCTGGTCATTTGGCATTTTAAACTGAAAACAAAATGGAATAAATCTTCAATCACAAATTGATGTTTAACGATAACTGAAGGCACTGTACAAATACTCTTTATTGCACATCACATAAAAGATATTGCAAAAAAATATAACGAATTAAACACGGTAAACAATTGGCGGTATTACAAAACGTCGGTGCGAATTCCAAAATCGCTATGTATTGGTATGGTCTACTTTTCAGGAGACAGTTAATACCGTTGTTTTCTTGAACAGTTACCTAACATGCGTAGTTATATTTTTTTATGGTAGGTACTTAGGTAACTTTTACATCAATATAAATTAAAAAAATTAAATTTGTTAATAAGTTATTAGTAATAGGTACATTGACTTAAACGGAAATATTGGCACATAGCGGGTTTAATTTGTAACATTAAAAATCACAGGTCACATGACTATTTTCTTAAATGTAGTTTTTAGGAACATTTTGCTGCATAGCGGAGTTTACTCACTATATATTTGAAGATATCTGACTACTAAAAATCGCCATGTATAAAAATATGACACAAGCAGATGATAAAATGTGTATCAACGCACACATAGCGAAATAAAACGACCACTTTCTTAAATGTGTGTTATTATTTAAAATTCGCTAATAGCCAAATTTCACATAGCGAATTTATCAAGATACATTTTGCCTACTAACACATAATCCAGTACTGTTAACAAAAAATGTGCAGTGATAAAATAAAAAATAAAACAAAAAAACACATAGATAGCGATTTTGGCATTCGCACCGACGATAAGAAGAGCAGCATTAAATATAAGAAAGGCAGGTTGCAGGTACCTACAAGAAAATTGTATCACTTGATTTCTTCTTGTGCTTGTGTTCATTCTTCTCCTCAACGATGAAGTTGTCAATGGTGGTAACGAAGGCCCTGCACCCCGTAGAGTTCTGAGAGCACACCCACCTCGCCTTCGGCCCTTTACTTCGACAGTACTTGTTGAAGCGGAACTCACCTATCTGCAGGACTGGCTTGCCGTACCGTGAAGTCGTGAACAGTGCTTCTGAAGAGGCAAAATAAACAAAACTTTAATGTAATTAAATCAAATCATGTATTCTGCAAGTAAGCCACACGAGCTCTTTCACATGTCTGAATCTATCAACACTTCGTAAGGTAGTACTGCTGAGAAGAAGCGCCGCGTCGCAAGAAATTCAGCAGTAAGTCTTTTTTCAACCAAATATTATATTACAAAGAAACTAAAACAAAGATATAAAGTGGGACATACAAAAACCAAAACCGTTACGCTAAGCAACAGATAAATAAAAATATGTCATGAACGTTATACCTACGTATGTCATCATGCAAATAGCAAAAGAAAACTAATTCGTTCATTGCATCAGGCGCCTCATTCGGGAACGCTAAGTGATTCTGTAGCGACTCGTAAGCCAGATCTCTCATCTCGCTCTTACGCATTTCGCGTCGTGCGGAAGAGTGGAATGAGAAATCTGGCTTACGAGTCGCTACAGAATCACTTAGCGTTCCCGAATGAGGCTCCTGTAGTGCGTTAAGAATCATATTGCAGCCGGGAACTTTCATATTTACCTGACCATTATGTTAACGACAGAGGACCCAAAATGAAAAAAACAATTAACTTGATATTTTAGGAATTTAACGTTTTTTATTTATTTTAATTCTTATATCATCAGTACTTTTTAACAACCATATATGAGAATACCATGTTTATTGTATGCATATGCCCAAACTTGGGTTGCATCAATCTTCTTAATCGGGTAAAATAAAAAATGGCGCCAATATTATTCAACTGTCAAAAATTACATACATTAAAAGTTGATAAACGTAAGTTAAGTGGACGGTTTAAAAAATCCCGCCCTACGCATTATTCATAAAATCAATTTGCCCATTTTTTCTCGAGGTTGTGTTCTTCTTTAGGGTTCCGTGTCCTACTACTGAGCCTATAACGTCCGCCTTTCAAGGAGAGAGTGAATAGGCATTATCTGGGTGTGCATGCTCCATCGTCGACCTCATCTTCACTTTCCTTCAGTTGAGATAGAGGTAAAATGCACAAAAAAGGCCTCTAGTTCAGCAATGATAAGAGGTAGAAGGTTGAAATTATCACAGACTATGTGTTGTTATGACATAAATACTATCAAATAATAAAAATATCAAAAAGTTTTAAGCCAGTGAAGTATCAAATTTCGTCTGATTTTAGTTTACTTCATAGTTAAACAACAAATATCAATTCAATAGTTCTGTTATAGAACTGTGAAATATATATCAAAACCAAACCAGAAAATTACCAATGCAGCTTAACAATCTGCCAACTTATTTGCTACTGTCCAAGTTCTTAGACCATTAACCATACAGTATATTATTGATTGGTTGGGACCACGCCAAATTGGCGTAGTACGGAACCCTCGGTTCGCGAGCCCGACTCACAGTTAACCGGTTTTTTTTAAATTCTATTCCGATAAGACGAAAAAGGTAAGATCGGTACAGTCAGAAATCCAGCAGCTTCCATGCGGAGCCGAGGCGCGATGGCAGTTTCAATAGGTACAACATAGAAGTTTTAGCTTGATCAGTGGTTGTGTGGTTTTCTTTTCATGATTTCATTGTTGAATGTTACTAAAGTGGCGGGGCAACCGTTATGCACTTTAACGCAGATCCAGCGCTTACGCGCGCCGCTGCTGCGCGACCACAAGTTGAACCGGTAATGGCCCATCTGGATCACGGGCCTCCCGCAACGCGACTCCATCATGATAAACTCTGAAAAAATACTATAGAGATGAGTAAACAAAAATAAAACGACCATTAAGTAGAACAACCTTTCAAATATATCCATAAAACTGCCAACAAGGGAATATTGCTGGAAGTAAAGTGGATATAGTATGCTTCTCGAATATGAGCATAAACAATGTTTTAAAGTAACAGGTCACTCACATAAGCGGAAATGTAACGACCAATTTCTTTAGCAACCTTTCATTAATATATTTATCTACACCCATATCATAAAACCTCCATAATGTAATCAAAAACCGTAGGAAATGACCACCATTATGACAACCTGTACTGTATTACAGTATCGATATTAGTATCGTAATGGTCATAACGATACAGATATGAGCTACAGGCCGGCGCGCCGCCGTCGCCGCAGCCGGAGAGGCCCCATCGTCGCCGCAGCCGGAGGGGCCCCATCGTCGCCGTGTCTACGTTTATAATATGTGTTTTTTTATTTATTTATTTATTTCATGAACAATAAGCATTGTGTTTGAAAATGTTAATAGACAGATGTGTAAGTAAACAAAAATAATAAATTAACTTAGATAACAGATGCATTCAAATAAATTACAAAAATATTATCATAAATCACATGTCACTTAAAATAAACTAGGATAATTAAGAAAAGTTACTATACTATATTAAAATAAAAAAATAAAACAAAATACTAATTAAGTCAGAACATTAAAACAAGTCTTTAGAGATTGACTAGAAAAATAATCATATCCAAATAATCATAGTGTAGATAAAGTTATGTATGCAACTCTGCATTATTTCGCCTTAAAACACACGTGCGATCTTATTATGAAACTCGCTTAAGCTCGTTTCATAAAACCGCAGTAGTCTTTTAAGGCCTATCATTAATGCAACCGTTGCATAAACTTCTATTACTGAAGCATTTATAGACATAATTAAAGATGTTAAAGTTAAGGTATTTTATTTATTTAGTGGTTGTGCGGTTTGATTTTCATGATTTCATTGTCAAGTGTAATGAGAGTGGCGGGACACCCGTTACGTGCTTTGCCTTTGACGCAGATCCAGCGCTTGCGCGGGCCTTGACTGCCTGACCACAGGTTAAACCGGTAATGGCCCATCTGAATCACCGGCCGCCCGCAACGGGACACCGCCATGATAATCTCTGCAAATAATATATTTCAACCTCTAGAATAACTAAATAATTTACACGGAAAAAAAATTAAACGAGCGAAGAAATGATTAGAAAACTTTGGCAATGAATTTGTTAATTACAAACGAACTCATCACATCACAAGGTAATTTTAAAATGTATTGCTTGCCAACATAATTTTTTAAACCTTTAAACCCTTATCAACATCAAATATTGCTCTGAATTTTAAGTATTGTTTTTTTTGCATTAGGTGTACTTTTAATTCTTATTTTTACTTGCTAGCTAGAAATAAATATGCGCCAATTTTAGAAGTAAATAAAAATAAGACGACTATTTAGAAGAACATTGTTCTAACATATTCAATGAACTGCCAGCATGTAATACCTATTTCAGGCCGTTTAATTGATATGTTATATGTCTCAAATATGAACATAGGTACGCAATTATTGCTTTTTTTTTAATGCACGTTAAACTACATAGACTAAACTGAAACGACAAATTACTTTAACAACTTCTAATATATTTACCGAAATCTATTATGGATATAAAAAATGTAAATGGTAAGGTAAGTGTTAGCGTGACCCTTTATTTATTCAGTGGTTGTGCGGTTTGATTTTCATGATTTCATTGTCAATTGTAATGAGAGTGGCGGGACACCCGTTACGTTTGCCTTTGACGCAGATCCAGCGCTTGCGCGGGCCTTGACTGCCTGACCACAGGTTGAACCGGTAATGGCCCATCTGAATCACCGGCCGCCCGCAACGGGACACCGCCATGATAATCTCTGCAAATAATATATTTCAACCTCTAGAATAACTAAGTAATTTACACGGAAAAAAAGATTTATATAAAACTGCCAGCATGGAGTACCTATTTCTGACAGTTTAATTGATATGTTATATGTCTCAAATATGAACATAGGTACGCAATTATTATTTTTTAAGTGGACCTTAAACGACATAGACTAAACTGAAACTACAAATTACTTTAACAACCTTCTAATATATTTAACGAAATCTATTTTGGATATAAAAAGTGTAAATGGTAAGGTAAGTGTTAGCGTGACCCTTTATTTATTCAGTGGTTGTGCGGTTTGATTTTCATGATTTCATTGTGGAGTGTAATGAGAGTGGCGGGACACCCGCTCCGTGCTTTGCCTCTGACGCAGATCCAGCGCTTGCGCGGGCCGCGGCTGCGTGACCACAGGTTGAACCGGTAATGGCCCATCTGGAGCACCGGCCGCCCATAACGGGACACTGCCATGATAATCTCTGTAAATAAATTTATAAGAAATATAATATATATTTAAATACCAGAATAACTAAATACGAGTAGTTTACTCGGGTGCAAAATCTATACGTATAAAAGCGGCAGAGGAACGGATAGAAAACTTTGGCAATTAGGTAACTTATTAAGTAATTATAAACCGCATATTTGTGAAACATGACGTCACATGGTTTTTTTTGTCCTTTATTAAACATTATCGCTTATTTTTCGTGGTCTACAATTTTATATTGGCATTTTCATTTCATTTTAAGTAGTTTTATATTTCAAAAAAGTATCATTAGCACCTGCTCTTTTAATTCTTATTTTATTTGCTTGCAAAGAATGCGCACCAATTTGAGAGGTAAACAAAAAATCGGGCCAAGTGCGAGTCGGACTCGCGCACGACGGGTTCCTTACCATTATCTATAATCAAGAATAAAAATCACGTTTGTTGTATGGGAGCCCCCCTTAAATATTTGTTTTATTTTATTTTTAAAGTGAATATATATCTACATATTCTGTGAATATTTCAAGCGTCTACCTGTTGTCGTTATCAATATCGAGCAAAAACGAGCAAAATAATCACGTTTGTTGTATGGGAGCCCCCTTAAATATTTCTATTATTCTGTTTTTTAGTATTCGTTGTTATAGCGGCAACAGAAATACATCATCTGTGAAAATTTTAACTGTCTAACTATCACGGTTTATGATATACAGCCTGGTGACCGACAGACAGATGGACAGACGGACAGTGGAGTCTTAGTAATAGGGTCCCGTTTTACCCTTTGGGTACGGAACCCTAAAAAGGGACCATTTACTAGAACAACCTTTTAACAATAACTGAATTACCAAAATGGAGTATTGCAGGCAGTTAAGTCTCAAATATAACAATAGGTACGCTATCTTTTTTTTTTTTCTTATTTAAAACGTAAGTACAATACAAAACCGTAAGTGCAATTTAGTTCAACAATCTTTCAATATATTTACTGAAAATTTTGAGGATGTAAAAGAGATAAGGTCCTCTTATTTAATCAGTGGTTGTGAGGTTTGCTCTTCATGATTTCATTGTCGAATGAAATGAGAGTGGCGGGACACCCGCTGCTGCTCGCTTTGACGCAGATCCAGCGCTTGCGCGGGCCACGACTGCCTGACCACAGGTTGAACCGGTAACGGCCCATCTGAATCACCGGCCGCCCACATCGGGACACCGCCATGATAATCTCTGCGAAAAATATATTTCACATACAAACATATATATCATCACGCCCGAAATCCCTAATGTGGTGGGCAGAGCCACAAGGGAGCGTTCAAGTATTACGTAACGAATTTGGGGGGGAGGGGGGGGGGGTCTTGTAAAACGTTACGATGCGATACAGGGGCGGGAGGGGGATTTGAACTACGCGTTACGTAACATTTTTTTGAACCCTTCAGAGCGGTCGCGCATTCGGTCACGCATTTTTTTAAACGTTTTTTTTCTCAAAATTTTAAATGGAATGACCACTTGAACATTATTTTAGGTAAAAATGGTCACTTGGTGGTTAGGTAACGTTTTACTAGGGGGGAGGGGGGTACTTAAGAACGTTACGGCGCGTTACATGTGGGGGTGGGGGGCAAAAATCTCCAAAAATTGCGTTACGTAATACTTGAACGCTCCCCAAGACTACTTGTGGCCACGTTCGATTAATTAGTCCTAAGATGGTATGATGAACCGTATGGTGACAGGTGATCAGCCCATCGCCCACAAAGATAGTCCACCATGTTGGAGAGGACCCGTCCCTTAGTCGACTTTTACGACATGCCAGGATGATACGCATCTGCACGCATTCTATGCTATTTCTTCACTCCCAGTGCAGCAGAGGAGTAATATATTTAAACCTCTAGAATAACTAAGTAATTTACTCTGAAAAAATATTTAACGAGCGAAGAAATTATTAGAAAACAGAAGCAATGAATTTTTTTAATTATAAACTGCAACAACACGTCTCATAATAGTTTTATAACTTCTTACTTGCCTTCTTACTTTTTAGTAATCTCGACCAGGATGTTTCAATTGATAAACCTTTAGGCCCATATCAACACAAAATATTGCTCTGGAATTTAAGTTTTCTTTTTGCATCAAGTGTTCTTTTAATAATTATTTTTATTTGCTAACTATAAATACGCGCCAACTTGAGAAGTAAACAAAAATAAATAAATATGGTGGAGCCCATATTTATGTAGCTAAGGCCCTGCCCCTCAGCCAGCACCGATTTTAGTGTTTATATATGAGTAATTATACTTTTACATATATGTATAATGTAATATACATAATTCTCCAACATAGAAAAATATGTTACCTAGAATAACATTTAAATTTTATCACCATGCGCTAAACAACTCAAAATAATGTTATTTTCTTATAATGTGAAATTTATAACAACGACACTTTTACATGTCAGTTTGATGCGCGTAACTTGTATATAATTTTATTGTTCACGAATTCTATTCTATAAGTGCCATACGCATAACGTTAACAAAAATAAACTACTGGTTAATGATATATATAAAAAGACGAATAATTAGAAATTGTTAAATTTATTACAATATTATATAATCATCAAATGCCTGAGCGAATACTATGCTTTCCTAAAATAGGTACTTACTTTAAATTACATTAAAGGATTTCATGGGTAAAAAGGTAAGGGATTTCCTTGCGCCACGAATCACACACAACTCAATAGACCCACCAACAACGGTTTGACAAAATTAGTGATTATGCTCATGGCAAAACTGTATGATCTCATCATCGCAAGTGATGATGGTGGCCCTGCAGCCGTTGGCAGACTTGACGCAGTGCCAGCGCGCGCGCGACCCCTTGCTCCCGGTCCATTTGTTGAACCGATAGTTCCCCATTTGGATCACAGGTTTACCGAACCGAGACTTGGTGAAAACTGGCGTATCTTTAAACACAAACATTGATTATTACATATATGTATTTAAATGAGGCGCGACATATTAGCGCATGAAGTAGATATAAAAATTGCGTTGTCTGAGAAAAACTTTTAATGTAATATGTACTTCTAAAAACACAAAATAAATTCATAGTTATTTATAAATATTCACAAATTATATATTAAAATGTAATGTAAAATTAAAAATGACTAAGCTGCAATTGCCATACAGCCACTTCAGCAGTTTCGAGCCACGCCTTATTGGCTGCCTATAATCATACCACTCGAGTGGTGAAAGCTGTGGGTCCTTAGTCATTTTGATTGAAGTGCTTGATAAAGAAGGAATCGCTTTGGAACCGCGACGGACAGACGGGCTCGCCTACACTCCGTCCAATGGTAGACCCTTAATGATTGTGATCATTCAAGTGCTTCAGGATGACGGTTTCAACGGTGATGACGCGGGCGCGGCAGCCCTTGTGCACCTTCCCGCAGATCCACGATATCTTAGGGCCCTTACTCCCGCTCCAGCGATTGAACCGATACTGCCCTATTTGTAACACGGGATTCCCGAACCGGGACATCGTGAATATCGCGGCTGTAAAAAGTTATGCAAATGTTATTTATGTTAGATGATGATTATCGTGTCTCTCATTAGGAGTTGGGCGGCAACCATTATCTGGTTGTGGTGGAGGGTAGGGTCGGTCGACACACCTGACGTTGAAGAAAATTGCTTTTAATAATAAGGCTCTGGTAACCATCAAAAATCTACCTATGAAATAAAACCAGGAATAACTTTCGCAAGCTCCTGTCTTTATGTCGCGACGGTCGAGTGCGATACGACCTTGCATAGATTATTCCACTTCATTTTGTTTTCTGGAAAACCATAAACAGCTAATTGTAACTTCGTTTTATTTTTCTGTAAAATATACATAACAGGAAGTCAGCACGAGATTTTAGAATTGGCAATTTACGGAGATAAGAAGTTGTACATATGCACATTGCACAATGTGCAATTGCACACTTTTTTAAATAAATAATAAATATGCCATAAATAAAAAATAAATTGTCTGGAAATCTATAATATTTACTTTAACTAAACTTAAGGTCAGGTATAATACTACTTAGGTGTTGCGACAAATTAATGATTATGTAGATTCAATTGTTGGACGATGGTCTGATGTACCGTGACGAGGCGCGCACGGCACCCCTTCCACTGCTTGACGCAGGTCCAGGATGCGCGCGCGCCGCGGCTGTAGGCCCACTTGTTGAACCGGTGCCCGCCCAGCTCGATCACGGGCCTGCCGAATCGGGACAACGTGAAAACCGCGCCCACAAAAGCCGCTGTAAAAAAGTATTATTATAAACCATGACAATGTTAGTCAACATACTATAATATTCCCAGTCGATCTACTTATATGATTCGACACTATTATCGTCATGAAATGAAACTATTTTTATTACCTTTCAGCAAGTACATAATGTTAGTATAACTTCAGATTGTTATCATTGAGCTCAAATTCAAAATCCGATGGTAAGATCGATGACAAATCAACAGAACTGAGAAGTAATTAGAAAGTTTTCCTTAGTGCGAGTTATTCAATAATATTTATTTTCAAAACTTTTATATTGACTCTCACACGAACTTTTTATTTCAATGGATAATGTAAGCTTTTAATGATTTGATTATCGAATGTGATGAGCCGCGCTCTGCATCCAGTATAGGTCTTCACACAAGTCCAAGAGACCTTAGGCCCTTTACTACGACTCCATCTGTAAAACCGATAGGCACCTAACTTTATCATCGTGGTCCCATATCTAGAAGTCATGAATATACGTTGTAGATCTGTAATAAAAAATTTAATCACATTCACAAGTGCTTCCCTTAAATATTACACCAATAAAAAACATAATTAATAAAGATTTTTTGGATTAAAAATATTAATAGCAGCTTCACCTCTTTATTCAAGTAATAAATAATAATGAGTATATGTGGTCAACTATATCTAGTAATACAAAATAATACTGAATAAAACACAACATCAAAACTTCTGGAAAGTTATGTATAAAACAGAAAACGAAAATAAGAAGGCTACGGAGCTTGACGCAGGAGACAAACGCCCCGGCCCAGGCAGCGGCTTGTAGGATTAAACCGGTGCTACCAGATTAACAAACAGCGTGTTGAACTAAATAAATCAAAAAGAAGAGAAAAAGATGTGAAATTTCTAAGTATCGGTAGCCAACCGGAAGCACACAATCAAGAAAGACTTAATTAATGTCTGCCTTTTTTGTGTTTCTATTTAATTTAAATAATGTTTACACACGTTACAAGCTCCATATAGCAGAGCAGCAAAAAGATGTTACGTATAATAATCGTTAGGTACTTAACAACATCTAAACGAGTAATATCCCTTCGGCAGTCTACGAAACTGTAGTTTCGTAACTGGTTTCGAGGAACGAGTTATTCTTCCTTGCACGTTACTAGTTTCTATGAAGGTATTCTTCCTTTTATGAAAATACGGTTGGGTTGCGTTTACGTAGAATAATTGACCATGGTTTCGTAAAAGGAAGAATAATTCCTCCAACGAAACTAGTTACTTGCAAGGAGGAATAATTCCTTCATCGAAACCGGTTATGAAACTACAGTTTCATAGCCGGCCGAGGGATATTACAGGGGCAAACTATCTCACGAGTGAGTGTGCAGATTTTTGGTTTTAATAACGCAGTTGTCGATGGTGGTGAGCGTGGCGCGGCAGCCCTGCTGGTTCTTGACGCAGGTCCAGCGCACCAGCGGGCCCTTGCTGCCGCTCCAGCGGTTGTAGCGGTACCGCCCCACAATGATCACAGGGTTACCAAAACGAGTAGTTTCAAATTTTACATGTGCTCCTATAACATAATTAACTTTATATTTTTCACCTATACTATATAGACTATACAACATACCCCTGCCCCTATATATGCCAGCAACGCATTGGCAGGTGCAGGTGTTGCAAATGTCCATGGGCGGGGGTGACCACTTGCCATTAGGTGAGCCTTCAGCTTGCTTGTGTCTTTAGCAATATGAAAAACATGCTATGACTGTTTAAAGCTGTTCAGATTCAGGCTGAAGATACTTTATAAAAAAGGTCACGACAGCGGTAATAAATACGAACACTTTATAAAAAAATACGATTTAATATCGAGATCTCAGAAATCCACATTAATAATAATCCAGTATTCGGAAGCACTATGAACAGGCACAGGTAGAGACAAATGATTTCAATGTCGCTGCTTCCAATAAGGCTTTTAAGTGAAAAATTGTATCTACAATGAAAAAACCGACCAAAAGTTAAATTTTCATCCACCTCACAGAAAGAACGAATCGTATTTAAACTTTCTTGCGCATTAACATCATTAAAGTCGATTCATCCTTACTTGTCTTATTTGGTAAACAAGTTTCCAACTGAAAATACATCGTTTTTGGGTAAAACAGCATTTTTTTCGTAAATAAAGCAACCGGAGATAATAGTTTCCTCACGATGTTTTCCTACACCGAAATGGTCTTAGTAAATAATAAATTAAATTCCGAAAGACTGCGTGTCGGACCACTGGGCTATTTATTTATTTCAACTTTAAAACACACAGTTACAGTTTAAATATAAATATAATGCAATACAGTTTAAATAAATAAATAGCCTAGTATAGTATTAAATTAAAGTAGCATAGTATTAAATGTACCTAAGTGCAAAGATAGTGATATTGTACTGATATATAGGTACAATTAATACTATACCACCGTAATTTTATTTCTAGTTTAATAAATAAGTTGGTGACCCTAACGGCTAACTTTCAAATAGCGCCAGTTATAAAGGGGATTCAGTTAATGCTTGTTACATAAATCGTGTTGCTGCAAATACTTTTTAAATACCTTATAAAATTGATTTTTAAAGGTTCATCAGAAAAACGGGCAATATACTATATTATTCTGATATTGAAATATAATTCACAACTGAAGTGTCAATAGCTAGTCACTGCCTTTATCCTGACTTTAAATGCAAACTGTATAAGGTCTATATGCTCAAGACCAATCTTATACAAAGGGAGCCTAGATCATTCAGTGGTTATGTGAATTCTTTACTTTAGTGATGACATCTTCCATCATGACAATAGTGGCTAGGCAGCCGTGCTTGGCCTTTACACAGTTCCACCGCGAACACACTCCCTTGCTGGAGCTGTGCTTATTGAAGCGGTATTCGCCGACGCACAGTGCGTAAGTGCCGCGGTAAGTCTCTTCAAAGTAATACGCACCTACAGCAGACAAATACAAAATCAGAATGTATTCTCACCGTACAGGAAGTGACACTGTCCACGCCAAAAAAACAGCAACGCATGCCGGGCACAGCTGGTTAATAAGGCATATAATTATACAAATAGTATCAAATAGTATTAGCAAATAGAATCCAAGAGAATTTCTGGCGTATTATCTCATTATTTTTTAAATATAAAGTTAAGAAAAATGCGATAAAGTAATAACTAATTCTTAGATAACTCACTAACATAATTAAATTAAAACTTTTATACCATTCAATTCAAAAGTGAATTCTTTGTCCAAATGTTAATTGAAATGATAAACCAACGTCATGTATGAGAAAAAACACTAACATTTTCACCATTTTATAGTTACTAGATAACGTTCAATTCCTGGGTTATAAACTTTAAGGATCCTACTTAACGACTCTAACCTATGTAAATAATAAAGTAATTGAATTCTCAGTTGAATGCCAATTTAATGGTTATGGTTATCGACGACGTTCACAACCTCGTCATCGACGGTGAAGATCTTGACTCTACATCCAAGGCGCTTGTACTGACATGTCCAACGCTTTTTCATACCCACGGTGGAAAAGAGGTAATACTTGAACCCTCCAAACACCAGTATCCTCGACCCTGAAGAAGTTAACTCGAATCTTACTGAAAAACCAATGAAAATCAACTTAGTGAGAAAACAACCTCTTAAAATCTGACTCTTGAAAAGAGTCACTTACAGCCACTTACAACAAAAAGATAAATCTAGTTTTAGTCTTAAGTACGGGTTAGGTGCGTCAAAATGTATAAAACTGCCGGTCTTAAGATTATAATCAGATTTAAGATTTTGATGCAAGCCACCCTTGGAGTATCACCGCTACATCAGAGGCGAAGAATGTAGGCTACATTATCGCACTATATCCTTATCGTTACCAGTGGCGCAGCCTGCCTACAAGCCGATTCCTAACGGCTTTACCAAGCTAGAAAGCTACGGCTAGCTGTCAGTGAAATCTTTGTTACTCGAACTAAATGTCAGACGCACGTACGGTTTTAATTCTTCCGGCTTACCTTAGGAAATATTTGACGCTTTGCCACTGATCGTTACTATAATATTATAAATGCGAAAGTGTGTGTTCTTTGTTTGTTTCCGTCTCATGTCAAAACCATTAAATAAAAAATTTCAGAAAGATATATTATAGTACTTTTTATCTTGAAAAAATGCTGAAGGAAGAGCGATAAACAAATTCCACGCGGACGAAGTCGCAGGCAAAAGCTAGTAATATAATAAATACGAAAGTTTGTGAGTGTGTGCGTGTGTGTTAGTATGTTTGTTACTCCTTCACGCTTCAACGGCAGGATGAATTGAGATGAAATTTGGAATTGAGACAGCTTATAACCTGGATCTATGCATAGGAACTTTGATCCCGGAAAATTCAAAAGTTCCGGAAGTAATAACTTTAACCGAATTCCAAGCGGACGAAGTCGCAACCTTGTCAAGTAACACGACATGATTTTACACAAAAGAAAGTGCAAGTGATTCATTTCTTTCCGTTATATAAGTAGATACAATATAATCAGTGTGTGAAGATATTGAATGGTGGTCACGCAACGAAGAGTGACACATAACAGTGTGGGCCCTTGGAGGCATAAAATAGAAAACCATGGCAATAGGAACTGTCATTTATATTTATACAGGAAATAACCAAAATAATCATTCTTCATTTGTTTTCTTTACAAACTAATAAACCTTACGAAAAAAAAAACAAAAAAATGTGTTTGGAACGTAATATTTGGAATATCTCAATCTCTTACTTTTTAACGAAACTAACTTGGTTTTTAACGAACTTATTCAATTTTAATAAGTTTAATACGCATTTACAAAACAATGTTTCCCTATGTCAAATGTTGGAGAAAATTATTCTGATGTACGCATTGTACGAGTACTTTAAAGGTCGATTTCAAAGGACTGCGGCCAATGCAACAGACGTACGCGGCTCGCGACAGTACTAAGCACTACAAAAAATGCATGGTCCATGCGACAGATACTTGGAAGTCAACCTGTAACAATGTTGGTAACTAATCTAATTACTCATATACCTACTTGACTACATTTATATGTTTCCTGCCCTTAAACATATATAGAAATCTGATTAGAACTAACGACAAAGGACGTTTAAATAACAAACAGCGATTGGAGAAATATCAATT
Source organism: Tortricodes alternella (assembly GCA_947859335.1). Lineage (NCBI taxonomy): Eukaryota > Metazoa > Arthropoda > Insecta > Lepidoptera > Tortricidae > Tortricodes > Tortricodes alternella. The sequence continues at coordinate 12,583,552 of OX401980.1, read as the reverse complement.
ACCTGTCTACCTAACACTCGCCCGGTAGAGCGATCAAGAGACTCGGAAAAAGGTAACAAAGTATATATTTCTAATATTCCAATCTTCGCTATTAATTGGCACTTTATAAGGCACTTTTATCACATGCTCTGAATATTTGGTAACTTAAAGTTCACTGCTGAAATCACTTAAAGATTTAACAGCAATTAAACTTTTATACTCACTTAAAAGCGACGTACAACTCAAACTAAAGGTCAATTTACTCCTGACTCACAAAGAAAATAAATCTCGTCCTCGATTATTTCTCAAGTATAAAATCCTATATCATATTGGCATCACGCTTTTGAGCTTATGTTTTATTGGTAAGTGATTCAATTAACTTTTTAACTGAAGCTAATTTCAACTAAGTATGCCGCTAAAGATAACTGTACTTGTGTTTGAAACATGGCTATACAGAGTGTCTCATTTAAATCGGTCAGTATGGGAAAGTCTGAAACTATAAGACATACGAAAATATGTTCTTAGGAACCATGTCATCGATTTTAATAAGAAGAAAACCCGCATTCATACACCTAAAGAAAACCTGTACTCAGCTAGGGAATCGAACCCGGTTGTTTTGAAAAAAAACTTACACTACCTATTTCTATTTGGATATCGATTGTGTAAGTCTTAAGCGTTAAATGGCTCTATGAAACATGATGTCTAAAATTAATAAAATGCATTGTTGTCACGTACTTTGATTTATTTTAGTAGGTGTTCGAAGTGACCACCGTTTTTTTTTTTTCAATACAATATTCAACACGTTTTTTTAGGTCTATGAATGCGGTTTTTCTTCTTATTAAAATCGATGACATAGTTCCTAAGAACAGATCTTCGTATGTCTTATACTTTCAGATTTTCCCATACTGACCGATTTAAATGAGACAACCTATATATATTCCCTAAAAATCCGACTGAAACAAATTTTAGCACAATTTATTTCCCATTGATAAAAGGACCACATAAGTAACTAGCGACAAATTTGGCCCCCACGGTTACTAATGATTTTCAAAATTATTAACATCTATTTTAGCAAACGGAATTTAGCAAAAAAAAATTAGGTTTCCAACCACTACGATCACTCGATGACGTGGTTATGTTCGTTATGCGTTTTCACAATAACATCATTCTCAGTGAACAGTGTAGCGCCACAGCGGCGGTAGCTGCAACACCAGCGGCGCTGCTTCCCGCTCTTATTGGCGAGCCAGAATTTCTGCTTACCCACCACGATGGTTGCGTTGCCTCGTCGGGTCTTTCCGAACACTGGCCCTACAAGGAAAGGAAAGATGCAGCCGGGAGAAAGACACAGCAGAACAAGGAATATAAAGAACTAACCAATAATAAAACAATTAGCAACAGTAATTTAAAATAGTATACGCAACGGGAAAAAACTAAGGATACTTATAATTTAAACTGAAAACCGTTTCATTCACGATTTTTCTTCCAGGCATGACAGATCGTTCTTAACTAAATACGTGAGTGAAACTGTTTTTAGTTGAAGCTGTTTTATTTGTAAATGAGTAATAATAAGTAATAAGTAATAAAACGAATAAGTTTAATTCAATAATAGAGGTTTACATAAATTTTAAGGTTGGAAGATCCTATTAAGCATAGCAGAACGCTCGTGTCAAGTTAGGTTCCGCTCCTCCATAACAAATATGTTTATATTTCTAGAAACTTGAGTTTTTTATAGAAGATAAGTAATTAAATTTTCAAATGTGTGTGTGTGTGTGTCCGAGTGTGCAATCACAGACCATTGCATTCATATATGGTCAGTGTGTGCAATATAATGCCTTGCGAAAGTTTCAATTTGACTTTAAAGAAGTCACCTTAAATTCTATTCCGAATAAAGTATAATAGAATGGAAAATGGAGTAAACAAAGAAAATATATTCATAAGGAGCCTTTTACTAGTCGAAATAGAAAAAGAAAAACATTCAAATTATTCTATTTATCTAAACCTATACAGAAAACGCGTGCACCCTTTCTCAGCTGGACAAAACCATTTATTTTTTAAATCAACTCTAGCAAGCAGCATAAAGTTCAAATCAATCCAGCCGAAAAATATTTGCATTTAGATAGTTACTTATGTTACTAACGCGAGTCCAGGCGCCTCATTCGGGAACGCTAAGTGATCCTGTAGCGACTCGTAAGCCAGATCTCTCATCTCGCTCTTACGCATTTCGCATCGTGCGGAAGAGTGGAATGAGAAATCTGGCTTACGAGTCGCTACAGAATCACTTAGCGTTCCCGAATGAGGCGCCTGTCCTATCCAAACCTATACACACGTTCACATGACCTTAGTCCATCCTTCTTTTTCCTGTCTTTTTAACCATAGGGTAAATAGACATTTCTTGGGCAATTGCGTTACACCTTCTTCCGCGCCATCACTTTCCATCAGGTGAGAGTGTGGTCAAGCGAAAGCCTATCAAAAAAACAAAAAGTAAGCAGCAGGACTAACTATATAAGCCCGTTCACACGTAATGAAACGTTTTATACAGAATCACTGAAGGATAAGGCACCCCACGACGTATTGGTTTGGACACAGTCACAACATTCCTTAATGATTATGCTCGTTGCGGGTTTGGATGATGACGTCATCGACGGTGGTAATGGAGGCGCGGCATTCGTGGCACCTGGTACAATTCCACCGCACTTTTGGCCCCTTGCCTTTCAGCTGGTGAAAACGGTACGGCCCGATCTGAATCACTGGATTGCCAAACTTCGACGTGCCAAATATTGGTACTGAAAATCAACAGTGGCCATCAAGAAAGATTATTTATATAAAGAATCACAGCGACTACTAAATATAATGAATTAAATATAAATAATAACATAAATGTAGGTATTCATGTGTTAATTAATAAAAGGTGTCAAGAAACCATGTTTATATTTTCCTATTTGTTATATAAACGGTAAAATGAATCATTAAACTCGAAGCGAAATGAATTCACTCTTAACGTTTCAATGCATTGTTATCATGCATCACGTACATACTATGTAAGTACGAGTAATAAACAATATAAACATAATGAGTGTGAACGTTCTGAACCAGAAAGTTTTATTAATCAATATTATATTTACAGCGTAATGGCTATGATAAAACTTTATAACATATCATTATCCCTCATTTTCGAAAAAACATACATATTCCCGTAATTTTTTTACAATGATTATAATACGAAAATTGTTTACCCTGTAAAATTTATTATTTGTCATAATATTCGCCGTTCTATTAAAAGACAGACGACATGTCTAACGTTTCAAAACGCGGCAAAAGCGTGCCCACAGCGCCGAGACCGTATCTACGCACGCTTATAGCGCACTATCGGTGCTGTGAGCACACTTTAACCTTTTAAACGTCACGCTTTTGACACCTGATTCTCGTGCCAATGACGCCACGATATGCCGTGTTCTATACATTGGCGTCAGTTAATGCCGTAGTTGGCATATTCGGCCGTAGCGTTCAAAGGGTTAACCACGTCTTGGAACGTGGGGATGCTCACACGGTACAAATCAGCGATAACAGATAAGATGATCAATACAACAAAATATCAATCAGTTTAACATTAATGACTATGTTCATTATAAACCTTGATAATGGTGTTTTCGTAGGTATGGATGGTAGCGCGGCAAGCGTAGGTGCCTCCGTGCTTGACGCATCGCCAGCGCTTCATGGGCCCGTTGTAACCGCTCTGCCGGTTGAAGCGATGCGGGCCTAGCTCCAACACCGGATTGCCCGCCCGGGATATGCCGAATACTGCCTCTGCTAGGGTTACATTCATATTAGATGATATCCTAACAATTAATAATCTAGTTGAATATCACTAGAGGTACATACATTATTTAAGAAGTATGACAAATATAAATATTTGTTATTCCGAAACAAACAGACCATGAAAATATTCAAAATCGGATGATTCCAAAATTATTAGGTACCTAACTAGTATGAGTACAATAAGTATCACTCGTTTCGGTCCACGAAATTTGAGGGAAACACGTACGGAAGCACGTCAGGCAGTCCCTGAGTTGCTTAAGGCTCGGGCAAACCAAGCGCGTGTAAGGCGCGTCGCGTTTGTAACGCGGGCCCGCGTGATCTGTGGGGCGGCAAGGCGGATTTAACACGGCACACCAAAAAGCGCGGGCGCGCGCTACTTTTGCTGTGCCGTGTTCAATTCGCCTTGCGGTGCTACAGATCGCGCGGGCCCGCGTCCGAAACACGACGCGCCGTGCACGTTGGTTTGCCCGAGGCTTTAGTGCCGGATGCAGCGATGCGAGCCCAACAGCGAGAACCTTTGTAGTCGTAGTAATTACTGCTTTTTAAAGTATCCAAGACTACGTATAAAGGTTATTAAATTATTTTTATTATTAGGCGACTGACTTTGATGTATTATTTATTTTATAAAAAAAAAGAACGATATATTTGATGTTTCTAGTTAATTTACTAAAGAAGGCCAATCATTATTTTTTACATTTGTGAAGTCAGTTTAATTTTTGTTTTGCATTTTCTGTGAACATGATGTACTCAAATAATTCCTGTCGGCGTTTGTGGACTTTTAAGGTCGTTACAATGACTTTTTAAACATATTGAGTTCGATTCGTAGCAAATGTTAAAGTATTATACACTAAAATCAACCCAAAAAGAAAAATATTACATTTTTAAAATATTAACTTAAATTTGTTAAAAAAAAATATTACAAGCCTTTCCGAACGTGCGCATAAACACTTACCAGTGCCCTAAATTTAAGTCCGAATCATCACAATAATAAAAAACGTCTCGAACGTGTTAATCGTTTCTCTATAAGGAAATAGAGACTTTTACGCAAACGCGCTAGAGACGTTTGTTATGACTCAAACTTACACTAAGGGCTCAATTTCATCGCAATCGAATGAATAGAATAGGACCGCATAGGTACGGGACAAACAAAGAAACATATTTTTTATAATATTACATTTATATTTTCACATAAAGATTGTTACTTATACGTACCTACATATAAATATTAAGCATTGACTCGGGCACAAACTTTCGTGCCCATCACACAAAATTTACCCGTAAAGGGGGTAGAATAGGAAATAGGAAGGTTAAGGGGCTCGTAACCGGGCTAGTTTTCGGCAATTTATTGCTGCAATTCGGGCTATCACCACAAATATTACATATTAGATCACTAGGTAATGGGAGCAAAAAGTATGAATGTCAACTTTTCAGCATTGCCCGAATTGCAGCAATAAATTGCCGTAAAACTACCCCGTTTACGAGCCCCTTTAAGCTACCAATGCCAATGAGCCATCGGATCAGTCATGTGTGTGTTCATTAATCGAGTGAATTATGACGTTGTCAAAGGTGATGATGCTAGCCCGGCAGCCATTGGGAGTTTTCACACATCGCCAGCGTACCTTAGGGCCCTTACACGGGGTTACCCGGTTGAAACGGTGCAGGCCCATCTGTAGCACCAGGTTGCCGAGCCGGGTCTTGGAGAATACTGCACCTGAAATAATAGTTTGCAATGTTATCCTTGCTTAGCTTCAATTTAGAAAAGATAACGTAATTGACACAGTAAAAGGCGAAATCTGAGCTTTATTAAAATTCCATCGATCCATTTATAACATTTTGACGTTTATAACATGAATATTTATTAATACATAAAATATTATCCTCATCAAAACTTTACATTTTACAATTCGATTAAAACTATAATGATATAGTCAAATTAAAACTTTCGTGAGTCATTACGAATACTTGAAATACACACGGCGGTCACCATCGACGACCAGCCGCAGCCGGGCACGTCAGCAGCGCCTGCGCCGCCCCCCGTCGCCCCCGCCTGCACGGACGCAGCGCGCTGCGCGGCGGGCAGTGCGCGGGTTGCTCTGACCGCGACCGCACTCAACCCCTGAAGAAGGACTCCATTCGAGTTCGAAACGTGTCGGACTATATCTGACAATAAATCGTAAGTACTAAAGCCGTGTGTATTTCAAACATTAATAATGATATATGTAACTAAAGCTGGAAAACTAACCGATGAGTGAAACGAGTTAATGTGTATGCTCGTTAACCACTTCGATGATAAGGTTCTTGAAGGTGGTGACGCTGGCGCGGCAGCCGCGCGAGTACTTGTAGCAGCGCCACTTGAAGCGCGGCCCCTTGTAGCCGCAGTGCCGGCTGAAGTGGTGCGCGCCCAGCTGCAGCAGCAGGTTGCCGGCGCGGCTTCTCCTGAATACTGCTTCTATAAACATTTCATATATTCTAAGCAAAATTATAACATTTAGAAACATTATTTGCCCTTTAAATCAAACCTTATGGCGGCTTTTATCTCTATCTCCCGTATTTATACGTAAAAAAAAATTGCCGGCGTCCACCCTTACTTATCCTTTAATTTGAAAGGCCACGTAAGTTATTTAATTAAATCCTGTTTACCCATCAATAATTGCATATGTTGCATTATAACATACATACATTTTCAACTACAGTTAAATGGGTAAACGTATTTTTTTTTATCGCAATCACGTTATATTTTTAACGGCCCAAGAGAATCACCGGATTAAAGCGAGACGTGATAAACCCAAATACGTGGTAAATTGGGCCAAAAATAATATCAAAAGCCTGAATGAAATAGTCATTTTCTTAAGGGGTCGACTGGAGGGCCATAACGCCCTTTTATTCATACCATCGGCGCGCCCCAGTTCAATTAGATCCGCAGGGTCTGCGGCCTTTTTTGCAGATGGGACATTGCGTAAAGTTTGTCTTGCATGAGTCTGCTGAATTCACTTTAAAGGAGTGGGATGTATGCACGTTTTATTTTGTTCTAACAGTGGCGGTAAAGAGGAAAACCTATTGTTCTATTTGCGCCGCTTGTCTGCCTATGCTTGGTAAGTTTTGAATCTTATTTTCAGTGCTTACGAGTATCTTACGATAACCAGGAAGACTAAAATACATTAAAACCCTCATGGACACCTGTGAAATACTCATTTATATTAAAAAATCATACTTTTAATTCTTCGTTTAAGTGAAACAGACAAATTCTGTAAAATAATTACCCAATAACGTAGGGGTGCCATTATTTTATTATGATGCTTCTTCCTCTTTCCATCATCCCCAACAGCGCAGACGTATTCTACAGAACACCATTAACAAACAAGGCAGACAAATTCTAAAGATATTGCCAACAGTTTAATGATTATGCACGTTGTACATCTTAATGATTTTGTATCCGTAAGTCGTGATGTTGGCAGGGCAGGCCAGGTGCGACTTAATGCATCTGTAGCGCATTCTCGGGCCGCGGTATCCGCAGTGCATATTAAACCGATGCGCGCCTAGCTGCAGTACCGAGTTACCGGCCTTAGTCGTGCTAAATACTGCCTCTGGAATAACCATTGCAACATAAATTATACTTTGGGTTTGAAGGCTTAAATTATGTGATTAAAAACATAAATGGGACTTAAACACTTTCTATCCCGTTTTCAACCGAGTTGCTGTTGCTGCGGAGTTGTTTTGTTAGTGTTTAAGACCCGTTTTATGTTAAGAAGCTTAAAATGTAATAACATACAACATCAGCGAGCTATTTAGCCATAGAGCTGCAACGCTGCTCCTACGATTGCGATTATGATTTTGTTTCATAAATACATATAAACCAATTGAACGTCTCAAATCGCTTTTAACTTTGTTAATATTTTGGTTTAGTAAATAGGTATGGTTTAAAAATTAAACACAAATTTTAAAATGATAAGTGTATCTTTATAAGTAGGCGATAATATTTAAGTCAAGATAAACATTATCTATCGTTAAATATACATAATTTGATACTGATAAAAGCTTCCCTCTTATTATCCGTCACCAAATCTTAATTTAAGATAGTAACTTTGTAAGTGCATGATTGCTATTTCTTTAGAAGAAATAATTTATTGCTAACAAATTATTTTCTTAAATACTATCTTACGATATAACACTTATATTCTATCATAATTACTAACATAATTTAATAAAAATCTACTCCATTAATAATATTTTAGTATAACTTACACTACTTATTCACCTCAAGTCTCGTTTTGTATAAAATGTCTTTCTGAAAAGCACCGATGTCATGATTTCAAAAGGATATTGTAAACCATTCCAAATAAGATTGCAAAAGCCATGTAAAAGTGGCCACCGAAGTTAATCGCCTCAAATATGAATAAAAAGAATAAACAAAAAGAAAATTCTGGAATACTGAACCCTCTAACCCTGAAACTTGCATATTTAGGAATTCGTTTCAGTGAAATATAGGCTCAAAAATAGTTGAAAATACAAAGATTATCAGTCTTTCCGATCGATACATTAATTTTGATAACAATTTTAAGTTAAAACAGTCATACTTAATTGAACAATATTAAATATTACATACGCGCCGGACTTGATCTGAAACTTTCTGTGAGATAGTATTTGATAGTTACGTCTCGTCTGAGGGATAATATTATGAGAGTTTAAAATCTGTTGGCGCTGGTGTGCGCGAGCGGGTCGTGGAAGCCCCAGACGCGCACGATGGCGTTGTCCATGGTGTGCAGCGAGGCCCTGCAGCCGGCCTTGGCCTTGACGCACACCCAGCGCGTGCGGCTGCCGTACTTGTTCACGCGGTTGAAGCGGTACTGCCCGATCATGATCACCGGGTTGCCGCGCTGCGACTGCGCAAACACTGGGTTCAGATCTGAAAATATTATCTATGTTAATACCTGCACACTATAGCAGCTCTATTAGTATTCTTTAATATACGTATCCCACTTACATTGTCAACTGTGCTCAAATTTAGAAATCCGATTACATATGCTTAAATAAAAATAATCAGCTTTTGGAAGAGCCACGCAGAAAAACTATGACAGAAATTAAGGAAGGAGGAAAAGCGCAAATACATAAATTAACATTAAACAAGAACGAGCAGGTTGCAAATACATACATACATAGCATCACGCCCGAAATCCCTAATGGGGTGGGCAGAGTCACAAGACTACTTGTGGCCACGGTCGATTAATTAGTCCTAAGATGGTATGATGAACCGTATGGTGACAGGTGATCAGCCCATCGCCCATACAGATAGTCCACCATGTTGGAGAGGACCCGTCCCTTAGTCGACTTTTACTACATGCCAGGATGATAAGCATCTGCACGCATTCTATGCTATTCCGTCACTCCCAGTGCAGCAGAGGAAATAGAAGGCTTAAAAAAAACACGTGTGTTTTTAATACTATAATTATTTTAAAATTCTAGTCCCATACAATTTGTGACATGATGGCCTACTTTAGGAAATCTTACATTTGTTATGTCATCATAGAAAACGATTGAGAAAGATTTGTTTGATTTTATTATAAGAAAAGTTTAACTTTCTGTAAATAACAATACATTTCAGCCATTGATACGTTCTAACTTTAGATCAGATTAAGCGATATTAATTCATGCACTATAATAACGTTACAATTTAAGAACTAAAATTCGAATTAGATTAAATGCATAAGCTTAAGAACAATGAGGATATAAACTCCTCTTAAGAATACGGGTACCATATGTAACTTGTTTGTTCTTTGCGATCTAAGAGCCTAATACAGCTATATAAAAACGTGTCTTCCTATTTTTCCATGGATTTTTGAAACTCGTAACACATTGGCATGTCACATTATCTCAGAAAAACGACACAACTAAAAAAATATATGTAACATTCGAATGAAAAAAAATATCTTACAACAGATAGCATTGTCAACTCACTTTTACATTATCATATCACATATTGGTTTGATACCTTTTCTCGACGTCACTCAAGCATGTGTAAAGGCTGAGGCACATATTAACGAGAAGATTTTCACATGCACTAAATAATCTCTAAAATACTAAGAAGTCGTTACATATAGTCTAAACCATGCATAAAATAATACCAATATATAAATAAAACTCCTCTCCTCACTCGACACCTTCGTTCTGCAACCTTCGTTCTGTGATTTTTGACTCTTGAAAATCAGTCTGCCTACGGGTGCTTACAAATAGAAACAGGTAACGACCCTGTCTGCATCGGTAACTAGTTTCTTTATGTAAGCACCCATAGTCAGACTGATTTTTGACTACCGGACCGGCGAAATAAATGCTTACTATTATTATTAAACCGCCTATTACAACTGTGGCACCGACAGCCAAATCGAGTCAAGAGACTTTGTTACTTTTTTCTTTATTTGTTTATTAGTGTCACCAACAGAGGATAATATTTTCTCATTAGCTATTAAGCTAATTAGTCAACCAGAATTTTGCAGTATGATTAAGTAGAGTGTATCTGATAGTATACCGCTTAAAATTAAGCTTATCGCTTACAAATAAAATAAAAAGGATAAAAATAAACTTAAATGCACTGTAATAATTAAGAGTTTAGAAGTTCATTAGCTAATAATAATTAATTTTTGAAAGCTCCAAAATTGCCATTACACACATGAAAGCAGGGGCGTATTTACCCTAGGGCCAACCGGGCCATGGCCCGGGGCGGCAGGCTGCGAGGGGCGGTGAAGTCCTTTTATTGTCAAGCTTACCTACAATATTTTTAATTAAGTACTAAACTTAATGGGGTGGCAAAGCTAACTGGCCCGGGGCGCCAAATCTTTAAATACGCCTCTGCATAAGCCTCTGCATACGCCTCTGCTAAGTATTCTGCGTTATTGGCAAGCACACGCCGAAGTGAATGCGCCAGAAACACACACTCAAGAACGTGCAATAACAGCACGATATGCTGCTATTGCACGTGCAGCTGCATTTTCGTCACATTGCTTCAAAATTAAATAATCCAATTGATGGATTTTTTCTTCGCGCACCGCTCAGCTGCTTCGCACAGCTCTAGTGGCAACGCAGCCTAACAACCCTCAGAGCTGCCAATCTCATCCCACTAAATTAATATGAATGTTTGGACATTTATTACTCAAATACTCTCTCTTGAATGAAAATTGGTTAATATAGCCCATGCCCTGGATTTGCATAAAAGCACTTTCTTATCCATGTAGGTACTTAAATGTAAAAAAAAAAATTGATTTCTACGTAAGCAGAAAACTAATTATCATAAATAGTGCAAGCTAACAAATATCCTAATGATTATGGGAACCTAAAGTCTTAACAATAACGTTGTCAATAGTAGTAATGGCTGCGGTGCACCCGCTCTTCTTCTTGATGCAGGTCCAGCGCACCTTGGAGCCCCAGCAGGCGTGCTTGTTGAACCGCCACTCACCGATCTGCACAACCAGGTTGCCCCTCTGCGATAGACCAAACTTCGGCTCTGGAAACACGGGTCCGGTTAAACGAGGAGTTTGCTTTACCTCAAATAGCACAAACGTCTTTAAAAGTCATTTATCATACTTTGCCTTATCATTATCACAATGTATCGTTGCATCAAAGGCACTTAAATTTAATATTACTTGTATCGACGTTTCTGCAGCTATTTATTATTTATAAATAGAAATTAGATCTAGGAAAGGCACTAATCAAGTAGGTTTATAATATTAGTACAACATTGGAGAATGTAATTTAATTAACAAAAATAATGACTAGATTACGACTAAAATATTAAAATAAACATAAAAAGGTGATCCAATAGGTACTGACATATCGCAAATTATGTCTTAATTTAAAATTCAACTATGTTAAAAAAAACTTTATTTTTTTCCCTCCCTCCGAGAGTTGCTCAGATCCTACCTATCTTTAATGACATTAAAAATCTGTAAAAGAGTCAAGATAAATTCAGTTTACTGACAATTTGCGTCCGTTCCATTGTAATAGTTTATAACAATTGTACACCAACCGCCTTGACCAACAATAGTTCTATTCGCTATCTCGACTCTAACGTTTGATCATGCAGTTTAAAGAAATAAGTAATGTTACTACTGTCCACTTCACCTATATTCTATGTATTGATTATGTGTATTTTTTAGGTCAACAATGTGCAAATCCTTGTAATGGTCGTTGGACAAAAGACTTTATACTAGGTTTTGGAGTCCAAATTGGAATCCAGAATCTGGACGGAGTCGGTGTCATATCCCAAATTAACAGAGCTTAAGTACTTTGTAAAAGAAACCCACAACGCACTGAAGTAATCTGAACTCGATGGAAGGGGGTAAATACTGTCATCGTCAATATAAACGTAAGAATTCTAGAATATCATTAATGATTATGCCAGCCGTTGACCTTGACGAGGCGATTCTCTGAAGTGACTACGACGCAGCGGCAGCCGCGCGTCTTCCTCGCAGTACACTCCCACCAGGTCTTGTAGCGTCGCGCCAGCTTTTTCACAAAACGGTTATTACCCCAGCAAATGACTGGATTTCCGAATATAGTAGTTTCAAACTTTATCCCCTTGGACATATCTGAAAATTATACACATTGAAGTATTGACATTAAAATAGTAGACTGTTAAACGAGGGATTAAAACCATCCACTTTACTCAAATGAATGACAGAAACTTTATTTAAAAAACCGGACAAGTGCGAGTTAAAATCGCGTGTAGAGGGTTCCGTGAATATTTGAAATTTCCTACGTTACTTTAAATACCATAGCCTTCTTATAGGTTTTCCTGTAATCTATGTAAAGAAATATTAAAGAACTATGTAAAAGAGCCCAGGTGGCCTACTTGCAAAATAAATCTTTTCATTTTCATTTTCATATTTTCTATATTTATTTTAATATTATAAACAATATATATTTAAGATCCTCATAATGAGTCCTTTCATTTGATATGCACACGCAATAGTTTGCGAAATTCTTTTTTTATTTTTCTAATTTATCCACCAAAAGTGGCCCCCATGTTTAAATTTTACTTATTTAGGTTACACGTCCGTGTTGCGGCTTCACCGACTTACATATGTGTACCAAATAACTCAATCAATCCAGTAGTTTCGGAGCAAATTGGCTATGACAGACGGACGGACAGACAGACAGACAGACACGCGAGTGATCCTATAAGGGTTCCGTTTTTTGCTTTTGAAGTACGGAACCCTAAAAAGCCTTTAAGTTTCGCGAGTATTATTAATTCAACACCCTAAAAACTCCATCATGTTAAACTTATTTTATTACCCTTAATTTACAGCATTCAACGAAAGATTTGTTTGAATTTCTATAACCCTCGACGAGATCTGTTTAATGATTATGTTCATTGTTGGACGAGAAAAGTTGATCCTCGACAGTGACGACCCGAGCGCGGCAGCCGCGCGAGTGGTTGGTGCACCGCCAGGTGACCTTCGCAGCCAGCCGCGACTTCTCACAGAACCGGTACGGGCCCAGGCACAGCTGGGGCTTGCCCATCCTGGACGTGCGAAACCAAGCGCTCTCTAAAACAATACAGTTACACTTTAACTGGTATTTGCAGTATTATTTTGGCGACGATATAATTTTAGATAGGCGGTTGTTATCATGGTGCATTGTACCTTGTTCTGCATAATAGAGAATTTCGTAACTTATCGCATAGTCGAAATAAATAAAAAATATTATTAGGTTTATTGTAAAATGACACAAAAAATCATTTGGCAAGTATTTTTCGTGTCTTCTCCTAATTGTTTTTTGCAATAGTTCCACAAAGGATGTTGCATTGGGTATAAAATGTAGTACTGCTCATTGATTAATTTTAATATATAATATAACATCCTTGTAGTTGGAATACTATTTGGTAATATAAAAAATATTTGATGAAATGAATGAACTTTTTATTTCAAGAACTACAAAAAAAAAAAAAAACAAAGAAACGTAAACCTAATTCAGACCGGTGACCTGTTCTGATTTTTATTTCAATATCTTAATTCATGAAATGAAACCGCAAAGTACCTAAATTAAAATAAAAAATACACACAAAGAATGCATGTATTGAAAACACAAGACGTCGCAAGTAAAAGCAAGGGAGATGCAAAACTAACATTTACATAGGAATTTTAAACTTTAGGCTCACACAAATTACAATAGTTTGTTTTTTATAAACTCTAATCTGAATGTCTGTGATCATTCTTGAAACTGACGATTTCCCGTTCCAGGGTGCAGACGCGGGCGTTACATCCGTTCTTGTTGCATTTCCACGAGATCCTGTCCTTATTCTGGTAATTCCTCGAGAAGCGGTTTCCGTAAAAGACTAGCATTGTCGTGCCCTTAGCCGTTTGGATAAACCTTGCAGCTATATAAAACAAAAAAATAATTTTACTTGATCGATTAAGTATTGAGAAAATATGAATGCATGATACACAAAGATGAAGGAAATAAAAAAACATATTGATCAATCAATCAAGAAGAAAAAAAGAGGAACAATATGCAATAGACACAAAATATTATTAAATGAGTCGTCACAAAAATCACACCATTTACCACACATTACATGATCTAGCTTACATTTCTGAAAGCTACCATTTTTTTAATATATAATACAAATGATTTTTATTAGGTTTGGTATAGAATTCATTCTTCAGAATGGGTATGCGGCCCGGCAGTGCTTATCACGGCCATTCCCTGTGTCCTTATTCTGTTATTGCATCCTCTAAAACTGCAAATCCAAGATATGACTCCATTACCCCCTTCATAGTTCTTATAGTAACTGCTGTTGTTGTACTGTACAGCCAGCTTTCCTCTTTTAGTCGTAAAAAATACTGCTTCTCCTAAAAATAAACGTAGGAAATAACTTAACATTTTGAACCTGTTTAATGATTAGGTTTATTGATATTTACTTTATAAAAAGCTTCTTACACTACTCATGTGGCGCAATACAATCCCTATTCTTGATTAAAAGTAAAACAGCAAAATGCAGTTCCTACATTTTATATATTAATTCGTTTTTTCTTCCACCACTTAAGTAAGACTTTACATTTCCAACTGTTTACGTTCCACGTAAAACATCCATAAGCAATACTGTTAGATCAAAGACATTAAAATACGCCTAAACATTGGAAAGGTATTCGATATCAAGTCATATAGATACGAGTCGCAAGTACGTTAGTAATTTTAATTGAATTTTAGTGAACGATTTATGCCTATTCGTAACGCTCGCGCTGGTTATTTTATTAGAAATAAATATTTCCCTTTATTACTCGTATTATAAAGTAAGTATGTTCCATATCGCACAAACCAGAAAACACAAAAATCGGTCAAGAGTATTTCGCGCCATGCTCAGTGTTGGGTTCCACAGCCGTTACTACAAACGATAAAATCAACTTCCAGCATCCGTGTTCATCAGACTTTTCAACCATAACTATACGTCAATTTTCTATTCAAAGTAATTTAATGTTATTTTCGATATTTAGTAGGTCTAAACAAGTACGTCACCTGTGTCCAATGAACCAATGATATCTTAATAAAAATGCTTTATTAACCAGTAACCAGTCACCCAATACAGAATTTAACTTGAATCCCGCATTAAGCAATGCCTGTATCGTGGCGGGTGACCATGAAAATGTACCATTAAATTTAGCATAAGCACGCGCAATGCGCATTAAATCTAGCCGTCTTATGCTAACACTACCATAAATACAGCATACTTAGTCATGATAATTTTCCTTTTATATTCGTTACCTATATAAGCTTTCAGATTTTTTGAAAGAGCTATCCATTTCGAGGTTGCAGAAGAACAAATATTTTTTTACTTTTACTCATCATGTGTCGCGGGACAAACATTAATAATCGTAAAAAATGGGCTTTGTAATTTAAATAGTCTCCGAGAAAAGTGGCTGTGACATATAGACGGACATGGGAAAACTATAAGCGACTATGTAACACTAAAAACGTAGAGGTGTCAAGATAATCAACGCGTCATTATTGGGAAACACCTATGTCAATATTAACCATCGCTCATGATCGCTCTAACTCTCGGAACGCTTTAAAGCTGGCGTGCAATTAATGTGTTTTTTCATTATTAAGTTATATACATACATATATACATATTATCACGCCCGAAATCCCTAATGGGGTGGGCAGAGCCACATGACTACTTGTGGCCACGTTCGATTTATTAGTCCTAAGATGGTATGATGAACCGTATGGTGACAGGTGATCAGCCCATCGCCAATACAGATAGTCCACCATGTTGGAGAGGACCCGCCCCTTAGTCGACTTTTACGACATGCCAGGATGATAAGCATCTGCACGCATTCTATGCTATTTCTTCACTCCCAGTGCAGCAGAGGAGGGATTAAGTTATATACAAAAACTAAAACCCTCCAGTATCATCTTACTGCAAATTATTTCGTCTCATTAGAATTGCGACAAATAATACAGCATACTTATAGTCTTACCTGATTTACCACTGTGTGTTTGCGTTAGCATCCTATACCGAACTATTATCACCCAAAGTAAAGTAAAGGTTCTGTGCTACACTGAACTTCACTATAATTTAATTTAATCGTGATAAATGATTTGCTTAAATGCGTAACATTCTTATCTAATAATTAACTGACTAACTAATCATTAACTGCCTCTGCTAATTCTCTTTCTTCGTTAATTTCCTCGTCCAAGAATACCATTACATCGTTATCGTCTTCATGGTAATTTCCAGTGACACGTTGAATTAATTCCTTTTTTAGCATCCAGTCACTTCTTTTAGCTCTTTGCTTAGAAGCTGATGCCCGCTCCCCTGTACAATTCAGTCGTTTTTTAGAATTTCTTAATATTCTTTTAAAGAACTCTTCGAGCTCTAATTCAGAAAAGTTCGAATCTGTTTCCCTCACAAGGGCATGGAAACATTTTCGAATGTTAATAAAGCGTCGGAAAGGAATTTTCAGAGTTTCAGTCTCGCTCCTACTGGATCCCGTCCATGAGCAATGTAACAGACACTCGCGGGCAGCAAAATAATCTATCAATTTATAGCAAGAGTTGAGTCCCCTGCCAGTACCGCCAGACCCACAGATAACTTTCATTTCGGTCACGACTTGCGTAAAATACTCTTCATTGCTTAACTTTTCTTCTAAATCTTCTAATTCTTTCAAGTTTTTGGCAGGTTCGAATATTCTGGAGTTCCTGGCAATTGTTTGTTCTGGTACTGTATCGGAAAAATTATGCTTTCTTATTGCCTTAAGGCTGTTCACTGACGATTGTAATTGTGTCAATTGACCTATCATCTGATTTTGATTAGCTAGTAATGTCATCAAGAATGTAGAATCTGTGTCTGGGAACACTAAAATCTCATCCGTGGTGTCTTTTAAGTTGCGTTTGCGATTTGAATCTGCGGTTGGTTTGCTGCTGGCAGAAAGCGGAACCCGGGACGCTCGAGCTTTGCTGGTTCCACTTGAACTCTCAGATTTATTTTTGCATTGTGAACGTTCTGAGAAATAAAGAACAATTTATAATGTACGTATTTACGTTTTCATGGTCATAGGTCTATATCTCATCTATACGATATGCCGGCCGTTAAGTATTATAGAGCTCCTAAAATACTTAATGGGTTTTCATGCAATTTTCAACATAATTTTGAGAATTTCTTAAATTTATATTTGTATATAATACACAGCCGTGCGAAGGTAGGGTGGGTCGCTAGTTAGAGTAATAAAATACATAATAAAAGCACATATCATTTAATTTATAAAAGCTGCCGTTTGTAAAATAAACTTCATACAAAATTGAATAACTAGGAACAAAAATAAATCTACAATAATAATAGATAATAATTTTTAACCTAACAGATTTATCTATAATCTATATAGTAAGGCTCGATTTGATTATACAAAATATCACCAATTTACGTATCGCGTTGAGTAAAGTATCACTAAGCGTAGCTTATACTACAATAATATTTTTATATAGATTTTGAGATAATAAGAGATCAACAAATAAACTTAAGTTATATATCTACATGAGTAAATCAACAATAATAATGTTACGTATAACTGAAGTTATCTAATCAAGTGTCATAAATTATTGCTCTATCCTTATGGACTATCACAAACCAGTCGTGCTGATACTATTGATCTTTTTTGACGTCAGGGTTGGGATGTCGGAGCCAGAGGTCCGTCCTGGGCAATATTCGGGGAAAGTTCAAGGGGAGGGCGAGCGAGGGTGCGCGGGGCGAAGCGAGCGGGGCAGGAGCAGTAGCCGGCGCGCGCGGGCGCAGCTGCACGAAGGCGCCGTTGCCGCAGCGCGCGTGCGAGGGCGGCGCGTGGTTGTGCGCGTCGCCCGACGCCACCAGCCGCCCGGCCGCCAGGCGCACGCGCGCGCGGCACCCCATGTGCTTCGACGAGCAGTAGAAGAAGCGCCCGCCGACCTGCGAGTACGTGTACCCCTGCAGCACCAGAATATATTTGCCTTTCTCTGTCGGAATGAACTGCACATCTGAAAAATATCCATATTTTATTAATAAAAAGCAAAGGAAGCATAAACGATTCGATTAAAAAATAAGCATAGACGATTCTTAACAATTACGAATGATCTTCATTCGTAAAAAATATAAAGCTTGGGGAGCTTTAACCGAAACAATATAGGTAGTAACACCTTATTCGTCGAAATCTATTTATTATACGTAGGTATGTATGTATAAGCTAAGCATTTAGTGTCGATGTTTGACGTTTCTTGATTTTACAAAGGTACTTAACATATATATAGGTAAGTATAGGTAGGTGTTCATATAAGACCAAAGTGAGGGCGGTACAGTTCAATATAAACTAAACATTTTCAAACAACCTACTGAAACTATGCACAACTGTAACTGCTAGGCTGCTAGTCAACTAGGAGTTTCACAAATTCCTCCGTTCGTGAAATTTTGCAGTATGATTAAGTAGAGTGTATAGATGATAGTTTTGTACCCTATCTAGTTTTAATGCAAAATTTCATACACGGAGGAATAAGTGTCAGGGGGAGACCCGATACAATAGTACATTGTGCATCTAGGGCCGTAAGAAGGGAATAACTAACGAGAGTCTGTTAGAAGCCCGACGCCGATAGGCGAGGGCTTTTATGACTCGAGTTTGTTATCCCTTACTGCCCGTAATACACACAATGTTTTTCATCACATTTGCGAGGAAATGAAACAAAAATTAGACAAAAAAATATATATATTTATTTTATTCCCATTGTACACCGTGAATTACCATCAAGTGGGTAGAATAAACTGTAAATCGCGATCACCGGGGGGTGGCTCCGCCGGTTGTGGCTCGCGCGCGGCTCCGCCGACCTGGGGCACGCACTGCTGGGTTTATAACTACCGCTGACGGCGAGGCCCATAGAGGAGTTAAATCGGGTATAGCTGCTCTATACGCCTGCGTATAATAACACCCTTTCCGAGCAAGTGTGATGAAAAATAAATACCTATTCACTAGCCTATGTACGCAGTGTGATACGCTTTAAATAAAAGGTTTCTGAAGTTGCATATGGGACTGGTCCTGGTTTTATACTCTGACATAAGTGCCATTTTTCCAGACGTACCGAGGCGGCGAGTGCGTGTGTTCGGTGAGCACGCGGCGCAACATGCCCTCCTTCAGCCGCACCCGCGCTCTACAACCCCGTTTCTTAGACGAGCAGAACCAGTGCGGGCTCTCGTTAATCTGAGAGTACGTGTACCCGTCCAACATCAGCAGATACTTGCCGGTTCGCGTCGGAATCATTATCACTGGAATTGTATATAAGTATACTATAATTGTTACAAATTAACAGTTCAACCGCAGCCCGCAGAATGTTTCGTTTTCATAAAAAGGCGCCTTTTCTAAACCTTCAGAACCTACCTCGAAACAGAACGTCATTTCAGAAGAACTCTACACATCAGTTTGGCCCTTTCGTTCCGATCAGGTTCCTTTGAGATTAGGGGAGAAAATCGCTGTCTACTTAACCAGTTGCTGTAAATTTTATTACCGTATAATCTTCATCAGTTTCAGTTAAAAATCATATTTTAATGTAATTTCCGTCCTTGACAATGTATTGCGGAGCCGGATGGTTATGCTGGGTATTGGTACGGTGCACCCGGCGCCCTCCGAGGTGTATCACCTGCGCCCGGCACCCCCGCCGCAGCCTGGACGAGCACCTGTACTGCGCCGTGCGTTGCGCTTGGGAGTACGTGAACCCGTCTACCATTAGAAGAAACTTCTTGCCGAGCCTTGTCGGTATTAATATGACATCTGCAAGGTCCAATTCAGTGTAAACTTGGAACTTCAAAAAAAATTACCATTCCACTTTTAATAGACTGCTACACTAACAACTTTATAAAAAAAGACAATATTTCATTGACTTTAAACCAATGTTTTATTTTAAATTTAATTACTCGATGGTGCTGCAATGTGAAGGTGTTGGTAAACCAGCTATTTATCTGGCAATTTATTGCTGCAATTCGGACTAAGTATCCCCAAAAGCTTGCACTCAAACTTTTTTCCCAAAGATCTCAAAAGAAGGATATGCCTATCAGTACAATTTCGTGTACCAAGTCTCATAGAAGGTTGTCAAACGCCAGCGTCGTGGCATAACCACGCACCATATTGCTGATGTCTTAGTACTTATCACATACATGCTAAAGTCTATTATTGCTTGATTCACACGCTTTCATATCATTGTTGGCGGTGTCTTCGGATGTGCGGTCTCACGGGTTATTTGTGGAATCACTTAAACGGGTGTCCATGACCGTGGTTGCCAAGCAACTGAACGTGCGATGGTGTCATATTCGCCATATGACACCTCAAAAGTAACCATCGCGAAAATTGCTTTGAGCAGTTCCTTACTATTTATTTTAATGTTTTTTCGCCAGGTAGTAATGTAATATGGAATCTTTTTGAGAATAGCCCAAATTGCAGCAATAACTTGCCAAAAAAACTAACCCGTTTACGAGCCGCTTGAGAACAAAAATTTCAACCTTACATGGAGTTGCGACGCTGGTTTGTTGTGAAGCCATAGAGGTTAACAGTAAGCGATGAACTTTAATATACATAGATAATAATAATGCTCGTTGCTTTTACAATCATCACTGCAAATCACACTTTAATGTAGTTCCCGTTCTTGTAGATATACAGAGGCGCCGGATGGTTATGCTCAACATTGATGCGTATCACCCGTTGCTCCCCTAGATATTTCACCTTCGCCATGCACCCTCCCCTCACCTTCGAGGAACACAGGAATTGCGACGTGTGGTGGACCTGGGAATATGTATACCCATCTACCATCAGAAGGAACTTCTTGCCGTACCTCGTCGGTATTAATATGACTCCTGCAAGATGAATATATGATAGTTTGTTTGTAACTTCTGAAAAAGAACGCACCTATTCCCGTTCTTCAAAGAGAAACATTTATGTTGGTCTGACAAATGTATCTACACCAATAACCATATTCACAGACCATAAATCCAAGGATATTTGGTCTGTGACCATAATAGATTTTTACCTACTTATTTAATGATATGATTATTGACACCGAGCAGTCAGCAGCAGAAGAGAAAGATTATGTTGGTCTGACAAATGTATCTACACCAATAACCATATTCACAGACCATAAATCCAAGGATATTTGGTCTGTGACCATAATAGATTTTTACCTACTTATTTAATGATATGATTATTGACACCGAGCAGTCAGCAGCAGAAGAATAGTGAAATGTCCAAAGATGTGCGAGGAAGCTGCGCAGAAAAAATCTAAAAATCATTTACAATTTTGAGCTGTGCGAAGACAAACAAATGAACTCATATAGGTAATTTTTCCGCGTACATTGCATACACCATACTCCTTCTGCATTTACAATGAAGTGTCCTGAAGTGAAGTTAAAAAAAAAACAATTATATAAATATTTTTAGTTATTCCTTTATTCGTCATAAGTTGATCACTAAACGCGGCAACTGCTTCCTAATATATTTTAATAAACTTGCCATCCCTGTTGATGTAGGGCGGCGGCGGGTGCCTGTGCGTCGTGTCGTGGCGTACGATCTCACCGGAGGTGAGCCGCCACACGCGCGCGCGGCACCCCTGCGCCTTCTTCGAGCAGCAGTACTGTCCGCCGCGCGACGACTTGTTCATCAACGAGTAAGTGTACCCGTCCAACATGAGGAGATTCTGCTTACCCGTGCGCGACGGAATCATGATCGCGCCTACAAAGTGTTACAAATAAGTTATCGAGCTGAATGTTTATATCAACCTCTCCTCAAAACGTGTGTTTTCCCGCAAAATCCGCAAATTAATTGACCAAATAATGTTTTATGTGTTGCATTATAGTCTGTTTCGTAGATCGGATATACATATACGTTATACAATTCAACAACAACCTAAAATAAAAATCTTAGAAAACTTTCAGTCATTTATGTGTTTTATAATGACCTACGAGTATACAGCTCCTTAGACACGGTGAGAGAATAAAACGATCGATAAAGCTAAAAGCTATGTAACTATTGGGCTTAGATCTATATTCAACATTGAGCTAAGCGATAAGGTATATCATATCGCTTTACTTTAGAGTAAAGTAAAGTTACCAAATAAAGGTACCAAATAAAAATTGTAAACGTTAAGTTTATGAAAGTAACGTTCGGTTTCTGTATCAGTTAGAACAATGTCGATTGGGTATAGGCTCTTTAGTTTGTGCGACTTTAAGGTGAAAAAAATCGTATTAAGTAATAATATTTTATGATCCCTTTTATTCAGCAGATTGATTACAACTAAAATTTAATATACTCTCCATTACGATAGACGTAAGATGCCCTCCGGACCACTTGTACCATTGGGCAGTACCATTACTGGTACAAATGGCACTGATTTATGCCACTAGTACAATTGATTGTACAAATGGTACCAATTTATCCCATAAGTACCATTGTACAAACTATTTAATGTAATGAAGAATATTTCCTCCTTCGTAATTATAATATATTTTATTGTTTCCTGGCCGCAAATGATTGTTAAAAATTAAAAATATTTGTTTCCACAATGTCATTGTCATCATTTATTCTGTGTTACTAGTAGATAGTATATTGTAACAGATAGTATATATAATTCGTTCGCTCCGCGAAAAATGTACGAAGAGTTATGTATATTTGCTCGCGGTAGAGGTAAAGTTTTATTGCACAATGGATTCGAGTACTATTATCATGTGAAATATCGTAGCAACCATAACAGTTTATGGCGATGCATGAATTACAAAACATTTGATTATGAACATTTAATACTCGCGGATTATAAGGATAACAAAACACGCATCATGATTTTTTTCACTCAAGATGGTCGAAATGCTATGAAAACAAGAAAAGTTTACTTATGTGATGGAACATTTAAGAAATACGCTAAGCCCTTTTTACAGCTTTATGTATTTTTTTGTGAGATTGGGAGCAGTGAGGATGCCAATAAAGTGGTATCAGTTATATATGCATTTGTGACGGACAAAAAGAAAACAAGTGACAGTATTATGTTAGAACTGATTAAGAAACAAATACCAGAATGGACACCTAGTAATTTTGTCACAGACTTTGAACAGGCGGCAATAGGTGCAATCAAGGCAACATTTCCAAAAATTTATCATCACGGTTGTTATTATCACATCCGTAAGAAGTTGCGGAGGAAAGCAAAGAAATTAAGGCTGAAAGACACCTACTCAGAAAATATTGTGGGCCTCTGCAATACATTGCCACTGCTACCCGCATGTAAAATAGATGAGGGATGGAAGTATATTCGAAATGAAATAATATCGCATAACTCAAAAATAAAACGATTCATCAAATATTTCAAAACGTTCTGGATGTACGTAGGGTGTTGGGAGAGTAGTGAAAGGCACGAATGCTGGTAAAGAACTGACTATATTTAAGATTAAACGCGATTATATATCATTACATATATGGTTACTTATGAGCTATACAATCTTACCACTTTTTGCCAAAAAGCAACACATGGTGTTGCTTTGCAAAAAGACACCGCACTACGAATATTTGCGAAGGCTGGAAAGCCCAGTACAACGGCAGTTTTAAAAAAAGGCCCACTACACTTTTTGCCTTTCTTATAGTAATTAAAAATGACTCCGAATTTCGCACCGTATCGAAGCCTCAAGAGAAACGGAATCATCTGTGCTGCAAAGAAACCTTTACATACAACACGTGCAAATGCAACTCACTGTGGGCGACATAGACGTTCCGCTTTTCTTAGAAAAGTTACGACGGTAGTTTTAAATTTTTATTTAACATTTGTTTTCACAAATACGTATGCGGTTATGGTTTTGTTGCATTTTGCGAACTAATAAAACATACAATCGACGGGTACGGTTTTTTAGTTATGGAAGTAACGCCGAGTGTCACACTTGTATTTTTTTTTCGGTACTAGTGGGATAAATCAGTGCAATTTGTACCATCAATGGTACTGTACTGGTACAGGTGGTCCGGCGGGGTAAGATGGGCGCTGGTGAAGGTGAGTGGTGTCGAGGCGCACAATCTTGCCAGATTTGAGCAACCTCAAGCGTGCATTGCAACCCAAACTCTGTGCCGACGAGCAGTTGTACTGAGCGCCTTGTGATGACGTCCAACGTAGGGAGTACGTGTACCCATCCAGCATCAACAGATTCCTCTTCCGTAAACGTGATTGAATCATGATTGCTTCTGCAAAGTGTACAAAAAAAGTCACAAAATATACAGGTTGGGCCGTAAGTTTTTTCAATTAGTAACACAGATTATTTTTCTAAAATATGAATTGTGCAGTACAAAGAATGACGGGAAATTATACGCCATTTTGTAAATTATTGACTACAATGGACCGTTTCACAGGAAAGCAACGCACGGTGGTACCGCGCCCATAGAAGGGCGGCCAAAATTACTTTTTTCTGTTTAACTAAGCATTTATGGCTCTTATTAATTTTAAAATAATATATTTTAAGGAATTATAATAAAACATATGAATATATATTTATTTAAAATAATTTAATTGGGTTTTGAACTTTTTTATTGACTATAAATCAATCTTACCACTATATCTTAACTAACACTAACACAACATAAACATATATTTACAACTCACATAACACATTGTAAAAAAATCTGGCCAAGTGCGAGTCCGCCTCGCGCACGAAGGGTTATCTATAAAAACGGCAAAAAAATCACGTTTGTTGTATCGGAGCCAGATTAAATATTTATTTTATTCTGTTCTTTAGTATTTGTTAGTATATCGGCAACAGAAATACATCATCTGTAAAAATTTCAACTATCTAACTATCACGGATCATGAGATACAGCCTGGTGACAGACGGACAGACGGACAGCGGAGTCTTAGTAATAGGGTCCCGTTTTTCCCTTTGGTACGGAACCCTAAAAAGTATGTATTATTTATATTTACATATCTATATTATATTAATAAAATTAGGTAACAAGTACTAAAATTCAATTCGACCTTATTAAATATCTAACAAACTTATTGTAGGTTGAGACAAAAGTGATTTCTTTTTTTCGAGGTAGATTTTTGAAGCTAGTTATGAACGGATCCAAAGACGGTAGCGTAGCAGCCTATTCATAAGATCTGTATTAGTAGGGAGGCGAGACATTTTACGCGTGTGATCGCGTCTTTCTTTGATCGCTTTCATATTTTTATTAGTGGACTCCGCAGCTTCCTCTGACAGTTCTCCGATAGAAACAAGTACATTTTCTATAACAAATGCACCATGAATTAACACTTTATGCACCGAAGCATGATCTTCTGAGTCATCCTAGTCTTACTGCATGAGCAACATTTCCAATATTTACAAATGTTTGCGATTTTCATCTCTAATGCACCAATATTCACGTTTTTCAAGTCTTCTGTTACCCCCTGAAATAATTTTGCCAAGATTTGTCGAGCGTTTTCGAGTTCTAAACCAGTCAGCGGATGCCACAGTTTAAATACAAGTTTTCTTGTATATGTGCAAGTGTAGAAATCACCTGTAAATAAGAAGAACAAATGTATTATTAATTCATTGACGTAAAATCTTAAAGCTGCTGCGTAGCGGTTGCCTACGTATCGCGGACGCAGTCCGACGGCAAAGAAATAATATGTTTTACTTAAAAAACTTAACTTAATGTAAAACTTTAGGTATTAAGCTGATACAATAAAAAAATTACACGTTCCTAAGCGTTCCTTCTAACGTAGAAGCCAACATAAACTTTTAATAGGAACGGATTTCTTTAAAAAATATGATTCGGCGTAGCACTTGTTTATATAATTCAAAAATTTAACAATAGGCATGAAATATAAAAAAAGGAAACATACCTTCATCTTTTAATTTCATTGCAAAACAATATTTGCAAACACCAGAATTCCGAGAAAGTTGTCACAACAAAACAATGACGCTAATGAGTTGTGATTAACGCGGAATATGCACCGAGTGATGTGTCCACTTCAGAGGCATAAATAATAATGAAAGAAATAAGTGACATCGGAACTATTTAAACCATTTGAAACTACATATATTAGTTAATTATTTAGTAACGATATATTACGGAAAAGGGATTATCGATTTTATTGCATTATGGCCTATGGCGGGGACCACCGTGCACCGTGGTTATTGTGTTAAACACTTTTCAAAAAAAACTGCTCAAGTGCGAGTTTAACTCGCGTGGAGAGGGTTCCGTTCCGTACATGATTATCTGAAATTTACTAGGTTACTTTAATTACCATAGACTTCTTATAGGTTTTCCTGTAATCTATAGGTAAAGAAATATTTTCTATATTTTTTTCAAAATGTTAGCCCCAGTAGTTTCAGAAGTGGTTAATTTTCGCCTATTTTCCTAAATAACTTCCAAACTATTTTACTTAAAATTCAAAAGAAAATATATTTAAGATCCTCACAATAAGCCCTTTCATTTGATATTTCACACGATATAAGTTGCATAACTTTTTTTTTAATTTTCTCATTTACCAGTGGCCAGTTTTAAAAGTGGCCCACATGTTTAAAATTCATATATTTACGTCACGCGCCCATGTTGCGGTCACCGCCTTACATATGTACACCAAATTTCAACTCAATCGGTCCAGTAGTTTCGGAGCAAATTGGCTGTGACGTACGGACAGACAGACAGCCAGACAGACAGACAGACACACGAGAGATCCTATAAGGGTTTCGTTTTTTCCTTTTGAGGTACGGAACCATAAAAACAGTCTTGCTTTACTATGCGATGCCCTTTTAGGATTGGATACGGATTGCGCCGTTTAAGTGAGTGTCCCAGCGTCGATTTAATCAAAGATTGGGTCGAAAAGTTTAAAGAAACTGGGTCAACAACGAATATAAAGCAACAGGGCGCTTACGTACCAGAAGTGATGAGTGTCAGCATCTTTTCGTACAATTGCGTAGTTGGTTACAGGAGTGCCAGCATTAAGATGGAGCTCATATAGACGACAGTGCTTCTACTAATTAAAAATGTATTTTGTACTTATTACTTATAATAAATACCTAATTGAATAGCATTTGTAGTTTTGTCTCAATCATGTTTCTAAAAGTGCAAAAACTCATGGCCCAGCCTGTATAATGAATGTTTGTGTTCATGAGTAAAACCACAATTTTATCAAATCATAGTAAGCAACTCCCCAGTTGTGGGGAGAATTAACCATCTTTATTTTCGATTTAGTTACAAATACTACAATCAAATTAAATAAAAACAAAAGAAATCAAAGATCACAATTTTATTATTTAGAGAAGACCCCAAGTAAAAAAGTCGCACAATTTATGTGGACTTAGATGTACAGATAAATATACCGACATGTAGGCCTTGTTATCAGTGTGGTGTACAAAAAAATGAAAGTTTGCGTTTTCTCAATAACTGGCACGCAATAGCAAAGCGGAATAGTAAAGTAATTTATATTGTTTACTCTTCATAATACAACGTTACTTTTTAGGGATACGAAAACCGTTTTAGTCCTGGTTTCTACTAATTAGTATCTCTACTAAATCACAAATTTCGTTATTTTACTAGAAGGATTATAAAATACATAGCATATTATGATCCCGTTCGTTCCTCACCCCCCTTAGATTTTATGAAAATTATGAACTAATACATAATTTGTAATACTTTCCATTTCGACAGGCATAAGCTGGGCGCTGGTGGTGATGCGTGGTCTCGCGGCGCACCATCTCTCCAGATTCGAGCAGCCACACGCGCGCCCTGCAACCCAAAGTCCTTTTCGAAGAGCAATAGTAGTGAGAGCCCCGCGATGTCTTATTCTGCAGCGAGTACGTGTAACCATCCAGCATAAGGAGACTTTGTATACCTCGAGAAGATGGAATGAATATCGCTTCTGCAAAGAGAACATGGCACCTACTTAAAAATATAAACAACAAATATCTTCACCTTTTCAACATGCTTGCCAGTGGGGCCTAATTCAAAACGGTGTGGTCTAAATTTAAATTTCCCTAATCTTAAAATAAGAATGTCCTGGCATGTCGTAAAAGTCGACTAAGGGACGGGTCCTCTCCAACATGGTGGACTATCTGTAAGGGCGATGGACTGATCACCTGTCACCATGCGGTCCATCATACCAACTTAGGACTTATTAATCGAATGTGGCCACAAGTAGTCTTGTGGCTCTGCCCACCCCATTAGGGATTTCGGGCGTGATGCTATGTATGTATGTATGTTAAAATAAGAAACGTCAAACTCGATTTTGTATAGTACCAAGCTGTCAACTTTTAAATTAGCGAACACACTCCAATTGGCTCCAGTATAAAAGCAAAAAAGTAAGCAAAGCGAAAAAGTTTACTTATTTCATTTAAAGTTGTACAGTTAGTAAGATTATTGCAAGGATCTACTAAGACTTCTTATTTTTTCGGTGACCACTAAGAAATTAGGTATACTATTCGCGCAACTGCCCGTAACGCGCGTACTGCCCGTTCCATCACTTTATTAATAGTTATTTGTTATACAAGAGTGCAAAGTTGCTTTTTAACCGCGTAGTCAATTTTGATGACCGAGCAAGCGAAGGATTCAAAAATTAGAATTCTGAGCGTTAGCGAGGGAATCAAAAGAGCATGAGGTGAAAAATCTTTGCACTCGAGAGCAACACGTAACTTTTCATTCCACCTCAGCGAGAAAATGACTAAATGTCAGTTCAGTTAAATGACAGTTTCAGTCAATTTTGTTAGCGTCAAATTAACCTCCTCGTCGCTAAAATCAATAATTTTAAGTTTTTCACTTGTTTTCAAGTTTCTTGTTTTTAACCTAGGGTTTTAACAATATGACGTGAAAAGATAAATGGCGCGCGCAAAGCAAATTAAGAAAAGTACACCAAGAAGGTTCCGAGTCCGAGTTTTTAAGAAATTAAATAAGTTTCTATGATAAATTCGGCATCATGGAGGTAGAAGTAAATAGGTTTAATGATGTTTTGAACTCACAAACTTAGTGCACACGATGTTCTAAATTTAATTGACTTTATCCTCTAGCGGATAAAAACGGCTTTTGCACTCCGATATCGAAGAGTAAAAATACTCTTTACTAGATGGAGGAATGAAAATAACTTTGTCAACATGGTTGAAGATGCTGATATTCTATTCTGACACCGGAATAATTTTCTTAAAAATTGGCGTGTGATTTCCGTTCTTTGGGTTTTTAAACGCTTCGTTTTAAATATTCTGTTTTGAATTGCAATTCTGTATTAATATTAAATTAATTAGCCGTATAGGTATGTAACTTTTCCATGTCTGGCGTTGTAGCTGCAAGTCAGGCATGTACTGAATGAAAAAATAAATAAAAACATTTTTTTATTAAGTCAAATAGGGGTTCATTCTCAATCCAAAAAAATGTGTTATTCAATTGAACAATGAAAGCAAACAAGAATCACACGTTTATTATTATAATAGGGTGTCTTAAAAACAAACTAAACCTAATACTTAAATATCTACAACTGAAATAAAGGAACTCTAGCTTTTTGGTTAAATAAAAGGTAAATCGTGCGTGTACGGTAAACTTACAAAATATGACACTTTTTACTGACTTAGATATTTACCTCTATGATAGCTCAAAGCTTGGAAGCACTAGGTTAAGACGCACTTTTACCTAATCTAGATTATAAAAAAATTGGACTAAGCCTTAAGCTAAGTACAACCACAGAAGTCTTGAAAGACTACGGGAACGAGTCTTTCATAATGTCGATTCATGTACACTATATCACTGCTATGAAACTAGAAACTAACACAGTTGAAAACTACACAAAAAAACTGCAGGTCACTTTTTTATATTTTGGGCTTCTTATTTCGGCTAATGATATTACGAAAGATGAGCAATGAATTTGCATCGATATTCAATTTCTACTAAAAGGTGACTTAGAGACATTTTCCTTTTGGCATTCATTTAGTAACTGCACGACTTCGAAGTGCAATCCTATGGTAAGCCTCACAGGTAGGTACTTCAAGTTGCCTCTTAGCATATTTTATCAAAATCAATCCCATAGCGTAGCAAACAACTTATTATCAAATTAATACTAGGTACGATAGTGATAGAATATCTCATAAACATACAATAAGCAGAATGGTAAATTAGAAAACGACCCATAGATTTTTACATAACCATATATCAACCCTAATTCATTCATTCACTAACTCACGCAAATAGTAACAATTATTTTATTAAGTTAATAAAATTGACCCTTTTTATCCTAAGACTAGTGGACCCACCACAGCTTCGCCCGCGTTATTTTCCATACACACTTTTATCACCCCTTTTCACCCCTTCAGGGATGAAATTTCAACAAATCCCTCCTTAATGCACCTCTAGGGTACTCGAGGAATGTCTCATCCAAATTTCAAACCTCTATGACCACCCGTTTAGGCTGTGCGTTGTCTACGAGTATAAGTGAATCACGGTACTGTTTTATATATTTTGATCACCGCTTGTTTGACCTTCTTCTTTGAATAAGTTTATTCCATTTATAGCCACGATCTCAAAATCTTAAAAATATTTTATTATGTATATTGGTGGTTCCATAGAACAGGTGCTACGTAATTTCTAACGTCGTGGCAAGAGCATAGGATAGACGGCAGTCGCGGAAAAAATGGTGCTTCAGCTTCAGCAAAATTTAACGAACAATCATTGTTTAAGATTATAACTATATCTTCAAATCAACAGCTGCGTTTGATGATTTTAAAACAATTCTTTAAAATCCCGCGTTCCATGCAACAATTCGCATTTTTGATTTCGACGTTTAGTGGCATAGTTATGAAAATGTTGAGCATATTTAGCAAGATATATTAAAAAAAAAACAATCCAGGTCTAGTTGACCGAAAAAGTACGATTTTTCTCAAGGTCCTTTTAGTTTTTTTTAAATTGATCAAATCTAATAAAGATTGGAAAAGTCTAATAAGTCGTTAACCTTTTGGCCGCCAAACATGTCTGAGAAGTAACACAAATTTCAACTTTAAGTCAAGACTTTTTTACCCTATATCCGCTGACAGCTGCAGCCAACTGTGGCGGTCGAAAGGTTAATCATTGGAACACTGATGCAGTACAATTTCTAAGTCATGGAAAGAGAACAGTCGTCTGTGCCGCTGGAATACGCACTCCACCTTTGCTGAAAGTCAAATAATCTTTTAAATAAACAAATCGAAAATTTCCTTACGTAATAATTAGGTCCAATCATTTCAATTAATTTCTCTGTCACGAGGTCCGTTTAGAGGCTTCCACACAGCGAAATACGGGTCGAAAGCGGAGCGGTTAAGAAGCGGGCACACGTAAGCAGCAGTGGCGAAACCTGCCTACAAACCGATTCCTGACGGCTTTACCCAGCTAGAAAGCTACGGCTAGCTCTCAGTGAAGTCCATGTTACTGTAACTAAATGTCAGACACGCACGTACGGTTCTAATTCTTCCGGCTTCCCTTAGGAAATATTTGACGCTTCGCCACTGGTAAGCAGTGTCACAGGAACTAAAATACATATAAATTGTTGTGAATAATTTTATTTCCTTCTTTCTTTGTTCTAAAATGGAAGGCTTGACTTCAATGAACGCGCGGCTGCCGCGCTACCTCACGCTCATTAATGTGAGAACTACCAATTTAGTTCCTGTGACACTGCGTACACGGGCCTGCTATCGCGATTTTTACACGTATCTACTACTAGTGGACCGGCCACAGCTTCAACCGCGGTATTTTCCATACAAACGTTATCACCCCTTTAGGGATTGAATTTGAAAAATCCTTCCTTACTGCACCTCTAGGGTACTTGAGGAATATCTTCTCCAAATTTCAAACCTCTAGCACCACCGGTCGGGCTGTGCGTTGTCTATAAGTGAGTCGCGGTACTGTTTTATATGTATGGACTAAAGAAACAGGAGGAATTTAGCTTACCTTACATTGGAAACTTTCGAAAAGTTATCTTTGCTTAAGCCTTACATAGCATAACATTAATTGCCAAGACCCTGGTTTGCGAATACTCTTCATAGTAACCCACAAACCGACAAGCCGCTTCATTTCTCACAGTGTCTGTACAACTTTGGCCAGCTGCCAGACCCGAATTTTTGCTTGACACAACGCGAATGAAATCCCAATGACACATACTTTTCTTTTTCGAGTTCAATCTTTGTCGTATCAATTCGTAGAAAATAAGTAAAGCGTATCGTCATTCAATGGCAAGGCGCAATTGACTTTGTGTTCTATTAAAAATGCTGTCCTATTCTTTCTACCATGAGTTAGCAAATCCGATGCGATAGATTTCGATAACGAGAACTGTCTTCGTAAAGTCAAGGTAATGGTACTGGACCATTATCGGTAAACTGTTGAAGGGCAGGGAAAGGATAAAGTTAATACAAAAAAAGTAAAGCTGCATTAAAAAAATACAAATCTTGTAATAAGTATAAACAAGATAATTCATTTCTATATGTACTTACATATATGCTGTATAAAACCAATAGATATACTATCAGTAGTAATCTAGAAATAGGTCCATAAAACGCCCATTTTAAACAAGGCGCAAACTAAAAAAACAAATTAAGAAATCGTCGTATACCTTATTTCTTTCATTTGCAAAAAACTCGTTGTCATTCCTTTCCGGAGTTCGTCATTTGTTATTGTATATTTTTGAAGTGGCTAAGTATATGCAAAGGAATCTGCATGCATTTGACAAAAAGCACAATCGTAATCACGATACACGTAGTGATAAAGAAGCCCTTCGACTGATTCCGCATAGGCTAAAAAAATCCGAGCAGTGTGTGTGGTGGTACATCGGGCCAAAAATATACAATAAGCTGCCAAATAACATTAAAAGTAATTCTAATTGTTATAGGACATTCACCAATCAATTAAAAGAATTTCTAATAAATAAAGCATACTATAGTGTAAATGAATATTTTAATGACATCATCAAACAAGACCATATTGTAAATTAGTTAAATTAGATTTAAGCTTATAAATAGATTCTAATAATATTAATATGAGATGACATCTAAAATAATATTGATAATAGTTCATTCGTATAATTTTAACCTGTATTTGTATTGTATCTTTAATTATAATTTATTTGCTGTTGAATAATGTAACGTAATGTAATGAATAGCAATGTATTTTTAATAACCTGACTTGTAACGCTGTTATCGATAAATATATGAATATGAATATGAATATTAAATATGATTTCTTCTGTAACACGGGTTCAATCAACCTAGCTCGGAAAAAAAGGACTTCAATAAAAATTGTACCTATTTCTTGTCAATAATCATTATTATTATCATTAGAAATTATTATTTTATGTGTCATTATCAATTAATATTGGTAATTTTGTTAGTTAATCAGCGCGCCCTTTGGACGGAGGCCTCCTTCAGTCGTCTCGACTCTTTCCTATCTTGTGCCGTCCTACTCCATGTCCTTCCCGACATTGTTTCAATATCGTCGAATGAAAAGCAGTTTATGCCACTCGCATCAAGTGATGCATTATTGCACTCGTGTTTTTAAAGTCCTTGTTTACTTACGCTTTTGCTGCAAAACAAAACCAGATGCAATAATGAATCACTTTCTGCTTGGTGCTACAATCTACTATTAACTACTATTTCGATTTTGGTCCATGTTGCCTGTTCAACAGTAGACGTGATGCTCCCATAGAGCTGCGGTCGGAAACTTACGATTGTGCTGTGCCCATAGAAGAGTGGTACAAAATACCTACTTAATCATATTTACATGCTGGTGACGTGTACGTCGTTAACGTGTAACGATTTAACCATATCCTCTTGTTTGAATTTTGATTTTTGTAGCATATGAACTTGTTTGAAGAGTTTAGTATACCTACCAGTGGCGAAGCCTGCCTACAAGCCGATTCCTGACGGCTTTACCAAGCTAGAAAGCTACGGCTAGCTGTCAGTGAAGTCCATGTTACTCTAACTAAATGTCAGACCCGCTCGTACGGTTCTAATTCTTCCGGCTTCCCTTAGGAAATCTTTGACGCTTCGCCACTGATACCTACAAGGAACCAAATGATGCAACTTGTGAACCTGGGCTCAGTTTCACTTGTATGTATCAATCCGCTGAATAGTCCACGAGCAATCACCAACATGGTTGGGCTCGCGTCCCACTGCATTCTCGCGTGTATGTGCATGACAGATGTATGTCAAAGCCTTAACATTCGCTAGGTATGATTATGCAATCCGCAGATCTTGACGATCTTATTCTCGACGGTAGTGAGGGTGGCGACGCACTGCCGCCGGCGCTTGCGGCTGCAAACCCAGCGCGTGCGCGGCCCGTGGGCCCGCTCCTTGCTGAAGCGCATCCCTCCGAGCTCGATCATGGGGTTCCCTCGGCACGACAGCACGAAGCGAACATCTGGAATGTGTGGGGATCTGCTATTTCTTTATGTATGGACACGTAATCTGATTTATATTAAACTGCAGTCCCTACATACTTGAAATTTAACAAAAATTGGGGTTTATTGGTGTTTTAACAACTGCGGAAAAAAGCTGCCGATAGTATGGATAGGGGTAAACATCGCGGCGCCCTGATTATTGATTATTTTAACAGGTGAAGGAAAAATCCGAAGAGAAAATTATATTTTTTATTATAAAGCTGTAAGTATTGTAAGAGAAGGCTCCTAGCCTCCCTATGGGAAATGTTGTCAGATGGTAGCTTGGGCTTGAGGGAATTCTTACTTGCGGTAAAAAGAAAACTATAAAAATTTGCTTCAATATCTATTACACGATAGAAGCACCACTTTACAAGCTCGCTGCCCTCGCTGTGCCTTCCAGGACGTGGTCACCACTCGAGAACTCTTCGGCCCCATCGCCCATCTGTTCTATCAGCAATGTACCCCGCCCATTGCCACATTTTTTGGATCTCCTTATTTCTAATTCGATCTCGCAGTGATAATCCAAGCATAACCCTGTCCGTCGCCCTTTTGGTGACCTTGAGCCATCTTATGAGGCCCATAGCGAGCGACCACGTGTCAGTCCCAGTCATCACTGGCAACTCACACTGGTCAAAGGTTTTGTCTTGAGATATTTGAACGAGAAAATATGCTGTAGCTTCCTGAACGCTGCCCAGCCAAATCGGATTCGATGATTGAGGTATTTCTCGTAGTCGGCTCTACCTAACTGGACAGTATGTCACAGGTAGGTATACATCAGTGGCGAAGCCTACCTACAAGCCGATTCCTGACGGTTTTACCAAAATAGAAAGCTACGGGTAGCTGTCAGTGAAGTCCATGTTACATACATACATACATAGCATCACGCCCGAAATCCCTAATGGGGTGGGCAGAGCCACAAGACTACTTGTGGCCATGTTCGATTTATTAGTCCTAAGTTGGTAAGTAAGTCCATGTTACTGTAACTAAATGTCAGACTCGCACGTACGGTTCTAAATCTTCCGGCTTCCCTTAGGAAATATTTGGCGCTTCGCCACTGGTATATATTCAGTCAGAGATATTAGAAATAATGTATTATGTACAACAATATACAGTCAACACCTGTTGCCATAACATAAAACGGCTTTCAAAAACCTTGCATTAAAAATCTTTCAAATATGTACTTAATTGGGAGAAAGATCAAAGGGGGATTGGATAATGAAGTTAATTATATTGTGGTAAAACATTTTACGAAAGATAATTTACGGCTGTTTAATGTTATCCGAGTGTTCACAGTTACCCAGGTTGACCGTTTGTACATCATTCTCTTTTTAATTTTATCAATAACTCGCTCGATCCATTCATTGTTCCGCCGATTCTATTTCTAATGTCTCTGCCACCCTATGCTCCTCGCGCTGCTCATTGTCCTGGGTAATCCACCTAGACCGGTGGCAGTCAACTACCGTACGTTTTTTGCGGCATTTTTTGCCATGTACGGTAGGAATTTGGAACGAGCTTGCAGCAGCAACATTCCCGGACCGATACAACCTAGGGATCTTCAAAAAATGACCCTACTCCTTTCTCAAAGGGCCGGCAACGCATCCGTGATTCCCCTAGTGTTGCGGGTGTCCATGGGCGGTGGTGATTGCTTACCATCAGGCAACCCGCCTGCTCGTTTGCCCCCCTCTTAATATAAAAAAGTAATAATCACATTTAGGTTCAGAACTGTCCCCTTCTGTTCCCAAAAGTTACTTACCTTGAGGCTTGATTTTTTTGCTTGGACCATATAAGCATACAGGGTGACAGGCATAGTCTTGGCTTGTATGAAGAAAACGTGAATTGCACCCTTCGTTTTCGTTAAGTTTTGGCCACAGGAAAGACAAATGTTGTTTCCTAACGTGATAATTAGCCTTTTACTCCTCGCGCTGCCGCGATGTTGCCCTCTCTGCCCACACACTGCTCTGCTCGCGCAATGAATCGCGACGCGCCGCACTAGATCGTTTGCTCAATTGCCGGTCCTTTGACTCGAGCCTAAAAAACCGGACAAGTGCGAGTTAAACTCGCGTGGAGAGGGTTCCGTTCCGTACATGATTATCTGAAATTTCCTATGGTACTTTTAATGTCATAGACTTCTTATAGGTTTTCCTGTAATTTATAGGTTAAGATCTATTTTCCGTTTATTTATTTTTAAATTTTAGGCCCAGTAGTTTCGGAAATAAAGTTCTTCTCTTCAACTTCCAAACTATTTAACTGAAAATTCCAAAAAATAATAATTTAAGAACATCACAATAAGCCCTTTCATACGATATGTCACACGATATAGTTTGCAAAACATTTTTTGAAATTTTCTATTTTAAAAAGTGGCCGCCATGTTTAAAATTCATTTAGCACCTATTTACGTGATGCGTCCGTGTTGCAGTCACTGACTTACGTATGTGTACCAAATTTCAATTCAATCGGTCCAGTAGTTTCGGAGCAAATTGGCTGTGACAGACGGACAGATAAACAGACAGACAGACACACGAGTGATCCTATAAGGTTCCGCTTTTTTCCTTTTGAGGTACGGAACCCTAAAAACCGACAAAACAGGTAGTGGTGGGCATGACGAGTAATGTTGCCACATTACGTCTCATCCTCCTTTCCTCGCTACTTCCCATGCCACTCGACGAGTGTGTGGCGGGCTACAACGAAATACACATGCTATCCACATTTTGTGACTCATAACGCCATCTATCGCAAAACATGTGCGATATTTAGTCAACGTGCACAGGAAATTTCGTCAAGCTCGGCGAAACATCTGTCGGGCGCTCCGAGCGTTCAGGGGGCGTTAGAATCGCCCATAACGTTGAAACGTCTCCGTTTATCTGTTGCCTTGAACCGGTAGAGGGGCAGGAGTTATGGCCCTTAACAAGATTCTCTATTACCGGTTTAATATCGACGTAGGTGATTTTGAATAAAAATATATGGGGCTATTAAATATTAATGTGTACCTAATTTAAAACATGGACATGTGAGACTTTTCTGTCTTCAATATTTTAAACTAATTTGAAATTAGGTATACATCAAGTTTTAACATATCCTTTCATACCTGCTTTAGTATGAACACTATCATGCCGGTGAAACGGCTACTGGTCGACAATGAAGAGCAATAAACGCTTAATTGAACACGGGAGGCAATGTTAAAGCTTCAATATATATAAAAAAATAAGCTAGTTTCCAAAAAAATCTATTTAGTCCGTCGTTTGATAATGTATCAAAAAATATTGAAAACGTATTTTTTTTGTCAATTAAACAAAAACACTTCTTACAATGAAGTGACGACATGAGCCCCACTCCCGAACTTTGACGCGCGTTATCTCTGTCAATTTTGATTGATTTGATAAAGCAAATAATACGTGTTCAACATTTTTTTATAATCTAACGGACGGACTAATTAGAATTATTATTATTTTTACCCAGGAAACATCCCTATTGCAGCTAACAGTATTCGTTTTACCAGCATGTGCATCCAGTCTCATCTGTGTTTTGGACGGATGCAGAAAACCATATCGTATAGAACCTTCAAGTATTAAAGTGTAGTTAGTTCCTATATGCAAAGCCTACGCTCTTACGATGTCTCGGCAAAAGCTAACGACGCAGTTATATTATCTCAAAGACACATGAAATAATTCATGTGAGCCAATATTTATGTATCCTCTTGGCAAACGTTAACCGAGCGTTAGATTTGACCGATCGTCTGACGGTGTGGTGGTTCATTCATATACCTAGTCTAAACGCCACTAGTATTGCTTACATACTTACCAAGATGTTATTTTAGTTCACAAAATAAAATATTCCGGTGCCAACATGCGAACGCGATACAAATAGATTAGGTAGGTAGGTGTTACTCGTAGATCCAGTTTTCCTTTTCTAGCTCAACCAAATAGTAAACAAGTTACTGTATTCAGCATGTGACATTCTAGAATGGTTGACATTATTCATAATCGCCGTTCGCCGCTTTCTCACACAGCTGACGTAGCCACACATGAAAGTGATCTCGATTAACATGCCTAGTTTTGCTCCTTTTTCAATCTCAATGATTTCTCATAATCTGAGTTGGAACTTACTCCAACTAAGTCGTAATCTTGACAGTGGAACTTCAGAAAACATGCCTTAGGTAGGTACTAAAGTCTTTGTGCTCCTTGGCAGTTGAGCGCACAAATAGGTATGTAAGCCATGCTGCAAGTGGTAGCTGACTTTTATTTACTTCAGGTTCTGAATATCAGTGCAGGCAATGTCGAACGGCGTATATCCTAAGCTAATCTGTTAAAAAAGCTATGAATTAGATGGGGTGATGTTTTATGATTATATAGCTTTGAGAAACAAGGTTTTATACTCGTATGCGAGCAGTGTCCTACCTAGAGTAGCCAATAATATCTATTATGTAGACACCTCCATTCAGAAATTCCCGTTTTTACAGGATATTTATTGTCGATACATTCCAAACCGACATCATTAAATACCTAAATAAATAAAAACTTTAATAAACATTCATAAAAGGGCTTGCAGATGGAAAAGTAAAAACAATAAAACAACATTCAGAATATAATTTTAGCTCGTTGTAATGATAATACATTCAATAAGAACATGATTTAATAGAAATAAGAAATATTTAGATACAATATTACCTGAAGTTTTAGTTGTTCACATGTATACATTATTGTGTCAAACAATTAAAAAGCTTAGATAGATAACTTCATAGTGTAGAGTAGAGATTTACACTTGAGGCAATTTAAAGGAATGTACGCAGATTTTTATTTTACTTACTGTATTTGACATCATTGCATGCAACCATTTAATTGCTTAAACATTAAATACAAAATATTTTAGCTCTAGGTAGACTCTATCAAACTTTTCGGATGTAAGTAGGTCTTAATTTGCGATTTAACGCTGCTCTAAATGGCAAATTAGGTACTTACATCTACGTTTGGAGTGTATGCATGGTTTTTTCCTTTTTCATTGGAAAGCACTGAGCAATAGTAACCAAACTGTATGCATAAAACATTAAAGTGTACCTAGTTTGTTTGAGATATGATACTTAGAAAAGTCATAGTTTATACTCCTCGAAAAAACGCTCCACACAAAATGGACATTGAATGTGACGTCACTGTTCACGTTCGAGACAGTCAATGTCATAAATATATATAGGTACGTTACCAAAGGGGCAAAAATATCTGAGTGCTCTGCACGTCTAGCACGACCTGCCCGCGAGTCGTTTGTCGCTCAGTGCATCCCTTACATACTTGACAAGTTGGACAGAGACGCACTGCGCGACAAACGACTCGCAGGCATGTCGTGCTAGCCCCCCTGGTTGACCACTTTGTACGCTTATATACTCTTGACTTCGACTGTACAAAATAGCTACATAGCGTTAACACGACTGTGAAATTATTTCCGAAATATCGTAGTAATACACCATGTCAGAAGTTTGATGATGCCGAAAAAAAATACCAGACGATAAAACTAATTTATTTTGTATTTTCTTTGAGCTGTTTTTTCTTTATGTCCTATTATTTTCTTTGCATTTTCTTTCATAATAGGTATGTAATTAAAACCTCATTTGGATATGCATGCATACTTACATACACCCGTATAGGTAGATAAGCACATTTTAATAAGGTCACTATCCACATGTCAAATTGTTGAATAGAGACACGGATCTGACAAAAACAGCAATAGTATTTATTAACATTTCAATATGACGAGCGGCTCGCACTAATTATAGTTTGTTCACCGTAACGGTACAGAATACCTGGGTACTTTGAGCCCACCAGATGTTTACCAGTTCCCGTTCGCAGGGCCTGCCTCCGCTTCCGATACATCTGTCGAGTTGCCACTACTACATTTAA
Source organism: Tortricodes alternella (assembly GCA_947859335.1). Classification (NCBI taxonomy): domain Eukaryota; kingdom Metazoa; phylum Arthropoda; class Insecta; order Lepidoptera; family Tortricidae; genus Tortricodes; species Tortricodes alternella. The sequence continues at coordinate 12,542,996 of OX401980.1, read as the reverse complement.
ATTCAACATTCAAATTTAAAGATAATCTTAGAACGGAACTTCTTGAGTCGTCGTAATATCGAGATGCTAACGAGTTTTACTAGTTTCATGAGTAAGTTCTCTCTCATATATTTCCCATTTCTTTTAATTTTATTTAACAATGAAGTTAATTCTACATAATAGAATAGTAGATTATTCAACAAGGGATTAAAACGATCCATTCCACGCGAAAGACGCGTTTTACTCGCGAGTTAAAACACTCTACTTTTCATTTAGTCTGCGAGAAAACAAAAAGAAACAAACTTACAATAAGTATTTTACTAATTTGCAGCTTTGATTTTTTTTTCTTCTTGCTAAATTCCGGAACTTAAGTTTATAATCATGTATGTATGATTATATTTTTTATTAAAGTTCGATGAGATCTGTTCCTTCACTTGGCATTGTATTATTATAATGGTAGGTATGTACTGTTTGAGACGGCGTTTTTATATTTTTTGATCTATTAAAATTTTTAGATGGACTTAAATCAAATGAGACACGAACCAGTTTAGTTTGGTCATGGGTTTTTAATTATTATTTTTATTTTATACAATTAATTTGCTTCCCGCTTTGGCCACCACACTTGTCGATTCACAATTTGGCGATTTTCTAAACCGAAATAAATAACCGCGGCGTGGTCATATTTCAGTTATCAATACTGAAAATTTTACCATGCAAATAATTGGAAATTGGTTTTCCGGGGATAGGAATAAAGTTGCTTTTTTAGGCTAACTTCATGAGTTCAAAACTCATACAGACCCTATAAAAGTGAACCGCTAATAATAAGAGTACTTATCGTAAATTTTGCTTAATCTTTTCCTGGTAACTCACAAAAACTTCCCATTCAAAATCGTTTGGTTTGGTCTAAGCTGTTTGACGCATTCGCTGCGGCTCGTTTACCCCTAGACTTGACCAGGTAAGAGCGGTGTCAAATCGCTAGGCGTAACTTGCCGTATCTGCCGAAAGCACAGATGCGTCTATGGCACTGGATGAATGTACGTAAAACGCATATATGCGTTCCCGGCAGTAAATACTGACTATAAGAGACCCCTTATACCTATATCCGAATTTTAATTAGAAAGTATTTTTTTTTATAAACGTCCTTTTCTTGTCGTAGCTCCCAGTCCAACACGTTACGACATGTACGGTCACCAATCAAGTCAGCATATTAGTAGTAATTAATCTTGAAAACAAGCAATGAAATAATCAATCGTCAAAATCACTAGCTGACGGCACTACATATTTACTTGTAAAATCGTAATCAAGTCTTAGATTAAGACTAAATTACGCAATTACTATAAGTTTGTTCATTAATAAGGAAATTGAAACTACTTAGACGTTTAGTTGTAAGTCTAGCATGTAATAACAACAGCGGCCCTAACATGCACGACACAAAGATAATTTAAACCCGTTTATCTCTATGACTATCTCTTTCGTCGGTACTAGTGTGAGAGCGCACTTAGAGATTTAGCTCATCCTTGTGTCTTACATGTTAGGGCCACTGAACAACACTTAATTCCCAAACATGGCAGGGCATCGGCTGCCTCCAAGAAGTCGATAAGTTATACGAAAACACTTGATTTACGCAAGACGCAACTGATTAGGTACGTTCAACAAAAAAACAACAACTAGGTACCTACCTATTGGAACCGCGTAATTATGTATACAAAGGTGGCTTAAAGTTCATTGTTCTGTGTGTCATTACATGTCTTTAATAAATGGAAATAGGCTATAACACACATGGATAGGATTTAATTGTATGTCAAGTAGTGCACATGGTGAATATATATATGGGCAACAGCGTCATTAGGTACCAGCGGTTTGTTTTCTATGTTGATATAAACCCATAATCATGTCACGGCCGTCCCTTGGGTTAAAGTCCGCCCGCCGTCGCGTCTATCAAATTTTTTTTTAACACAGTTGTTGGGTGCTAAATACAATACTATGATAAAAACGTTATAATAAATTATGTCGTTATTTATGAAGCTTTATTCATTCCAGAATTTTTTCCCGTTAAAATAGACTAGAATACAAAAATGAAATACCTATAATAAATCTTGTTTCTGTAACGGTTTTTAAGTACATAAAGATTTGCAGTTATTTATGGTCATTCCTGAGCATGAGAATTTTAAAAATAAAAATAAATGACACCGATATTAGTAGAAATACTGGGCGAGGACTGGCCCAGGGAGACCCATTATCTCCACTTTTATTTAATGTAATAACGCATAACATATGTAATAGGGTCAAGGCGGTGAAAATATCTCAATATGCGGATGATTTCGTACTGTACGTTTCCGATAGCGATATGGATAGTGCAAGATCGCGATTGCAATCATCTCTTAATTATATAGTTAAAACTTTAGGAGATTGTGGCCTGCAGGTGTCCGCTGCAAAAAGCAGGATTTGTATCTTTAAAAAGAGCCCCAATAGAATATCAACGAATATTGTTATTGATGGCACGGTTCTAGAGGAAGTGAAATACTATAAATATTTAGGCCTCTGGTTGGATCGGGCACTTTGCTGGAACAAACATATTAATGAAATATCGCAAAAATTGGCAAAGTTCCTTAATCTCTTTAAAGTTTTGGCGGGACCGGGTTGGGGCATCCACCCTAAGCACTTGAGACGATTATACATTTCTATTATTAGAAGTCGCTTAGACTATGCAAGTTTTTTATTTGATAATTGCTGTAATTCTAGTCTATTTAAACTGGTAAAAATACAAAACCAATCATTAAGAATTATAGGCGGCTTTGTAAAGAGTACACCTATTCACGCAATGGAGAGTGAACTTTGTCTACCACCATTGCATCTTCGTCGTAGATATCTTGCCGGCAAGTTCTGGCTGAAATCCAAATCATTTACGGATAACCTAACAATTTCTTTACTTGAGGAACTTAGGGTATCTATTACGGGAAGGTCTTGGAGGCGCAAAGTCCCTCTTTTGATATCGATTCACGAGAATTTGAAAGATATCCCAATGCATTCAAGTCCTCAGCTGGAAATGTTTATGTTAGACTCGTGGATAAGTTCTTTTGATTTATATAGTATTATCAAATGCAACATACATGGAATTAGTAATGCCAAACGTAGTTATGACAGATCAGCTATAAGAGATACTTGTACGCACTACTTAGAAAGTAATTACGTTGGATGTTATAGAATTTTTACAGATGGGTCTAAAGAAAATGATCATAAGGGAGCAGCATTTTATGACCCTCAGGCTAATACTAATATTAAATTCAAAATTGAGAGTGATGTGTCTATCATGAGCATTGAACTCATCGCTATTTTAGAATCTCTAGCATATATAGAATCTATAGAGTGTGATAAGTTTGTAGTTTTAACAGATTCTCGAAGCTCACTTCAACATTTGATTAGGTGCCTGTCTGGCAAGAGAGGTTCTTCAGTTGCATACAAGATAATACAATCCATCTTCTTGTTACAAGCTAAATCAAAGGTAGTTATACTGCAATGGATTCCTTCACATATTGGACTGTTAGGAAATGAAACTGTAGATATTCTTGCTAAAGAAGCTTCTTCTGAAGGCGTTCCATTAACTATCCTTCCCTATTTTTCAGAATGCACTCATTTCATTAAGCATAACTGTTATATTATGTGGAAGGAATACTTTGACGAAAGGTCAATAGAAAAGGGTGTGTGGTATAGAACTATTCAGCCCGAACCATGGAAAAGTCCATGGTTTGATGACTGTAAGTTAAATAGAATTTATTTGGTTACTGCATTAAGACTTCGTTCTGGACACATTCCACTAAATAAATTTGCGTTTTTAATGAGGAAAGTTCAATCACCAAATTGCTCAGAATGTGGAGTTGTGGAAGACTGTTATCACATAATGGTGGAATGTGTGCGGAACGAAGATCGGAGAATACAATGGTTTTCACAATTTGGTCATAATTTACAAATGGGGGGATGCAATAGTGTGCTGGCTTTGCCTTTATCGGCGGAAGCCAGGGCACTGTATAGAATGGTTCTGGTAGGCATCCGCAGGCGATAATAATCTCCTGCGAGTGTCTGCTGGATACTCCAGTCTACTAAATATAGTTAACATCTAAGGCTTGTATTGTTTTACCAAAATGTTGCACAATAGAGCGACATCGTCTTATGTAGACAAAGCTCTTTAAATAAAGAAAAAAAAAAAAAAAAAAGTACATAAAGTTAAAATACGACGCATTATTAAAATAGAATGCTACAACTTTCGTAACAATACTCAAGTACTCCCAAATAAAAGTATGGCAGGTGTATTATTTTTTCATTCACGAAATGGTAACAAAAATAAGGGCTACGCTGACAAAAAACTTGACTACTTCCAGCTTGCTAAGCGTCTGAGATCATTATTAAATGAAAAGGAAGCTTTACTACTAGTGAATAAAGTAGTATTTTAATACTCAGAGGCGATTCGACTACCTGCCCTGTGGCCCTAGACCATTGTAAGCGATCAAAGTATTCCTTCCATAAAAACCTTTTAAATAGAAGAAGCGTCTAAAGGCAGGACGTCTAGACGTTCTTTTTTGTTAGTTCCCAGAACGAGCAGGTAGGCATCTGCGCCGCGGAAACAGTAAGATATGCGCTTTGACACTCCACAAACGCATCCTACGACTATTATTACTTAGACATCGAATTCACTAACAACAATTCACGACAATTTGGCAACAGTTTGGCACATACGATAAAACACCGAGGACTAACTAAATCACTAATAAGCTCTTGCTCGATCCATCCATCAACAACAGATTAAGATTTAGAGATATTAAAAGGTTATTAATTACATTTTGTACTTTTTTAAACTTTTAAGACTAGACTAGATCACGTCATGTAACTCGTGGCATTTTTCAGTATCATTGACCTCTTAATATTCACACATATAATAACCTAAACATGTATATTATAGATTGTAAACTTATAGGTACTTTTTATGCAGAATAAGACAATAATTGAAATAAACCGTAGTAATCAATTTCTATAGTTAACCTACACAAACTTTCAGCTAAACGACTTCAAATTGCTTGGATTGTTACGATTGCACATATGTATGTAGGTACTAACTTAAAAATAAATACACAGAATTTCAGGCGTCAGTTACCAAGCACGTAACCAGTTCTAATTCATTTACTTAACGCTCTTAAGTCAATGAAGCGGAAATTCTAATCCAATACACTGAGAACTGGTAGGGATAAATTACCTGATTGAAATTCCCCGCAGCCCCAACTCGAAGTCTTACCAAAAACACATTCTGTGATCATCCCTTAAATCAATTCGATTTACGTTAAACGCTTATCAAGCGAATTAACATTAAATTCAGCAGTATTCATCCTCGGCGCTGAAGTAGGTGCTGGATATTTTTGGGGGGTGCGTGTGTATGGGAGCCTGGCCGAGCACGGTGTTGTTCATGATGAGGACGGAGGCAGGGCAGCTGCGTGACTTGCGCGAGGAGCAATACCAGAGCTGGCGCACGCTGCTGCGCCGGCGGCTACAGTTGATGAAGTACGTGTTACCCTCGTAGAACAGCAGACGCCCGCCGCGCGCAGTCATCAAGTAGCGTGCGCGTCCACCTACACACCAACAAACACCGCTGTAGCACCACACGCGACACAAATACACCACTACTAGACAATGACATTCAACTCACCATCTGACTAATCTAATGCCAAGGAACGAATAAATAAATAAATAAAGCTTAACAGGTTTGCTCTAATTTACTCGTGCTTTTAAATACTCACAATGTGGAATACTATCGACTTTCCTAAATCCTAGTAAGACGGAAGAATTTTATTATAGTAAATCTTTAGAATGCGTAACATATACATAAGTAAGTATAGGTATAAAAGTTTACCTTATTCGCATGTTAACAAGATGGTATAAACCAGAAACGAATTAATTGTTTATAAATAGTAGAAATGGGTTGAGGTCCCATGAACCAGATATACTTAAAATATATTTGAATGTACTGCTATTAATAACATAAATAACGTAGGTAACATGTGAAGATCTGAATCGAGGCTAGGCAAGGTGCTATTTATTATAGCAGCAGGTACGAACAAGAACCCATTATTTTTTGCATGTCTAGGTCACAGTTATGAAATATCACCGTATTATGGATCGGAATCAGTATTCATCTTAATTACTAGCAAAAGTAAGCAGCGTAATGATAAAAAGACTAGGTATTCGTTTCAATTGAGAGTGTTGAGGGCACACCGGGCAAAATAGTGAATCCACTCGTTAATGTTTGAAGGAGGTTGATGAGCTTCGTAGTTTAGCAACCGGTTTGAGAATGGAGTTTGTTGTTGAGTTGACAATTGCAGCAGCGACGTGCTCGAACGGAGAGGCGGCAGGCGGGCGCATGGCGCAGCGCCGTGCTGCAGCGCCGCGCCACCAGCCAGCGCTGCACGCGCCACACCTCGCGACGCTCCCCCGCTGCTACTACAACACACCACCACCTTAGACACTGCCCTCAGCAGCTACGCCATGTGCCAATCAGCTCCTCTATGCAGTGACAATCTACGCTAGATACATCGACTTGACATAAACAAACCTTAACGGATCGAATTGTGAAAATGAAAGAGCTCGATACTTTCATTAGGCAACAGAAACAAATTTAAAACAGGTACAAAATATTAATGTTTCAAATAGCACAACGCTCCAATTAAAGTTATGCCTACGTGTCGAAAGTCAGTTTGTTTCTCCAAGTAATACACGTGTAGTGCGCAATATTTTCGCATTCGAAAAGTTTCTTTCTGGAAGCCTTTAGCTTCCGCAAAATACTATAACAGAAGCGGTAATGTAAAAAGGACTTTATTATTGAATTAGGATGTTATATTTTATAAGGTCTGGTGCGAGAGGAGCGGGAGAGGAGCGAGGCGTGGGACGGAGACGGGTTGGGAGCGAGATTCTGGGGCGTTATTGATTTGGGGCCCCATCACCAGTGCTAGCGGTGGCGCGCATGCCTCGGCCGCGCTAGGTCGCCACCACCGGCGCGACTCGCGCCGCACCACCCGCCACGCAGCCCTAGGCTACTTGATGCAATCGCGACATCCAAAAGCGCCTTCCAATTCTCTTACACATAAAGCTACCAGCTTATCTGCTCAAAAAATCTACATAGTTATTATGTACATAGGTGTAAACAAAAACATAGTCACTAATCTCTTCATTCAATGTCACCAACCAACTGGAATTCTTTAAGCGACCTGCTTCATAGCTTAGATAGGTACGTTTCCCTCATAATCGCAGACAAAATCTCATTTTAGATGATTTAAAAAGACAGCATATAAGTTTGAATTAATATAAATAGGATCCGCGAACCCCCCGCCGGCCCCAGGCGACCTACGCCTCGCGTCCTACGCAGTTACGCGCTACGCAACACCCTAGCCTTGACATAAGCCCTGCTTACCCACGCACGTGCTCGCGCCGCGGCGGCAAGGGCGCTCCAGTAGCGCTCTGTAAGGACTAATGGCTTGTAAACTTAACTCGAATGAAAAATATCCTGCAAACGGGGCATTTACGAAGTGCGTCATAGCGTTTATTACATTAGCATCCCCTAGCCCTGTAGTTCTTAAACACTAATTAGGTATTTACCATTCCAACCAATATGTTTTAGGCTTGAGGCAGAATAAATGATGACGTAACCTAACCTTATTCTAGTTGTAGTTTTTAACTACAAATACTCGTTTGACGGCCACGTCATTCGATCTCTAGGTATACCTACGGTCCACCTGCCATCGGCAACACGTGTACCCGGCGGGCATTCACCAAACCATTAATATACAGAAAACTTTTAGAAAAATAACAATAAATCATCATGTCGACAAAATTAAAATACCTATACTAGGAAAAGCAAAAGTATTTGTGAATTGTGATTATCTTATAAAGAGTAAAGGAGGTAAACATGAAGCGCACGTGTCGTCGGCGTGGGGTGCAAAGGGCGGAGGCGGCACATAACAACCGGCAACCTAAATATCAAAATTAGGGCATTCTGCGTAACCAGGCTGCACCCGGAAGACTGGCAACTGCGGCACGCCCACCGTGCCCTGCCGAACTTTCTCCTTTCATAACTTTATAGGTCGTATTGATCCGACACAACTGCGCAAATCATGTCGCTCCCGGATACGATATTGCAACGCAGTATCAGGAAAACTGTGCCTAAACAGATCTATATAATGTTTCAGATCTGTACTTACTCGGGAAAGGGCCGCGCGCCGCGGGAGCGAGCGCGGCCCGAGCCACGTTCCTTGCATGCCTTGACGCCGCATTTAAGTCTGAATGTATGGGAGAAATTATTAAAACCTTTTAAGTACTTTTTTTATTAATTATTTTAAGTCAATACGTTTGTTTGTTACATGAGTCCAGTAACACAATATAATACTTAATGGTTTTAACTAAAATGTTTCTGTGCCGTTTATTACACGTCATGGGTTTCCATAAAGAAGGATAGGTAAAATAATTGACTCATGAACAGATAGATACGAAAATAAGATTCTAAGGTACAAAAACAGCACGAATTATTGGCTTAATCAGACATTATTTATAAAATTCATTAGGTACTTAGTATCTTCAAGTAGATTACTTGCAACCTTTGTAACTTCTGTATAGGAACATTTTTTATCAATTTTGCTATCACCGCACTATTATTATCTAAGGTTTAATGATAGTAAAAAAAGTAATAAAAATGAAATCATGATTAAAAAAACAATCACCAAACATCGAAAAAAAAATATCTGTACAATTATCCAATGTTTAAAAAAAATTCCTAAAATATCTAAAGAAGCCTTAAAAAAACAGGATTGTCAAAAGTTTAAAAGTAAAATCTCAATTGATATGTCAAATAACAAAAGTTAAAAATAAATACAAACTTTAAGTAAGTACCTACCCTAAAAAAAAATCAACAACCTCAACTTTAAATACCAGCAGCCAAAACTTGGTGAAACATCCCGAGACGAGAAGCGTCCCAGCTACCTGTACCTGTGGTACACGTCCTTCCGGCGTACATACTTGCCGTCGGGAGTAAAGTAGTAATTGGGTGGGCGATGGATGTGCCGGCCGCGGACGAGGAAGAGCACGTCGCCCGCGCCGCCGGGCGCCGGCGCCGTGATCACGTCGGCGCGGCAGCCTGCCATATCCCTCGACGAGCAGTACCACTGCTTCCTTCCATGCGCTTGAAGGTTCTTCAGGTAAAACGTGTACCCGTCGTGCAGAAGCAGATTCTTCCCCGTCCTCGAAGGCACGTAAATCGCCGGCGCTGTTTCAAAAGCGACAACCGTATCAGTCCATTTTATAAACTTTAAAAGCGACTCGTATCTCAACTAAGTTACATTATGAATGAGATTTAGTCACGCTGTTAGTACGGTAATTGTTAGAAATACCGGGTGCCTAAAACCTGATCCGAGCGGCAGTCAATAACCTTTCGGGTTGAGTACGGATGGTTGTGGGAACCAGGCACGTGGAGGAGCCAAGGGCTACTACATATTAATCACATGACTCTATATAATCATAATGGGGCGTTCTAAGTTTGTTTGCACGAGTTCAAGTTTTTAACTACAGCTACAATAGGGTTAATTGGTTGATCTGCGAAACTTTTTAATAACTTAATTTTGGTTCAAGCTAAATTAAGTTAATAAAAGGTTTTTCAACTTCTATGTTGAGTGTATAATTAATTATGCTATGCTACTCTAAAATACTTAAGCTGTATTCGTTTTTCTCTCAATTCTTTTGCGAGTAAAACAATGGAAGTAGATTGTAACTCTTTAAAAATATTCATCTAAACGTGTACAGTCAACAACAGACAAATTTAATAAAAAATGTACAGCCGCTACAATTAAACTAACAGGGCATGGAAATGTATTATCCAATAAAATAATTATAAAGTATATAATAATATATGTAGTTTTTTAAGCGCGATAAGGCTAAATCCACAATGATATCCACTAATCTTATTCTTACTATACACTAGACAAGAACATTGATTAGGAACTGTTACTGCATCTATCGTATATACATTCAAAATAAAATAATAAAATAAAATAAATTACAAAAAATAAACAATCACAATTGTAGATTAATTGTGTAACATAACTATGTTCTGGAATGCAAAAATATTTGACCACTTTTACCTCAATAGTGTTTGTACGCAGTGCGAGCTACATACGCAAGTTAAGGCACTTGCGCTGTCTGAGTATATGCACCATAAATACCATATAAATCGGGTAAAAAGATAGACCCACGTCCAGGCGCCTCATTCGGGCACGCTAAGTGATTCTGTAGCGACTCATAAGTCAGATTTCTCATCCCACTCTTCCGCACGACGCGTAATGCGTAAGAACGAGATGAGAAATCTGACTTACGAGTCGCTACAGAATCACTTAGCGTTCCGGAATGAGGCGCCAGTGATGATTGGCGATTCACAGTGGCGGCATGTGTATATTGACGCGCATGTGGCCTGCACCTGTACCATTACCATGAGTTGCGCAAACCGCTCTCGCTAGCGTAAACTATCGCTCGGTCACTTTTACTTGTATCGGCAACAAGCATCATTTCCGATAGATTTGGATAACGAGAACGGTTTCCGCAAACTCATGGTGAGGGCTCTGTACTCGCTCCGTATAAGCAGTAGTGTAGGGTAAGTGATGTACTATATCATTACTAAAATGCCAAAACCGCGAATATGAACGTCAAACGCGTACAAAAGAACGACACATGCGCGGTTTTGATATTTTAGTGTCGATATAGTGAATCGTTTAGCAGTCCCGAATAGAGGACCAGACGCCTCATTCGGGAACGCTAAGTGATTCTGTAGCGACTCTTAAGCCAGATCTCTCATCTCGCTCTTACGCATTTCGCGTCGTGCGGAAGAGTGGAATGAGATATCTGGCTTACGAGTCGCTACAGAATCACTTAGCGTTCCCGAATGAGGCGCCTGCCTTCTGCGGTTCAGCTCAGTTCTGCAGTTCTGCATTCTGTAGCGATTTGCGAGCGAGATTTCTCATCACACTCTTCCGCACGACGCGTAATGCGTAAGAGCGAGATAAGAAATCTCGCTCGCAAATCGCTACAGAATCATTTAGCGTTCCCGAATAGAGGCGCTGGTTGGGTTTTGGGAAGGCAATAGAATCACAACGCTGGGCACCCGGCAGCAGTACACTTTTACCCATTCAATTGATTATTTTAGATCAAAGAAATTAGCGAAAATCCTTGTTAAATTGATTTGTCATTATTAGAATTATATTTAGCCTTTTCCTGATTGTATCGGCAGGCTAGGAAGATATTGCGTGAGAACAGAGCCGGTCCTTCGATTCGTCGACTGGATTAGCGGCTCATGTTAGGTCCCCATAATGGTGCATCTTAAAAAACTGCTGTCACACGAGTAGAAGGATACCAGAGCCTCGCCAATCTCGGCATAATGCCGTTATTATCATAATGGCACGGAATCCTAAACCGATCTCAGAGCACTCGGTATAACTGAGTGTTATCGACTAGGAGGAAGTGGTAGGCGCGAGGTTTAGCGCGGGCAGGGCGAGCCGCTCGCCGTAGAGGCGAAAAATCTCGTGCAGGTGGCGCATGGAGAGCTGGCGCACGGCGGCTGCGGGCGCAGGCGCGCGCGCGCGCGGCTGTCAGGCGGCGTGGTTGTGCGCGCCCGCCACCGCCACCAGCTCGCGGTTGAACGTGCGCAGCGTCGCCGTGCACTGGAAGCGCCCGCGCGCCGCGCAATACCACAGAACCTTCGGCTGGTTACGATACGCGTTGTGCGGCCGGTAGAAATACCCGTCCAGCATCAGCTTCGGGTAACCCGTCTCGTTGTATATCACTTGCACTGTAATATGACCGCATGTTAATGGTCAACTCGTAATGTGGAATACAAAGTAAGCGTTACCCTGACAGAAATAAACGCATGTTTTAACAACTGATTTATGAGCAAGTAAAAGTTAGTTAATCAAGAACATTGACTAACTAACATAGATAAAAGTTGCTGCTGGAATCGATTTAATGTAATTGTACAAATTTGTTATGCTATACAGCGAACAAAGTAAATATTAAATTACCAATTCCTATCTTAGATCTAATACATTCCACTAATAGAACATGAATACCAAATCGACAACTAAAATTAACATATAACGATCTAACGTTACACCTAGGGCAGCAATGAGCTATATTAAAAAGTACAATTTTATCAAAAATGTATACAGTGAATTCAGATTTTTTCCGTTAAAATTCAAAACAAATTTCAAAATCTCAATGGCACATCTCCCGTTATTCTACACAGGTCATTGTCCTCATAAAATACATAAAATCAAAGCTGCCAAGGTGCTAGAAAGTATGTGCGTGGTCACATACTTTCGAGCACCTTGGCAGCTTTGCTTCCCAAAAACAAGTCAACTTCATACCCATCCTTTGGACCACGTCGACCGTTATTCGTTTCAATCTCGTATAAAAAGTAATCTCACGCTGACGTAGATAGACCACGGAAACTTTGTGACATGTCCATCAAATGGTGTTGTTGACCCTGCAACGGTGGCGCAGGTCGGAGAAGACGACTCTCTTCCCGGCGGTGTGCAGGCGCGCCGCGCAGCCGCGCGCGCACAGCCAGCGCCGCCGCGCGCGGTAGCATGCGTCCAGCCGGTACCAGTGGCCCGCCATCTTGAGCAGCTCGCCCTCTGCTGCCAAACAACACCACAAGCGCAATCAATGCTACAACTGCACAATGGGTTGTAGAGGCAGTCTTTTACCATCCACAGCATTCAGAGATGTATGGGGTCCACTATTTAAATTATAATTTTATTAAAACGCTTCGGCTCTGAATCCTATGGCTCGTGGACCCTGACACTAGTGCGCGACACAAAATACTGAAACAATGATAGATCTAAGCGTCTTGCATCTAAGCGTCATTACAGTCACCTAAAATACGATCTAAAAGACACTCTTATGACAGTTCTTTTATTAGTACTTAATACCAACTTTATCCCTTATAGTTCTGGTTATACGTTCTATTAATGTAGCGCTATCGCCCTCAAACGTATAACTGCGTCCCTTCAAGTGCGCTTCATATGAGTTGAGCTTAATAAAAAACAGGTAGTGAATAAACATGTTTATGAAATAAAATATTAAGTAAACTAGGTTCACAAAACACTTACGAATTGAGAATTATAATGAGATAATAAAAATGTAAATCAGACTAATCGCTTTGGTAATTCATATAGATTATATTAATGATTAAATAAAAATATGTTTTACATTAAATTTAAAGCATCAATAATTATTGCGATTGCGACGCAATACGTCGAGTCAAAATAAGTAGAAAGATATATCATTATTATAAGAATGAATTAGCAAGAACAGAACAGAAATATCAGAAGTACTCTATTACCCTCCAATTGGTGAACAGAGAGACTTAAGACGTTACTTTGACTCGCGCCCGCCGCTGGCTTAATAAATGCGGTACAAATAGTTACTTCATTCAAAATATGTAATAAATATATCCTACGCAAATACTACCTGGCGACATCGCAACTACCTGAACCCGCCACACCTCTCGCTACCTTACAATACAACAGTACTTCGGTATATTATACAGTTTTAAATAGGTATTCATAAGACTCTAATATAAAAACTATTGCTCATATTATTAATATTTATATATTCATAAGCTGGTACATGTCTGTATTTCTTCGACTACGGTACCTACGCTACGACTACGGCTAAGTACACGTCATAAATATTGGGGTCTCCGTAACATCGTCGATCAGTCAATCCGCAATCTACGCTGCGGTTAATAAATAGAATTTTATAAAAAGCTTCAACAAGACAGCTACACTAGACTTAACGCTAAATAGTTTGTATACATAATTTCTAAACTGGTAAGAGAATATTGCACATCCGCGACGCGAATGACTATAATTATTATAGTCATTGTTTCGCTTCTTAGTTATAATATATGTATTTATTAGCCTCATAAGGCTAGTACAAGGCGACCTTAAAGCGTTGCGAAGAGGAGCCCGACGAGGGAGCACCTCTGTACACAATTACACATCCATCAGCTGACTCCGCCAGCGCTCTTTAAGGCCCGGGCAAACCGAACGCGTTTGCGGCACGTCGCGTTTCGAACGCGGGCCCGCGCGATCTGTTGAACGCCAAGGCGAATTGAATTTGCCCGGGCCTTTAAAGCGCTTCGGTATTGGTGCTGACGAGTCCCCCACCCAAGTCATTTAAAAAGGGCTCGTAATAACTTGTATTAAATGTCAACCGACCTAGCAAATTATCAAACTATACACTTTTGCCCGTATCTCATGAATCATAGCCAATACTTGCCATTTCTCAAATGACTACCAAAACAGGACTACTTAGTACTCGTACTACTACGAAACAATCGTCCCGAAAAGCTATGGGATTTGCAGTAAGAATATATATCTGATACAGTTTCAGGATTTAAAAATTTTAACATATGAATAACTTAAACGTAATAATAACAAAAACCCGGTCAAGTGCGAGTCTGACTAGCGCGCCGAGGGTCCTATACTTAACGAAAACCACGAAACTTAACTAAAATACAAGTCAAGTGCGGGTCTGACTTGCGCACTGAGGGTTCCGTACTTAACTAAAAACAGGAAACTTAACTCAACCAAAATCTATTTTGTTTAAAGTCAGTAATGCACTAAAAACTACACCATGTAAGTGACCACCATCACTAAGTGTAAGCACTCGTCAAAACAAACACAACAGCCCAAACTAGAGGGGTTACTGGTAGCCATTAAAGAGTTCCACTTTCCAACTTCCGGCTCCATCATCAGACCCTCCTCACCAAGTCTATGTATTAGAATCATCAAAACAAGCATAACAGCCCACTCTCGAGGGGTTTACTAGTAACCAGTACCAACGTTCCATCATCAGATCAGCTCGCAAGTACCAAATTATTGTACTGCTATCGAAAATAGAGATATTGCTATCAATACGATAGTTAGAAGTAGTTTAAAATCAATATCCTTATCTTTTTTTTTCCGCATAAAAATACAAATTTTCATTAAATAGGGGACGGCTGGGTTGGCGCACGTTCTGTTTAGCAAATATCTATTAAACGATATCATATTACTATCATACTACTACATACTACACAATTTTATGACACCGTGCGGTGAAGGCAAGCATTTAAAACGTCCTATTTTTTCAGTTTGTGACATATTTTTTTTCTAGTTGTGCCTATTTGCGCGCGCTTCTCAATACTACAACTATGCCTTTCAGCTAGAACTGTCGAGCCGTTCATGAAAAAAGAGTGTTGACAGACAGAAGGACTGGCAACAAAGTGATTGTATAAGGGATCCGTCTTTTATTTTTTTTCAAAGTTTGGTACGGAACCCTAACGAACATGATCTTTGGCATAATAACGGTAAAAAGTCAAAGTCTATATAACCCTACTAACATAAGGTCAAAAACACAATAAGTACTACGCAAAGAATACCTATATATTCTACGTGCTTTTGGTTAAAAGAGATACAAGTACAGCTATTTTATAGGCCGGCAAAGAATTTTGAGTGAGTAAAGTCTTTACGAACATAATATTTAAATTATCCCCATCACGCAACAAAGATTGCCTATGACTATTCTAGTGGACTTGCATCTGTTTCCGCTAAAGCATAAATTGATTCACATCTTAGCGTAGTGGTGTGCGACACTCCTCACGCGCGGTCACTGCCTGGAGTCCAGCAGGCCGCGCACGAGGAGGTCGCGCCAGGCCTAGAGCAGCATGGCGGCGGGCGGCGCGGCCGGCACCAGGGCCGCCGGCACCGGCACCGCCACCGCCGGCCGCGGCGCGTGAGCCACTATCTTGTACTTGCCCATCGGGTCCACTTCAAACTTCCTCGAGTCGTGTTTGGAAGGGTTGTAGGTCGGCGGGTGGTTGTGCGAGCCTCTGAAGTAGACCAGCCTCCCATCGCGGAGGCATAGTGCGACTTGGCACCGCTCAGCCTTCTGGTAGGAGCGGGCGCAGCGCCAGGTTACGCGGCGCGGGTGCGAGCCCCCGTCCTCGTAGAAGATGTGCCCCTCCGCGACCAGGTGCAGCCCCCCGCGCGCCGACCGGATGTAGAACCAACCTGCGCCAATGCACCAAGTGCGCTTTAATTAACATTACACACCTTTCGCCGCTAACCTTGTACGAATTACACCTAATTTTCACCTAGATGACAGATTGTACACGAATAAAAACCCAAAAATTAAATTAAATATTTAATCACCATGAAATCCAAAACAAACTGCTAAAAATAGTTTGGTAGGAAGTATGTGTCCAAAATTGGTAAGGAAATGCTCTTTAAAATGCAGTTAATTAAACAATTTTAAGCTCCTTGTTCGGTTACGTATTTCTGATACTGACTGTACTTCTGTAATCACGTAAAACAATATAAACATATGCATATTGAAATCTGTATGTACCTCAATTATTACTGACCGAATATTTTTTCTCAAAATACGTTTGATACGTAACGCTTTTGCAGCTATCCTAGAATATGATGTCATTCTTTTGATTAAATCTAGATGGTTGAACTTCTAGATACAAAATCAAAAATTCTAGATGGCTCTAAGACCGCAATAGTTTGTTTTTAATTGTCTTGATTTTGCTGTTTCTACCTGTTGTAGTTGTTATACTTATCATGAAGTAAGCTCTGATGATATTGGGTGAGGCATGCAGCAAAATGTGCAGTATAGACTAAATCGATTGAAGCTCTGGTTTTTTTTGTTTTATTTAGCCACATTCCAAATTCTTACCAATATTTGTTTTCTTAGTAGATTGTTGATATTTCTGCTGCTTTCCCTGAAATCCTAATTAAAGAAGTGGTGAAAAACCATTTTGCTGATGAGGATATTTAGAATAAGCGTACAAACATAAAAAAATGTTTGCAGTGAATAAAAGGGCATTTAGTTATATCAGCGCAGTATAATCACTTTTTTGTACCAATACAAGTCTCCAGCTACCAGCACTCACTACAGCATAAACATCTCCGATCGACGACTGACGCTTAGAGCTACCGTTATTCCATAGTACTTTCAGGACTAAACATTAAAATAATATCTTATCACAATACACAAAATAATACTTCAAATATAATACTTCAGAGGTTACAATTAATCGTATACATCTTTTCTCCTAACTAGAAATTAAATTGGTGTAAAATATTATGTTGAACATGGTACACGTTTATGATACGTGGTTTACGTACAACCAAGGCATAAATCATAAAATAAAATTCTGTAAAATAAGTACTCAGTATAAAAACATAAATATAAAAAAATGTTAACTAACGAATAATAAATCTCACTAAAAAAACTTACAACTAGAACGTATACAATGAGTATTATTATAAAGTCAAGTTCAATAAATGCAGATCTACGTTAATAAGTCGTTAAGTTACCGCCCTACTCGCATATACAACGTACGATTCCTTAAAATCTCTTTGACAAGCACAACTCCTAACCGCAGCATTCGTATGTATCAATCGAAACCAACCCGTGGGAGCCGCCACTCCCTTAATATTCTTTTACTTCTCAATATACGAATAGAATTGTAAAAAAAATTATGTATAAAAATACTTAGGATATCATAAGAGAACTATCACTTTGTACAATGAACTACATCTAGGACCGTCGTGTGCGGAAGATCAGAATCGAGACCAACTACTCGAGAGCAGCTTTGTCCATTGCTATTTTTAACGAATAGCTACAATAAAACATGATGAGTATCTTAAAAGTTTGCGAGATCATCAGTAACACTGAAATTACTATACCGTAAGGCGTCAAAACAACGCCAATCATTTTATTAACATATTCTTTGCAAGTGACACGCTCAGCGGGCCTAGCGAGGTTGACACAAGGATACTTTATACGGTCTTATCTCTAAGTGCGTCTCACTCACACTAATTCCGATGAAAGAGATAGTCAGAGAGATAAACGGATTTAACTTATCCCCGTGTCTGGTGGTGGTGGTGGTGTGCTATTTAGGGCCGCAGCATTTTCTAATTATATGTGTTGGTGGCAGGGAATATTATGACCTATCTCAATGGAAGCGCTCCTCTCAAGGATTAAGTCTCAGTTATTTGTTCACAACGGTCTCAAATCTAACTTATAAAATATTCTTATATTTTACACAGCGCAAATAGTTATCTATTTTAATGTACTCAATTAAATATATAGGTAATACACATTTTGTCTCTTTGGAGAATATTGTTACAAGATGGTAATAAATAGAGCAAACTTAAGTTTGCACATGAAGTTCAATGTTCGTATACTTGATGTCGCTAAATCTAAGGTATAGAATCGCGACCGCCGGCTTAAGGCACGGGAGCAAGATTTCTCATTCAACTATAATTTTCCACTGATATCAATCCACATCACTTTCTGACTGTAGGTGAAAAAATATCTTTCAAAAATTGCGCTTCAAATCGCGATCTGTGCCAAGAACCAACATTTTATTGAAAGCCAGCGGTCGGCGTAAACTTGTGTCAATTGACTCTTCAATTATCTTGATATAATAATTGTCTTCGCACTCGTCGCGTGACCAACGACTCGGTGTAGCGTCAGTAGTACCGTTGATACCAATGACTGAGCTGAGGCTCCACACACCAACGACGCGGTGCCTATGTATTTATATAAATCAATATATGGGCACCGCGCCGCGCTTTATGTGTGGAGCTATATATATGAATGGTAATGGAAGCGAGGGTAGTGCGGCAACGGCGCCGCCGCCGGGCTCAAGGCGCGGCTAGAACATAGGGCGCAGCGGCGTGGCCCGCACGCCGCACGTGTGCGCGCTGTTCATCTGAACGACGCGCAGCCCAAAGGTGTGCACGGCGGCGCGGCAGCGCGGGTTGCGCGAACAGCGCCACCAAACCTTGCCGCTGGCCGCGCGTCCGTTGAAGCAGAACCGGTGCGCGCCCACCTCGATAGCTGGCTTCCCACGCTTGCTCAGGCAGTACCGGAACTGCCCCGGGAAGCACGGGAATGGAAACGGCAAACCCAGCGTAGGAGTGGCGGGGGCGACCGGCTCATTCACTGCAACTGAATGCTTAATGTTAAAATCTGGTACCTGGTTACATTCTATATGCAGTTAAACTAGATAATAGATTTTATTTATGTATATGGGGAAATTAAACGCCAGTGGTTGTAAAAATCTTATAATAATTTTATTGCAAAAAATAGGATTCCTTAGACTAGAATTCTATTTAAATACTATCATCACAATTTTTCCCTAAGTCTACTTTTACAGTATACGTACGAGCTTCACTTTGTGCGCTGTAGCATGGTGCGGATGACAGGTGTCATCTCAGTACATTTTTTGCGTTTTAAGGTTATAAACTATAGTCAGATGATAGCTGTCATCCACACCATGCTACACACAGTTTAATGGCTAAGGCATGCAATCCCGCAGCTCAATTACGCAGCACAATTGGTATCGGTTTCGCTCGAAATGCAAACCAATTTAGTCTTAACTCTGTGTAAATAAGGGTACAATTGGTTTACTTTTCGCGAACGCGCTACCACTTGGTGTTACGTAATTGAGCAGCTGGTATTCGTTTGTATGGCAATACCTACCGGGATTTCCGATACTGCTATACAAACCAAAAACTAATACCGTGATTGCATGCCCTAGTAATGGCCAAATGCAAAAAATAATTACTTTTGAAAAATATGTAAATGAAATGGTTATTTAACCAACATTTAATTCTCCTACGCCACCTAAAGCCCCTGAAGGAGACGATACTGTTGACAAAATAACATGCTCGTCTAAAAGGTATTGTCTCATATTTTTTACTTTGTAGTCAAGTCAGTCTCTACTTATGGGAAACTAATAATTAAGTGCAAGTTCCAAATATTAACTAAACTACTTAAGTTTTCGAGAAATTTATTAACGTTTGCAAGGTCATTTCACGCTGCGCCTCTAACATGCAAGACACAAAGATAAGTTAAACCCGTTTATCTCTATGACTATCTCTTTCGTCGGCACTAGAGTGCGAGAGACGCACTTAGTGATAAGACGGTGTAACTTAGGCTTGTGTCTTGTATGTTAGGGCCGCTGGACGTTGAATTGATTGATTGTTGAATTTTCATAGGTCGCACTCGCACTTCCTTTTTTTTACTCCCCTTTTTTAATTATTAATTATGTCAAAAACGTACATCGAATACAAAGAATACTTATTAGTTCTCAGCAGCGGCATCTTACACAATCGGGCAGTTATTTTATGCATTAGGCACATATTTAAATGTTACTCGCTACACATATCAAATAATAGATTAAAAACGTAAATGCCAGATAGACAGAAGACATCTACAGTTCAAGCGCAATTTGAGTGCTGTCGGGGCCTGAAGTGTAGGGCGGGTGCGGCTCCCCCTTTACTTCAGGCCCCGACGGCACTCAACTCGCGCGCGAACGTGTTCGAGCAAACAGCTGACAACAGCAAATCATGCATTTGGGATACGATACAAACTACCTTGGTCAAAAACCGGGTTGTGGATCAATTTATGTAACATATGTTTGATGCAAACGATCTATAAATATAGGTACTTCATTGTATTTATCACATAACATAACTAACATCATTTCTCTGCTAATGCAACAAAGGTTGTGTAACAGATCAATTATCAAACGAAGCTAAAGTAATTCCTGATAAAAAAGCACTTAAATACCTACCTCAATATTCAGGATGTGTTAAAATACATGCGAATTCTACTAAAAAAGGATTTTATGAGTTATTTTTATGTAATAACCCGTGCCAAATTGGCAATATACGTTCCCGTTTTGTTGGAGAAGGTATTCATAGATTATCTAAATATTTAACAGCTATAAAAATATTATGAGTCCATGATATCAAGATATCTGCCACGTTTTATCATCAGTCATACCAAAACAATATTACGATCAAGCCTATAAACCAAAGTTCTAAAAAAAATTGACCGAATAAGCGAAATTTATAATTTCAAAATATTCAGCCGCGAATAAATGAAAACCTGTATGAATATTGCTAATGCTAGACTGAAATGCTCAAACTTCGTAAATCATGCGCATTTAAGAAAAGAAGCCGTTTAGGAAGGATTGAAGATCGGGCATGGATCGCCGGCGGCGCCTCTGCGGTCGCTTCTTGACGTTGTGGAGATGGTCGTAGCCCATGGCGACGACGCGGCCGCGCAGCGTGACGGCATAGCACTTGCAGCCGGTGTCGGACTTGATGCAGAGCCAGGTGGCGCGCTGGCCCGCCGGCCGCCCGCAGCGGCGGAACCGCTCGCCGTCCACCACCAGCACGGGGTTGCCCAGCCGGGACTCGCTCCAGTACACTGGAACACACACCTTACGCTACTTCTTCTTGATCTGACGCTCACTTGTTACTGCCGGGAATTACATACTTACCTATTAAACACTTGCATGACAAAGTCGAATTCTTAACACGAGATGCATAATTTCAGTTGAATCATTTTGGGATATATCCATCCGGCCTGACGGACGCACCTGGGCAACATTGTCCATGCAATATTGTAACCGGTCAAGTTTTATATGGCTGTTGTCTTTATTTTCCTTTGCTAATAAGAAAGAACAAAATACAGCAATATACAAACTGACCAGTTACAATATCGCTTAGACAACCTCCAATATAGGCCCTGGCAAGATGCAGCGTATCTGCGGCCCTAACATGCATGGCACAAAGATAAATTAGAACCGTTTATCTCTAAGTGCGACTCTCTCACACTAGTGCCGACGAAAGAGATAATCATAGAGATTAACGGTTCTAATTTATCTTTGTGGCATGCATGTTAGGGCCGCTGCAGGTTAACAGCCGACATCATACGTACTAGTTAAATGAGAAATAAGATGGTTAAATTAAAAAAATATTAAGTAGAAAAATATGTCATGATTATACATAATACAAAATAGTTCAAATTGCTTATCATTATAAAAAAATTGTATAGAGTTTTCGTAACACACTGATTTTACTATGATAATATCGAACCATAACAAGATTTTTAGGGCGGAAACAATTTGATTCAATATACCCCAATCGGAATGTAAACCCGATCCTCCTAGATTTTACAATATTTTTGTACGTCCGTGTCAGTCTTTAAGGTGCCACATGAACCTTCTACTGTCTTTGCTATTATAACTCTTTATACAACATAGCGTTTCGCGGGCGTACAAAATAATATCAAATACCTAGGAATAGCTAGTACTAGAAAATAAGCGGAGCTCGCAGGAGTTATGGTAATACTTATTTAATGGCGATAATGAAAAATACTTGTATAACCGTTATGACTCTTATGAGTCACCTTGTAAGTTAATTGATAACCGACGTAAAGCAGTAAAACCCTTAAATTAAAATACACACAGAGACATATAAGAAGATTTACTAGACTTATTACATTTGTGGCCGTAATGTCTGTTACTTAAAGCCTTAACATCTGAGATTCCTTCATTGAGAACGATGCCGGCACTGATTTTGTTATATCATTTAAAGGCACATAACGTGGCTGCTATGAAATAATAAACTAAAAACTTAATTATCCTTATGATAAAAAAATATCAATATTGATAAAATACTGTTAAAAATCGATCTACATACTATATCTAATCAAATGATATAACATTACAGGACACTGTATTATAAGGGAGCTATGAAAACCTCGTTAAACAAAGGGTCATTTGAAATTGAAGGGTACGACGTTTGCCGAACAACCCATGTGACGAACATTAAGTGTTTTTTATCACACATGTGATGAATTAACAAAGAGGCGGCTTTACAGCAACAAAATAAATAAATACAATGTTCAAACAAATTTCGGATGACGACGCGTTGATGTCTTTTACAGTGTAATAAAATGAAATAAATAAATAAATAAGGGGATATAATAATACTTAAATACATAGGAAACATTCAAGACTCAGGAACAAACTTTCGTGCTCATCACACAAGTATTTGCCCTTACCTGGGATCGAACCTAGAACCGCTAGCTTCAGAGGCAGGGTCGCTACCAACTAGGCCAACTACGTCGTCAATAAGAGGATTTCATGCAGGAAAAGCGGACCGTAAATGCATTACGCCATAGGAGGCGTTTTATAGTAAATCTTTACTCTCCTAGAATCATGTTTAATATTTATGTTCTTTCTTTCTTTGCCAACATTATTAGTAAGTTTTAATTGTGACGGAAAATTCATAACGAATAAATTCATCTTAATAATTCTATAGCTCTTCACGACCTACAACTGAAGCAAATTACTGTAGGTCATCATAGTATCAACCTAAACTTAAATTTATAATACGGAATGCATGTTTCGAAACTGAATAGTATGAAAACGAATGTAGTTTATCACAGCCACAAAAGTTAAAGTGATTTTAGAGAACTCCCTCTTTGAGGTACACCAACATTTACTATTATTACGTTGAGGATGGCTATGCACTTTTGGTTTCGTACAAATTGAATTAGTTCTGGGTAAAGCCCGTGCTAATAAATCGCTGTTTTAGAGGTTTTAATTTTGACTGCGTCATGCCAAGCGCCGACTGGCTTACTGAACGGTTTCTCGATTGGCGCGGGCGAATCGAAGTTCTGTGGCGTAAAGTTAGGTGTGTGGTTATGTCCTCCTTTGATTCGTATGAAACGACCGTCCATGGTTGTCTGCACTCTACACAGGCAGCCTTTGGTGTCCTTGTCGCGACACGCCCAGTTCAATTTCTCTCGATAATGGTTGTTCACCCAAAACTTATTGTTCTGGAAAATCAACACGGATTTCCCCGCTCGCGATGGCAAGAAAAATGCCTCTGAAAGAGAAAAACATCTGTTACAGCAACTTCGTTTGTTTCACTACATTTCTTGAGATATTGATTATAAAGGTTCGAATTTTAAAAACACTTTGATTATGAAGTCTTCTTAATAAAAATATAGTCCAAGTAAAAATCAACAAAAAAACCTAACAACATAATCAGTTGGTTATTCTAAAGCTGTATCATCTTGTTAGTAGTTTTCTGATAGAACTTGGGTTTGTCGTGGTTGTGGTCGTTGTTGTACTGGACGACCTCGCCACGCTTGTTGGTGCGCGCGGTGGCGCGGCAATGCAGCATCTTGCGGCGCGAGCACACCCAGTACGTCGGCGGTGTCTCGATGAACGAGTATCCCTCTAACACTAGGTGCTTCTTACCCCGCCCCGTGGGAATGTATGCCGCCGTTATTTTACCTACAACACGTACTTTGCATGTTACCTACTGTTACACTAAGATGGAGACTTTGTATGTATATATATATATATATATTTATATAGGATTATTTACACTGTCGTAGCAATGGTACAGCTCGACGCATTTTAACCTTTTGAACGCGACAGCTGGGTGCGAAAAAGCGTTCCCCAGACGCCGAGTGACGGCTGTAGCGGACAAAATGTATGGAAAACGACATGGCGTGGCGTCACGGGCACGAAATCCTGCTGTTAGATTCGTCTTTATCTTAAGAACAGAAAAGGTTCTATTTGGTACTAATTGGGTACAATTTTTTGGAATCATCAGATTTCGGATGTCTTCGACAGGTACGCCAACTTGACACTTACATGGGGAAGTAAAGTGTCAAGTTGGCGTACCTGTTAGAGGTAATCTGTAACCCTCGAGTATGATGATCGAGACAGTGTCAGGGCAAAAAAAATGTATCCAAAAAAGTATACCTAAACTGGATTCTTATCATTTGAGTGCGCTTTTTTACGCAGTCTGTGTTTATTTATTTTTGAAAAGGTTCAAAAACAGGAAAATGAAGTACATAGCATTGATAACAAATACTAGTCATGGTTATGCTTATCATGGAGCAGAACGACGTCATTATCTATGGTGTACATGTTGGCGGGGCAGGAGCCGGACACGTGCGAGCACTTCCAGCGCGTACGCCCATTGGGTAACTCGAGATCCTTCCCGAAGCAGAAGTTTCCGGCGAATATTACCGGCTCCTGCTGCTTCGCGCTCTTACCGAAGCGAAACTGTGACTCCGTTGACTTTTTGCAGCGTTTTTCTGAGACAGTCAATACATGACATAAACAATAACTGAGGCCGCATTTTCACTTTATGACATTTGACATTTTCTAGCAACTGAAAATAGGGCCTGGCCACATGACCACGGTACGGCGCCGTAACGTGGTCATCTGTTCATGTGGCCAGGCCCATAAATAAACTAAGGCAACTTGTGTGTTTGGAAACATCTATGCTGTCATGTTTTTTTTATAACTTGAGGAAATGCATCTCAACCTTTATGATGATAAAATTGTGCTAAAGCTTGTTTGAGCTATTATGAATACCATCAATTAGAAACTGAAGTTAACTTTTATGATAAGATACATGAAAATCGGATGGAGTGTGGTAAATCTTACAGCTCATACGGTTAGTAAAAAATCAAAATGAGAGCTAAATTGAACGATAATTTTAATTAAAGCCCAAGGAAAATAAAATGGGGAGATATCTTTAAACATTAACTTTAATTAAATCTTAAGGAGCAACCTTAGTAATACTCTTGATAAAAGTAACGATGTCTTTTTAAATGTATATAAAGGTATCAAAATTTAATTTTCATATTCTATATGTAAAGTTTATAAAGCCCAGCTAAATTTAATAAGGAATGTTTCAGTACATCAATTATTATAATTGACAATGGACCCATTGTAAACAATTAAGGCACTTTTTACTTAATTTATAAATCTAATACCAACATGGAATAAATACACTTATTATTGTAGAGTTCGTAACAATATGATAAGTACATTATAAAAGTCATTAAATATGTAACCTTATAAAATAGAAATTCATAGTATTTATAGTAGTACCTTTAAAATCATAAGCTTCCACTGCGTGTTTCTGTTATTTTTATAACAAATTAATTGAAACTTATTTAAGACTGAATACTCAATTATAAAAGGGCGCACCACGCCCTCAAGAGAAAAATCTTACAACGTATCCCAACTAATGGAATGATATTAGCAAAATCGAGACAGTTTAACTAACATTAATAGGCAGGTACCTATTACTGTGATCAATTTAAGAGGCGTGTGACCCTACGGCTTCTCATACAAAAGGCTATAACGATTTCCACCCCTTAAATGTCAACCGATGTTGACCAATTTTTGATAGGTTGACAGTCAGAACAAAATTTAGGTACCTATGTACGTTTTGGTTTTTTCACTATAATCAATAAATTCAGTTTTATTGTTGTTTCAGTATTCTTAACAAACCTAATTTCGGCAATAATTTGACTTTGTTGATCTTTAATCAATATTCAGGAAACGTTTAAAGGCCCGGGCAAACCAAACGCGATTGCGGCGCGTCGCGTTTGAAACGCGGGCCCGCGCGATCTGTAGAACGGCGGGGCGGATTTAACATGGCACACCAAAGTAGCGCGGGCCCGCCGCGGTCCCGCGGTTGGTTTGCTGGGCCCTAAACCTAGATTTTGTTCTGACTGTAAACCTGTAAAAAATTGGTCAAAATCGGTTAACATTTAAGGGGTGGAAATAGTTATCGGCTTTTGTATAAAAAGGGTGATTTTTGCCGTTGGTTCACAGTCCTCTTAAGTCGGCAGATTCTTGTCCGTCACAAAAAGAAACAATCTTGTTTCTATCACAATATTCTAAACTAAACTAGCGTGTATTTGTCTACGATTGCTTCACTCGTTAGATCGAATCGTTATAATCTTAACAGTATTGTAATCTATAATAGTGTCGCATTTTTAAACACTCGGCTGTAAGTAAATTATTAATTTCCACCTTGTTTGATTATTTATGTCGAAATAAAAACAAACTACCTATTGCACTCGAAGTTGGAAGGTGAAAAATAAAACTCACTCAATTTTAATTAAACTTGCAATTTCGAGTGCAGGAGTGGCACGCTGGTAAAAGGGTGTATGCATGAAAATCAAAATGATACTTGAATTATATGATATGAAAGAAAAGGTAAACAAAAGCATAATACCTTCTTGAAGGAAAAAGAAGTTCATTTTATAACTGCTC
Organism: Tortricodes alternella; assembly: GCA_947859335.1. Classification (NCBI taxonomy): domain Eukaryota; kingdom Metazoa; phylum Arthropoda; class Insecta; order Lepidoptera; family Tortricidae; genus Tortricodes; species Tortricodes alternella. The sequence continues at coordinate 12,515,977 of OX401980.1, read as the reverse complement.
AGTTTAATTGTAAAGGGTCAAAATTAGTAAAAAATTTCGTCAGTTATTTTTTGTCGGCATTCTCATTTGTATGTCATATTTTATTACGACTATATTGACCTAAAACAGTATTTACGGAAATAATTAGACATTTAATTTCGTTTAAGCGCAATTTACACTCGAACTTGGACCGTGACGTCAAAGTCTAGTCATTTTGTATGGAGCGTTTTGCGAGGTTTATATGAAATATGACTTTTCAAGGCCTATTTTTTTATATCTCAAAAAATAAACAAGCTGTAATTTTTTTGCGCACCTAAGTTTGGTTTCTATTACAATCCAATGAAAACGCACAAAAAAACATGCATACACTCTATTGCGAGCGGGATCCCCTTAAAGCTAATAATGCCTAGTCATTGAGCGTAGCGTCCATGACGGTGATGGTGTCGAGAGCGACTCCGATGGGCGTGTTGACGCTGTAGAGAGGCGCGGCGTCGGCAGGCTTGCGCGCGGTGCGGCGCGCCGGCAGCCCCGACGCACGCGGCGGGTGGTTGTGCATGCCCTTCACCGCCACCACGCTGGAGCCCAGCATGTGGATGCGCGCCTTGCAGTTCGTCTTCTTCGACGTGCACCGCCAGATCACCTTGTCACGCAACTTCGACTCCTCGCAGAATGGGAAAGTATTCACCATCATTATTATCTTCCCACGTCGCGATTTCAGAAATTTTATGCCTGTGGAAAAGCGGACCGCGATTTCAATATTTATAGATATTGAATATACGAAGGATATATGAGGATATATAGGAATACGTGGAACCCACAACCGATAATTAATAATAAACTTACGGTTACACTTTAGTCACAAAAGGGTCTTAAAGTAACGAGATGAAATAAAACTAGCGGTTATTGATAAGTACAATTTAATATGATTCCATGAAATACCCCGTACACGAACAAAAATCTTAGTATATAATGGTAGGTATGAAATTACGCTAATTAAAGTAATTGTAGATTAATGAGTAGTTAACAGATAAATGAGGTAGTTAGATACAAGTGAGGATTAGTCACAGGCAGTAAGTAGTCTGCGGAAGCCGTGGCGCGAGCCAACAACGACACGATATCATACACGAGATTCATTAATTATTTAACAACATGAGCAATTTAACACACTTGCCACAATCTTCAATCAGACCAAAACTTTATAAAAACAATACATAACCTACATCGATTCCCTACTAAAACGTTGATAAGTTGGAAAAGAGATTATTAGTAATTCTACATATTAAAGTTACACCTAGCTACTTAAAGGCCGGGGCAAACTAAACGCGGTTGCGGCGCGTTTGCGGCGCGAACGCGGGTCCGCGCTGTTGTCGAACGGCGCGGGCGGATATACCATGCCACACCGCGGCGGCGCGGGACCGCCGCGGTCCCGCGGCTACTTTGGTGTGCCATAGTAAATCCGCCCGCGCCGTTCGACAACGGCGCGGACCCGCGTTCGCGCCGCAAACGCGCCGCAACCGCGTTTGGTATGCCTGGGCCTTAACAGAATGTGCACTCGTTTGGATCAAGCTTGTCATGTCAAATTTATCCAAACGAATACCTTTCGCAGGGAAATGTAATTGAATGCAACTGTATTCATTAAGATTCCAATTTATATCAATTTGATCTGATTCGAATCACACACCGAAATTAGTGAAAGTGCCAACTAAAGGTCATATTACTTAAATAATTGACGAATATTAATTAGTGATCAAAAAGAGCAGCGACGTATACCTAATGAAAACATTAATTAATCCTAATTAGCATCTAGAGTTATAACTATTCATTTTAAACTGTCACCACGGCTTCATTACAAACAAGTCACCTAAAGTATTTGGTCTAGTTTATTTAGTATTATTTTTACCGATGGTCTTGTGAAGCCACTCCAAAAACATATAACCTACCGCTACGATGAAGTAGCTCTGCAGTACTCGCAATAAAACTATCTATAGAACCATTTAAAATACGTTGTCGATGCATCCCAAGAGTTCAAATCCAGTTTTGATAAGATTTAAAAGATATATTTCATCTAATCTTTGAAATATTATAAGAATAACCAGCAGTTTCATAAAAACCTATCAAAACTTAATTGAAGCTGGTGAATAAAACGTGTATAAGTAAAATATTTTAAATAATTTGTAAAACATCTGTATTCCGATTTAAAAAGGTAATGTACTGGTCTGCACTTTTCTAAATGCAGGAACACTAGAATGAACGACCACCTGAATTCGTGGACTGAATAGATAAGTAGGAACTACAGCAGGTTCTAAGTCAAACGGTTTTGTTGCTTATTATTTCGCGAAAACTGAATTTGAAGACAGTGAATATGCCTCAAACAGTCAGTATGTTAAAGATGGATTAAACAAGCCGGAACCAAGAATTGGCTGTAATTTCATCAAACAAAATAAAATAAATAATTCTCAGTCTTGACTAATGAACTCGGTATCAGCGGAAAAATAAGCACAATCAATAATGTGTATTTAATTTTAATATTTTACCACATGAACAGTCTTGGGTATACCTCGCCCGTTGTAAAAAGAGCGCTACCGGCCATACATTTTATAAGGGCGTCAGCGCTCTTTTTACAACGGGCAAGGTATATATAGCCTGCAACTTATACCTCGCCACACGTAAAAAGACGAGTTTTTACATTTGGCGAGGTATAATAGTGGTGAATGGACTCGTTTGACCTAAAACCTATTGAACCTGCGTCTCATAGAGTACTCACGGTCGGGCCCGTCTGAAAAAATATCTTATACTTAGTCTATAGATAGGTATGTAATTTCTAGATAATTTATTAATTGTATTCACATGTTAGAGCCTATAGCAACTAAGTCATCTAAATAACAATAGAAAATAGTAAAAATTTGTACTTGAATCGGTGTCGTAGATAAAAGCGGCCGTAACCCTACTGAATAATTAATTCGACGAGTAACAAATTTCTTCAAAAACAATTCATAAAATATATTCAGACAACAGTCACAAAAAAGAGTCTATTTATATTAAAAGTCGTTAACAGCTAACGAGCAATTAGGTACAAGTTAAAACTAAGCAAAGAGGTAGTTGAGTTTCAATAGTAGGTAAATGAGGCGCGCCGGACCCTGCGCGGCGACCCGCCCCGGCGCGCCGCTAGTCTAGCTTACGTCTACCTAACCTACACACCTTACTCGAGTAAAGCTTCTGAGTATTCCATCATGTATATAAAAATTGTATAATTAAACTAATATACTGTATGACCCGTATAAAAAAGTGAAGAGGTAGTTTGTTTGAGCTTAAGTACTTAAAATCGATCCATTAAGAGCACAACTGCATCGACTCAGCGTCGAGCGAGCGCCGAGCGCACCGCACTGGTGCTGCGAATATCGTCCCACTTCGGACGATATTCAATTGAGGCGGACGTCTAATTGTCTAAGTAGCAATAGCTTTTATTCTTATAAAAGTACGAAATTGTAAAGATTTAAATCTCAAAATAAATTAGGTTTCCTTAAGTACATTCAGTCCAGGGATACAATATTGCTAACATCCGAACTGCGTTATAGTCATATTCAGTCACCGACGCGTCGCCGGCGGCGCGAGCCGCGCGGCCTTTCCTGCGCACCGTGCCTGCCGCACTGCGATGTGCTTCCCCCATCCTGAGCCTGATCTACCAGTTGTCCTGCTTTACCTGCTTACCAGCTTGATGACCTGATACGTCCCTTCCCCGCCTAGCGCTACACTACATTCCTGCTTCCCGACGATGATGCTCGGATCGATTGAGCCAACATTAAACGAAACGCTAAAACCGGCCATATTCTGGATAATAACCATCTACGTAATTTAACTTCACATCCATACGAGCTGACACTTTACATTCAGAGTTCTTACACATTTAGCATTGTTAGCCTTCCTATACGATTCGATAAATAGCCCACACCTATCTTAAAGGTCTCGAAGAGACCGCTTAACCTACCACGTCACGACACTGGTTTCGTCAGGTACGATCCTTACTCTGATCGTAACTTTCAATACACCACAACATAGCTTACAATATATCATGCATGATCTAAAACGACGTCTTACATAGATACATCCATATTACCGATATTTAGTAACTCGACAGTAACCCATCCAATCTAAGCAAACGACACCTTATCCCCTTAAACATAATAATTATCCTACATATAAATTATGCTACATTTCGTATGCCAAAAGGCCCTCAGAATGATTTTCGAACTATCGATACCTTTCCAGTGAACAGCTTCTCAAAGCGCATACATTAGAACTACGGCTGGCAATGCCACAAAATAGAACATCCTTCCCAATAAAAATTATACACGACTATATAAATAACATCTCGTGAACATCGATCGAATTACATCTAGGTATGTTTTTAAATTGCTATCGGCTCGGCTCGGTAAAGAGTTCAGCCGACGGTGCTTAGCGAGAAAGTCGTGTATAATTTTCGAGGTAAGGCGGCCATCGCCTAGTCCTCCTCATTGCACGGCGTGTCGACCAGCAGCGGCTTGGAGGCCGAGTTGTGCTGGGGCGCAGACGGGAGCGCGAGCGAGTTGGGCGAGGCCTGCGCGGCGGCGCCGGCGCCGACGCCGACGTTGGCGGCGGCCGAGGCGTTGGCGCTGGCCGTGGCGGAGGCGGTGGCGGTGGCGTGCGCGGCGTACAGCGCCAGCGCGTGCTGCAGCTGCAGCAGCTGGTGGTGCGGGTCCAGTGGCGCCGGCGCGCGGTGCCCGCTCTGGTGCGGCGTGCGCACCACGTAGCGCCCGTCGGCGAAGCGGCGCACGTTGGGCGGCGCGTGGTTGTGCGAGTAGCGCGAGCGCACGATGCGCTCGTGCCCCTCGGGGCCCTCCGTGTTCACGTCGGCCAGGCAGCGCGACGTGAGCCGCGACGAGCAGTACCACTGCTTGCGCCCGTGCGCCAGGTTGTTCTTCAGCCGAAACGTGTAGCCGCGGTTCAGCAGCAGCCGCCCCTTGCCCGCGCGGATGAATCGCGCTAAACAATAACACAAAAGTTAATATGCATTTGGAAACATTGCCTAATATTTCTAACGATAGTCGCATGCGCAAAAGGAGAAACGAGAGGCGAGGCTTGTTTCGTTTAATCTTTTGTATTACTCTAATGGTAGTAAGTAGCTTTACTAGGTTAGGTTAGGTTAGGTACAATAAATAAAAACTACGTAATATATTGCAATAATGTAATTATTAAAAACTGATTAAATAAAACGCACGAGTTTTGTCCTATTTATTTCACTTGCACAAATAACACGTACACCCGGTCTCAACAATAAAATAGTTTGACCTATAAAATAACATAAAAGACAATTCACTCTATGAGATAATATGACTAAATGAGCAATCATAATTTGGCAAGTACCTAAATCATTAAATAATCATTCTATTGGTTTGGCGACCTTAAATATATTTTTCGCGAAAGGAAGACGACGTAACAATCTTTAAGAAGTAAAAATCATAAGAAAATTATTAATAACAATCATATGAAATAAATAGCAAATAAAAGTTTGGTAATTAGTTAACTTAGAAATAATAGATTTCAGATCCAAATGAACACCAACGGAAGACTACGACTTTCGATGATTTCACAGTATCTTCTCTAACCACCTACTTTTTTAATACTGACATTAGAAAATTACATTTTGTACCAATTTAATTTAAAAATAAATAGGGTGGCACTGTCTTACTATAATTACTAACACCATACATGATAATTCAATATACCTATTTTGGCACCTATTATATCAGTAAATTGAGATCATTTCATTCACCCTGAGCTGTACACACTTAATCATCATCATTATTTACTCAATAATAAAGAAATACATTTACTTTTTTGAGTGACTAGAATTAACAACTAATGAAAAATTGTTTCTTGGTAATATTTGTTTGGCACCGAATCGAGTTTTTTTTTTAAATCTAAATTTACCATCCAGTTTATGCCTACATCAGCATGAGTGACGTCCGTATAATTTCCGGCATGTTATTATGTAATATTTTGCGCAATGGATACAAATACAATATATCTATAAAGATAATTCAGGTCGATGTGGGCTGAATCGATTGATTGCAACATTGTAATTTGTAACAAGCAGAGTGATAATTACGGTTCTTGTTCGAAATTATGTCAAACAGAAAAAATTAAAGGTAAACGTCACCTTTACTTATTTGATTTATTTTCGTATGGACATGTATTTAGGATAGGGTTGTATCACAGAATAGGTAAACAAAGACCGTAACATTCTGCGTTCAGTTCAGTGTTACGTACCTATATGTACTTTGAAATGTTTGCCTAATATTCTAAATCTCTTTGAACGGGATTTGGAATTTAAATTTGTGGAATTAGTAACTATGCCGGATAAGGTAGACAGTATTTGAACTAGAATAAATTAGTATCTAACTATCCACGCGTTGGGATCGAAGTTGTCGAAGTCGAGGCGCGGCGGGCGCGGCAGCAGCAGCGGCACGGGCGGCGAGGCGCCGTGCGGCTTGGCGCCGCGGCGGGCGGCGCGCGACGCGTGGTTGTGCTCGCCCACCAGCTTGTGCAGCGTGCCCTTCTGCGTGTACGCCTTGCAGCCGCAGCCGCCCATGGTGCAGCGCCAGCGCACCACGCCCGAGCGCATCGTGTGCGCCGCGTAGAAGCTGCGCCCGCGCACCCACAGCCGCGGCCGCCCGCCCGGACCCACGCACAGCCGCACGTACTTCTCTACACATACAAACAACACCGTACACACATGGGCACATACCGTCAGATTATATTATATTCATACTCCATGCAACCTGGTTCTTACCGAAGCCACATGCAACACCCTGAAGTTAGAGCACGCGTTAAATTAATAAAAGCACCATGGTGATATATGAAGTTAGTCGGTTTTGAAACACGGCACACAAAGGGTTGTTAGATTATATTTTCAGCATGTCAAAATAGTGAACACACACAACGTGATATTGTTTGACGGTCTATTTTATCTGGATTCGTCATACTATAATTATTACGAAATAGTATTACAGTCTACCTAAATTATTGCTTTCATTCAAGCTCAACACTCATTTATCAATACCCCGACGCTTATATTATTGTGCTTTCGATGAAGTTGTTTTATATCCTAATTAATATTACTTTAAATTTAAATAAAATAAAGCATTAAATATTTAACCTATTTTTAGTCATTTATATATGTAGGCGACTAAATTTACTCTTATCTAAACAGCTTAGTATTGCTGATCGAGTAAGCTCTTGAACTTCAAAACAATAAATAATTAGACTAGCACAATTACAATAAAATTATTACTGACTAGTTTTTGCTGGTTGACTAGTAAGTGAACACTCTCACACAGTTAACAGTTTAATGCTACTTACTTCCCGTCTATTATAAAAACTTGACATAACGATATTCAACTAAGGGTCTATCACATGGCAATATGCGACTTTTGCGAGCGTGTTATGAGCGATGTGATAAGTGAACATGTTTGCAGCGAGCCCGCCGCGAGCACCAGCCAGCCAGGCCCACAGGCCGTGGGAAGAGACGCGTCCGATGACGCCTGCCTGTCGTCACCCGTCTGTCGGGGGTCGGTAACTTCAAAACCGCGTCACAGCGCGAGGGGGCATTCGAAGCGCGTCAATTCTCGTTCTGCCTGTCTAGTCGTGAAGCTGGGGTCTCACGGCCTAGCCTGGCATTGCTCGACAAAGGCCGCGACAGGCATGGCAACGTCCGGCGCAGCCTGTCGGTTGGTGGGCTGTAGGACCCCGAGTTTCCGGCCTGCAATCTGACATTAGGCCCGTTCGCTCCAATAGTGCCGTCCTGTGTATAATGCCACGTAGTTTAACCTTTTGAACACCGCAGTCGGTTGCAGCCGACAGCAAATATCCGTGCCCCTAACGCCACGGCATGCCGTTTTGCATACATTTTGTCGGCTACAGCCGTCACTCGGCGTCCGAAGCACGCTTTCTCGCACTCGGCTGTCGCGTTCAAAAGGTTAAAAACGTATATCCACAGGTAACGCGGGTTTACTTCGATACGCGATCATTTCATATTATTTATTTTTAGTTTAAAATCCTGCATACCGTTTGAGTGCATCAACACGATTTGGGTGAATAGATTTTACAATATTGGCAGGCGCGTTGTTGTTGCGCACCCATCACGAGCTCTGCAAACACGTTCACTAATCGCCTCGCTGGAACATACATACATACGCCCGAAATCCCTAACTCGCTGGAAACACGTTCGCAATTCGCCAGAGTGATACGGCCCGAACGCTCGCCGCCTTAAGGCCCGGGCAAACCAAACGCGTTTGCGGCGCGTCGCGTTACGAACGCGGGCCCGCGCAATTTGACCCTGGCACACCGCAAGCGGGCGGCGGCTTCAACGCGTTTCAAACGCAGGCCCGCGTTGTTCACGCCTCGCAGCCGCGTTCAGTGGGCCATATTAAATACAACTTCGCGTGCCCGCGCACACCCCGCGCCGCTTTCGCCCTGCCTTGGTGTACCCCTGGACATGGCGGCCATATTAAATACAACTTCCCGCACTCCCCGCGCCGCGCTGCCCGAGTTGTCTGCGGGGAAAACGGCGCAGCGCGGGCGCGAAGCGTATCGAACGCGGGCCCGCGCTACCTTTTGGTGTGCCATCTTCAATTTACTTTGTTGTTATACAAATTGCGCGGGCCCGCGTTCGAAACGCGACGGGCCGCAAACGCGTTTGGTTTGCCCGAGCCTTTAGAAACGACAACCGCAGTTCACAGGCACACATCACATCGTTCATAGGAAAATCTGTAGAATTTAAGTAATTTGTGCATATTTTCAATGTACTACTTATAGTTTTCATAGACTAACGCATGAATTTTCTTTCGAATACACCTACTACACAAAGTTATACTTAGGTACGTAGATAAGAATGGCCAGTAGTTATATGTATGCCCCACCACAGCATGCAGTATTAATGGAATGTAAGATTAGTTAAAATTAATGTATAATGAAAAATGATCACTGACTGGTGTAGCGTAGTCAGAGCTATACTATTTTGATATGATCCCGGCGGCAGATAACCAAAGAACAGACTGAGACCAAATGTGCACATGACGCGACGCTACGCCACTGCAGCACACCGTGTTATTTGGTAGTGAAGTATTATTCGTCTAGGAGAGCTTTCGCTTGAGCAAGGAGCGCGGCGTGCGCGAGCGCGCGCTGGGCGCCGGCGCCGGAGCCAGGCTGCGGCGGCTCGTGCGAGTGCACATTGCTCAGCGCGAAGATGCGATCGTGCAGCGTGTGCGCGTACGCGCGGCACGTGCGCCGCGTGCACCGCCACCGCACTTTGTTCTTCTCGGGAAACACCTTCTCCGCGTAAAACGAGAACCCCCCGAGTTTCATGTGCCTTCGCCCTCGATTCGATATCACGAACTCAACTGAAAAACACCACCACCATCAGACATAACATACTCGCGCTACAAAAGCATGCGTGATTAGATGAAGTTAGAATGTTAATAGTTTCGTATCGAAATGTAGCGTTACGACACAGCATGCATAAGACAATATTAATTCCATGAAAGTGTTAATGCTATAGTCAATCAGTACCTCCTGGATGTCTGTTTGGCCGACTCGAAAGTTTTTACCTATGTGGCCTACAGCTTGTGGTGTTAATCTTTTTGAAAATAAAAAGGCATTTAGAAGTAAACTGGAGATACTTAAGAGGTTAAAATTTATTAACTAGAAACGATCTCAATGAGACTTTCTACGGTGGCGTGTAGGCCAATGTTGGGCGCATGCGGCGGGTGGTTGTGATGGTGGACGGTGGCCACGAGGTGCGCATCGACCGTGAGTGCGCGGGCCGGGCAGCCGCGCGCGCGCCCCCTGCACGACCAGTACACGCGTGAGCCGCGTCGCTTGCGCGCCACGAACCCGAACCCGTCCAGCAGCAGCGAGGGCGCGCCGCGCCGGGTCACCGTGTACCGCACCCCCGGCACTGCGCGAGATAAAGGGGGCGATAGACGGTCGAAGGACAACGATAATAATAACGAAGTCAGGTGCCAAGTAAATTTCTGTGAGTTTTATGACGTATTTAGCATCGAAAATATCAGTGTCGACAAAATTCATACTTAAAATATGTGTACATACGACTGCATATTCAGGCGCTCACTGAGATCCTTTCAACTATCGAGATTAAACTTCAGTGCATACAGTCGTTTTACACAAATGTATGAATCTGACGTTAATCTCGCAATCGAAATTATCTCGAATGCACCGAGAATTGGGGGCCTAGTCACGTCACGTAAAAGCCGGCAGCGTTCTTTTTTCATGACGCGAACTACCAATAAGCACCAAATTTTGGCTTTAAGTTCGCGTGCATATTACGGGCTGTCTTTTTACCCGAATTCAACAAAACTCGCTTTCGTTGCTCGTAACTATCACTGTCATATACCGCAGCTTATATACCTACTGTTTATACATGAACGCGGTTGCGGCGCGTTTGCCCAGGCTTTAAGTACAAAATAAAAATAACATCCACGTCTTAAATTACTTTATTCAAACACTACTCTAACATCTTAGCGCTCGAAGATCACAATTCTGATTATCATCATTTTTTTATGAATTATGGCATAATACCATTGAAATATTTTTTTCTAATCTTGTGTGCCCAAAATATTACTAAATTCTTTGGATTGACATCTTTAGTAACATTTAAGTCCAAACTAAAATTGTAGTTTTCTATTTTTCATTCACAAATCATGATTAAATATTTTTTTAATAATAAATTGTTATTTTAGAAATTCATCGTATTTCATCATAATTGTAACATAAAAAATAAAAGGACAGTCATGCAAAAATAACTTAACAACCTACAATAGTTGCCTTACGGTAGGTATACAAAATGAGTCGTCAAGTAAGCTAAACTGATGGACAAGTCACTACTTCCCCTTGATCATATTTGCGAGTTATCTTCTCTAAGTGGTTCTCTAAATGATTATGGACCGGGTTGGTGACTCGCAGTACGTTGTTTTTAGAGGTGATCCTCGCGCGACATCTCTTGCCATACTCCATGCATCTCCAGAACGTCCGACCACTACGTACACTGTCAGTCACAAAGATGTAAGATTCGTGTATTAATTGAAGATGACCACTTTTCGTCTGAATAAAATGCAGTTCACTTTTAACGTTGCTGTTTATTGAACCTAGAACTAAAGAAAGGGTTTTGTTAATAAATGAGGGGCATTCAACTGAACATACTACCAATACTTGGGAAGAGGTCCAGATAAAGTAAAAGCAAAGGCAAAACATTTAATACAAAATTAATTTGTCATTTTTGAAAACTCACAATGGAAATAAAATTGTGTACAATTTAATACTATTCTTGATTCAGTTCCTATCAGATAGCTCTTGCCCAGGACTTAAGACTCGTTGATTTTGAGAATATTTTTCCTTTGGAAAACTTTCCAAGAAGATATATAATAAAATAAACAGTTCTACAGAATGATAAACTATAATTTCATCAAATTTCATTAGCCCTTTAGGATTGATTAAGCAACAAAAAATTTACTAAAATCTATGTTTAAACAAAACACCAGGATTCGAAAATATCTGACATTTATAATAAATAACGGATATATAACAAAATGTGACATATATCGAAAAATTATAAATGTGTATATAGTATGTCCCTAAAACCAAAGATTAAACGAAAGGAGCTGTTTGGGCGGCTCAAGAGCTACTAGATTAAGTAATTTCGACATTAATAAAAATATCATAGCTTTCGAGATAATGGCTAATAATGGATAAATTATTTTTCACCATTTTGAAAACTACACTAAATTTCGTTTTTTTTTTTAAACATTATGTGCCAGGTTAGTGTAGTATTGTATTGTTGTATTCTAATTTCAAATTATTCTACAACATCTACTTTTCAGGAACATAATGCTAAAAACAGATTTACAAATTATTAAAATTTGCAGTAGCACTCAAAATAATGAATCAGGGTATCAAAACACACGAGTTTTATAAAAGTGCCTTGTATCTTGAAAACTATGATATTTTGATTAAGGTCAAAATTACTTAATCTGTTATCTCTTGAGCCGCCCTACCAACTTTGTTTATGTTTATTAACAACTATGTTTATATGTATCTTAATATACACAATGACTTTGAATTAGTATACAGGAACCATTTTTTAGGGTTCCGTACCCAAAGGGTAAAAACGGGACCCTATTACTAAGGCTCCGCTGTCCGTCTGTCCGTCCGTCCGTCACCAGGCTGTATCTCATGAACCGTGATAGTTAGACAGTTGAAATTTTCACAGATGATGTATTTCTGTTGCCGCTATAACAACAAATACTAAAAAACAGAATAAAATAAATATTAAACAATAAACGTGTTTAATTTACTGTTTTTATAGATAATGGTACGGAACCCTTCGTGCGCGAGTCCGACTCGCACTTGGCCTGTTTTCTTACTGAGAAATCGATGGCAATTACATTTCAAAGTTCGTAAAACAAACATGATATTAAGAATCTTTTTTGTTATTTAGGATTTAATTTTAAACCGAAATTATTGTCACCCTATGTTCACTAGTACGTTATTTGTCTTAACATACAATTAATGACCATAATGTTTTATCACTTTATTATTAATTCAGGAATTAATTTATTGCGCATAGTTAGATATTTTTTTTCCCAGCCAATAAGATAAATTGGTTCCTGTATACTAATTCAAAGTCACCGTGTATATCCGATATATTATCAAACATTCCCTTATTTAAAATAATTGCATTTACTATTATTTTTCACTAATTTCGACTTTGTCTTTCTTACTCATAATTCACTTTGATTAAAATATTGTTACCAACCAACTAGCAATAGAAATATAATGTAATCTTATTTTTAGTGCTCCTAATGATAGCGTGATTTAAAATACAGTAGCGCCATCTATCGTCAGTTTGGCGTACTTATTTGATGAAATCACAAAAAAATAACTTATGAAATGTGTATATCATAAAACCCTGCAAAACACTGTTAGTAAAATGATTTTTATAGTCAAATTGTGATACAGGCCTTATGGTACCTGTAATACAATTATTTTAAATAAGTTAAACAAGTTATTTGAGAAACAATACTACATAAATTTATCATTAATGAAAAAAATTACAAACATTGAATAGTTTTGTGCATTGTCATGTTAATGACGTCACCAAACAGAAGAAGTGTCATTGACAAAATGGTCTGTTAACGACAGGACAGCACCAATAGTGTTGATAATACATTTGGCATGAACATATCAAGTTGGTTTGCCCATCTGTGCAATTTAATACATTGTGCACGTGAAAATCAAGAATGCAAATTGACAACATTCAAACTTCTAAAACGGCCTATAATACCTACAATCTGCCATCAAGCAAATTGTTAATTTAGTATGTTTACGAGCCACAACTGGACGAGGCCTTTGTCCATAGGGAGTGCTGAGCACGCACCCTTTAGACGAAGGCCTCCTCTAGTCATCTGAACTCTTTCCTATCTTGTGCCATCCTTCTCCATGTCCATCCCAACATTTGTACCATCTTCTTCTTTGGTCTTCCTTTGGCACTTTTACCATTCCATGGGTACCAGTCAGTGACCTTTTTAAACCATCTGTCGTCCGTACGGTAAATTTGGCCTGCCCCTTTCCATTTTAGCTTATGTGTTGTGACAGTCAGGTGCGGATCCAGCCCTCAAAAAAGGTGGTGGTCATAGCCACCCGAAAATGAGCCCAGTGATCCTTGCTCATGATCGATATAGTGTATTCCTACAAAGGACATCACAAATCTATTAGGGTTGTGGGCATGCCCATAATGGTGGATCCGCACTTGGAGACAATTACTTACATTATGGTTACCTGTTATAGGTAATAGAATAATATCTATACAAACAGGAAGAATAAATAAGCAAGAAATATAATGCTACATAGAAATTAATCTATCATGACCATAAGACTAATATTATAAATGCCAAAGTTGTGAGTGTGTGCATGTGTGTTAGTTAGTATCTTTGTTACTTCTTCAAGGTGAAACGGCTCGACAGATTTGAGTGGACTTTTGAATGGAGATAGCTTATACCCTGGAATAACTATAACCAGAATTCATGCAAACAAAGTCACAGGCAGAAGCTAGTTTATTTAAAATAATAAGCATCTTTCTAATATTATGGTAAATGGCTTGATAAAAATAAATAATAATACTACTCAGTGGAATTTCGCTGGTGAAACTTTTTTTTATGTGTTATTTGTCCTGTTAACTAAAGATTTTTATCATTTTATTATTTTACTCCTCTGCTGCACTGGGAGTGAAGAAATAGCATAGAATGCGTGCAGATGCTTATCATCCTGGCATGTCGTAAAAGTCGACTAAGGAACAGGTCCTCTCCAACATGGTGGACTATCTGTATGGGCGACGGGCTGATCCCCTGTCACCATACGGTTCATCATACCATCTTAGGACTAATTAATCAAACGTGGCCACAAGTAGTCTTGTGGCTCTGCCCACCCCATTAGGGATTTCGGGCGTGATAATATGTATGTATGTATGTATTATTTTAGTAGTTAACAAATCCTTTTTGTCAACCACACCAATACTGTTTGGTGTGTCATTAGCAATGAACAAAATATTTCTTATTAAATATTTTAAATTAAATTCATTGTGATCATAGAACAACAATGCATCTGCAAACCCGGCACTGTCTTGATACCGTTGTTGTTCTATGATCATGAGGAATTGTTGTTAATAAGATATCATTAGCCTGATTCAACTAAGTGCCAACTTGTCGAATAAGTAGAACCCACACTCAAATCTGCAAATATTTACACTGCACTATTAGTACACAATGTTTTCAGTGTGACACATCAACCCTTGTATGCCTAAACTATATAAAAACCAGACAGGACATGACCTAGGGAACCAGAAGACCAAGCCACAATTTTTACCATAAAATGGTGAGGTGAATTAAAGTCCAATGTCTGGAATAATTAAATGATATTTGTGATTAACAAAAGAAAATTCTACTACATGATATAAATTCTAATAATTTTCAGTAAAAGATATCTTCGCAATGCATGAATATTACTGAAAAAACTGAAACCGACTTGAGTTACCTGTAGAAAAAGATACAATAACATATTCCTGCAAAAAAAAATACAGTCTTGTGTGACTGATTTGCTAATCAGCCATAAGGTAAGTGAAAAGTTACTCAATGCTGATTAAGTTTAAATAACATATTACTATAAATAATACTTGAATTACAATGATGAAGCCATAACAATAAAAATGAATACTCAATGTCTGCTAAATTCTGTCACAAGTAGCATAATTTTAAAGTTTGTACCTCCTACTTGTTTTTATAAAAACCAATTGAATGAGATTTAGCATAAAGAATCAAATCCAAAATAAATTCTATTCAATTCAAGTTATATGCCATTAAGTTCATATCAAAACGTGGTTGTGTTTTAATTGTGGATCGTAATTGTTTTGAATACACTACATCCTTATTATGCCGATACAAATGGTTTAACTAAATTAATTCACTTTCGAAAGGCGCAGATATTAAAGATATGCTGTTGACACATAATTATTAAGTGAGTTTTTCAACTCATATTCCTAGGGAGATCTTCAAATCATGTCATACATTTTGACACACACCAACATCACTGCAGCTCACAAGTGTAAATGAACATCGAGTAAACCATTCAATGCCTGTGTTTACACATTCAACTCTATTCAATTGGGTACATAAAGTTTTATGGAGACGGGCATATTATATATTTTTTTTAATTAGTGGATGTCTAAGGGACTAAGCTTCTAAAGATAATAATTTTGTATTTCATATTGTTTATTTAGGAGATTAGTTTTAAATGACTTGATGAAGTTACCCCCTTTACAGCCATTTCCTGGGCTGTTTGATTAAATCTTTGCCTTAAGTTAAATAAAGAAATATAAAGTGACAGTTCTTCTTCATGGAGCTATCACTTTCTTTATCTTTATATGTAATGTGATGGGGGAAATGTTATCACAGTTATTTAAAAATTCTTTGTCACTGAGACCTCCACTATCAAAAAAATTTATAATATTCCTGTATTCAAAAAAACTTAACCTACCCAATTGCATTGAATTGAATGCCAAAAGTGAAAATATTGAGCCAGCTCAATTCCTTCACTATGATTGAACAATCATAGATGATAGCTTCACTTTAATGTTTACACGATTGCTTTGGTTCATTCATCCAAATTGAAGGCAGAAGTGAACCGTCTTATATCAGCATTATGAAATGAAAAATACAGTTATGTTAAAGTTGCATGGTGTTTTATTTCAAGTTGTCACTTTTAGTGATAACAAATTGATGGTAGCCATGTATTGACATATTTATTATTGATTTGTGTCAGTATCGCAATAGTGATGGCCTTCCTTGAAACCCTTCCGTAAAAGCATAAATTAAGTATTATTTCAGTTTCCGAAAAACTTTACTTATTGTTAAGCAGTTATTTTATTAGCTCCGTAAAACTTGACTTATTGTTGAACATTAATTAGCACAACATAACAAAGTTTCGCATTAATGCATGAATAAATGCAGGTATACATTTTTATGCGGTAATAATTATTACTTTTTTACGATTCTATGTTCATGAAAGAGAGTAATTATGTTCACCCCTATATATATACCACTCAAACATGTTAATACACAACCCTTGGAAACTTGTAGGTTATGTTTACAAGCTACGAAAAAGTGCGCGCAAACTATGGAAGTTTAAGCTTGCAACGGGGCTATTTTTTATAAAATAAGGCCTACGCCATAATTTGGTACACCTTAAATAAGATTTCTTTGAAAAATCCACTCTAACTATAAGCGGAGATGACAACCTGCAGTCGCTTACATGTCGTGATAACTTACTTGTCGACTTTCTCCATACCACAAGCGACGTAGAAAACTAACTGATGGCACCATATACACTATTGTTAACACGGCACTTTCAGTACGCACAAGCCACACATAAATATCACTTCAAAACATTTAATAATTTAAAACATTTGACGTAAACACGCTCAAGGCTGAAACGATAACGCTGGTCAAAAACATACATTATTTTTTACACACTGAAGTTTATGTCACTGATTTCGTATTTAGTCATAATTTTATCCGCAATATCATTCACAAATGCTAGATAATGTATTAATATTTCCCGAATTAGTAAACAATCATCGAGTGACACAATTGCAACCATAGATCCACGGCATAAACGGCCACAGATAAAACACGATAGTCAAACCTACACGTTCCTCGATACGCCTAGGGCATTTCACGAAATGAATAAAGCTACAAAAGAACTGAATAGTATTTCAGTCAATTTCAGCTGTCATCTTATAATACATAAACCTTTACTAAACTTAAGTTAAAAAAAAGTTTATTAAAATTAATAACCTTTTTAGCGTTCCGTACTATATGTTGAAAAATCCCAACCCTTATACACTTTGTTGTCCGTCTGTCTGTCTGTACTAAACTGCTGCTGAACTCAATACAGGTTGAAACTGGCAGACGTGTACTATTAAGAGGCCCGCACAAAATTAAAATAACATGGACATGATAAAAAAACCGGCCAAGTGGGAGTCGGGCTCGCTCCCGAGAAGGAAGGAAATAATCATGTCTGTTGCATGGGAGACTTTCTCTATATCAGACGGACGGACAGCGAAGTCTTAGTAATACGGTCTCGTTTTACCCTTTGGGTACGGAACCCTAAAAATAATTTTAGCCTATCATGCGGTGTGTCAATTGAAAGCTATGATTGTGTACAAGATTTTAATATTGAATCGTTTGAGGGATATTCGGAAAACAGTAAGGAAACTTACACTGTAATTTAACTTGCCCTTTAAGAAACTTTTGAGCGAATTCACAACTAAAGGTCACCCAGTCAAATTGAGCATTAACGCCTTTAATTAAGGCGCTGACAAGACCTAAATCGGCTTTACTTAAACACATTTTTAACAAAAACGATTTGATTTGGCAAAGTAAGTATACGTTCATATTCATTGTATTATTGAAAAAATACAATAGAAAAAAATCGTGAAGTTACGTCTGAAATCCTCTTTAAGCAGTTCTGTCTTAATTTTTTTTACTTATGGGTCTATAATTAATAACATCACGCCCATACTAAAACAATTACTAATTTATATTTTACGTGTAGTGTGTTTACTTATATAGGTATATCATCCGTTTTTGATTTACCCCATACAAAAAACCACACAGTCCTTCTCGTTCACTCCGGTGCAAACAGAAAGTGACCGATCACTCAAGGTCATTGGCTCTTGTCAGCGTCTTAAAGTGATTTTGATCATGCTATAATCTTAGTTTTGATCCGTACCTAGTTTGGTACCTAGTTGAAGGATTAACACTTTAAACTCTAATCATATGCTTAAGTGGCGTTTTTCAATTTGTCCAAACGAGTGATAAAAATCTCAAATAAAACCACGAGTAATATAATTTTTATTCGCTATAGAAAAATTGGGCAGCTCTTAGGCCGAGACTACACCTCCGGTTTTTACCGTAAGTTATGAATTGCATTTTATATACAAGCTTCTACCTGTCAACTTCCTCTGCGTGGTATCTTAATATTATGACGAATGTCGAATTACAGCCTCTCATCGGGCATGCGAGAACTTACCGTTAATTAATTTTCCAGCCTCTATTTCACCCGTTGGTTGTCAAAAAATAAATTAACCTATGTTGTCCGCAGGGCTCAAACTATCTCCGTACCTATTTTCATCAACCTCGGTTTACCTTATCGGACCTAACGGATCAATTTCCAGCCCGTATTCTACACCTTTCGATGATCGTAAAAATGCATGTGGTAATACCTCCTGGTATTACCACATGCATGCTTACGAACATTATGTAGCTTACCAACCTTAACAAAGAAATCTTAAGGCGGAAACATACTTACGTATCGTGGAGTGTTGTGACGCGCCACGAGCATATCGGTTTCATACATTTAATATGGTTAGGGACATATTTGCATGTAGTGTCGTGTCGCAACACGTTCTGTCGTGGCGCCGACTGCTCGCCACCGATTGCGCCAGAGCGGTGGTGGGGGTTATGACGCGACACGACACAACAGGCAAATGTGTTTCTATACCGGCGCGTGGCTCGTGGCGCGAACATCTAGCGGGCACTTTTTAACTATAATATTTGTAGCAAAATTACTGACTTCATTCTAAAGTACTGATGAAATTTCTCTTCGTCACTCTCTAATTCTTTAACAAGACGATGAAATGCAACTTTGTCTTGTCTCCCTCTGTTTTATAGGGTGAACCCAGTATCTTCTTTTCTTTTTTTGCTCTTAAGAAGTGTCATTGCTAAGAGAAATTGAAGGTCTTCATCAAAATCAATATCTGAATCAGAAGAAAACATATGTATGTTTGAACGCTGCAAAGGTTCGTTAAGTACTGTTCAGAAATAACGCCAGAGTACGCCACGACACGACACGTTAGTGTGCACACTCACCTTCACGACAGTAAGCATCACGACACGCCATGACACGTAAGTATGTTTCCGCCTTAATACTTATCACTGAAGAGTTCCGCTGGACATCTGTGATCGTCATCATCAGTCATTACAGAAAATACCGAAATTGTTGTATGCATGCCTATAATATTTGAGAAGTACCATCGATTCCTCATCATCAGACCTTGGTTTTGGAAAAAACATCCATATCTGTTTATATTTGACAGAGTTAGGCGCGTACAAACACAAAAGAAAAAAATAGTTTCGTCAGATATGGACGCACCATTATGGCGCCCCTTCCTATTAGGCCAACATGGGCGGATAAATGGTTGAATATTGGGCGATTGTGTGGACATGCGTACCATCATAGTCACGAATTCTTTTGATGTAGGTAACGACAACTGACCGATTTCTCACGAATACAGGCCAAGTAGGCCACACACGCACGAATGTCTTAAGGCCCGAGCACACCAAACGCGGTTGCGGCGCGAACGCGGGTCCGCGCCGTTGTCGAACAGCGCGAGCGAATTTACCATGCCACACCAAAGTAGCCGCGGGACCGCGGCGGTCCCGCGCCGCCGCGGTGTGGCATGGTATATTCCCCCGCCCCGTTCGACAACGGCGCGGACCCGCGTTCGCGCCGCAAACGCGCCGCAACTGCGTTTGATTTGCCCCGGCCTTTATCGTCCACACAATCGTGTGTCTATATTCGCCCATTTTGGCCGAATATGAAGAGCCGCCTCCAGACAGTGCAACTTCTGTACGTAGCTGCGTAGTAGGTACTTTTATTTATCCTGTGCCCTCGGGTAGATGTCGCTAGTGTGAATGTACTAAACATTATCGTTAACTACTTTGAATAAAAAAACATTTTTAAAAACAAGCTTTTATATAAATGCTCTAAAATTAAGAAAATAAATTTTAAATTAAATCAATACCGTCAATTTATTGCATTATACAATGTATGTGATATAAAAGCTTGTCGCGAGATTTACTTATATAACTTTATTTTATGAAATACATAACTTTTTTCTTAGAAATACGTGTGTCAAGATCAAGTTGCACATCGTATTTTTGTTTATTTACTTACACATGTAAATCTCGCGACAAGCTTTTATAAATATCATATAAATTGTATAATGCAATAAATTGACGGTATTGATATAATTAAAAAATTTATTTTCTTTATTTTAGAGCATTTAACTAAAAGCTTGTTTTTAAAAGTGTTTTATACTATACATTTATTTTTAGGTTTTAGTTTTCGTTGGACATGTTTCTAAGAATGTTTATGTCATGCGTCATTATTGCATGGTCGTTTGCCTGTTAATTTAGTAGACAGGTACAGTCTAGCTCTTCAATAAGGAGACCTTCTAGCGATTTGACTCTATTAAGGCCACGTATGCTTGGTCAGCAGCGAAGAGCTTTGAGCCTACATAGACAACGGCATGGTTAATTAAATGCGTATGCTTCATTTCTTATCTGTGCTGTTAACCGTTGCGGAGTGCCCTCGTTACGAGCTAACTTCGGGTGCAGTATGGCTACTAAGACATGGCTGTCATGGTAAAACTTAAACCCGGCTGTCATAATAAAATATGTACACAAAATTTCGTGTCTGCGCTGTTGGCCGTTGAAGAGTTCTTTTTTCTGAAGCTAATCCTGGATGTCGATTCAGATCATGCTTACCATAAAAATGCATTATCATCGGAACTGAACCAACATGTAAAAATTCAGCTCCGTAGGATAAGAGGAAGTGGTTCTAATTCAGCTTGCAAGACTTGACCCGTACATACATACATACAAAGATTGCAAGTTAAATAAAAGCTTTTAAAAAAAGCTCGTATCTAGAAATCCACATGTAGCAAACGCAACCTTTGTACAGGCGCGTAAAGTTTACGTTACCATTTCACTGATATTGAGTTAAGAGTAATTTAATAAAATAACAATTAATAGTAATTTTTCGGTCATTTTAAAGTCTTAACGTGGTAATGACGTTACTGGGTCGTAAAAATGCTACCTGTACCGAGGCCTCCCTGAGACGCTTGCTGAGCTCCTTGGCCCATGCGCGCCCGGGCCCCACGGACCTAGTGTCTCGACCCCAAAAGCGACAAAATCGTACTGGGTGCCGAGACAACTACTGTATTTATTTGCTTTATGCCGCTCCCTAGAATCTACCGCCGCACCCCACCCGCTCGATGAGTGGTAGCTGGAAGATAGGTCGCAGCCAGTGTGTCGACGCACGTGGCGTCCCATACCAGCGCACGACCCATCCTCCAGGGTATGAACGACATCCCATCAGAGCCCTTACCATGAGTTTGCGCAAACCGTTCTCGCTATCGGAAATTCTGCTTGTTGCCGTTACAAGTAAAAGGGACCGAGCGATAGTTTACGCTAGCGAGCGAACTAATGGTTATGGTACTGGGCGCTTTCCATCATCACGTATGATACGCGGCTCGAATGTCGCAGGCACATTGACGCGGACAAGCGCCCTTTTGATGATCTCATTGAGGGCGGCGTAGCGGGGGAGGCGGCCAGCACCTGAGGAGCAGGTGAGTCCGTGGTGGCCAAGGCGGTCCACAGTGGCTCCACAAGGGGCACAGCGATGTTCTACACAGACCTCAGCCCCATGGTCTACCCACAGGTCCCATGCTACGAAGGCCAGTATGGGTCACCCCCTTGCCCAGCACACACCGACGATTGCTCCGTCTAGACGGCTTCGTCGGACCTCTGTGTCTAATATCTTTACTCTGTGCTATTACTAAGACTCCGCTGTCCTTCTGTCCGTCGGTCTGTCCGTCTGTCACCAGGCTGTATTGGCTCGTGTATATGAACCGTGATAGACAGTTGACATTTTCGCAGATGATGTATTTCTGTTGCCGCTATAACAACAAACGTGATTTTTTTGCTCGGTTTTTTTTATTGCTTGGATTGTCACCATCACAGGCACCCAATTGCACACTTTTTATGGAATAATTCAAACCTATTTACTTACCACCTCATTAATTCTTATAGCATACTCATCGGCGACTAACGGCTGAAA
This sequence comes from Tortricodes alternella, assembly GCA_947859335.1. NCBI lineage: Eukaryota > Metazoa > Arthropoda > Insecta > Lepidoptera > Tortricidae > Tortricodes > Tortricodes alternella. The sequence goes on along the minus strand of OX401980.1, from coordinate 12,493,429 downwards.
TAGGTAAATCATACCAGAACTGCAGCTGCAAACGATAAGATAACATTCAGGGGTCATTTGGACGATTTTAAAATGTTATAAAAGTTATAGGTACCTAAGTGGCTTAAAATTTAAAAACGACAATCCTGAAACCGTTTTTATTAAATGTCAAGCTTGATTTATGCCCCCTTTCACAGGGCAATACACAAACACGCAGGATAAACCTTCCAGTGGCGCATACATTGTGTATAGATGTTAACACGTACGTCTTTTGCAGAGTAGTGTAGGTACAAACGTTGTAATGTGAGAAAGTCCCGCAAACGGTGCGGTGTATTGCCTTGTGAAATGGGGCTCACGGCGAAATATCAACGTGTCGTTCATCTCTCTTCTCTACTCTTAAACAACTAGTATCCATTAATGTTTGGATTCCGACGCGCTCAGATCAGAGTGCCCACTAAGCCTGAAGGCCCGGGCAAACCAAACGCGTTTGCGGCGCATCGCGTTTCGAACGCGGGCCCGCGCAATTTGTAAAACAACAAATCAAATTGACCATGGCCCTCCTTCCCCACGGCACTACTAAGCCACAGTACTCGTAGTGTCGTGGGGATTTTTTTTTCCCTTCTGCACTACTGGCCCTTGGTGCCGTAGGTAATTGTAAAAATGCATAGATACGTATGCGTTCTCCATAACACCACCAAATTTATTTTCGTGAAAACATGTAAATAAATAACTAAATCTCTAATTACTAAGCACAAAAATGGGACTTACCACGGACATACAAAAAGTAAGGCAGAAAGAAGAATCGTGCAACTTACTGCGGCTCCCACTACTCCCACTCAAGGCGCGTGCGCGAAGCGTTTCATACGCGGGCCCGCGCTACTTTTTGGTGTGGCATGGTAAATGCGCCCGCGCCGTTCTAATGGCGCAGGCCTGCTTTCGCGCCGCAAACGCGCCGCAATCGCGTTTGGTGTGCCCGGGCCTTTATTCCAGCAGAACAATTAACCGCAGGGTGGACTTACATTAAGGAAGAGTGTGGCGATAAGATCAAAAAAGACAAAATTTATAAACTATAGGTATACTGCGTTTTCGGTTAAATAAGCCTAATTTACACCACATCATAAGCGTTTTTGGTCCTTGTCTAGAAGGGTGGCATTCAAAGTTGACCCGGCTCCTAAACAAAAATACAGTCACGGTAATGCGATTACTTAATGTTGTTAACGCCATCTAGCGTGGCTACGGCTACGAGTGAAGCTCCAGCGGCGACAGTGCTGCCGCCTGACGCATAGTTTTAAGACGCATTTTAAGTAAAAGTTTCATTATATCGAGTCATCCATAACACAACCGAAACTTGCCCTGTAACGGTCACCAGAAATAAAGATAATTTAATATTCCATAATATAGGTAACTGATCATTAAACCTTTAACCGCCGTTGTCTGATTTAAAAGACAAAATATCCAGCCCATTTCGCCGCAGTCTTAAGCTGTCTACACACCGAAGCGGCACGAACCCGGCGGGCAAGGCCGGCGGCCCGATTTTGAAACAAGACCAAAGCCGCCGGCCCGGTATTACAGGCCGCAATACCCGCCAGCACTAACCCGCCGGGTTCGTGCCGCCGGGCCGGCGGCTTTGGTGTGTAGACAGCTTTAGGCCACGTTCAGATGTCAAGCGCTCAACGCACGTTTTGATAACGCGCTCTTACAACTACATACATTTTACATCGCCCTAAAGGCTCGGGCAAACCAAACGCGATTGCGGCGCGAACGCGGGCCCGCGCCGTTGTAGAACAGCGCGGGCGGATTTACCATGGCACACCAAAGTAGCGCGGGACCGCGACGGTCCCGCGCCGCCGCGTTGTGGCATGGTAAATCCGTCCGCGCTGTTCTACAACGGCGCGGGCCCGCGTTCGCGCCGCAACCGCCTTTGGTTTGCCCCGGCCTTAACGCGCGTTAGCATGTGTACGGTTACCATGTGTACGACCTGAATAAAATGTATGTAGTTGTAAGCGCGCGTTATCAAAACGCGCGTTGAGCGCTGCGTCACTTCGTATATAGGTGGCGACACGGACACGTCCGATGAAAATTTTTGCGGCGGTAAAAAGGTTAAAGGAGTGTGTCACGGCCTTAACATTTAACTTACCATGCTAGTCATTCAACCGCTACGCGCGAAGCCGCAGTTTGCAAGAGTCCCGACATACGCCTGGCCAAATTCTCGGTGCATTCGAGATAATCTCACAATCAACATTTAACTTAGTTGACACATCTGAAGATTAATCTTGCAATCGACAGTTTACACGTGACACGCAATCAAGCGAGACAAATTAGTCGTACGAATCTAAGGCCCAACTTCCACTGAGCGGCTAGCCGCGCGCGACTGAGATTTCCATCAGTCGGTCGCGGCCGCCATACCCATAGACGCGGCCGCGACTTCATAGGAAACGACAGTCACGCGACTAACCGCTCAGTGGAATTTGGGCCTAAACTCGGCAGTGTACCTCACCTCGTCCGTTGTGAATTGCGTTGTCGGCTGAATAAAGCCTAACGGAACGGAATGGTAAGGCCACGTTCAGATGACAAGCGCTCAACTCGCGTTGAGTGCTTGTCATCAGAACGTGGCCTTACACACGCTAACGCGCGTTAGCGCATGTGTACGGCTATGTAGTTGTAAGCGCGCGTTATCAAAACGTGCGTTGAGCGCTTGTCATCTGAAGGTGGCCTAAATCCGCCCGCGCCGTTAAACTGCGCGGGCGGATTTACCATGCCATACCGAGGCGGCGCGGAACCGCTGCGGGTCCCGCGATACTTTTGTATGGCATGGTAAATCCGCCCGCGCAGTTCAACAGCGCGGGCTCGCGTTCGCGCTACAAGAGTTTGATTTGCCAGCTTTTAGCAATGGATAAAGTTTATGACAATAAGACAGACTGCCAGGCCCCCAATTCTCACCGCATTAGAGATAATCCCACAATAGAGATTAAACGTCAGTTCATAGTCGTTTAACAGAACTGTACGAATCTGAAGTTTAATCTCGAATGTAGCGAGAATTGGGGGCCAGGACCCCCAAATCCCCGGTGCATTCGAGATGTCAATCATGACGTTAATCTAGATTGTGAAGCTGTCTACACACCAAAGCCACCGGCCCGGCGGATATTGCGGCCTGTGTAATACTGGGCCGGCGGCTTTGGTAGTTTCATAATCCGGCCGCCTGGTCGGCGGCTTTGGTGTAGACAGCTTAAGGTTATCTAAAATGCAGAGAATTGGGGGCTTTTTTCCCCCCAGCTCTTGGTGCATTCCAAAGTAGAGAATTGATAGCCTGGACAACCCTTCCAAATTCTCGGTGCATTTGATGTATCAAATTAAATACACGGAAGTTATCTAATGAGATATTTCGAATGCACAGAGAATGGTAAAGGTAACAACAGTATACCGATAGCCTGCCTATGCTGGACAAACTCAATATTTGGAAGTCTGTAAACCTAGACTTACATACCTAAATATCGCCCCTCAGTGAATCCATTAATACCATACCTTACCAGTCATATTACTAAAGATTAGAGCAAGACAATTTACCTTGTTACCTCATTTACCTTTACAATCATTTACCTTACCTGACCATTAGGGCATGTCACATTTTACCAACTTGTTACCGCGATTACCTTCACAACCAGTACCAGTTTGACCTTACCACAATTACCAACCAACTAAATATTAACTACGCTTCAATAAGAAACATAATTAAAAATATCTGCAATAGGTAATATACGCAACTAACTACACTACTTATACTAACTTACAAATTTCATTTCTACAACTAAAGATTCGATAAATCCAAGAAAGTATGCTTTTACTATTAGACAAGTATGATCAAATTAGAACTTAACATAGGATTTACCCAATCTAGAAACTGGACAGGACATACGAGTGCTTGAGCACAGTATGATCTGCCCTGTAAGAGGAATATGCAAACCTACCTTGCGCGTCGCCTACAGCACCTCCTTCCCCGCCTCCAGTTATATTGCCATCGCCTGTTGTAGATCCATCAAAGCCTATAAAGAACGAAAGCATTAACACTGATAAAAGCTACTAACAAGAAAGTTAAATAATGATTTAATAATTACCAGTCATTTCCATATTTGAGTCATCTTCACCGAAATTAGTTTCGTCATTGTTGGTGCCATCATCGTCATCGTCCCACATACTTTCATTGACAAATTCTGGTTCCATTTTCGGTGCCACAGCGTTGTTTTCATCTTCATCGGGTATCGTAACAAATTCCTCTTTAGCCGATCCAGACGGTCCAGCTTCTAGTGGATCCACACATTTCCGTTTCACAGGTCCGGATTGTGAAGATGAAGAATTGTTTGATGCTATTGATGGCCTATTTGGTCGCTTAATTGCTACTGGAGTTGAGGAGGGCTTAGAATCTAAATCAGTCTCTAACTTAGTCATAACAGATTGCCTTTGCTGTGACGACCTCGGGCCTGGCCTTGAGGTCGGCTTTGGTTTGGTTGGCGTGGAACTTTCTTCATTCTGATTACCGGTTAAACCTTTCACTTGAAGCTGTTCCGCGGTACTAATAAACGACGCTAACTCTTCTTGCTTAACATTAACTTCACCTTGGTACATAAACTGTAATAAATCCCTTAACGCTGAATGACTAACATCTTTTAAAAATACTGAAACAAGAAAAAAAGCAGATTAGCACAATAAATTGATAGCGGTGATTAAAAATCTCGTTAATATAAAACAATACATACCTATTGGATGTTGTGTTGGATTCATTTTGAACATTTCTTGGAAATAGGGAGAACATACTGATAGGACTAATTTGTGTGCCTGCAATAGCCTGCCCTCGGCAGCTAAAGTAACATCTACTAAATCCCCACGCGACAGCAGGCCATGAAAGCCTGCCGACATGTTCGCGTGGAAATTGTTCCAACATAATGAGAATTGTTCGTCCGACGCCATGATGGCGACGTTATTTCTTGAAACCTGAAACAATAAAACAAAAAAATAATTTCATTAAAAAACAATGTACACCTCTTACAAAAAGAGAAGACTTGTATAAAATAATTACCTATCCTATTACTTTGTACTTTATAATTCCGATATTAGAAACATTTGAAAAAAAAACCAATGTTTCTAATAATGCACTGCACACTTGTTCATCCCACGTCCTCCCCGTTTGAGCGCTGTTCACGTTATGATGACGCAAACGCGACGTGCACTGTGTCGTCACAAGGGTGGGGAGATTCCACAAATAGGGACGAAAATTTATTTTTGAATTTATTAATAAAATAATTGTTCTGTGTTGATATCTATTAATTCATATCACATTACTATTAGATCCACATATAATAATGATGGAATTCACATGTTATATCAATAGAAACCAAAGCAAAATTTTACATCGTTTCATCCGCCGTTGCAGCGTTGTAGTCGCACGAGGTCACTTGAATATTTTTAAGCGTTCTGTCCTTTACTTATAAATGTAACCTCAGATAATTATAAAATGATATTAATATAATATACCTATTTTTTCAATTATTTAACCTCTTAAACTTCGTTTTTGAACAAATTAATTTGTACAATATCATTAATTAAGCTAGTAAAGAATAATAACCGAAACATAGGGTACAGCAAAGCAGGCACAGAACTGAAGGGTTATGATTAAGCAGTCTATGTCATGAAATGTGGTAATCAGCGTATTAACTTTTCCTGAGAAAAGCTTCTCATTAATTACATTAAGGCGTGTTGCTAACTCTAATAAAGCGTAAGGCGTAACATTTCATTCGTAAATACTGTTTTTTTATAAAAATCAATTAAATTAATTTCCTTCTGTTAATATTATTGGTCCAAAATTGGCCATTTTTACTACTACAGTACTGTTACAGTAGGAGAATGACACAAATCCTCTCAATTCACGGCACTACTTTTACTACAACAGTGCTGTTACAGTAGGAGAATGACACAATTCCTCTGAATTCACGCACAAGGTGTACATTATGAATATCGCTAAAGACTGTCGCTGTAAAGTCTAATCTAACGATTTAAAACGATGGTCTATTTATGTTAATTAGTATTTTACATTAGTTAAGTATGTTTGAATGTTACTTATATGTTCATCTGCGCTTTTGCTACTCGTAAAATACTTTAGTAATAATAATAAAAGATAGGTAGGTAGGTAGGTAGGTAGGTAGTATTTCATAATGAAACATCATTAAATTTGACATGTCAAAAACGAACGTTTTCACAAAAAAAAAGTACCTACCTTAAAACAATTTATAGTAAAATTATATAAAAATAAACTATAAATAATCAAAATAACACAAGATATCAAATAAAACCAAAGAAAATATAAAAGTATAAAAAGAAAAAACCAATTTCATAATAATAACTAAAATACCTAATAGCAATAAAAAACAATGTTAATTCACTATATTCTTTGACGGAATACAGTAACATTTTTAAAAGATTATATAATACCAAGCCAAATTGAGGACTTCTAGGCCCAAAAGTATGTTATTATACTAAAACTGCTAGTAGTCAAAATAAAAATACGTTTATGTTATCGTTAGCGTTCTACACTGCAAATATGAAACAGCAATAGTACCTTTCGATCCACAATATAGAATAAGCCAAATGTATCCTTATGTGGTTCGAATAAAGTTTGAACTCATGAGTATGCTTATTCCACAATAATGTTACAAGGCTTAAATAAATTTATTTATGGGGAAAATATAAGGAATGTTACTATAGTAACAATATTATTGTTATTATTCTAAGATTGTAATTAAATAATTTATATTATAATTTTTAAATTGTTCTTATTTTACGTTGTCGTTACAACATATTGGAATAAAATTATAAATGTGAAAGGGAGTCTGTCTGGTTGTTATCTTTCCATGGCTAGACAGGGCTAGACTACGGGCTATAATAATAGAGATGTAACCTGGGGTAAAAAAAAAACATAATGGTAAAAAGTATGCAAAGTCACGTCACGCGGAACTTCAACTCACTATATCTTCGTCATTCTTTGTTTTATTGACAAAAGAAAAAATACGTTTTCAATAGTTTTTGATAATGTAAATGACGGACTAAATAGATTTTTTCAGGAAACTAGGCTATTGCAGCTAGCTGGCAATTAAAGTTTGAAATTCTTGTAAATAAAGCTGGAATCTTTGCTCCCATGTAGAAGGTATTGCAGAATTCAAAACCTTTTTTTTTCTTTGTGTATTTATTCTAACTTACTTCAAAAAGGACCCTGACGGCTATATAAAATGTATGGCCGTCGGGGCTCCTTTTACAACGGACTGACGTGTGTTTAAGGTTATTCTGTCACTGTCGTTTTAAGTTGAATAAAGCCAATATTCTTATTTGGTATTTTACTAGTCGGATATGTATCAATTTATTCAACTTAAAAATTAATTAAATACTATGGGAACTAAAGAAGAAAATAAAGAAGTAAATCCTTCAAATACGAGCTCCAGCATGCTTCGTTTTCTTCGCCCTGATAAATTCGACGTCGACCCCACATCGCCGGCCGCCGATCTAAGATGGACGCACTGGCGATCCACTTTTACAAATTTCCTTTCCGAAGAGGGATTGGATTCAACACTGAGTTCGTTAACGTTAAAAATACTTGTCAACCATCTCTCACCTACGGTTTATACGTACGTACGTGAATGTAAAGATTACAAAGCTGCTATCGAAATATTAGATAATATATATATCAAGCCTAAGAACGAAATTCATGCTCGGTACGTGCTCTCGACCAGAAAACAGCGAACAGACGAATCTATCGAGGAATATGCTCGAGCCTTACAAGAGTTGTCGCATAATTGTAACTTTCGAGCTGTCACCGTTGAGCAAAATAAAAATGATTTTATAAGGGATGCCTTTATCGCTGGCATAAGTTCTCAACAAATTAGACAGCGACTGCTCGAGAATTTAACTCTTAGCCTAGAAGAAGCCCGCAACCAAGCTAGATCGCTAGAAATGGCCGCGAATAATTCGCAAACTTATACGTCACCAAACGCTTTACCTCTGAATGCTGTAGACAATTTTAATGCACGAAAATCCTATCCAACTAACGCACCAAAGAAGAGATGTTTCTTTTGTGGTGGAAACGTTCACCAACGTATCAAATGTCCCGCTTTTCATGCCACCTGTCAACTTTGTTCGAAGAAAGGACATTTCGCCAACGTGTGCCGCGGCGGCGCTGCTACGATCAACGCTGTGTCTACTGACGAGAACAACGAGCCCTCGGCTGAGCCCGCCGTGTCTGCCATTTCGGCTGCGTCTCCTTCGAGTTTAAGCAAGGCTACTATTACCATCACTTTGAACAACTATCGCGCCGACGCTCTAATTGATACCGGAAGCTCCGTTAGTTTCATAGATAGTCGCTTTGCAAACACCATCAACCTCAAAAGGAAGCATTGTCGACAAACTATAACTCTAGCTTCCTTAAATCACATGTCATTTGTGGAAGGCGTTTGTCACGCTACTATCAACCTAGACAAACACGTATACAAACAACAACCGCTGTTAGTCGTCAACAACTTGTGTGCAGACGTGATAATCGGGCACGATATCTTAAAAGACCACTCCAGCTTAGAATTTAGATTCGGAGGTACCAGAGAGCCGTTGGTCTGCAATGTAATGGAGGCATCAGTACCACCTGCATCTGTTTTTTCAAACCTTTCGCCAAATATAAAACCTATAGCTATTAAATCTAGACGCTACAGCGAACATGACAAAGAATTCATACGACAAGAAATCACTAAGCTGCTAGAAGATGGCGTCATCGAACCGAGCGTATCACCATGGCGAGCTCAAGTCCTGGTTACTGGTGGCGCCACTCATCGAAAGCGCATGGTGATTGACTACTCTCTAACCATCAACAAGTATACTGAGTTGGACGCGTTTCCTCTCCCTAACATCGAATCCATCGTACAAAAGGTAGCTAAGTACAATCATTTCAGCCAGATAGATCTTAAAAGCGCCTATCATCAGGTTCCAATACTGCGAAAAGAAAGAATATACACGGCTTTTGAAGCTTGCGGGAATCTTTACCAGTTCACTCGTATACCTTTTGGCGTTACGAACGGCGTCGCTGCTTTTCAACGAACACTACAGTATATTATACAAACAGAGAAACTTGAAGGCGTTTATGCCTACCTCGATGACGTGACAGTTTGTGGAAAAACAAAAGAGGAGCACGACAGGAATTTAGAATCGTTTATGAACGCCGTAAAGAAATATAACCTAACATTAAATGAAAACAAAAGCACGTTCAACACCGATAGGATAAGCCTGCTAGGTTATAGCATATTTAATAACAACATCAAGCCTGACGAAGATCGCCTAAGTCCCTTGATTAATCTTCCGATTCCCGGCGATATCGCTTCTCTTAGAAGGGCACTTGGTATGTTCGCTCACTATGCCAAATGGATAAGGAACTTCTCCGAAAAGGCTCACCCACTTATCAACGCTTCTGAATTTCCTCTTAGTAAAAATGCTATAGAATGCTTTGAAAATTTAAAATTAGATATAGCGAAATCAGCATTGACTGCTATCAATGACGACGAGATGTTTACCGTGGAGACCGATGCTTCGGATCACGCCATCGCTGCCACATTATCACAGAATGGACGACCAGTAGCGTTCTTTTCGAGGTCCTTATCTGATGCGGAGCGGCGCCATTCTTCAATCGAGAAAGAAGCCAGCGCAATTGTGGAATCCTTGCGAAAGTGGAGACATTTTTTGATTGGTAGGCATTTCATGCTGATTACTGACCAGCAGTCAGTCTCTTTTATGCTGAACCAGAAACAGTGCAGTAAGATAAAAAACGAGAAAATCGAAAGATGGCGTTTAGAACTTTCATGTTTCCGGTATGACATAATATTTCGCCCCGGTAAAGAAAATGCCGCTGCTGACGCTTTATCAAGAGTAAGTGCCAGCTTGGACTCTAACAAATTATACAGACTGCATGACTCTCTCTGCCATCCCGGAATTGTCAGAATGTTTCAATGGGTGCGAGCTAAAAACCTTCCTTACTCTGTCGATGATGTTAAAGGAATGATATCAGCTTGCCCGGTTTGTGCTGAGATAAAACCACGATATTACAAATCTGATGGTCAACTTATTAAAGCTCTGGCACCTTTTGAAAGGTTAAGTATGGATTTTAAGGGCCCCATACCATCGAAAACGAACAATAAATACTTACTGACGATTATCGACGAATATTCACGGTTCCCTTTTACCTACCCGTGCAAGGATTTATCTGCTACTACAGTAATCAATTGCCTCAAAGATCTATTTTTCACTTTTGGAACACCACTCTTTATTCATTCCGACAGAGGAGCTTCGTTTATGTCTGAAGAGCTCAAACATTTTCTGCTTAGTCTCGGGATCGCAACTAGTAGAACAACTCCCTATAATCCACAAGGGAATGGACAAGTTGAGCGCCTCAATGGAACGTTATGGAGGACAATACAGCTTGGCCTGCGCTCAAGACTCCTTGATACTCAGGATTGGGAGCAGGTGTTGCCCGTGGCTTTGCATGCCATTCGCTCCCTTTTATGCACTTCAACCAACGCGACACCCCACGAAAAGCTCTTTAACTACCCGCGAAGGACTGCTTACGGCGAATCTTTACGCTCGTGGCTACTAACGCCAGGACCTATTTTAATAAAGAAAAATGTAAGGAATTCTAAATATGATCCTATTGTTGAAGAAGGAGAGCTTCTTGAAGCAAATCCCTCCTACTCTTACGTGAGGATGCCGGATGGTCGTGAGGTCACCGTCTCTAACAAGAAACTTGCACCGTTACCTTCAGAATATCCTATCTCTACTGAAAGTTCAGACAGTGAATATTTTTCCGTGGATGAAGAAGAAGTTCAAGGCCCATTAGACGTCGTTGATCGGAATAACACTGGAGTGGCTGAGCAAGCGAGTCGTGGCTCACCAGAACTGCGCCGATCGGCTCGGGAGCGTCGAGCCCCAGCCTACCTTCAGGACTATACCAGGGATTAACCAGAAAAGGGGGGGGTGAATGACGTGTGTTTATGGTTATTCTGTCACTGTCGTTTTAAGTTGAATAAAGCCAATATTCTTATTTGGTATTTTACTAGTCGGATATGTATCACGGACGAGTTATAGCTGTGTAATTACGGCGGCGACGGTCAATATCGACAGAAAACAGTCAAAACCGATGACATCTTAGGTCAAAACGGAAAAAACGATGGCAAGGGACATGTTTTCCAAAAAAGGGGGGTAGGGGGGGGGGGGGAATCGGCCTGACACCGCCGGGCAAAATCGTGCTCAGCAGGGTCGAATTAAGGCCCGGGCACACCAAACGCGGTTGCGGCGCGTCGCGTTTGGAATGCGGGCCCGCGCAATTTGTACATGGCACACCGAACGCGGGCGGCGGCTTCAACGCGTTTCGAACGCGGGTCCGCGTTGCTCACGCCCCGCGCCGCTTTCGCGCCGCGTTTGCCTCGCCTCGGTGTGCCTCTAGACATGGCGGCTATATTAAATACAACTTCGCGTGCCCGCGCCCGCGTCGCCGCCGCTTCGCGCATGCCCCGCGCCGCCGCCGCTTCGCGCACGCCCCGCGCCGCTTTCGCGCCGCGTTCGTCCCGCTTTCGCCCCGCGTTCGCCCCGCCTCGGTGTGCCTCTGGACATGGCGGCTATATTAAATACAACTTCGCGTGCCCGCGCACGCGTCACCGCCGCTTCGCGCACGCCCCGCGCCGCGCTGCCCGAGTTGTCTGCGGCGAAAGCGGCGCGGCGCGGGCGCGAAGCGTTTTGTACGCGGGCCCGCGCTACTTTTTGGTGTTACGTGGTAAATGGGCCCGCGCTGTTCTACAACGGCGCGGGCCCGCGTTCGCGCCGCAAACGCGCCGCAACCGCTTTTGGTGTGCCAGGGCCTTAAGACTGAAACGAAAGGCTCCTGCAGAAACAGCCTACATGGTGATGTACGATAGGGTGTGTGACTTATCTTGGAAGGCATGCAGTTTAGTGGCGCATGCCTCCCAAGACAAGACACTCTCATGACCGCATCGCATAAACAAATCTTTACATACCTATGCAGTGGTAAAGGTTTTCAACTGAGTAATTACGCGTATTTTGACGACGTGGCCGTGGTGTCATCGTTATTTATTTATATCATACCCACTTAAATACCACTTGTTTTAAGTATAAGGAATGTAATGAATACGCTTTGGTTTTCCGGAAGGGGCCGTCCATTAATCACGTGAGGCTTGGAAGGGGGGGAAGGGGTTTGACAAAAATCACGAAATATGACAAAGGGGGAGGGGGTGTAGTAAGATATCACGTGTATTTATTTTTTCATTCTTTTTTCAAACGCGCGATTTTTAAATCGAAAAGCGGCGAATAAAATAAGATTATACTTTATACCTGTATAATTAAGATAACATTCTAAAATATTCTAAAATTTAAGATTTTTTGTAGATACTAAAAATACACGTGATGTTGGGTGGGGGGTGGGGGTGTAGTCTTAAACCTCACCATGTATCACCAAGGGGGAGGGGGGTTAAAAAGTGCTTAAAAGAGATCACGTGATTAATGGACGGCCCCTAAGCCGACAACCCTATGGATATCTAGGGTACTCCAATGCCAGCCCTGTGCACCGGAAGACTAATCTCTCCCGGTCCAGTCCAGATAACACTTATTTATGCGCGACCCTCGGTGGGTACGAGTCGATTGACGTTGACCTCAGTTCGCGATGAGCCTGCTGTGGTGTGTGTCGGGGCTGGTGCTGGTGCTGCGGGCGCTGCCGGCCAGCGCAGTGGTCGGCGGCGCTCCCGCCGCGGCCCCGGAGCCTGATGCCGCCGTGGTCTTCATCCAAAAGCACGGTCGCAGTGCCCGCCTTGAGGGAATCAAGAATGAGAAGCTTGGATATTACAGTTTTATGGGAATCAGGTACAGCACCCCACCTATCTATATATTAGGGTCCCGTAGTCAAACTACTTGACGAGTGAGGCTATTTGATTGATACATTTTTAAAAGCGTTCGTAGTAATTTACCTCGCCTCACAAGATTTTAACATTTAAATTTAACAAGTAGCCAGTAAAATTTCCTCGATACATTCTAGCCATGAAAATCGTTTGATAAAACCGATTAAATGGACTTTGGTATGTAGATAGTTTTCGCCATGGGGAAGGACATGGGCAACTTAGAAATGCACTCCTAAAAGTGTGAAAAAAAGGCTTGAAAATTAATTAACGGCAAGTTCGTTTGTGTCCGATGAGAGCTCGTTTATTGCTCGCTCGCGATTTAAGACTAAACCGCTGAACGGATTTTAATGAAATCGGGTATGCAGATAGTTTGAGCCCTGCGAAAGGAAGGACCTAGGCAAATTTTTCAAGACAATCAACTATTTCGATCAACGATTCGGTGAAATAGGGGCTAGACAATTAATTAACGACAGATTCGTACCAGATGAGAGACCGTAAGGAAGGGAAAAAAAACTAAATTTAAAGGTCATTAATATGTAAGTTCGTTACATTTTAAAGATTTCCAGGATTTCCACGCAGATAAAGCAGCGGGTAAAAGCTTGTTCGTTATATTTTAAGCTACAACAACAGCTTAGTATGGCATAAGCCCGGGACGGGACTATACGACACGACAACGGTTGCGCGTCGGGTCACAGAATAGTAGTTTATACAACGGTTGCATAATGATAGGCCTTAAAACACTAGTGCAGTTTTCATGAAACGAGCTTTAGCGAGTTTCATAATAAGATCGCACGTGTGTTTAAGGCCAAATTATGCAGAGTTGCATACATAACTTTATCTACACACATATTATAAATACTTGCTCCATGATGTGTTCAGAAACAATATTTTCTGGCAACAAGTTATTTGTTGCAATCGTGGCTGTATATTTCCGATATCCGGCGCATTTTATTATTTCGCGCACTATTCATATTTTCAACTAAAATGTTAATTACAAACAACTTTTTCTATTCAATTCAACAACAATTCTACTTTCGTTCAGCAAAAAGCCAACATAATGGCGGCAATTCGATCCTCCGTCAAGACCATTTTTTTTTAAATCATAGACATACGAATGAAGTCTCTATTCTCACGTCACTCGAGATCAAATGTCGTTCGATTTATATTAAAAAAACATACTGAATTGATGTTTCGTATCAATAACTGTTTAATATCTATGGATACTAGAATAGAGACCCACTTGAGTTTTGACAGCTGTTCCAAATTTAATCTCATTTCGATACTAAAATCGATACTGTAATAACATTGCAGCACTGGTTTTACCTAATTGGTTGTCACAATGGTGGTCATTTCCTACGGTTTTTGATTACACTATGAAGGTATTATGATATGGGTGTAGATAAAATATATTATAAAGGCAGGTTTGTATGTATTCAGTTGCTGGCGCCTGTCTCACTGACGCGTGCCAGTGAAAGGAACCCGTGTGACCAGTTTTATGCGCCAGTCCAGCGCTGTTGTCTGCATTCCGTGCTGTTGCCCCCGTTGCTGGCAGGAAAAGTATACGGTCGTCACGCTCTATTCGAATCCGCGTTAGCAGATAGGAAAGTGTTGACATGGGGTTGCCCCTAGCACGACAGCACTAGCGTGCCAATGAGACTGGTGACAGCAACTAGATAGGCAGGTTAGGTGGGGTGGTTTAGGTACGTACCTATTGATCTACGTAAAAGGCCTCTTTATACGAGATAATTTGCGAATATATCGCGATTTTATATTGCTGTCGCTTTTACACTATGAAAGTAAAAAAAAAGCAATAGGTTCATACTTGAAATTTTTTTTAGTTCTATCTGCCACGCATATAATCACGCAGCATACCTACGTACCTATAATTTTAAAAATACATTAACGCATCGTCCAATGTCAAATCAGACTGCGGAAACCGAGATAAGCAGTTCCTGTCAGCATCAAGGCCCACGAGTTTGCATCCACGTATCTAAATTTACCAATATAGGTATCTAATTATTAATTTAATTTCAAATGGTGGGGTTAAATATGAAGGGTTATGTAAGTAGGTACTTATCAACTACATTATGAACTACTTTACCTGCGACTTTGTTCGCGTTTCCCGTGGTAATTTCGGAAAATCCTTTCGGTGCCCCGCCTGCGTATAATTTCCGACTTCTAGCTCCAGTAGTATTTATACTGTATTTTAACTGTGCCTCGATATGTCAGTCAGTCAGTTCACTCAGCTTCTTCTTTTTAGGGTTCCGTAGCCATATGGCAAAAACGGGATCCTTATAAATTCGTCAGGTCTGTCTATCTGTCTGTCCGTACGTATGTTGAATAAATTAGCGCATCATTAAATAGGTACGTTCTAATATCTGAATTTGTACCTAGTACCATTACTTATTCAGGGGCCCATTGCATAAATACTTGTAACTTGTAATACAAGCGGAAGTTTCTTTCTAGTAAAAGAAGTTGAAAAGAGGCTTCCGCTCATATTCAAGTTACAAGTAGTTATGCAATGGGCCCCCGTGGTGATACCAAACACCTGCTGATTCGAGGAGGCTATACTATACTGTACAGGAATGAAAGCATAGTTGATGCCGTTGATATAGAGTAGAGAAATTCAAGACTTCCACAAGAGTTCCACGTTCCACCTCCAAGCTCCATCATTAGACCCTCGTCAGCGAGTGTAATGTATAGAACTCATCAAAACCAACGAAACAGCCGAAACTCGAGTGGTTTGGTAGTGAAACTAGTAGCCATTGAAGAGTGCCGCTGTCCCACGTCCATAACCAGACCCTCGTCACGCAGTGTATTGGACTCATCAAAACAAACAGAACGGTCCAAGTTCGAAGGGTCTATTGAACCTATTTTGAATTTAATAGGTACCCAGAATGAAAAGCCAAAAATGAATGAATTTTGAATTTTGTTTCTTATTCTACCACTTTCGAACTCGTAAAGTCTTACATTCTTGATAAGTACATTTTGTGATCCGCTTAATTAGATCGGCTTGAAACAGTATTTACTTTATCCAGGTACGCAGAGCCCCCGGTGGGTCCACGGCGCTTCCAGCGGCCGGTGCGGCGCATGCTGTCGGGCGACGTCAACGCCACCCGCTACTGTCCGCCGTGCCTGCAGCCGGACACGCGCCACCCCGGCCGCGTCCTCGGTCAGGAGGACTGTCTCTGCCTCAATGTGTTCTCGCCTAAGATGCCAGGGGAAGAGGAAGGTATGTCTGAGCTGACAGGAAAGAGCCTTTGTGAATCATGTTTTTGCATGTTTGTCGAGGTTTTGTTCCCTATACTATAGATGTCGATATGAAGTGTTAGAATGGCACTTAAACTAGTACTGTTAGCCTTATTGGTGGTATTGGTGCTATATTACGTTGCCTTCTTTTCTTATGACGCTCTCTAAAGCTAAAATTAAAAGCAGGTACCTACCTATTTTACCTTGACCTTAACCTTTTCTAAGTTTCTAAAACTGAATTATAACTACATTGTAATATATTGTTTGCAGGAAGCCCTGTGATTTTCTTCATTCATGGCGGCAATTATAGGACAGGATCAACATCTGCATACGGCGTAAGTGTCTACCAGTCGTTTAAGATAGGTACATATTCTTTTAAACTGATGACAATGAGTTGTGGTATTGATGGTCTGTTTTCTGCATTGCAGGGCCAACACCTGGCGCAGAAGGATACCATCATCGTGTCTGCGCAGTACCGGCTCGGCTCGCTCGGTTACTTGAGCACTGGGCAGAGAGACGCCTCAGGAAATGCAGGGCTGTTTGACATGCGCGCGGTTATGACATGGGTAATTAATTGTCCTTATCTGGGCTAAATGCACCGGTGTCCCGTGAATACGCGTGCTATGCTGGTCAAATAAACGTGCGATCAGTTATCACATTACCGAGTGCTCTATTTTTCTCAAGATAAACACACCAAATATTCGTATTCAGATCAATGATTACATCGAGTTCTTCGGTGGTGATCCCAAACGGGTCGTGGTGATGGGCCAGGGCTCCGGCGGCAGCGCCGCGTCCCTCCTGGCGATGTCGTCTGAAGGCCGCGCGGCCAAGGGTGTCATTGCGCTGTCCGGGACGCCGCTGTCCCCCGGCGCGGTGCGATCAGACCCGGCCAAACATGCCAAGGAGTTGGCTAAAGGCACCAACTGTCCGGAATCTCCGCCTGAGAGGCTCCTTGTGTGCTTAAGGAAATTGCCGGGAGATAAGATCGTTGAGGTAAGGCTGAATCCACTAAACATGAAAGGATTGATTAATTTTAGAATGCGGTATTGCTGATGTACACAAAATGTAATAAAAATAATAATACCTATATTTGCAGGCTGATTCAGATTTATCGATGAACATGGTTGACACTGACAGATTCTTAGAAGAAATAGCGGGTCGATCAGGTTAGTAACGTGTTCGATGTAATGGCAACCTTTTTACCATATATCTATACGGTTTAAGTTGGTATTGTGAAATGGCCTGCTTTGAAGGCTTTCGAGCCTTACAGTATCTTAAACCTTAACGGTTTAAGCTTTAAGGCTCAACCATTGAAGGATTGAGCTTTTAAAGGGTTCAAAGCCTTTAAAAAGCTAGAGCTTTAAGTGATCGAGCCTTGAAGGCTCAAGCATAAGTAATCAAGTTTTGAGAACACAAGTAAACTTGAGAGAGATACTAACCATGATAAATCAGACGACATAGTTTTCTCGTCTCCTTGGCTTTACTTTACATTATTTACATTCTATTGAAATGGTAACTTATTCAAGAAGTATCAAGTAAACTATGTATACGTGATTTATTCAATTGGTCCAGTTTTGTTTGCGCCTTTAAGGCTCCAAGGGTCTGAGCTTTATAGGCCCGAACCTTAAAGCTTTACCTGTACCTGGAACCTTAAAGCTTTATAGGCCCGAACCGTAAGGCTTTTAAGGTTGAGCTTTAGGAGCCATTCTTGTAGCTTACATCTCAAGGCCCAAACTCACAACACTAGTTTAATCAGCTTCTCAGCGGCCCTAACATGCAAGACAAGGATAAGTTAAACCGTCTTATCTCTAAGTGTGTCTCTCTCACACTAGTGCCGACGAAAGAGATAGTCCTAGAGATAAACGGGTTTAACTTATCTTTGTGTCTTACATGTTAGGGCCGCTGGGGTTTGAATATTGTTTCTATGTGTAACATTTTGGCGATCTCGATATTTAGTTGAAGACATCGGCAATCTTGTAAGCAGGAAGCGTTTGGGTACGTTCGATAGTGTGCTTTATTGTGCCTAGTGTTCATGGATTTCTTCAGTTAATTATAAGTACTATTTGCGTGGTGTAGGGGCGGGCGCGCGCGTGGAAGGCGCGGATGACCTGCGCGCGCTGCCGCCGATAGTGGAGGAGGAGCCGGCTGAGGCGCTCGGCAGGAAGACGAAGCGCGTGCCCATGCTCACCGGGGTCGTGTCTGCCGAGACTTCGCGCGCAGTACTGGGTAACAAGGACATTTTATTTTCTTTTTATATACAGGGTGGCCCAAACAGTGACGTTAAAAAAGGAAATCAAAACCCATCACGCCTAGACCTATCCAAAACACCCTTATCGTTCAGCGATGTTCATTTATTTTGTTCTGCAAATACTTAGTTTTTAAATTGACATTTTATGACAAATAGTTAGCCTTGTAAATTTCGTTGGAATAGTTCAAAGGCATCGTGGTAAAAACTAAAAACATGATTCAAATGGATTAAGTGCCAAAAATTGGGTTTTATTTTGAGTATTTGAATGGTTGAAATTGCCTGATTTTATTCATTTTTAAATAAAGACAATGTTTATAACCATTTATTTAATTCAAGTCTCAAATAAAAATAATAATTCAATATCCGAGAGCATGGAGATATTACTACCTACTGCAGTAAAAATCATCACTCTCAGAGATATAACGGTTTTGCTACAATCCTGAAATTTACTCTAAAATTAGATTTTCTCTGAAATTTCCGAAACATGCAAGTAACTTTGAACAAAAGAAAATAGCTGGACAAATTATTACTTAATTTATTTTACGAACACGTAATATAAAAAAAAACTGGGTAAGTGATTAGCAACTGTAGACTAATTACTTGTCTCGAAAACGATGACTACAACACATGGGCTAATAGGCTTATCCTTATCGCAGCGCCTACAGTGAACTTATAGCAACAACTCCTACTGATCAAAGTTTATTTCCATTCTCAAGGCAAATACTCCGGATTCCTCACCAACAAGCTGAAAGACGTGCAAGACTTCATAAAGAAGGATGTGATCGGGGGCCTGCGGGGCGTGGTGTCCGACGTTCGGGGCTTAATTCCGAATGTAGCAGAAAAGCTGCCGGCAGGGCTGCCGTTGGCTGATTATTACCAAACCCTCTTTGACAGCTCTTTCAACGCTATCGACGGGTTGCTGCAAATAGCTGAAGCCACAGGTAAGCCTGCAAATTTAACGCCCGTTCCCAATATTTATTAATCCGTAGATAGATTTGTTTACCACCAGCGGCCCTAACATGCATGGCACAAAGATAAATTAGAACCGTTTATCTCTAAGTGCGTCTCTTTCACACTTGTGGGCAGGTGTCTCGCAGGTGGCCTATTTACTGAATAAATGATCGGAATTTGAATGTGAATATTCTTTCATCGATACTACTTAGTATGAGAGACGTAATTAAGGACAAGCTGGGGGATGGCGATCCTCGTGCCAACCTTGCTAGTGTCGCTGTGCTAACAGATACAATTCGTGGATATTTCACGTCAGATTCTATGACCTTACCAATTACCTATATAGTATTGCAATATTAGGTAATTCTCGAATGAAACGAGCTGACATTACATAGTCAAGTCGAAATATATATATCTTTTAGCCTATTGGAGTGCGGTTGTAAATGTGCAATGAATGGTACTGCCAAAGAATACTAACTATTACTTCGTTGTTACTTCGTAACTACTATTGAGACAGATCTTAACTGCGACGTACAAACGTTTATAATTATAATGGCATTACAGTTACAGCCATGCAGATGACCAAGCTTTGTTAAAAACGCATCTGCTACGCAAACCCGTATAACAAATAGCTGACTGCAAAGAGGACTAAAACATTAAATATTTAAAATTCTTGTTAAAAAAAAGGTAGCTTCTATTGAACAAGGCGCTGCGCAGTCCGAGGGGGATTAAAAGGGGCCCCTCTCAAAAGCTTTGACTCTATATAGGGGTGTATGATTTCGTTATTCCACTTTGTAGCAGGTAGCTATTTTTTGCTCGCCCTAAAACGTCGGACCCTTGGGAATCTGACGCATTTAGGGATGTTCTAAAATTTTATATTATTAATTAGGACGCTTTATAACTTTTCATGGATATAAAATCCAATATCAAAAATATATCGAAGTCGGTATCAAGTAAATGAACACAGTATGTGGGATGTATTACCAATTTTATTAATTGCCACCGAGTTCGATATATCTAATTTATCACTAAATCAATAATATATATATCTGCCCTTTCTAGATTAACTTACCTACGAAAGCCCATCATTATTCCTTACTTTTTAAAGGTGTTTTGAAGTCGGTTTTTTATTTGTTAATTTTTTTTTTACTTTTTAGTGATTATCGTATGTGATTTAACGATACACATTTACTGCATGCATCATGCAACAATTGCATAATGCCATTTGGTCATCACCCTTTACAAAATATTGCTATCCAAGGTGCAAGGACATCTTTGAAGAGTTCTCCGGGAGAACTCTTCGAACCGTTCTATTTTACCACATGCATTTTCATGAACATAAATTGCTTCTCAAGCTTATACAGAAATCTAATCGCCACCTGTGAAATACTTATCATTGCGGAGTTCCGGTGGTTATCTATGGTCTTCATTATCAGTTTCAGTTCACCAAATAATGCTTTTGGAACGCAACTGCTTGAGTTATTACAAATAATACCAAAATAGTTAGTTATATACATGCCTATAATATTTGAGGAGTTCCATCGATCCCTCATAGATCCTCCTATCAGACTTCATCTTTGACTCCAACAGATCCAATTGGAGTATACCTTCCAATTAGACCTATAGTTTTAAAAAAGAATTATCCAAATCGGTCCAGCCATAACCGAGTAATCGGGGAACAAACATAAAAAACCTTACCTACCTCCTTTTTTGAAGTCGGAAAAATCGTAGATCCGGAGCTGATAACAAATGCTAACCTTTACAATGTATTATGATGTAATTTGATAATAATAATTACTAAGTATTATATTTTTTTGTTTCAGGCGATGCTCTGTTCAACTTCCCCGCGTACCAAAGCGTGAAGCAGTGGAGCTCGGGCGGGCCGGCCTACCTCTACAGCTTCGAACACGCGGGCAACCTCAGCAAGGGCTCCTACTTCTTACCCGGGGTCGCCCTCGCAGGTATACCACTATTACCTTAGGGTCAATATAAACACACTAGATCAGTGACCGTAGCAATGTGTATGTAGCTCGAATGACACAAGTATAAATTATCCCTTAGAGCATCTTTCTCATACTAGGCTAAGGCAGCAGGATTACTTCATATATTGTCCTATTTTTTATTCAGAAGACGCAGACCCTAAGAGCCCTGAGCTCAAAGAGCGCTCGGGGCCTTCCCACGGTGACGAGCTGGCGTATATCTTCGAGCCCCTGGACGAAGAGGGCAAGCCCCTCGGCGGCGCCGTGTCGGGCTCCGACGCGCGTGCGCGCGACAACTTCGTCAAGCTTATCGCAAAGTTTGCGCACGACCTAGAGCCCGCCGGTTCAAAAAATGGATCGAGGATGGCAGGACTCCTCCCGTTTTCCAGTGGCAACGAGCAGTTCTTGAAGATCAATGAGGATGTGACCATAGACAAAGATTTCAGGTTTGTTGTAACTTTACTTTTATTCGCCTTAATAATAGTTACTATTATATCTACCAGCGGCCCTAACATGAGTGACACGAAGATAAACTATTGGCTCCATGAGCTGTAGACCTCGCGACAAACTTAACTTTGCCGTTGGAAATCTGTTATCCCCATACATCGATATAGGTTCGGTCAGTTTATCAACACCGCAAATAAGTTTATAATTACAAAAACCCCCATATCTCCGCCATTTTGAAAAATTTCGAAAAACTGAATCGACAAAAAAATTCTTAATAATTATCGAACCTGCTCACAAAATTTTACGAGAATCGGATGAGAACCTGTAGACGAGAACAAATTGACAGGCGACGGCCGACGGACATCCGCTGGTCATACGAAAGCATTTTTGCCCAAGCTGAAACGGAGACGCTTCGCTCGCTTGGTCGATTAAACCCGTTTATAAACTAGTGTGAGAGAGACGCACTTAGAAATAAGATCGTCTATCTTATCTTTATGTCATTCATGTTAGGGTCGCTGAGGATTACTTCAATTCGTGAGTTTTGTCTCTTTTACTTGACTCAATGATGGTGATGATGAAATTATACTGAAGATAAATCGACCTAGTACAATTATGATTGCGTTGGGTGATCGGAACGCTACCACAGTTATGTAGGTAGCTTTAATTAGTTATCCCTTTGACCGCCACGGTCGGCTGTGGCCTTCGGCAGTTTTACGTGCCCCTGACGCCACGATATGCCATTTTCCATACATTTGCGTCGGCTACAGCCGTCGTCGAGCGCTCGTGGTGCGCTTTTTCGCCGTTAGCCGTGGCGTTCAAAAGGTTAATACCTAATGACTACAAATGAAATAAGGTGTGCTTTCGTTTTAGGTACTGCCAAATGGGTCTATGGGGCAACATGGCAGACAGATTAACGGGGGCGCTGTGTAAGAATCTAATCGGGAACTTGCTGAACTTACACCGGGTGGTGGGCACCCCCGACATCAAGCTGCCCGTGCAGGTCCCCACGAAACTCCCCATCAACCAGCTCGGTAACCTGGGCGGGCTGAGCGGGGGGCTCGGGGGGTTGAAGCCGCAGCAGCAAAACAGACCGAGGGTCACCACGCCGAAGCCAAGCATGAACTTCCCGAGCTTGCCGTTTAGATTTTAAGTCCCGTAAGACCAATGCGGTCAAGGTGTAACGTTTTCAAATAGGAATCCGATTTCCTAAGGCTATCGTGTGGATCATCGAATTTTGAAATGTAATAAATTTTCCTATAAATGCTAACATTACAATAAAAAAATTGTACCTCAAAGCAAGCACTAAGATAAAAAAGCTAATCAAGTGCAAGTCGGACTCACACCTGAAGGATTCCGTACCATCGCATTTTCATACAACTACTCTTACTGGCTCTAACCCTGGTTGCGTAGGTAGAACGTCGCAACATAAACTTTCTGAGCCCATGAGCCTATAAACAATTCGGGTGTAAATTATTGTTTACGTCCCTTTGCTACACAATCTATCATTAAAGTGACTTTATTTACGGTTTTTTTATACTGTTTTTATTTATTTTTTTAAATAATTTCATTCCGTACGGTCATTTTAACACTACAAGTGTTCCAAAGAGCTCAAGGCCCGGGCAAACCAAACGCGTTTGCGGCGCCGTTCCTGAGAACACAGTGTTGACTTGACAGACAGACGGACAAAAAAGGGGTTTAATAAGGGATTCGTTTTATCAAAAATGATATCGTTTTTAATTTTTTAAAATTTGGTACGGATTACTGAAAAGGAAAACCATGAGCATCGTTATTGAGAGTTGTTTTGCTAGGGTGTTGCAATTTACATAACAGATAAGTGCAGTACTGATTAATCGTCCTCGGACGATAACATTAAAAGCAATAATAACCCTCAGCTACAGGTTGTTTGTAAAAATATCTCACTTTTTTCCTCTCCTTGTAATTCCCACAATAAATGAATGTCAGTCCAATTACTAATTTTCAAGTCAACCACAGTATGAATAATAATAAAAAAACTAGGTACTTAATGGATTTTTCATATTGCTTTGTGTTTAACCTAAAAAATAAAATTTGAAAAAGATGAATTTAGTCATTATAACTGACTCGCACACAATAAATCGAATAATTAATTTATGGTGCAAAGCGACAAATAAAATATTGGGTAATCAATAATAATAACAAACGAAAATCCGACTAGGCTTTAACCTTAAAAATATAAAAAATAATTGATTCTCGCGTGCCAGAGCCGGTATGAAAAGGGCTGGTCGAGCGCGAATAGAGTATTGAAAAGTTTAGATTTAAGTAAAATGTTATGCATAATATAATTCGGGCGGAGTGTAGTATAGTCTTGTTATTATTCCATCCAGTCCTACTAGTAGTTCGATAGTCGAACTGTTCGTTTATTCCATCCAGTCCTACTAGTAGTTCGATAGTCGAACTGTTCGTTTATTCCATCCAGTCCTACTAGTGGTTTGATAGTCGAACTGTTCATTTATTCCATCCAGTCCTACTACTAGTTCGATAGTCGAACTGTTCGTTTATTCCATTCAGTCCTACTAGTAGTTCGATTGGAATGAAATCCACGTTTCTAGATAGTTCGATTCATCAGTGGAAGAATATGGAAGAAAAAATATCCAAACAGTTTGACTATCGAACTACTAGTACGACTGAATAGAATAAACGGAAAATACACGATTAACTAAAAGCAATAAACGAATTCCACGGACAAAAGTCGCGGGCAAAAAGCTGGTTATCAAATAACAACGAAATAGGTATTATCAAATAACAAGGACAAATCGTCAAAATAAAGCGTTTTTAGAAAAATAAAGTGGTTTTAAGGCCCAGATCGCGCGGGCCCGAAACGCGACACGCCGCAAACGCGTTTGGTTTGCACGGACCACAGTGGCTCATGAATCAAATTGGTTGATTCATAAATAAACCGACAAATCACCCTTTAAAATATGTTTACTGGGGCAAAACCTTATCATCGCTACTCGATGCGGGTGCGTAGGTGTGCTCATAAACGTGTCGACACCTTGGTATTATAGGACGTACATATATCAGTCATAAGGTCGCTTCAACCGCACCGGTCCCTCAGTCAAACGGACAACTCCAACCACGATGCATTGCCTATTGAAAATAAGTTTTGCCCTCACCATTTTGTTGATCGGAACAAATGTGAGCGGCAACTTAATAAGAACAAATAGTGATGATGACATCTCCACAAAGGACGTGCCTGTGCCGAAGGATGACGACGGTGACTTCGACGCTAGTATTGCAAACATACCAGAAGTGCTTGATCTGAATAGGGTAGATGACAAACCCAAGCAATGTGTTGAAATTGGAAAGTTTGTAAGTTTAAAATAATAAGTCTTTTATTATATTTCTGATGGTTAATTCCGTTAAGGGTCTCCGTATAACGAAATGATACTTATATTAACATCTTACAATATATATGCTTAATTTATTTACAGTGCAACACACACGCACAATGTTGTTCAAACGCATGTCTTGGGTACATGAAGAGGTGCGTCTCCGGTTCAGGGTAGCGCAGACGCACTGCTGTTAGCAGAAGAAGATGATATCTATTTATTAATTTTACGGATAGGATGGATCGGGTGGTTCATGTGACTCAAGTCCGGGGGATTTGCTGCGAAATGCTGAATCTCTTTCATGGCATCTTCTGAAATGGTCCATAACTCTGGATAATCCTTCTTAAAATCTTCATACCATGTGCTCACCTGTAAATGTTATATTATATTGCTGTTTATGTTATCTTATGGATTTTATTTTCAAAGGATAATTAATCAAACTGGTACTTCAATTCTGAAAACGGATTCCTCTGATATGTTCGGTGCATTTACATTTACCTACTGGCCGAATAATTCGACTAGGTATACTGAGAAAATCGCAGTATACCTACCTAGTATAGTATACCTACAAATCTCTTACTTACGTGGAGTCTAGAATTATGTATGTACCTACGTACATTACTTTTTTTTGTGTACCGACTGCCGATCACGTAGCAATAGCAATCAGGGAAGATTGAAGTGCGAAGATGGGACGGTGACGTCGGACTCTAACATCAAGTATCAAATTTGCTTACCTTCTCATACTTGGAGAAGTCAAAACCAATAGCCTCCAGGGTCATGGTGGAGTTGATAAGGGGGAAGTCAGCGATAGTGAGATGGTCGGCAGCGGCGTGCGTGGTGCCGGCTCGCTCCAGGTACGTGTTGAAAACGTCCAGAGCTATATGGACTTTCTTCAAGCCCAGGGGCGTGCGCTCGTAGTCGAAGAATATTGGGGCCATCTATTCGGGGCGGAAATAGGAACATAAATGAGGCGCAGGGATAAATATGAGACATTTCAAGAGCTCTTATTTTGGATAAAATTTTGTTTTATCATTCTGCATGATGTTTCAATTTTAGCACGATGACTTTTACTAGGTACTTGCAAGCGTAAATGTTATTTAACAAAATGCCGGCCAAGTGCATGTCGGACCATGCACAACTGAATAGCAATATCGTCATTTCTGCGACTACTTTGCATACAATACAGATGAAGAAACTCACACTGTACGCCGATATGTTAGCATAGTAGGTCGAGAGGTTGAAGCACAGCCGGTGATTCACGACGGCCCTGAAACAATTAGCTCGCTTTAGACAACCAATTTAGGTTTGTTTTATTAAGATTAGCTCCGTACCTAATTGTTTTATTATTAAATCTTTCGTCGCTTATCAGTCTTTGCAGGATGTACCTACATCTGATTCGACTAGTTTAGTTATATTTTCATTACTTGACCACATCCTTGGTTTGTAAGTTTTGTACATAAATGATTCAGTAAAGTCATTCTGTTATTTAGGACCTCATTGATTGCTTGGTGTTACATAGGTAAAATAATAGATCAGCTTCAGATAGCACTATATAAATAAAATAAGTTGTTGTTTTGTTTAATTCTTCATTCAGGGTCATCAGTGCATACTCGTATCTACAGACCCAAAGACACAGCTTGTGGACACAGCATTCTCAATCGTTGACAAGGCTTAAGTATAGATACCTCTCCACCGGTGGGATGGAAGTAAAATGGAAAGATGTTACGGATTTATAAATTTTATATTGACCTGATTTGGGGGTCCTGAGGGTACAGCGGCGTTCCAGGACTGTACTTATCGCAGATGTACTGGAGAATGGCGTTACTTTCGCTCAAGAAGAATCCGTCGTCATCCATCACGGGGATCTCCTTTTGCGGATTCATCTGAAAATTAATGTCGCCCTAAATTAAAACTTGTTGTATCTTTTTTTGTAGTCAGTCGATTATAATGAAACAAAGATTTGATCCTACTTGGGATTTTTTAAATCCCATCGAAATCCCTTCAGTAGGTTTCCTGTGATACCTGTTCAATCTAACAGAAAAACAGACACACATTCACAAAACGTCATTATTTGATTCTATTAGATTTTCCACTGTATATAGTTTTGCAAATATTATTTACTAGCTTTAGCCCGCGACTTCGATCGCGTGGAATTCGGTTATAGTTATTCCCTCGGGGAGTTTTAGACGAGTTGCTTCATGGGCGACCAACTATATAGATCACTTGTTTTTTAAGACGAGTTGCTTAATAGGCGACCACCTATTTAGCCCATTTACATTTAAGTCGAATTAATAATAGGGCAGTAGACAAAATAATTTTCTGACGAGCTGCTTCATAGGCGAGTGACTTTTTAGGCTAGTTGCAATTTTGTCGAGTTGATTTAAGGACGAGTTGATGCCGTAGACCAGTTGCGTTTACGACCATCTGACACTAACCCGAAAAGTGGACATAGGTACAGTATCTGTTGTTTAAACATTGATAACCCTGACTAGGCCTAGTCAATGTAAGCCCAGCTCACCAGCGCATACTCGTCGGTCATGTGTTCCCCGGCGCCGAAGTCGACGTCGATCTGCTGGAAGGGTATTTCGAGTAGCGCCAGCGCCTGCCGCACTGATAGCGACGGCGGCCCGTCCGACACCACGTACAGCTTTAACACCATCTGTCAACACCACATAACCAACTATGTTATAAATTACAAGAAGCTAACATGGTTTCTGTGAATTTGTTTTGCGATCATCATCATCATTTAAACCGGCGGCCCTAACAAGGAGATACTTAACCCCGTCTTAACTCTCTATCTCTTTCGTCGGCGCTAGTTTCAGTGAGACGCACTTAGAGATAAAACGGTGTTAATTTATTCTCGTATCAACCTTTTAAGGGGCGCTGGGGACGTCCACTGCTGGACATGGGTCTCTCCCAAAGACTTCCACAACAAACGATCGTACGCCTTCCATATCCAACGGCGTCCAGCGTCCTTAACCTTTTGAACGCCCCAGTCGGCTGTAACCGACAGCAAATTTATGTTTCCCTGACGCCACGATTGCCGTTTCCATACATTTGCGTCGGCTACAGCCGCCGTCGAGCGCTGGTGGCACGCTTTTTCGCCGTTAGCCGTGGCGTTCAAAAGGTCGTCGCTCCATCTTGTGGGGGACGACCTACGCTTCGTCTACCAGGACCCCAATTCTCGCTACATTCGAGATAATGTCGATTTCGAGATTAAACGTCAGATTCATACAGTTGTGTCAAACGACTGTATGCACTGATGTTTAATCTCGATTGTGAGATTATCTCGAATGCAGCGAGAATTGGGGGCCAGTCCGTGGTCTCCACTCGAGAACATTTTCACCCCATCGGCCATCAGCTCTTTGAGCTGTGTCCGGCCCACTGCCAGTTAAAATTACAATTTCTGAGAGCTATAACTGTAACTCTGGTTTTTCCTGATTTTCTAATTTCTGAGTCTATCGCAAAAATAAACTCCAAACATAGCTCTCTCCATAGCAAGCAGAGTGAATCTGAGCTTGTTAAATAGGCCCTTAGCGAGGGATCACGTTTCTGCTTCATAGATCAAATATCTATAAGTACTGGCAATACACACTGGTCAAATATCTTGGTAGACTGCGGCGTTTCGAATGACGCAAGGACGTATCTTTACTTCCCGAACGCTACTCAACCGAGTTAGATTCGGCGGTTGTCCTTTTTCTCGAAGTTGGACCTACCTAACTCGATTGTCTCTCCTAGGCATCTGCAATAACTAACTCATCATTGTGGTGAGGAGGGTCCGTTGGATCAAGGTCATTTCTAGTTGTTAGCCCCTTATTTACAGAAGCATTTTTAACCAAAGGTGAATGCTAAAACGAAAATAGTGCAGGCCTAGCACACATAGGTTGCCATATGTTGAAATGGACTAATGCTTTATAGGTAAGTAAGTACGCACTAAAAACATTAATTGGCATAAATCATTACTATATCGAGGTAACAAACAAAACGCCCTGTCTGTGTCGCTTCCTTTTCAATTGCACCTTGCCAAACTCTGAGTCTCTTGTAAAGCGTTGAAGCCGAGATTACTTTGCCCTTTTCGGGATCAGAATGATCATTGCGAACGCACTCTGTGGTTCTAATTGCGGTAATCTACATAAACCGGTTTTGTAGGTAATAAAAATAACGAACGACATGAAATTCTGATCGTAGGAAAGTTTTGCTTACACAGTTGTTTTACTTCCGATCATTATTGTCTATCTGGGTTATCAAATCCACCATGGAGATCATAGATCTGTATTAAATACTTAATATTTACAATCCTAAAAAAATGGCAGGCGGAGTTTAAAACTACCTACCTAAGTTAATATTAATTTTGGTTTGCTGTATCCAACCAAATGGATATATGAAGGACAGTTTTCAGCTTAGTTTTCTTACTTTTCACTGGTAATTGACAGTAGGTAGGTAGGTACGTACCTACAGAATGCTCGCATAAATTTGAATCTTTAAGCTCACGTTTTGCTCAACTGACAATGATTCAGTTATTTAACGAATGATGTATGAATTATCTGACGCGACGAGGCACGTACTGCGTTGCATTCAGCCGATCGGTCTCAAGGCCCCGTGCCGCGAGTTTTCCTAATTCCGCGTCGGGTCACACTTCCGCATCGAGGCGTGCTTGTAGGAGTGACAAATGTCACAAAGTAACAGGTTAAAACATAAACAAAGAAGGCAGAAATGTTAAACAAAGTTGACGAATGTAATACATAGTTATTAAGAATAAGTTAGTATTCTTTGCTAAAGTGTTTCACAGTTAAGACCGGCATAACTCGAAATTCCTATAGTATCGTGTTGGTGGTACAGGCGCAGGCGGCGTTCATAGGTATAAAGCGAGTGACAAACACAATAACAGGAACATAATATTTGCGATTAAATTTCCTTCTTTACAACTAACTGAATGAACCGAAACTTTCCAGCCATAGCAAATATTATGAGTAAGCAAACTTATAAATAGATGTTAAAGGTAATATTCAGGTGATAAGTGATAATATACTAACCCTGATTCACTTGTTTTCTAATTACAACGCGCTGCGCTACGTCTTTATCAATTGAGATAAAAACCTGAACTACGGCTGAACGGTGTCGCTTGCATAAGACTGCTATAGCGTCGGCGGTGGCAGGCTGACTCCTTTCACTGTGCAATCGAGTATTGTATACAAAATTATTAATCACCCATTAGCTATGAAGTACACACAGAACACGGGAAAAATGTGTTCTGTGGTTAGTATCCAGTTTGAACGTTTCGTCGAACCCATTTAAGCGTGATGAGTAATCTGAAGCTTTGTTGGCACTACGCATCCTTGGCATACCTAATTGGAAGTAAAGTGGCGTCTTTCGAGAATTTGCTCAGGGACTTGATGCTTTCTTGTTTGTAATTGAGCCCGACCACAAAATGCTACTGTTACAATAAAACCCTCAAATGCGTCCTATTGTTTTTTCATTCGCTATACCTATATAAATATAATAGGTACTTAATATTAAATAAATATGGAGTCTTTGTAATACTTTAGTACCTACTTATCTGATAAAGGTAATGTAAGGTAAGATAAGGTATTTAAATTATGCATACGAGTAGGTAAGTATTATGCAACATGAAAGCGAAATGCGAAATTTGTGTTGGCCGAATAGGTGGCAAAGGTGATCATGATTAGCAGTAGGTATCTGGCATTAAGGGCCTTATTTTTACCAGACTTCACCAAAAAGGAACAGGATCTCATTTTTCTTTTTAATGTTTGTTACTCAGAACCAGAATTCCAACATTTGGCAACTGCTTTGGATGTTTTTGATAGTCCCACTTGCGGTTTAGGGCGGCCATACACGGTCAGCTCGAGTTTAATCGTAGAACTACATACACGGACCCGCTCGAGTCGTCATTGTCTATTCAACTGCCGTTGCAATATGGATTTTGGCGAAGAAGTACTGTTTTGCTTTTGCTTGGGTTTGGGTTGGGACGCGACGAACCGAGTGGGATAACTGCGCTAGAAGTTGACAGCTCGAGAAGTCGAGAGCAGTTGGTGTATGTCTTGCAACTGCTCGGCCGCACGGCGGAATTTTGGCAAGCTGCTGACCACCCGAAGCGGTTGCGACTGCTTAAGCGATCTCGTGTATGCCAATGAATAGAAAGAAGATTATAGTTTGCTTTGCAGTCACAGCTTGAAGCGGTCGGTCATGACTGCTTCAAGCTGCCCGTGCATAGCCGGCGTAATATTGAAGTCTGACAAAAGGGATCCATGCCATGAGTGACCTTGCGCTATCATTTGGCCAGTGATCACGGAGTCCACGGTTGGCCTGGAAGTCCTCAATGTTAGCACTTCACGGATAATGATCAGATATGTTTGTGAAACTTGCTATGCAACTAATTATTCTCGTTGGAACGTATCTGGTCAAATAAAACGGAAGTAATACCTAATAGGGTTAGTAAAGACGGGTTTTAAAAAGATCCGTTAGTAAAATTGTATTTTCAATATAAGTAAATTATATTTTGGTCAGACAGACCTTTATAAGTAAAACCCAACAAGACAACTCCTCAATGAACATTGCAGTTCTTGCAACTAGATTTACTTTACAAAGGCTACCGAGCAATTGACAAAAAGCTACGAGTATGGTAACTTTATTTTCGCCCATTTAAAAATATTTTCCTATGTATAAATGAACAAAAATAACAACCAACCATGAAGTATATGATACAGAAATATAGGACTCGTTGAAGGTGTATATTTTCAAGTTCCCTATTATACTAAATCTAACTTGTGAATGTAGGTTGGTACAATACAATTTATAGTACTTTAGCATTTTAGGGTTGACTGTGGTAAAATGCGGTGTTTCACAACGCAGGTAATAGAGGTAACTTCCTCTAAATTATTATAAAAAGGGCTCATCGCAGTGCACTTCGTCTTTTGCTGTCGTTTCTCTTTAAAGTAATGTAGCCTTTACCATGAGTGCACTATTTACATTGGTTTTAAATTTTCATTTTGTTTCGCTTTTGCTATCGAGTGTTGTGGGCTCCAGCAATGACGTCCGACTGAGGCGACAAGCCGGGTACGTGTACAATAGGCCGAGTTTATCTTTCGATCTGCCCTCGCGGCCAACGGCCGCGCCCACGCAAGGCACTCTAGCACCGAATGTTGACAGGGCGCGAGGACAAGGAGCTCAGCAAATGTTTTACGCGTACCCGGCTCCCGCGGGCAAAGATACCATCAACATCGGCTTCTCGACCACCGGCGCCACTGCCAGCACCGCTGCGGCGGGCGGAGGCTACGGTGGGTCGGGTGGAACCGGTGGGGGCGGGTACGGGGGCAGCGGCGGAGCCGGCAGTGGCGGCGGCGGTGGGGGCTACAGTGGCGGCGGTGGCGGCTACAGTGGTGGCGGCGGAGGAGCTTCTGGATATTCCTACGACACACCCTCATCACCAGCACCTAGGCCCAGCCCTACACCGGGCACCGTATCTTCCAACGCTCCGGAATATTTGCCACCGTTGGAAGGAGGTGCTGCGACGACTGGGGGATCCACAGGTGGTTACAGCAGCTCAACGGCTGGTCCAGGCCCGACCCCCTCGGACTCATATCTGCCCCCGGCCCCATCGAGCGCTGCGCCTTCTGCATCTCCCCCGCGACCATCGCCGGCTCCTGCGCCAGCTCCCGACGCTGGATACTTCCTCCCGATTCCTTCTCCATCGTTCCCGCCCTCCGTCAATACGCCCTCTGCGCCGACCCCGACGCCCCCAGCGGCGGTTTATTTGCCACCCGTCTCAACGCCCGGTTCGCCGACACCGGGGTATTCGCCACCAGTCTCGACACCCGGTTCTCCTACACCGGGATATTTGCCACCAGACTCTACGCCTGGTCCTCCTACACCGGGGTATTTGCCACCAGTCTCGACACCTGGTGCTCCTACTCAAGGCACTGTCTCTACTCCGGCTCCGACATATCTACCGCCAGTTCTTTAGGTTATTAAGCAACTTTCAGTACCTAGTTAAATATTTGTTTATTGGTTTAAATTGTATAAACTTTAAACATAAGTAACATGTTTTTTTGTAACATGCCGTTTTATTTCAGTCGTGTAAAAAATCCTTATAACGTTTTATTTCTTCATTAAATTTGAATTTAACAAAGATTATTAGTGTTTTAATAACTGAATTAATAAAATAAACATAAAATGAATAAAAATACATTTTAAGTCTATAACGTTAATTAATATAACCTATGTGTATTTAAAAATATTACTGCGTTTTATGTTAAAAGAGCATATCATAAAACTAAACGCCAGTGTCTGTCTGCCATGAACCAATGAGGCAGTGAACGCAAAAACGTCATTAATAAAAAAAATGAACCGAAGATGAAAGTTATTTTTAAGTATTTAATGTAGAAAAAAATTGAGGCCTTGTTTTATTTTCTGAAATGAAAGATATATTTACAAATGAAATGTATTTCTATGTGTGCTGTTTTGATTCATTATGAACATCGTGTCTATATTTAGAAGCAAAGTTTACATAAATTATGATTTTAATAAAGCAAACAGTACAATTCATTCGAATAAGAAGCAAGGTGATCACAAGGTATGGTGTAGCTTTCTTAAATTTCTGGTTTATGAAATATCTGACTAGGAAGCAGGTGCATCCATACTCATGCCTGCTCCCGTTGTTCAAGGTTTATGACCTTTCTGTTACCTGTACTTATTTCATTTCATTGATTTCACCGTTTGGTACTGCTGGACAAAGTTTTAATTATACAAAGTTGTATAGACTATAATAACTCCTATTCTAATTCTTTAATTATACTTCTGAATGACAAAGTGCCAAATAATTTAAATATACAAAAAATGCTTTCAGGATTGTAAAATTTAGAGCTGCCTGTAAGGATGGTACACCTAGAGATGACAGGGCTCTCTCAAAGCACCAGTGCCTTAAATATAAACGACCTGCCAAATGAGCTGCTTATTTATATATTTTCTATGTTTGATTTTGAGTCACTTTTATCTGTTGCAAAAGTTTGTATGAGATGGCAACAACTTTGTTTGACCCCCTGCGTTTGGGATAACACACGCCTCATTGTATGCATGAAAAATTATGTGAAAATAAGTGAAAACATTGTGCCTTTTGTAGCAAAGTATTTAAAGAATGTTAAATTGCAGTATTTTAAATTGTACCCTCAAGTAAGGGGTTCCCTTCTTAGGTATTGTCCTAACTTGACCCATCTAGAAATTAGTATATCTCAAGTTGATAGCTGTATATTTGATGATTTGGGTCACTGGCCTAATTTGAAGTTTTTGAGTTTCCGCAATTCTCTAATTGTTCAAAGTCCTGAAAATGCAAATGGCAATTTTGTTTACCATTTACCATTTGAAAATTTAAGAAATCTTGAAACTCTGATACTGTCCAACTTTGCTCTGACACAGAGCAGCCTATACAGCATGCTGCAGTGCACACACCTAATCAGCATCAACATGGAAAAAATGAAAAACATACCTGCTGATTTTCTGGAGTCTCTGTTGAGAACTAAACAGTCAACTCTGCATGCACTGTACATTTATGGAGACACTTTGAATGACGACATAGTTCGCTACATATCCAGCTGTAAGACCCTGCAGGTCCTTCATATCATGACCTGCAAAACCCTGTTTGATTCCAGTTTATTGCACTTATACAGACTGAAGAATTTGCATTCACTCAAATTGCGCCATGGGTATTTTTCGACTATTGCTTTACTTGGATATTTTTCCAACAATGTGTTCCAACACTTGACCTACTTAAGTCTTTCTAGATGTCTTCATGTGACTATGCAGGTTGCTAGAGCCATCAAATCAAGTGCACCCAATCTAAAGGAAATGTCCTTCTATTTGTGCCCATTTATTATTGCACCTGACTTCAATAGGGCTGAGCTGGAAAAAATGTTTGATATACAATTACTTCTAGATTAAATTATTATGGGTTCTCTTGAGGAACTTGGTGACTGACAATCTGACCAGGTTTTTGTAGAATTAAATTGTCATAAAATTGTTTTGTGTTTATTTGCTTATATTAAGTGGAAAATTCATGTTAGGTGTTTTGTAAACATTAAATAAATACGCCATATAATGGATTAATTTAGGTAGTATAAGTGTAGTTATACAAACATTACAAGATTAATGGCCAGATGATTTTAGCATTGACTAAACTGTGAACTAGGTTCTTGATACAATAGTAATTTTGTATGAAGGAAATTCTGTGGCCCCCGTGATGTAACTGGAGTTCCGGGCTGGCAATGAAATGTTAATTAAAAAAGTTTCTAGTGTTGAATTCGAAAATTGTGAACTGGTTGTGCTTGTAATGAATCAAATTAATAATGTTACTAAGTTATATCTGTAATAAACTTCAGTATTCTGCAAATTGAGAAGTATTAATGTAGATAAGGGTGTCTACATGTTAGAACTCCGCTTACGTGCGGACACCATACTCAGTAACAGTTAACTATTGTACGTTATTGATTCTCCGCCTTTTTTTCGAAGACATTGTCAATTAAAATTAAAGTGCCTTATTGAGAGAAAGTATTTATTAAATGAAAAATTGTTTTTGCGATTACTTTTTATGGTTTGTTCAATAAAAATTTGATTACTTACCTACTTATAAAGATATAATGAATTTTACATAAACAATAATTTATTGCTGGTGAGACTCGACTTTTGGGCCACCTGACTAACCGGGCAAGATGCTCTAACAACTGAGCTACAGAGACTTTTGCATCACGGTGGAAAGTCTTCAATTTGTTAATTTTGATCTGTCTTCCTAGTATCATTGTAAATACAAGGTGAGTTTGAAGACGTATCTCACCTCGGTTAACAACGCCTACACGTTCCTGCAGTGCAGAAATTATAAACTTCCCTTTTTATTCATATTACATTTATCCTAATTTATTTCTTTAAAAATGGACAGCCTTGAAAAATCAAACACTGTTTGTAGGGTGACAATTAGTGGGTCTATAATTTTTTAATGAAATTGGTTCATAGTCAAATTATAACTTTCGTGAGACATTATGAATACTTGAATTACTTACGGCTTTACTCATGATATATTCCGAAATAGTCCGACATGTAGGTTAAATTGGTTCAATTAGATTTTTTTAACATCAGAGTTATTGCGTTGTATTGGCCGTCCTCAACTGAGCCGGAAACATTGTGTTTTGTATTACGTCTTCAAAGTCACCTTGTATAATAGGATTTATTATTCCATACCATGTATTTGGGGCTTTATTTTATTTACATCAAACCCCAACTTTGTGATCAAATCAATAAAATACTAGGTAAATTATATTGCTTAAGTAACACGATTTGAGTTCTGTAATTCGTCTTCACTTGTTTGTGCTGTTCTATTGTCCATTTACACATACTTAATTAAAATGTATTTTGAATACATGGAGACATTTTATTCTTGATATTGGAAAGGCGTGCCGCGGCGTGGAGTGCGGACGGAACAAGAGACCACGTACTTAGTGATTAAGTACTTTTTGCAAGAGACTGCGGGCGCAGATACTGCACCCCAATTCTCAGTTCACGTGAAATAGTCACACGAGAGATTAATCTTTGATACAGATCTGCCAAAGAATTGTATGCATTGACATTTAATCTAATCTCGTGTGCACCGTTAATGGGTTAATTGTATGAAAATCAAAATGAGGTTTAAATGATAATATGAAAGTAAATGTAAATAAAAGCGTATTACAGAAAAAAGCACCTCATTTTGACTACTTACTCATTTTTATTTGACTAAGGGTTAAAATTAGTGATAAATATATATTCTTGTTTAGTTTAGTAGATTTTAGTTTTTTGGACATGTTCATCAAATGATAACATTATTATTGAGAATCTGTCCAGCTGAGAATCTGTCCAGTTAAGAATCTGTCCAGATGAGAATCTGTCCAGGTGCTCAAAGAGATGAGCGATAAGACGGGTTAAGTTATCCCCGTGTCAGCCATGCTAGGGCCGTTGCTGTCTGTTAATCGGGATTGTGTTAATATTAGCTATCAGGAATTAGTTATCCATTTAAACCATGTATTGGCTAGATAGCGCGCATATTAATGATAAAATTAATAATCGGGTGAAGCGACTAGATAAAAGATAATGCGACTGTATCAAAACAATGATTTATTGTGACAATAACAATAATAAAAAAATAAATTACTCATGCTATTTAGAGGAATGGTTCGATGTTGATTTCGAGCGCAGAGCAGGGGTTGGTGAGGTCGAAAGCAGCCAGCACGTTTGGGTGCAGCACCCCCACCCGCCCGATCACCTGCCCGCGGAGGATCACTTCGGCGCTCCGCCCGGGGAAGTACGCGGGGTCTGGAAGGTAAATCACTTATAGAACCTATACAAGACAGTTCCTCAGTATTCTCGCGTTTTAGGGAAGGACTTGATTCCGAAATATCTCGTCGTAGCAGAAAGGACATGTATTCTATTTTTGTCACTGGGGGGCTAGCATAGGGTTGCCAACTATTTAAGGGGCAAATATAGTATTTGGGAGAATTTCAAAAAATTTGTACGTAATTAAGGCGTTGTTAAGAAAAAGTTAAAAAAGTTCCTCTATGTTACGAAAATTAACCATACAATTATATACCTTATTAGTTGTAGCCATAAGGCATATAATTGTATTGCTAATTTTCGTAACGCAGAGGAACTTTTTAAACTTTTTCTTAACTACGCCTTAACTACGTAAAAATTTTTTGAAATTCACTTATTTTCCAGTCAAAAATATAAATAAAATAGTACACTGAAAGAAAATATAGTACTTTAAAGAAAAAACTTCTAAAAAGAGTGTAAGGTATGATTGCAAAATTTGTCTTACTAACATTCCGATTGCGCATCTTGTGGCTATACGAGCTGCGAAAATGCCTTTTGAACTTGCCAATTCAAAGCCTATTTGTAAGGACTGTGCGAAATATAGTATTTTTGCGTACTATATATTTCTTCAATAGTATATAGTACTCAGAGCCAAAATATAGTACAATACTATATATTAAAGTACGGTTGGCAACCCTAGTGAAAGGTGATGGGTGTGGTGCAGCGCGCTGGGCACTGGGCACTGGGCACTGGGCGCGTACCGTCCGCCGGCCGCAGCGCGTAGCCGGCGCGCCCGCGCGGCGCGCGCAGCAGCAGCATGGCGCGGTCCAGCAGCCCGTGCACGAACTGGAAGCCGGCGGCGCGCCCGCAGTGCACCGCGCACAGCCGCCGCTCGTTGCGGGCGCCCGTTTCTGATCAATCCAGACGTAATATCACAGCTACGGATCGTTCAATCCATACTAATATTATCAACTAGTTGTGCCCGCGACTTCGTCCGCGTAGAGTTTGATTATCGTTATTTCCTCGAGAACTTTAAAATGTTCCGGGATTAAAAGTAGCCTATGGTTTAATCCAGGGTATAAGCTATGTCCATTCCAAATTTCATCAAAATCCGTCCAGCCGTTTTAACGGGAAGAGGTAACAAACATACACACACACACGCGCACACACACACACACACAAACTTTCGCATTTATAATATCAGTAGGATATCGTCCGTGTGGTGCCGGCTCACAATAGCATCACCCAATCTCGTCGTCAGTAGGTATCGTAAAAGGCGACAAATGGACCAACCGAAGGATGGGCAGCAGCGTCCTTCGAGTACTATCATGACTAACTGCGGTCGCCAACCCGTCTGCCGAGCGTGGCGACTATAGCAAATCCCCCCATTTTTGGGGTAGGCCTATGTCCTGCAGTGGACGTTTTACAGCTGATGATGATGATCATGAATATTATCAATGCAAAAGTAACTCTAGTCTATTTGTCTGTCTGTTCCGTTATCATCGCTAAACCGATTTGATGAAATTTTGTTTGGAGATAACATGAGCCCTGGGGAAGGACATAGGCTACTTATTTTAAAAACAATCAATCCCTAAAAGGGTGAAATAGGGCGTGCCCGATGAGAGCCCATAATATCAGAGAAAGGATCTAAATTTGAAAAAATTCACTGACATGCAAATTCGTTATATTTTAAAGATACCGTGCACACGAATTTGAGGTTAAAAGCTAGATAGTATATATTTGATTTCCAACAAACGAGCAATTCTGCTAGAGATAATAAAAGGTAAAATCAAATTAATGTTAAAGTTAAGATTGTGTATTTAAATAATATCTTTTAAAGCAACTCAGCCAGGAATATCATATAGTCCCACTATTCGTAACTTGTGTCAAAAATTACGATAACATTGCAATGGATGCGGCAAGGGAGGTAAGCGGTCGGTGGTATTTTGTTTTAAACCTTTTAACCTAGTACCTCAGTTTTAAGCAACAGACAGCATCGCAGCTAGGGTCATGAATCGCCCCGGGCAAGATTTGAATTTTGCGGCTCTCCAGACTTATTG
This sequence comes from Tortricodes alternella, assembly GCA_947859335.1. NCBI lineage: Eukaryota > Metazoa > Arthropoda > Insecta > Lepidoptera > Tortricidae > Tortricodes > Tortricodes alternella. Next base: position 12,453,826 of record OX401980.1, on the reverse strand, counting down.
TTCTAGGTCTAGGAAGGCAGCCCCCGGCAGCCGCCCGCCTGACCGGCCCCTAGCCACGACGCCGGAACAGATCCTCACCAGCGCTATCATCTTTCAACACGACGTCGCTGATCTCGAACAGTTTGAGCGGCAGCGGCATCTTCTTGTTGGCGGCGAGCGTCTTGAGCAGGCCGGGCAGCAGCCGCGTGCGCGCCACCTGGAACTCCAGCGTCTTGGGGTTGGCGATGAGCACGGCCGGCTCGCGCGCCAGCTGCGCGCCCAGCTTCGACGAGATGTCCTCGCGGGAGCACTGCGGGTCGTATCGGGACTATTAACCCTTCGAGCACAAAGGCCAACATCGAGAAAGTGCGCTACGGCGACGACGGCATTAGTTGACGCAATTGGTTGTAAAACGGCATATCGTGGCGTCAGTGGCACGAAAATCCGCTGACGTACCTAGCGGACTGTGGCGTTCAGAAGGTTAACGTCATACTCATAATTTATAAAATAAAAAAAACCGACTTCGAATAGCCTTTGAAAAGTACCTAAGTTTTTTGTTCACATTTTATTTATTATCCTGTGATTTTACGACACATATTTACTACATAAGTAACAATAGCATAAAGCCAATTGCTCATCACCATTTACAAACTGTTGCTATCCACGGTGCAAGGATGTCAATCGTTGAGGAGTTCTCCTGGTTCTTCATGTTTACTACATGAATTTTTATGGATATAAGTTGCTTCAGAACTTTATACAGCAATTTAATTGCCACTCATGAAATACTTAACGTTTAGGAGTTCCGGTGATCATCTATGGTCTTCATCAACAGTTCCACTTCACCAAATAATGCTTTTGGAACGTAACTGCTGCTTATTGCAGAAAATTCTAAAATTGTTCTATGCTTGCCTATAATATTTGAAGAGTTCCATCGATTCCTCATAGATCCTCTGATCATAACTCAACATTGACGACAACGGGACCAAACTGGAGGTATACGTTACCAGTTAAAAAAAGAATTTTCTAAATCGGTTTATAAATGACGGAGTTCTGAAGTAACAAACATAAAAAAAAAAACAACCGAATTGAGAACCTCCTCCTTTTTTTTTGAAGTCGGTTAAAAATATGTTATTCACTCTGGTAAATTACAATGATGGTTCAGCCAATTATTTGTTCTGAGAAGCTGGCGAGGTACTTAAACGACTGTTTCGAAAGAAAAATAGTTTTGTTGCTCGTTTCTTTCGGTCTTAAGTACAGAAAATCAATAATTACAAAGAGAATTTCAATTTTATATACTTGACATAACGAGATTCATGGATTTAGTAAAGTCGCATCGCATATTCATTTGTAATTTACCATCGGTATAAAAGTAGGTACAGTTCATCCGCTTAAATAGTATGCAGTAACTACATACACGATATTATGGAAAAGTACGTCTTAAAATAAATAAGTACGTTAATTAATCACTTAGTATTAGTGCCACATTATCTTTTTGTATTTAATAATAATTCTAATTTATTAGAATGTAATAAATTACAATAATGAAAATGTAGTCTCTAGGTATGTGTGTGGCAAGTATTAGCGGCGGGGTTGGGGCACTAACGAGCGTGAAGGTGAGCGCCTCGGTGTAGCCGGCGCTCGCGCACTCGTGGCGCAGCAGCTCGGCCAGCTTGCCGAGCGCCGTCTGCGCGCCCGCCGCGGCCGTGCGGCACGCGCGCCGCTCGATGCGGTTGTACCTGCGACCAATCCAGTGTTCTCTAGCCCGACATTTTTTTTAAAGTAGACAAAAAAGCACTAATGTAGATTTTTTACTAAGGGGCCGTTCGAGTATTACGTAAGCAGATTTTTTGTAATTTCTGACCGCCCCTCCCTCTCGTCAGCAAAACTAAGCAAAGTTCTTGGAAGGGGCATGATGACGTAAACATTTATACATATAAGTACTAGCTTCTGCCGGCGACTTCATTCGCGTGAACTTTGAAATTTTCCGGAACAAAAAGTAGCCTATGTGCTATTCCAGGCTATAAATTTATCTCTGTGCCAAATTTCATCCAGATTCGTTCAGCCTTTCTGGCATGATTGAGTAACATACATCCATCCATCCAAACGAAATAAATAAATATTGCTAACATAATCACCATTCAAATCCCCCCATCCCGCATGTCATCAAAAATGAGCAAATCAAAGACCCCCCCGCCCCCTTTTAGTGCTTATGTAATACTTGAACTAGTTCTCCGAATCAATAAAAAAATATGTAATAACTCCATATTTACATCTTCTCTATAATTTAAGTTATAAATGTCTATACAAATGCCCGTCAAGGTCGTTGGCACAAAATGTCGAGGGGTAGGCCTAAACGTTTCTGGGGTGAGCAGGCCCACTCGGCCTTCAGGCTTCTTAGCCGGAGTAGCCTATCGGATCGTCCATTAATCACGTGATTTTAGTAACTTTTTAACCCCCCCCCCCCTTCCCTCATATCCAAAATCACGTGTATTTTTTGGTACAAAGTATCTTAACAAGTTTCGGAATATTATGTTTAAATCTACGTATAATATAATGTCCACACAGCCAGTCATGCGTCGTTTTTCGCTTTAGAAATGGCGCGTTCAATGAAAATAAATACACGTGATATCATATTGCACCCCCTCCCCCCTTGTGAAGTTTTGTGACATTTTTCCGAACTCCCTCCCCCTCCTCCTTCCCCGTTCGAGCCTCACGTGAATAATGGACGAACCTCTATGCATTAATTCAGGGTATAGGCTATTACCATTTCAATTTTCACTCAAATCCGTTGAGCCGTTTCAGCGTGAAGATGTAACAAACATACTTACTCACACCCACACATACATGCACACACTCGCAAACTTTCGCTTTTATAATAATGAGTGATAATACCAATATAAAAATATTTTACTGTGTATCTATCATTTAAAATTATTTTGTAAATAGCATCAATGATTGGGGCTAGGAAGAAACTCATACCCATAAGCGATGGCGATGTCTTCGTAGAGGTCGCAGGCGTGGATGACGTCGTGGCGCGAGGGCGGCACGCGCACGCGCAGCGAGTTGTCCTGCAGCGCGTGCTTAGCTGGCAGGCACATGCGCGACAGCAGCGCCGCGAGGCTGTCTCCGCTCTCACTGACACAAAACACACAACTTAGAAACAAAGAAAGTACCATTTAATCAGCGCACAGATAGCGTTAAGGATAATTTACACCAAACGGCTCGTCTCGCATCGGATCGGAAAGGATACGAACGGATGCGGCGATAGCCGATCGCGTTCGGCAGGATGTCTACGCATACGATCAACTTAGTAGGTACATTTAGCTACTTTACAGTTGATGTAGCTACTTAAACTCTTTAGCATCTAGCATAGGGACACGTATGCTTTTGCACCAAACAAATTATTTATATATTAATTTTTATATATAGCTAGCACCCACTTGATGCCAATATAGCTGTTAGCCTTGTCGACGTTGATGCGCTCCTCGCGGCACTCCAGCGCGGGGAACAGCTCGTAGGTGCCGTCCGGGGCGAACACCTTGCACTGCTGCACCTCGTGTCTGCAGTACGGAGCAAACATGCATACTAGTGTGTCTAGGACCACTTTTGCCTGTGAAAAAAAAGGATATTGATTGTTATGTATTTTTAGGGTTCCATAACTAAAAAGGAAAAAAGGAACCCTTAGAGGATCACTTCTTTGTCGGTATGTATGTCTTTCTATGTGTCAAGACCTTTTTCTCAGGAACGCGTGGAGGTATCAAGTTGAAATTAATATCAAATAGGTACTCAGGTCTGCAATCTCTTAGAGCTGTGGACGGCCCTTTATGTCACATATTTTGATCCTTTCAAGAGAATCCAAAGGGAATCAAAACCTATAGGGTACTTCCCGTTGACCTAGAATCATGAAATTTGCGAAGAAACAGTGTCTTACCTACAGCACAACTAAAGGAAAAGTCCGAAAATCGTAATCGAATGAGGAAAACACACTATCGCGTTAACCCATCGGATGCTTAGGCACGGATCCGTGCTCTTTCTTAGGTGCACTTTTTGCATTTTTACTGTTCATTATTTTTTTGCTACTCCATGAATCCAATGAGACGCGAATGCCGGTATTTTTTTACCTACCGCATCCGAGGGGTTAAGGGGGGGGGGGGGGGTCCGCCCCGGGTGCCAAGCACCAAGGGGGACAACGACAACTTACGCGCACAAAATCTCCCTCTTTAAAGACATATCAGTAAATAACTACCTACCACCAAGACATGACACCACACACCACAAGCATATTTATAATTTGGTGTTTTATTTTAAGTAGGGGTGCTCAATACCAAAGCGCCCAGGGTGCCAATGTACCCTACGCCGCCACTGGCAGCGGGGCCCCCCAAGCTCAGGAGGCTCTCGGACCCTGACCAGCAAACCTCGTATTGAACTAGCTAAAAAATCTCCCACCATCGGAATGTCAATAAAATAGGTTACTATTTTTTTGTACAAAGGCCTTTGGTTACGCGCTTACGCCTCTGAATATTAGTAAGGATTAAAATAACGTAGTTTTCTATAATTTTAATCATAGCAAGTTAAAGATGCTTCAACTCAGCACGCGGGGCTGTGTGCGTGAGCTTGTAAATATGCAGCTTTGGTTTGTGTGGCGACGCGGCAGGCGTCTATACGGGTCCAGTCGTCAATACCTACCTCGCAAAATGACTATAGGGCAGAAATAACTAAAACGCAAAATGTCTATGTAGAAAAATATCTATACAGCAGAAAGCCAACGGCGAAAGAGACCCACTAATCATAACAGCTACTTTGTATTAGGACTACGTAATACCTTAGTCGCAAAATGACTACTTTTTAAAATAAGCGGTCAACAAACAAAAACACATTGAATAAACTTATATATTTTACAAGTACTGTCTCATTTACCCAAAATCAACAATACTGTCTCGAAGTCTAAACATAGACAGGGTTAGATGTGACCATTAGACGGAGACGGAGGACTTAAAGATTACAGTGAAGGTACCCTTAGAATAGGTTTATTGAATGTGTTGTTTTTGTTGACCGTATATGTTAAAAAGTTGTCAAACGTCACACACACACAAAGAAAGAGAGAGACACACCGCGCGCAATGATGAGTTAAGTGTCGGTACCTACCTTAGTCAAGTCAGTAGCAGTGCACTCGATGAACACATTCTTTGTGTTGAGTGTGATCTTGGAATGGTCACCGTTGATGATGGGCGGCATGGACAGCACGACACCGTTCTTGTCCTTAATCACCGGGTACACCGGGCTGTCCCGGATAATGCCCAGGTACTGCTTCAGCTGAGCGTGGCTCTGCAAATAGATTTGTTCCATTGTATTTTGGTAATATCCAACAATCCTAGCAAGTTCGACATGACGATAAGCTATCTCCATCTTATCCCTCAGTTTGTCTTACTCAACCTAGTATCCAAGAAAGAGATGCACTGAGCACAATTTTACAGATCATCTCATCAAACATCAGACATCTTCAGAAATATCTTTCGTTGAACTTTCAACTTTTAATCGCAAATTGTTCTAATTCCCCTATCGACGGATAGTAAATTATTATATACTAGCTTCCGCCCGCGACTTCGTCCGCGTGAAATTCGGTTGTAACTATTCCCTCGGCTACTTTTGACTTATCCGGCACAAAAAGTACTCTATTTCCTATTCCAGGAGCTAAGGTCTAAATATAAACGGCGTTTCATGAAAATCCGTTCAGCCATATGGAGCTGAATAGTAACAAACATACAGGCACACGCATACACACGCACGCACGCACGCACGCACGCACGCACGCACGCACGCACGCACGCACGCACGCACGCACGCACGCACGCACGTACGCACCACACACACACACACACACACACACACACACACACACACACACACACACAACACACACACACACACACACTTTTGCATGTATAATAGTAGTAGAATTGTACTAAGTATTTAAGTTGATAAGGATTAATGCTGTGTCTGTCTAAATAGATTTCCAATTACCGCATTGTACGTGACCATTTTTTTAGAAGATTTAATGGGTATCCTATCTAGCTATCCTTAATAAAAGATAGACATATGCCATCGCGGACTTTTTTGTAGCTCTTAAAGAGGAATATCCCACTATACATCGTTTTGTTATATGCCACAGGGATTAGGCAGCGTTTTCGATGAAAGCTCCCAGGTTGCTTGAATTTTTCCGACGCATCCAACAATTCTCGTTTTATTTCAACCAATTTACACAAAACCTTGACAAATTATATCCCTAAGCGGTCCTCATGAATCACTCTATCTATTGACGAAAACCACATGAAAATCCGTTCAGTACTTTTTGAGGTTATCGGTAACAGACAGACGCGGCGGGTTTGTTTTATAATATGTAAGGATAAGGATAGTTAATATGAGAGTATGAGACACGTCAGAGACATTTTGGTCTAAATGCATAAAACTTCTCATGGATATAGCAGGCAACTATAGCTGTCTTACTCTAATTTCTTACGTTAGAGGGCGCCTACAGTTGCTAGCTATAAAATGTCGTGAAAATGTCGCTCGTTGAGAAGCACCTTAAAAGTTGCTCAATATAATTCTCCGACCATTGAATTTAATAGTGTCATGCTTTGTAACCGAATCCGTGGCTGGTACTTACGGAGTACAACTCCATCAGCTCCGGCGCCGTCATCTCGCGCTGCTGGTTGAGCGCTTTGAACTTGATCTCGCTGGGCGGCAGCGCGTCGTACACGAAAGGGCCCTGCACGGTGTCCAGGTCGTGGGTGCCGATAGCCACCAGTGTCCGCTTCCGACAGATGTTTTGGTGTAATTTGTCCTAAAAATTAAAACAATATTTCATACAGTTTTTTTCAATCATAACATTAATATATTCATTTACAAATTACATTTTCTGAATGTGAAACTTAACCTACTTAGGAAATAAACACAATAAATTACATTCAAAAATGCTGAATCCTACTAATTTTATAAATGCTAAAGTTTGTATGTATGTTTGTTATCTCGGTTAATACAGCTGGATTTTGATGAAATTTGGAATGGAGATAGCTTATACCCTGGATTAACACATAGGCAACTTTTTCCAGGAAAATTGAAAAGTTCCCGAGGGAATAACGATAATCAAACTCTACGCGGACGAAGTCGCGGGCACAGCTAGTAATTTAATATACTTAACTGAAAACATAACATAGGATGTCAACATCGGCATCAATTAATTTAAAAATCTAATAATAATTAAAATACTAAAATTTCAAGAATTGCACCTTAGCACCAAGATGCGGTCATTCTTAAAAATGTGCCAAGAATTTACAGTTGCATTGGTTATGATAGTGCTTGTTACAAACAGTGTTAAAATGCAACTGCCAGTGTGTACATGAACCAATTCAAGCACTTTTCACACCTTTTTAAAAATAAAATTGGTAAAACAAAAATAATGAACTCGAAAAGTTTAAAAATCGATCATTTAAAAATCTTTAATGTTTAAAACCTTTCCTAGGAATTAAACGTTTTTTTGTTGTGTTTGATGTGTTTGAAAGTAAGAATATAATAGAATAAAAGTAAGCATAATATGTGAAATATTTAACCTGTAAATCAATAAAGCTGTCATAGGACTCCTTTGTGAAGTGGATGCCCTTCAGCACAGCCGCCACTGCATAGGGCCTTATGCTGGCTGTGCTAGGTGTTAGGTGCAGGGAGTAACAATCTTCATACTTCTTTATATGATACTGAGGAGGCTCCTTTCTGGAAGTATTGACAATATTATCACATTATTTAATGGCATTCTTATGGCAAAGGAATGGCTATTATGACAAACCTAATTTATGTACTCTTTATCCTTACTAATATTATAAATGCGAAAGTAACTCTGTCTGTCTGTCTGTCGCGCTTTCACGCTAAAACTACTGAACCGATTTAAATGAAATTTGGTACACAGATATTCTAGAGCCTGGGAAAGGACATAGGCTACGTTTAATGCGAAAAAAGGGTTGAAAAGGGTTGAAAGGGGGGATGAAAAGTTGTATGGAAGTATCGTCATTTATAGAGCTAGAAGCTTGAAACTTATTTTTTAGGCTGTTGATTTGATATAAATAAATATGATATACAAATTTTTAAAAGTTTTACCCTCAAGGGTGTAAAATAACAATAGGGAATAGGGATGAAAGATTGTATGGAAATATGTAAGGTTTATGTGAATGTATTATAAGTTTTATTAGAGCTATTCTGATGCATTTACGGAGTCATTACAAAATGTTAAACTGAAGAAATAATTAAAAATGCTACTCAAAGACACTATTCCACGCGGACGAAGTCGTGGGCACAGCTAGTTAGTAATAAAGAAAGAATTAAAAAAAATACAATTAAATTAAAATCCTCATCACTGCTCATGGCACACAGGAGGCTGGCAGCATTGCCTTTCTGGACTGTTATGCTAGTTCTTTCACTAAAAAAATTGGTCACCAGAAGCATCAACTCAACTATAGGTTGACCGCTTAAATGAGTCTTCGCCCGCGCGGCACAGGGGCGCGGGGCATGACGAAAAGGGACCTGAGAGAGGTGCGGGCGCCGTGAAATGAATGAAAACAAAAATGCGCCTGCCGCCCGCACCTCTCTCGGTCCCCTTTGTCGCCATGCCCCCGCGCCCCTGTGCCGCGCGGGCGACGACTCATTTAAGTGGTCAACCTATAGGCATGTCAAGAACTCCTTGCTGGGGGAGGCTTGGACGAAGGCTTGGAAGTATCCATATAGGTTGCATCCTACACACATCCTCCCAGTAGTTTAACAAACAAAAATAACAAAAAACCGGACAAATGCGAGTTGAACTGGCGTGGAGAGGATTCCGTTCCGTACATGATTATCTGAAATTGCCTTTGTTACTTTAAATACCATAGACCTTACCTATGAAAAACAGACAGTACCTTGTAGGTACGGAAACCCAAAAATTAAAAAAAATTGCTTTAACAACCGGGTAACCATTTACAATCTACCTATGAAATAAAACAAAAAATAACTTTCTCTATCTCCTATCTGTGCGCAACCGTCGTCGAGTGTGATACAACCTTGCAAAGGTAATCCTGTTCACATATGTACAAATATTGAGAAATTTCCCATGTTACTTTAAATAACATAGACTTCTTATAGGTTTTCCTGTAATCTATAGGTAAAGAGCTATTTTCTGTATTTTTTTTCAGAATTTTAGGCCCAGTAGTTTCCGAGATAAGGGGGTGGGATAACTGGTAAATTTTCGCCTATTTTCCTAAATAACTTCCAAACTGTTTACCTTAAAATTAAAAAAATATATTTAAGATTCTCACAATGAGCTTTTTCATTTCATATGTTACATGATATAGTTTGCAATACTTTTTTATAATTTTCTAATTTATCCCTCAAATGTTTAAAATTAATTTATTTACGTTACGCGTTTTTGGTGCAGTCACCGACTTACATATGTGTACCAAATTTCAACTCAATCAGTCCATTAGTTTTGGAGCAAATTGGCTGTGACAGACGGACAGACAGACAGACACACGAGTGATCCTATAAGGGTTCCGTTTTTTTTCTTTTGAGGTACGGAACTACGAAAAAGCCATCTGAATATGACTTATTTTTATGATTTTGATAATAATATATATAAAAGTTAATCGAAGTTTTGACTTTCATTGTACATTCCATTAATGTTTAAAAGATTAGAATGCCAATGCAGGATGCACAAAAGATGGCAGTACATACCTACATACAATACATACATACATACATAGCATCACGCCCGAAATCCCTAATGGGGTGGGCACTGTATGGCGACAGCTGATCAGCCCATCGCCCATACAGATAGTACACCATGTCGGAGAGGACCCGTCCCTTAGTCGAGTTTTACGACATGCCAGGATGATAAGCATCTGCACGCATTCTATGCTATTTCTTCACTCCCAGTGCAGCAGAGGAGCAATGGCAGTACACAATAATATTAATGAACATAATTGTATGCAAAGTAAAGTTACTTTTAAATATGTAAGTAAGAATTGTTTTCCACTTTTCTTTTGCTTTTTTTACAGCAGTTCAGTGTTATGTAGAACTACCAGTAGCGTACTGTCTGTTTGTTAGTTTGACTATATTTTGGTATAAGAATTAGTGCTCGTGTAGATAACTGTCGGAATGTGGGTTATTTACAATGATGTTCAGTTATTTATGCCAGTATTTAAATATAACATTTTGGTAAATGAAAATAAAAATGGTCAATATTGGTAAGTAATATTATAATTATAAGCCTTTATAGGTACCTATAAAAAAAAATTACCTCTTTTTGTAAACATTATGTAAGAACTATGAGGGAAGAATGCTGGGTACTCACGGTCCTTTTGTACGTCTACCTCTTCAAATAAAGATCAGTTTCAAAATATGCATGTTTCAATATTCATTTCTCTCCAGGATTATATTCAGTACACATCAAACTTACTTTTTTTGGAATACTAGTATGCCATTAACCAAGCCTTCGAGGCACAGCAGGTCATATCTGTTGGCAGGGATGTCAATGCGGTACAGGACCTCCTCTGAGACCCCGGTCCCCGCCTGGTCTCCCTGCTCTTTCATTAACATTTGTTTTTCTGTTGTCTGGAATTTAAGATAATGATTTTTGATCACATGGAATTACAAGGAAGTCTGATTATTTGGGTTATTAAGTCAATAGAATTGACATAAAATAATAATATATATAATATATTTTTTCTATTTATTCCATAATGTATTTGTAACTTGAATGCTTGACAAATAATAATAGAAAAAGATAGCAATTTACAATTGAGCTCTGAAAAAATATATTGTAACGACTGCTAAAGTCATTAAATATTGCAAAGTCAACTGTTTTCAACTACTGTAGTACTTTATGCATTATCAGTCACTTTTAGAGCATCTAGAACTACATATTTGTATTTTACAGACATATAATATTTGGTATCACAAGAAACATATTTCTAGTTGTTTCATGCTGACATTTTATTGATAATTTATCAATAATGTATGCTTACTACACACACATAAGTGGAATTCCTCCATCTGTATGGTATATAACCAGTGATCGGCAAGACAGTTGCCACACCGCGGGATTCAAAGAGGAAATAATATAATAAGTAAATAGAAGTCAGAATATTTAATAAACTCATAAAATGGATCATTTTGCATTAAAGAAAATATTGATAAACTTTTGTTTTATTTTATACTGCGTAAAATATTATGTGCACTCATATAAAATATGTAAGTGTTAAAATATAATTATTTGAAGTGCACAAAAACCCTTTGCCCTACTTACTGTAATGAGAATATATTATTTTCCTTTACCGATTCGAATGCTGGAATCCCAGGGAATACCCATATTAACATAATGATTGAGGTCATTGACACCATGTGGCAACCGTCTTGCCGATCACTGTATATAACATATAAATTTTAATAGTGGCAGGAAATCATTAAGAAAAAGGATATTGTTTGTGATAATTGAGTTATGACATGAGATTTATCCTTATTTAGTTAAACTGTTGCAGAACATCATGACTATGTTAAGTTTTTTAGTTCTAAGATATTTTTATACTGGACCTTTCATCTGTGTTACTAGTCGTTCAAAACCAAATTTTAATGCAATTCAATTTTAAATGATTATTAAATGTACTTTATTAATTTTCTGAATATATATTAAACGTACATTCCTTATAAACGTACATAACAAATTACACTAAATATTTTTAAACGCCATACTTACTACTTCATCCAATTCTAATCCAAATTCAAAACACAGGTCTTGGAACTCATCATCAGCTGAAAATATATTTGTAAGATATTACTTCAGCAGTAAATAAATAATATATAGTAAGAAAAAACGTAATGGAAAGTGGAAATTCATTTCATACTTACTGTAAGCTTTTCCAAGTGCAGCAAACAGTGCATCGCGTTTAACCGATATCGTTGGCATAATGTTTTATTAAACAAACATAGAAAAACGAATAAAGCACTTTGGATGACTTCAATCGTAGATAAATATTAGATAGGTTAGGTTGGCCGACCGAACTAAGGCCCGCCACATACATTCGTTTTCCGTATTCGGACACCCCGAATATGAATAGTTAGTTATACATTGCACACACGTTCGTACGAATTCCGTACGGAAAAATTACGAACGTGTGTTTCATGTTGAATTATGCATATGAAATGCCTGTGTTCGGGGTGTCCGAATACGGAAAAAGAATTCGGAAATCGAATCAGGCAAACGAATGTATGTGGTGGGCCTAACTGAACACGTCTTGATGACAGATGGATGTGGATGACATACCTGACACTGACAACAGCGAACAGCAGCGAGTTTACGGAGCAAACTAGCAAACTAGGTATTGTAACTTGGTATGTATTTCGTATTTGATTTATATAGATAGATAAAAAAACCACTTGCCAAAGCTAGTACCTTCATTGTGTGATTTATCGAACTTTTAAATAGTATCCTTTATTTCAAGAAGAAAGGAGACAAAGTTTTTATGAAAGCATTTAAATGTTACTGAGTAATAATATATAAAATCTCCTAAAACAACTTCTATTAATGCTGCGGCCCTAACATACATGGCACAAAGATAAATTAGAACCGTTTATCTCTAAGTGAGTCTCTCTCACACTAGTGCCGACAAAAGAGATAGTCATAGAGATAAAGGGTTCTAATTTATCTTTGTGGCATGCATGTTAGGGCCGCTGAGAGTGTTTCCACTTTACCCGATACGATATGGGTACAGGCCCCCAATTCCAGGCGCGCCCAGAGCATATGCCCTGCCTGCACCACCCTAGTTACGCCCATGTATGGGTATTGTATTGGGCACCGAGAGCCGATAGCCAATAGCCAATATTCAGAATCGGTTGTGTCTTCACATATATATAATATAATATGTCCAATATTATCGGTCAGATTTGACTACCGCCAGCCTCCGGTACAGTTACAAGAAAATGTACCTATACATAAAGCACACAATATACAACAAGCATAGCTGGGCACAAAACCGATCTCCGTTAATCGTTAATTAACGGTGTTAACATTTCGAGTAACAGATTAACTTTTAAATTAACTTTAAAACCTGCTAACGGTCTCAATAACTTCCGTTAAAAAATTTCATGTCAATTAATTGGTAATTAGGCACCGGACAAAAAGGTCTTTTGCGATGTAAAAAGGACACCGCGAGGACCGCGCCGCGCTGAGAAAAACACGTTCTGACAAGTACTTACGTTCGGGTCGGTCGGCATTCATCGCGCGCCGACCCTTTTGATATTTTTTCATGTCCTGCCTAAACTTTCATAGCTCCAACCAACATTTTTGAACATCTTTCCTCTCGCTTTCCATTGCAGGAAATTGTGGTAGTCATTTCGTGTGTGCTGATGATATGTGTACTGATTTGAAAAAATGATACCTCACCGAGTTTCTAGCCGGCTCTTCTCAGTAGAGGATTTTTTCCGAACCGGTGCGGTAGATTCATTCCTTGGCCTTCGTAAGAGCTGGTAAAAGCCTAAATTGAATAAAGATAGTTTGACTTTGACCTTGACATTTTGGCTGGACGTAAACGCCTACTTCTATCGCCTGCAGTGTGTAAGATCGCATGCGTCCTAATACAAAATGTACTAAAAACAGATATCGTAATAACACCATGCGATAATATCGACCGTTATAACCCACTTATGTGGTGGAACCTTCATCAGGCCTGCGGGCGAGACGACTAGTGAGAAATTTGGGATCTACATTAAAGTCATGCTGCGACGTCTCGCGAACGCAAATCTGTCTGTTTCACTTAGGTACTTCATGTGTAAAAGAGAAAAAGTATACGCTTCGTGGGGCATCGCGACCTGAATGTAAGTGGTTGCCTGTGTACGATATGTGTGGATACCCATCTCCAGTAAACCCGTTCAATTGTTGACTAAATTATATATTTTGTTTATAGAGAAATATAACGTAGAGACAGTTGTAACGTCTGATTTTCGATTAAAACTACTAAATTAAATTGTTTTTTGAAATGGTAACATTGGTTTGGTCACGTGATAAATTAGTCTGGTTTTGCAAACGGTGAGTGGAGTGCCTTGTCATCAGTCCTTAAAGTTTTTGGATGATTTTCTTTGGAATTCGTATTCAAAGTGAGTACTCTTTTGAAGATAACGTTAAGATTAGCATGGTTTAATAATTTGAGCTGCTTTTGTGTGGTTTTGACTCCTTTTCGAATGATGAAATTGTACCTTGTTCCTTGACTAGTGATATGACGCCATTTTCTTCGTGAATGCCAATTATCTAAATTCTTCATTATTTTCTTTGTTTCGACAATTTATTTCGATACCGTTGCATTCATAGTAAGAAAATTGATCCATGTGTTGGTATGATGAGACAAACGCTGTTCAGACATTGTAAGAAATACTTAAGTGAAGCAGTACACTAGTCGTGTTTTTTTTGTCATAGTTCCTAAATGAAGAAGGCGCAGTCCCTTCCTTTCTTTCGTGGAATTAGTTTTTACTTGTAGTTTGTATAGGTATATGAGTTTTTCTTTGGTTTTGTATCGTAGCTTCGTTTGTGGTTAACAAAATGGCAATATGTGATGACATGACAGGTAGGTACCCTCTATTTAAATACCTAGCTTCCTGAAACAACGTGGTTTATAATTTGTTGTTTAATCAAGAACTTTTCGTTTAATCACCTCTTATTCTTTACACAGTATAGTCAGTATTCTGTGAGTTTAGGGTGTTGCTATATGTATTATTGTGTAGAGAGTGGAATGGGCATGATGAGTAATGCAATTGAATTACCAATTGTACATTCTGTGAATAATATCTATGTTGGCTTGGAGAGTTGAAATAAACTTCCTTGAATTGTATGTTAGATTCATCCAATAAGATACTAAATCAATGTTTATTAGATTTATTTATGACTAACGTATGCTCTGTGGTTTTGGTTCTTGTGTTGATTAATTTCAGCTACCTATGTTTTTTTTAAATCCATTGTTATCCTTATACTTGATAGAGAGGCAATCAGAAAATGTGTATTTATAGTTGAATAGCTATGTTATTTGAATTGTAGATGAGCACCATTAACTAACATCAGCTTGATTCATAAATGGCAAATGCCTCTAAATCCAACCAATAGTAACGTAGTAGGCTCTAACATAGCAACTGGAAGTCTACTATGAAAAATATCTCTTTTTCCTGTCATAGGTATCTTGGCAAATATGGTGTCAATGTCTCTAATTGTGTTACCACCTTTTCCCCAACTGGAGTAAATAATATAACACCATTGAAACTGACGATATATTTTTTAAATATATGTACCTCTACATTGTACTAAGTTTCAACTCTAAGCTTGTTTCGCCATTGACGTTTTTTTGCATGGATTTGGATTTTAATCTTTGGGATGATTTACTAAAAGTCTTTCCTAAATGCATCTGCATAACCTCCATGGAAAATATTGTGACTTTAAGCTTATACACAGTTGTGTATGTTAGCCACCAATTTTCTATATTTTAAAGACTAGCTTGTGTCAATAACTTTGTAGGGTTGTGTGGATGTAGATTTCACACCCTTAGGGTTTAATTTTTCACAAAACCTTCCTTGGTGTACCTGTAGATCCTTCAATGAATATTTGTTCCAAATTTCAGACCTCAGCAGTTTGCGCTGTGCATTGATATGTAAGTCAATAATTTATTTAATTTATTTATATCCAGTAAATATAATAAGGGGAATTTCTACGACATTATTTAACTGTTAAGTTAAACATATTATTGTTATGCTTACTTTTACTTTTAATGGGAGAGTGGGTTTGATTTGATGTTTCCTGAATGATTAGTTGATGTGTAGTTTATTTACAAGACTGTTATATATTGAGTGGTAAACAAATTGGGCCTCTATTCGGTATTACTAAGCACTGCTACTATAGTGTCACTAATATAATATGCCAAAACTGCAAATGTGAATTTCAAACACTTATGAAACAACACATTTGTGGTTTTGGCATTTTATTGACGTTATAGTAAATCAAGAATAAACAGCAGGATCTCATGGATTCTTTGATTTTTATTATCTATTAAATTACAATGTGAAAGATTAGAAAATGAAATACAGGCTTAAAGTGGACTTTAAGTCTGACTACAACCTTGACAAGAATTGCAACATGTTACAACATTATTATTAGGATTACTACAAGACAGACCCAATCAAAATAAGGGGACCATGTTAATTATAATGATAATGGAGTAATTTTATCAGTGAACCAGCTTTTGCCTGTGGTTTTAGAAATTCTATGTGGGAATTACATAAGTACGGAATGTGTAATCTGACTTGCCTGAGCATCACTCGTCGATTGGTTGTCGTGTCCGGTTTTACTCTTCATTTTATTTGTTTGTTAGTTCTAATTTCAACAGGAACAAATTCCAAAAATATGTCATCCACTAGTCTTATGTCAAGTCAGTTGGCAAAGAGGCTGAACTCCCAACATCCCCATTTTTAGGGACCTGTACCAAATTTTGAAAAAGCCTAAACAGAACCTACAGTCACTTTTTTGTCCACCAGTCAAGACTTATTCTCACGAACGGCTCAATGTATCAAGCTCGAGTTTGGCACAGTTGAAGTATTAAAATGATAGCACAAAAAATGTAATAAAGAAGAATATGCATAATTTTGAAAAAGAAACTGATCATACAAATATTGTTTTACCCCATCATACCGTATGTAATGTGAGAGATCTAAAATTATGAAGCATAAAAGATTTGCATCCTTCGAGATATATTCGTCAGTTTGAGAAACTTTACGAAAATTTACTCTGTCCCCCAATTTGTATCTGCAGTCGCTGAAATGACGCCATTCGTTAAACATAGCACTGTAGATGGTGCGAGCAGTGGTCATGAACCACTGCGTGCATGCATGCATGGTTTAGGTTTTTATTTATTTATTTATTTTCGTATTCAGCACTAACAGTTTAACCTTACGTGCTAATTTTTACAGATATTTATGAATATAATTGACTATTTAATTACATAATACTATATTTTAATTTATTATTATCACAGTAAGTACATTATACGTAGAATAAATTAGAATGAATGATGAATGACTTATGGGAAACTAATAACTAAAAAGTTTAATTTACCTGGATGTTACGTTTTAAGAGCGTTATTAAGAACGTTAAGCAATCATAATTATGTTTATGTTGACATAAACACACTAATTGATTAGTCCCTTTGTTTTCACATTTGTAACTTATTCATCAATTATCAGCTGTGTGGTCATACCAGTAAGGCTGCCTTTTATGATTGTAGTAGCACAGTATAAAGAGATACTGTAGGACGATGGCTTTGTTCTCGTGGTAAATTCCAACATCCTCTAGAAAATGTCGAAATGGCGTATGGAAGAAGGTCCAAGAATACGGAACCATCAGACCGACGTCAACATTATTATTAACAACTAGCTTTTGCCGAAGTTTCTAGAAGGTTTCTGGAAGGTTTCTACGAAGGTTCCTTATCGTTATTAGAAAGTTCTATGAGGTTTCTAGAAGATTCCATGAAGTTTCTAGAAGGTTTCGTGAACTTTCTAGAATTTTCTATGAATTTGCTAGAAGGTTCTTTGAAGTTTCTATGAGGTTTATAGAAAGTTCCATGAAGTTTCTAGAATGTTATATGAGGTTTCTAAAAGGTTCTTTGAAGCTGCTAGAGGGTTCTACGAAGTTTCTAGAGGGTTCTACGAGGTTTACAGAAGGTTCCATGAAGATTTTAGAAGGATCTATGAGGTTTCTAGAAAATTCCATCAAGTTTCTAGAAGGTTTCGTGAACTTTCTAGAAGGTTTCTAACTTTTTCTTTAAAGTTGCTAGAAGGTATAATGACGTTTCTATGAGGTTTATAGAAAGTTCCATAAAGTTACATGAAATTTAAGGTTCCATGAAGTTTTTAGATGGTTCTAGGTTAGGTACCGGAATTTTCTACGTAGGTACCTAGTTTCTAAAACGTTCTGTGAAGTTTCTTTCATATTGAGTTATTAATAATATTAACATGACATACGCGCAAGCGGGATACGACAGCCCTTATTAAACACAAGTCCCATGCCACTGAGGCCAGTATAGTATGGGTCACACACCGCACGATTGCTCTGTCGTAGTAGCATGGGTAGTAGACACTTTCCATATTTGGGAAACAATTTTTGCATAGACAAATTTTATAAATTATAGGTATGAATTGTATGTACCTATACTTAGCTCTAATATCCCATTTAACCGATAGATGTTTTTAATAATGTGTGTTATTAGCTTTGAGGCTTTGGCCACCTCTCGACGCCACGACGTCGTGAACGTGAAACGGCCCTTACCCGCGACTTCGTCCGCGTGGAATTCGGTTACCACTGTTCTCTTGGAACCTGTGCATTTTTCGGGATAAAAAGTGGCCTATATTCTTTTCTGGCTAGGCGGCCATCCAACTCATGGTTGGAACATCAGGTCAATCTGTCGCTCCGTTTTGACGTGAAAGAGGAATAAACAAACAAACACACTTTATGGATTAGTAAGGGCATAGTAAGGAATTGAAATAAAACTATTTGTTTTTGGATTAATTCGCGTGTAACAATTTGAAAATATTTCCTGACGTTTGGGTCTTTTCCACGACTCATGGTCACGGGTAGAATGAGATGTTATTAGTCTTCAGCCCAGGCAGGTGACTTTAAAACTTTGAATTTTGAATTGATTTGTTTAATAATAAAATTTTACTGACTATCTTTACCAGCGCTTCGAACAATATGACATATTATTATGCCGAGAAGAAACGCCGCAAAAATCCCAGCAATAAGTCTTTTTAGGGTTCCGTACCTCAAAAAGAAATAACGGCCCCTTATAGGATACCCGAGTACCCGATCTCCGAGACTAACATTTTGAAAAAAATACAGAAAAAAGTTATTTACCTATATTACAGGGAAACCTATCAGAAGTCTGTGGTATTTAAAGTAACAGGTAATTTCATATAATCATGTACGGAATGGAACCCTCTCCACGCGGGTTTAACCCGCACATGTCCGGTTTTTTTCCACCATTATTAAAATTTTCCCAATTTAATTGCCTTTGTTTGGATTGTCCATGATATGCGAACAAACTGCAGACTTGTTCTAACAATGCTGATTCTCATCAGCTTAACTCCTTGGCGCAGGTTGAAATGCGAAAAAAAATTAGTTTTTATCACAGCTGCTTTCCATTGTGCTTATATCAACGCTCTGTATTGCGAACCACAAAAAATACCAGTCTGCATCCATTTCAGTGATAATGGTGGTCTGTTATCAGATAGGTGTGTTTGTAAATGCTTGTGTTCTATAGGTAATGTTACCTATAGAACACACAATATTCTACAATACCTCTTTATACTAAAGCTAGCTTTTGCTTGGGTTTTCAGAGGGTTTTTGGAGACTGGTTGGTTTTTTGTTAAAAATAAATTTTAATGGTGGTGCAGGTTGTAGGATAACATAACCAGTGCCACAATCACGCATTTAAGGGCGAGCAGTCTCAAATGTCCGTTATTTTCTGCTGTGACAGTGCATTTCAACAGGAATATGAATTGTTTTGAATATAACCGAGTTTTCTTCATCCTCCTTCATCGTCATCAAGTTACGATAGGACATCTAGGTACCTAGTATGTAGTGTGGGTGCAGCATGTCGGTGTTTTGTTCATTTTTAGTGGACTTAAAAAAAGGAAGAGGTTATCTATTCGACCCGTACTTTTTTAATGTATGTTCTCGCATATCTTTTTACCTCGTGAACCGATTGCGGTAATTATTTTTTTGTAGGGAGAGTCATAGTTCACAGTCCCATAGGAATCGAATGGAACTCCTCTAATTTACTTCCCCCTCCCCCCCTAAAGCCGGCACTGGTTCTATCTCCCCCTAAATTTAGAGACTAAATAAGAGATTTGGGATTTTATAAGAGGTAGAAAATCCTTAGGGGCTTTTTAGGGGGATAAAAAACGAACTGAAAATGAGTGCAAAATTGATGATGAGCTTGAAACATTATAGTACTAATTGCAACTTTCGTGCGTTCGCGAATAAAACCGTGCTTTTCCAGAATATTTGTCGTCCGTACTTGGCCTTTACATACATACATACTTATCTCACTGACAAGGGTATGGTATGGGTTAACAGTCAGGAGCCTACAAAAAAAGGCGGCAGTAATTAATTTAGGGGTTTTTAGGGATTTTTCGACTTGCTTTTATGGGATACGTCTTGGAAGACTTGGCAACCCTGCGAAGACAACGTCGAAAACCTTCGTCTTGACGTTGTCACTGTCAAGACGTGTTTATTTAGCAGTATTTTTGGCGAATAAGTTTTGTTATGTTATTATTCTTGTGCTGTAACACGTTGAAAACTTTTTGTAGAGAATGATTGTTTTTAAAGTTTACTGTGAGCCCAATTCGAAAGTGTGTTCGCTAAATTTAAAAGACACTAAACCGTCAAACTTGATTTTGACAGCTTTGTGTTGCTATACAAAAGTGAGTCTGACGTTTCTTATTTTAAGTATAGGAAATTTTAAATTAAGAAGGTACCGTTTCGAATCGAACGCAGTATGTAGTAAATTAGTATCAATATGTGAATGGGAGGGGAGTGTTCATAGTTGAACGTTTCAATGATAAATCGAAAGACAGTTATAAAAAATAAGAAAGATCTGTCAGACCTCCAATGTAAAAAGAACGCTGACGGCCTTACAGTTTATATGACTGTCAGAGCTCTTTTTACATTAGGGCAGTCCACCGGACTTGATTTTGTATAGAGGACATGTATTCGCGTGCTTGTCTTGTTAATTCTTGTATTCGTACTGACTTCATAAACAGTAATTTGCAACATTGTGATTTGTATATCATATATTGACCGAACGAGCCCGAAGCGTCTTCGTTTCCGTTTGGGTAAAAATGCTTTCGTTTGTCCGAATGTGCCGGACGTTTGTTCCCCCCTTTAGGTTGCATTTGTCAACCGATTCTCGTAAAATTTGTGAGCAGGTTTGATAATAATATGTTTTTTTTTGTTGGAAATGGCGGAAACTCGGGGTCTACAGCTCTCAGAGCCACTAGTTTATTTATTTGTTATGATATTCTACCAAAATTGATGATGACTTATTGATTGAAATGGGTACATACATACATACATATTATCACGCCCGAAATCCCTAATGGGGTGGGCAGAGCCACAAGACAACTTGTGGCCACGTTCGATTTATTAGTCCTAAGATGGTATGATGAACCGTATGGTGACAGGTGATCAGCCCATCGCCCATACAGATAGTCCACCATGTTGGAGAGGACCCGTCCCTTAGTCGACTTTTACGACATGCCAGGATGATAAGCATCTGCACGCATTCTATGCTATTTCTTCACTCCCAGTGCAGCAGAGGAGGTGGAGGAGGAAATGGGTAGCTGGGACTTAATCCCAGATGTTTTCCTACATCGTCTTTTTGTTCGTTGATTGAACATCATCATAATGAATGAATTGAGGTATTATGACTAAACTTGAAAAAACTTGTTCACGGGATCAGCAGCCAGCGAAAAATGAATTCCTCTTTGTGGTAGATGCATAAAAGTTGCTCAGCAATTTTAGCCAAACTGCCGTACTTACTATGGTCGGAGGACTTTGATTCTGCTTGACAAACAAAACGTCGAATTTAAAATAAAACAAGTCCACTAAATGGCACAGGTCTGCGCGCATTTATGAATGTTAGATGTTTATATTACCGAAAGCGATTAAAGCGGTATCTAAGTAGGTAGGTTCTCTGGGCACGTGTCCCTGTCTCAGGACGGCGGGGAGCGTGATCAAAATAAAGTGTACCATATCTGAATGATATGTAATTGCTTGCCGATTATCTATTTTACGAGACATCATCAAATTAAACTATGTCTGTTTTGCGATGGTCTCAAAAGCTACTAACATTGAAGAACGACGCAAATTATTTTTCTTCCTACTACGCTTTAATTTCATCATAATGGCCTTAAATACTCAGCACAAAGCAGCCCTTATTTGCACTAGCGCAAATAAAGTTGCATACAAATTTCATTATTGCAAAGTTTTGTATTTTTTTTTAATTTGGTTGGTTGATCAAGAAGTTTACACCAACAGCTACCCAATCCGCCCATTCTCAGTCCGACGGGACAGCCGACCACTCTTCTGTGGACTTAATTGGCATAATATGACAATTAATAGACTAGATACAAGTCTTCTGTGAAAATTTTCGTATGTTCGACTTTAGCTTCAGAACCAATAGACTGATTTTAATAAATAGGGTATCTTAAGATTCGGGGAAAACGTGCGAGTGTCATAGGCTATATAAAAATTCTAAGGGTGCGTCATAACAGGTGCCAAAATCCTTTTTACTTCGCTAGTTGGGTTTAACTGTACTTTTACGTTTTTTTACCAACTTTTAGCAGTAGTAGAAAGAAAAGCAGATTATGCACCTCGCATCAAGTGATTTGTTATTGCGCTCGTGTTTTTAGAGCCCTCACTTGCGTTCGGGCTCCAAACCAACACTCGGCGCAATAATGAATCACTTTCTGCTTGGTGCAACAATCTACTATTAACCGTGATACAAAAATAATGATAAATATTACTTAAAAAAAAAAAAATATAGGGCGATATAGACAAATCGAACTACGCATTATGCTAGTTTTAAGTTGTTTTTTGTCACAGCTGATGCCGAAATAACTGTTGCTCTTAAGATATAATAATGAATATGTTTAATTCGCGAACGAATTATTGTACCCGGACCATTACAACGGGGTTCAGTTGCAAAATAGGCATAACAATTTTTCTAAGGCTGGGTACAAAAAAGTACGCAGTTCAAATAAAAATATATATAACTTTTGTCAATAAATAAGATATTCATTCAATTTATTTGCTATATGGTTTTTAATATTAAATTTTGGAGTGTGTGGTGTTTGGCTGAGTTTACGATTTTTTGGAAATCAAACTGTACTTATTCGAATGCATATAATAATTTAATTATAAACTAAAGGCGACGATAGGTGACTCGGAAGTATTTTCAAACGACCAAAAACGTATGCTACCCTAGTACAAAAAGTTTTCGAATCGCTTCTAACATCGAGGAATTTAGAGACACGCCAAAAGCTGACACCTTTGTATTTAAAATGATCATTATTTCAATATTACGCAAAGAATTAGTCTAACAATTGCTTGAATTTAATTAGCTTAGAGTGTGTTTAATGCTTTTCAATCATTTAAAAATAATTAGCCAAATATAACTTTTACTTGTTATTAGACTTCAAACAGCCCAAAAGTGGGCGTATACCTTTTTTTTAAACGCTCAGGTTCTCGTAGACATCAGTTTGGGTACAAATTATATTATGTACCTACAATAGGAATTCTGTACAAAGTGCTATAATTTACCTAAACTTTCCTCAACGATTGCCATTAAACGTGGCATACTTATCTTTATATTGTGAGACGGGTTTTGCATTGCATGGCTATTTCTTTTTCGTAAACAGGCCTTATTTGTTATCTTCATATGCAAAATATACAGGCAATTTGCAATATTTTACATTTAATAGTTATTGATATATATGATCACAAACACCATCCATCACCACTACCCACAGCCCAATTGATAGAAAAGTGAATGTTCACACAATTTAACTTTTCTCCTCCTTTATTATCTCCTCCTCCCGTATTCTCGTGATCACAACACTTGCATGTATTCGCAGACATGTTTACAATTAAGTGTGGATATGTGTCTACGTTAAATTAACTCAAATGTAGAATGCCTATTGGCCACAGGTGGTGTATCCATTCATTGTGATGCCGGTGGATGCTGACCTCAACTGCACAGACGTGGTGTCACCTGGCTGTGAGCTGAAGGGTCTGCGCACTTGGAAAGACATTTGTCTGGTACGGAATTCCCTTTTCCAACATCAGGTATGTACGTATATCATCATACTATTCGCCAGTCTGCTTCTGTTTATTGTGATCATTTCGACAATCGAACTCTTCTCGCTAAAGCTGCGTCATTTCGACATTTATATACAATTGGTGTTCCTTTGTTGCACGACAAAGGCGCTTTGTAATAAACATTTAACGCACTGGGATCGGAAGCTAGAAAGAATAAAGATACTACTGTCACTTATCTGAATAATAATGTTAGGTATTAACTAATTCACCACCATTTTCGATTTACCCTCAATTACAAAGGCACGGTCAGGGTAGTGTATATAGATATCTGCGAGTCAGCGAAAATCGGACTATAGTACGTGGTGTAGGTACTGTTGGCATAAGAATCCAAAATAATTTACCTATAGTTACACATAAATGAGGGAAAGACATAAATATTTATTTCTGGGGATATAGTTTTAATGAATCACTGTCACTATGTACAATAAAACACATGTGTGTTGAAAAAATCTCGTTACTAAATCTATTTGTTCTTTTTGACATATCAAACAGAAGCACCCCCGTTCAGAATACAAGAAAGCAACGAATTATTTTGTTACTTATTTCATCATTTGATTTTTACATTGATTTGTATTTTTTAAATAATTTAGAAACTTTACATAACCGACAAGAATTTTCAAGTTCGGGATTCCTATACTACGACTCGGTAATCAGAGGCGGAGCTAGGTAACCACAGGCCCTGGTGCAAAAAAAACTGGGGCCCTAACTATATTCTTTAAAATGAGTGGCCATGATAAAAGTCGTGTTTATTTACATTCAGAAGGTGGGAGAATTTTTAGTTAGATCAATAGAAGATTTGCTGGTCAGGGTCCAAGGGCCCTCTGAGCTTGGGAGCCCCGGTGCACGGCACAGTCTAGCACTTTGGTATCTACGCCACTCTCTAATATATCAATAACTTCATCTTTTGTACCAGACTTCCAGAATGTTAGCTAGTTTTGCAGGAATAAGTTCTGTATACATGTAACTAATGTTAAACAAGCATTCC
Source organism: Tortricodes alternella (assembly GCA_947859335.1). Classification (NCBI taxonomy): domain Eukaryota; kingdom Metazoa; phylum Arthropoda; class Insecta; order Lepidoptera; family Tortricidae; genus Tortricodes; species Tortricodes alternella. Next base: position 12,428,882 of record OX401980.1, on the reverse strand, counting down.
GTACATAGGCATCTTAAATAAACAAAAGCGAAGAGCAGCGTATAAAATGACCATATTCTTTGTGAGAAACATTAAAACCAGAATGATTTCGATATCCAGACCGTTCACCTTTGTTTATCGCCGAAATATTTCCCAGTCAATCCTGAACAAGAAATAACATCAGGGATTTCCTTTATTGTTCAGTACTTATACAAACAAACGCGTATATTATGACTTGAATAACGGTAGGTGAACTGCGTCGTATTTGTATGACGGTGATATCGTGCTCCACGTGTATTCGTTTCGTCGTAACTCTTTTGTGGCTGCGTGGCTAGTCCTCAGCGCGTAATTATGATGAGTATGGATGGAGTTTACCGTGGAGATAAGTCGATTGTTGGGTTACAAGTTGCAAGTCAATCGGGGGGCGTTTTGGTGTATAGTCGCGGTCGTGCGAGGCTCGTAATGCCGTGGATTTATGAAGCGGCGGCGGGCGCGTGTGCTCTGCGCGGAGGTCAGCGCCCTGGCCCAGGACTAATTCGGGGGAGATCGACGATTCTCCGCCGTCGGGGCTTTGTCTGCGCCCGCCGCCTCCGCCTCCGCCGCCACGGTCACTCCTCGCTCGCTGAATTCGCACACATTACTTTGTTTGTGTATGCAATCACCTCGTATGACCTTAATGCTATTATCATACATATTTTCTTGTCATTGTCAATGAACAAATACGCAAAATGGCGCAATTTTAAACTCACTAGCGAGTTGAGATAGTTACTCATTCTCTAAATCGAAATTTAAGGCATTGTCCTGTTTACTTTTTTGAGTTCAACGGTCGTTGAAGTTCGTTCGTCCCATCGACCTCGAAGTTTTCACTTTCATCGGTCACTTAAGAACACCTAAGATGTGTTTGTTTGACCAAAAATTCCAACATTCGTATAGGCCGTCCTGCGACAGGAATTAATTTATAACAGGTTTTATCATTTGTTTTATCTTAATATTATTAAAAATATATGTTTCTCAAGCGGCATCCTTGTTGTTTTTAGTTTGAGTGTATGAAAGCTATGCTATGACTATGACTAATGATAGAGAACTTACATTGCGCAAAACTTGTATGACTCATTCTTTACTTCGCATGTCTCAAGGGTTTGAATTAAGTTGACTGTATGTATGTATGGTATAATCCGATTTTAATGTCTTTTTACGAGAGACACTTGTTGTGAGAATACTGAAACCAAAAAGTCCTAAAAATTGTATGAGAAGTTTGATTGATAACGGTTTGATGGGTGTTTTGATGCGGAGATAGCCATCTGAGCGAAGCATGTGTTTATCAGGCAGCGAGCAGGCGCTTGTTTGTGTTGGTGCGTGCGTGCGCGTGTTGAGCGCGGAGTGGATGACGCGAATAGTTGAAGTTGGCGGTGAAGCGGCAGGCGGCGGCGGCGGGCGGCGACTGCTGCCCGCGCTCCGCCTGTCGGCCGCACCGCCAGTCTTCGCCAGCTGCACGACCGGAGTGCGCGACACGGAGCTCGTCGAAGCGAGGCCGATTCACGTTGTTTGCACGCGATTCTACTTTATTGTGCGCGTATTGTTTAGCAACATATTTTCGAGGCAATTGCGTTAATTCACGTTATCTAGTCAGATAAAATACGAATTAGTTGGTTTGCGTCGCTCTACGATAGAAACTGTGATGTTGTTTGTGTTTGTGAGGCCAGTTTTCGAGCGTTGTTTCTACGTGGCCATGGGCTCGTGTTACTACTCGAAGGTAATGTTAATGCTGTTGGTGTTTAAATATTGTCGTTGTGTGCGTGTGTGTTTGCGTTGGTCGCGAGATGTTCCGTAGCCTGAGAGGACAGTCGGTCGGCAGCCAGACGAGGCAGTTTGAAGGCCGCCGCCGCTCCGACCTTGATGCAGAAGGTCGACGTCCTCACGTGTTTAGAACTTAACGTGCGATTTTGAATACTGTTCTACCGCTATGGTGCTTATTCTGTGTCGTTAGCTGAAAGATTTCTGATTGACAATTGGAAAATTCATAAAAGGTTCAAAAATTTATTTAATTACAATGAAAACCTATGAAATTAAACATGTAAGCTTTTATTCAATAATATTCCAGTCGACAAACTTTTTTTTTAATCTGATGAACATGACCAACTATGTAAATGAACGGTAACACCAATATTCAAAACATGCCTTCTTAAATACGATATAACTGAGGCATTTCAAAGCTTATTAATTTAAATTGCATATGTGCTTAGTCCTACTTGACTAAATTAATTTAAAACAGATAGTGTCACTGGAAATCATTAACCTAACTAGATTTTTAATTGCAGGGTTTCACTAATTATGTCACTGTGAGTACATGTAAAACAAGTGTTCTAATAGGGACCGTTCTCATTTTTTTAGACGTACCTACCTACTGGCTAATCTAACCTAACCTAACCTACTGCATTTTAACGCAAAAATCTTTATAAATTAAATTGTATTATTATATATTAAAAATGTAGGTATGTCTAGTTGACTAATAAGTAATAGCGTACTATATAGTAGGTACCTAGGTATATATTTAGCGACAAATAAGTTTTTATAGGAAAGAAAGAAAGAAAATAAGTTTATTGACAAATGGTTTAGGATACATAAATAACAATAAATAAAATTTGTTTGCTACTGAAGTTGCTACAAATGTTAAATATAATAAAAAAGATAAATTTGTATGTAGGTATACTTACATACAAATTTATCTTTTTTATTATATTAAAAAAATTACTAATTATGAACCTTTTAAATTATTACCTTCGGTTGTCTTCAGCAACAAACATCGAACGGAAAGTTAATTTTAACTCCAAATCGCGGTAAGACGTTGATAAGTATACTTACTTATCGACCTACCTTGGCGAATTTGTTACGAAAATATTTAAAACTTGGTTTGGTCAACATACGCTACCTAAAAAAAAGTACACTTTAAATTCTTGTGCTGTTTTGTTTGTGTGGGTAGGTAGGTATAGGTGTTGCGTATTGGATTGTGTTCCAAACAATGATAAAAGCCCGTCCATTATGTGTTAGCGGTACGGTTGTAAGAGAGGAATACCTAAGGATAGACGATGCACGGTGTCGTGCGCGGTGCGTGCGCGCTCTCGCGCACTGTGTGCGATCAGCTGACGCCGCGGCGGCCATCTTGCCATGCGTGCTCAATTGTCGCCGCGTCATTGTGCTCGTTCGTGACGTATTTGTTCTTTCAAATGCTAATGTCATTGTCCTTCCCTTTTCGCCCTGTTCAGTATTGTGACTTTGGCATAAACCTGTGTCATTGAGGAGCAAATGTCTTACTTAACTAGTTTCCTTGTTGCGAAACCACGCGGAAGGTACGGCTCGGTCGGATGCGAGAGTGGCGAGACCCTGGCTCGTCTATTTTTGGTCACAGTTTCATTTCCGCTGTGGATATGCTTTATGTAGGGTTTGTTCCAGATTTTGCACATGAAACGTTGTTTTACCATCTTCTTGGCACGTGAAATTTTATTGTTTTGATGCAGGTTTGACAAACTTAGGCCTTGCCCAATAATAGTCTTTGGAATTGTCGGATCATTCAGGAAGTAGGTATGATCTTGAACTACGAACAAAGCAAATACTTACGTTTTTTCTTTTTTCAAGAATCTGTTATCCATTAATTAAGTTTTTCAAAGTAGGGACGAGAGTGTAATATAAGATAATGCAAGTACAGGACAAATAATTTTGAACTTTACCTAGGTACTTACTTTTGGATTAATTAAGGATTTGGTGCGTGGAGAATGTGCCACGGCTCGTGTTCGGAAGGATTTCTGCGCTCTGCACGATTTTTGTACCTTTTTACTTAAAGAAGTACCGTTACAGTTACCGTTGACCAAGTGGCCAGACCAGTATTTTATCTCAGTTCAACTTTTAAACTGAATTTAAAGTTAAACACGTGTGTCCATTAAGTACCTAAGAGGTGTGTAGGAGCGACAGGAAACAATCGTCGCGATTTATTATAAAGCTAACTTGTTATGCCTATAGGAATGGTTACACATAGGTCGACCTATATTCGGTTCGCGGGAGTGAGGAGTTACAGACATGCGTGTTCCATTTTCATATTTTTTTAATTAGAAATGTTCTACTATTGATAAAGGCAGGCGCAGATACAGAATTTCGTTTGGTTTAGTTTCGTATTCGAAGGAACTTTATATTCAGGCAACTTATAATAACTGATAAGATAATATATTGGCTTGGCAACCTTAGTGCGATACCTAACATATTTGGCTGTATGCGTGTGGGATCGACCTCGTATGGAACCTTGATGAAGTTGAGAATTAATCTTACTATTGAATGTTTTTTGCCGTATTATAACGACTTAACTTAACGCTATCAAAAATTTAATGTGCAACACAATTCAGAAACATGTTGTTTACTATTAAAGGTCTACTTTCAGGGTTATTTGTTGGACATGGACTTTGATTCAAGGCCAATTATTTTGAAATACACCTATACCTAAAGACTTGCACAGATTGCGGATCTTAACTTTGTTAAAAAATGTTGCTAATTGTCGATGCAAAAAAAACGCAGAAGCCGCGCATCTTTTTGTAATTCTCATCCCCGGCCGACAATTCGAAACCATTTGAACAGTCGTCTCTGTTGATTGTACAAGGGCTTGCCTACTCACTATAAAGAATGGTGGGAGAGTCGTCATTGTGCCTACACCGGATTACTACCTATACATCCTATCGAACTACAAATCACAAGAGTAACTAAGTAAACCAGAATTATTATTAAGAGGATTGTGAACCTACGGCTTTCCATACGAAAGGCGATAACAATTTCCCCCCTTAAATGTTAACCGATCCGATGTTGACCAATTTTTGATAGGTTGTCAGTCAGAACAAATTCAAATATGTAATTCAAATTATTTATTTCGGACTTGAGATCTAGGATCACAATATCTAGGTCTATTCGTTTTGGTTTTTTCACTATAATCAATAAATGTAGTTTTATTTTTGTTTCAGTATTTTCATAGAAAACTAATTTCGGGGATTATTTTGACTGTGTCGATCTTTAATCAATATTCAAAAAACGTACATATAAATCGGTTAACATTTAAGGGGTGGAAATCGTTATCGCCATTGTATAAAAGGGTGATTTTTGGCGTTGGTTCACAGTCCTCTTAAGAATTGTGTTAGACGTTCAGATTTTCTTGAATGAGCACGTTATTTAAGTAGGTGCATCATTTTTTTGACGAATTATTTATTACACTTGTATATAAATGAATGTATTGTGATTTTATATCAATATTACGAACGATAGGCTACGACAGGGGGTTCGATACATTTTTCTAGGTGTTGAATCTTTGAAATATCATTGTCGTGTAAGTTAACTTCAGAGAGAAGTTTGCTTGATCCTGTGAGGTATTTTTGGCACATGTGCGTTACAGGAGGGTGCAGTAGGCCGGCGTGACACATGTTGGGGTGTCTGAGTCGGTGTCGGTGCAGAAGCGAAGCGGGTCGCGCTTAAATTGCGTAGCGAGCACTCAGCAACTGGGTCAGCGGGGCACGACGCATACACGACGCATAAACGACGCGGCCGCTCCGCCCCGCTCCCCCCACTCGCTATACCAACACTCCAAAGATATACACCCACATGCTTATCTTTCCATACCTTTATCTTATAATTTAACTTGTGGAATGGAAATAACCTTTAATTAGCGTCACAAGTTTGTTTAAATGCTGATTCAATCTGTAGAGGCTTCTATCCACTTGACATTAGAGTGAGCCCAGGAGATGCTTATGGATTGTATTATGCAGTCGAGTAAAATTTGGTCAGTACAGTTAATTTGGCAACTGTGGTCAGTGGCTAGGCATTGCATCGCGACCCGTATTGTAATGCTATAATTGAACATCACGTTTCCGACTAGTCGAGTCGTCACCTTGGCACAGTTATTTCGTACCAAAAGTTACATGCCTTTTTATTTACCAATATCGTCGGTTTTACGCTCAGTTTCCTTTACTTGTTGTCCTGAGTTATGCTTGGATGTTATTAATGAAGTCATTATAATCTGGCATTTTTGTAACCTTTTTTACCAACCTTGATGGGCAGACAACTAACATGGTCGTTAACTCGATAAAAACAAAGCATTCACTTTTCATGAAGTTTCCCAGTGACCGTACGGGTTGTACCTAGGTTTTAAAGTTGAGCTTAAAGATTAATACTATGAAAAAGTTTATATTATTGGTTCTAGTTAGCTAGACAAAATATAAATAATTTTCTCTAGGGTAGGTATGTAGTCTTGAATTACATTGAAATCCTCAAAAGGTCTAAGTAGGTATTTGTTTTAGTTACTTATGCAAAGTAATTCAGGGTTGTGGAGAATCTATGATGTGTTCCTACCTAATAAATAGTATTATTTACCGATTATGAATATTGAAACGAAGATTTGCGGTGGAGATTCGCCACCAAATGTGCGGACATGACAAACGAGGATAACGCTGAGCACGTTCAACTGATACAAAAGATCAACGAAGCAATCATTGGAAACGTGTGTCGTGTCGCGATGGTCTAAGTCGATCATGCTGCGCCAGCGATTTGGTTTCGACACAGAGGCAGGCAGACTTTGGACTGAAGCCGCGTATTAATTAGAGTGATGTTTGTGCGCCTTGAGGGACCACTGCACCCCTTGCGCCGGCGCCGCGGTCGATGACTTGCTCCCCCGTGCGCACCCGGTGCTAACGACCTCGCCCGCTCCACGCTCTCCACTCAACATTCATTATTTTGCATTAATTGTTGCACGATTCTTGTAGCTTTACATTTTTTATGACAATATGTATTGTTCTTGACATGAGGTCTTTTAATTTCTCCTAGCATCAATTTTTTCCATCAAATCCTCAATAATGATGGAAGAAGTTGCAATTGGATGGAGGTGAAATAGTCTAAAACACGACGAGTTGTATAAGTCTTAACACGGTAACACTTGAATCTATCTCAAACACATAACACACACATCACATCATAAAATCGAAAATCAATAAAATGCGACTTATTACCTTTATCCACTGGCGTCTTCTGTTCTCGTCGCTAGATGTGGCAGGGCAGGGCATCATACCTACCTAATCAGCGAGCCGTGTTCCAGTTATTAAACTTATATGTGTTTGTATATTTAATATCTAAGATATATTTGATCTCGTGTTCCGTTCTGTGTAAGTTGAAATTCTGTGTGGGTTCAGTTGTTAGGTAGAATGTAACATCATATGAAACACTTAAAATTAAATATTCTGAGCTCGTGAATGTCTAAATATTTATTTTATCGTTTCAACATCAAGTCTACAATGAGCCTGTTTACTTTGCCTAGGCATAGCGGTGGCTGTGATGTGACTCGATTATTAATCGATTCTCTTTTCTTGTGTGCTGCTAGCTCGTCTCATTAGGCTGATGCTGATTTATTTATATGTATGGGTCGAATCGGTCGAGTAGCTACATTGTAATGAAGATAATTGAAGGCAAGCAGTTATCTCGGTGTGTAGACAGCGGCGCTGCACGTATTGTCGCGATGCATTTGATTCGCGGCGGCACGACCTTGGCGTGGGGCTCGGAGCGGCACGGGTGCCCTGTTTCGCGGGCGCGTTCCACTTTTGCCATAGCTCTCTCTTGTTACGCAAACCTGTCGTTATGCATATTATGTTTTGCCTCAAACATTTCTGCAACTAGATACCACTTTCTACCGTTAGAATCTTGTTGGATTTCGTGATGACAAAACACGTTTTTAAAAAACCATCGAATGGCTTATTCCGCGATATCTTGCTTATCTACGATAGCGATTTGGCAATAGCCGTGCGGCCTGCGTTTAAGTCATGCAAGGCATTGACTAAAAGTGAAAACGTTTGCGCAGTAACAACTAAAAGAAATTCGTCGGGATATACACAATCGATCTTTAAAGTAGCCGCTGTCAATTTGCTTTATCGATATGATAATGAAGCCTTATTTAAGGCATTCTTATTAATGTTTCTAAAACCATTACTAAAAAGGTGACCTTTATATATGTTATGGACTTCACAAAAAAAGAAACTCTATAATAGGTATGACCTAGGCGTGGTGTACCTTCATTTTGTCAATTACTGCTAATATAATTAATTAAACAGCTTTTGTTCGCTGAAGTGACGTGTTCGTTTGTTTTGTTTACAGGGCCCACTGAGATCCTGACATAGCAAGAACGACAGCAGCTCGTGGCAAGGAAAGCCACCTACCGCGGCTACATCAGGCCAGATATTACCTCTCGTCTAAATTGAAACGTTTACAAAACTGCAGCACATTGTATTTTGTGACCATTGTGGAACTCTTATAAACAAGTGCAATAATATACTTTAGTGCAATCGTTTTGTACTCTCGACTGCCAGTGGAGTGATAAACTTGTTATTGTATTATATTGTGGTGAAATTAATAGTGGAACAATGGAGCGTGAATCAAATCCTATGGAGGCGTTATGCCGTTCGGGGTGCGGATTCTACGGCAACCCTTCCACAGATGGACTCTGCTCAGTATGTTTTAAGGTAAATACAAACTTTTTTATACATATCTTATTCTGCTTGATTTAGCCTGATAACCCTTAATTACGCTCGGCATGACTTGGTTATGTGCTGTATTTTAAGTATTATCGTTCTTTAGGGTATAATAAACTAAAGTAAAAAAATATTATATTAGACTATGCTATTTATAGAGGAGCCCTAAAAAGCAGTCTGTTTAAAATATATGTTTATTATTGTAGTTTAATTTTTGTAAGTAACAAGTGCAAACTTTCGCTTTTTCACATGGTTTCATGAAGTTTCATGAAAATTTCATGAGGTTTCTAGAATTTTCCATGAATTTTCTAGATTCTTTGGGATTTCTAGAATATTTCTATGACATTTCTTAAAGGTTCAATTAAGTTTCTAGAAGGTTCTATGAGATTTCTAGAATTTTCTATGCAGTTTCTAGAAGGTTCTAATATTTTTCTATGAAATTTCTAGAAGGTTCCATTGAAGTTTCTAGAATTTTCCATGAAGTTTCTAGAAGATTAAATATGAGGTTTCTGGAATTTTCTTTGAAGTTTCTAGACGGTTCTATATGGTTTGTAGAAGGTTCTATGAAGTTTCTAAAAGGTCCCATGAAGCCCCATGTTGCTACAAAAAGTTGCTGTGGGCGAGCGCCCTTATGGCTTATGGCCGATTAATATCAACCTTGTCTTATTAATTACTTTACTACGTACAAGCATGTTATCCTGTAAGGTGTATTAACGTTTGACTGCTCGTGAAGCGAATTCAACAGTTGTTTCGTGAACGCGCGGCGGCAACGCAACATGTGGTCGCTTGTCGCATTTGCTACGCGTGACAGAAGCGATGCAGTAGCGCTATAGTCGCGCTGCATCGCTACTACACGTCTAGCATGACCTGCCCGCAAGTCATTTGTCGCTCAGTGCATATTTGTCTAGTTTGACAGACCCGCACTGAGCGTCAAACGGCTCGCGGGCATGTCGTGATAGCCCGTCTGTATCTATAAAAACGGGCGACTGTAGCGATGCAGTCGCGCTGTTTTGGTTCAGCATCGTTACTGTATCGATGCAAACACGCGACTGTATCAGGCGATATCGGTGGAGGGAATGACGTAGTGGGGCCGCGGGCGACTGAATCGCTACAAGAAGTCGCTTTAGGCGACCGCCCTAAGATTCGCCGTTATCTATTTTATCTATCTCTACTACACTATAATAAAACTGTTGAACGAGTGTTTCGATATTGAAGTAATTCTTCAAAAAAATAATATTTGGGGGATTTTTGGAACCAGAACCACAAAAAGGTTTTTTTTATTTTTGTTTTCATCGTCAAACGGCTTAACAGATTTCCATAAAAATTGGCACGTATGTAGCGCGTTATATGGAGATTATTTATTTATTTAAACTTTATTGCATAATATACGAGTGTACAAATGGCGGACTTAATGCCATAAAGCATACTCATCAAGTCAACCACTAGGTCAAACAGAAACATGTTAAGGATGGTGCAGAAGGTATAGACCGTAAAGCAGTAAAACAATAATATACGCTATGGTGTATATTTTATAATATACATGAAAGACTTATATGTTTTACATAGTATACTGTTTATCGCGGTATCCTGGAAAGATTTTCAGGAATCTATAAATATGCGAAGTATGAGAATTGTTTCTCCTCGGTAGATGGCGCGATAAACGAATTCCACGCGGACGAAGTCGTGAGCAGAAGCTAGTAATATTTTAAATGTGAAAGTAACTGTTTGTCTGTTCCGTTTTCACGGCCAAACTGCTGAACTGATTTGGATGAAAATTGGCAAGGATTACATACTTGGGTGCTTATGGAAGGACAGTCGATATGTTTTATCCTTGAAAGTTGCACAGTTTCGTAGGGAAACGCGCTCAACGAATTCTACGCGGACGAAGTTGCGGGCAAAAGCTAGTCGTTAAGAAAAATTACAAAGGCGTGAAATTCTTCTTCATCCTGCCTTTTCCCATCTTTATTTGGACTGGCACCCAATTCTCGGAGCATTCGAGATAATGTCGATTGCGAGATTAAACGTCAGATTCATACAGTTTTGTCAACCGACTGTATGCACTGACGTTGAATCTCGATTGTGAGTTTCAAAATCGATACAGTCGGTTGTCACAACTGTATGAATCTGACGTTTAATCTCGCAATCGACATTATCTCGAATGCACTGAGAATTGGGGGCTGGCCCTAAAAGCTTAAGAGGACGCCGATCGTTCAGTGGTGCCATCATAACTTTAATTGTGTTTTCTAATGACCTAAAGTAGTTTATTAAAATCGAAGGTACAATTTATACGTTAAGTAATGATTTCTACTTTTCCCCGTTTACTTATAACGGGGAAAAGTGGCTGCCATTTTTCGTTCATTTTTTTACATGACTGTTATATTTTGTAAAGCTTAAGGCCGGGGCAAACCAAACGCGGTTGCGGCGCGTTTGCGGCGCGAACGCGGGTCCGCGCCGTTGTCGAACGGCGCGGGCGAATATACCATGCCACACCGCGGCGGCGCGGGACCGCCGCGGTCCCGCGGCTACTTTGGTGTGGCATGGTAAATTCGCTCGCGCTGTTCGACAACGGCGCGGACCCGCGTTCGCGCCGCAAACGCGCCGCAACCGCGTTTGGTGTGCCCGGGCCTTTAGTTATCTATATATCGTATAAATTGTCTATTCAATTCTGCAACAACTTGGCTGGCGGGTTCGATTTTAATAAAATACTTTAGTTTAATAGAAAAGATAATAACAGATGAGGCCTTCACTGGACGCACGACGCCATCTCAAAACCACCTACTCGAATTAGTAAAATGAAATAAGCCTCAGTTTATTGTATAATGACGAGTAATCAGCAGTGTGATTCTCTAAAGTACGCAGCGGCTGATCAGCAATGAGTGACACATTCAAATTTAGACCGAATGCCTTCGCTCTTACAGTGTCAATTAAGTTTCGTTTATCCGCTGATCAGCCGCTGCGCACGTTATAGAATCACACCACTGGACGGGGGGGGGGAGTAATTTTTGCTAAATTAAGTCCAGTTGATTGAACGTTAGTTTGACTGTTAGTTATGATCATTTGATTAAAATGAAATAAGCCTCAGTTTATTGTATAATGACGAGTAATCAGCAGTGTGATTCTCTAAAGTGCGCAGCGGCTGATCAGCAATGAGTGACACATTCAAATTTAGACCGAATGCCTTCGCTCTTACAGTGTCAATTAAGTTTCGTTTATCCGCTGATCAGCCGCTGCGCACGTTATAGAATCACACCACTGGACGGGGGGGGAGTAATTTTTGCTAAATTAAGTCCAGTTGATTGAACGTTAGTTTGACTGTTAGTTATGATCATTTGATTAAAATGAAATAAGCCTCAGTTTATTGTATAATGACGAGTAATCAGCAGTGTGATTCTCTAAAGTGCGCAGCGGCTGATCAGCAATGAGTGACACATTCAAATTTAGACCGAATGCCTTCGCTCTTACAGTGTCAATTAAGTTTCGTTTATCCGCTGATCAGCCGCTGCGCACGTTATAGAATCACACCACTGGACGGGGGGGAGTAATTTTTGCTAAATTAAGTCCAGTTGATTGAACGTTAGTTTGACTGTTAGTTATGATCATTTGATTAAAGCGTTCGTCGGGTTTTATTGTGATTTGCTTATCATTATCATTGAATGTGTGGGAATGATAAGTTTTTACTTTCAATGTAGATTAATTATTACCGCCAACACTGAACGGTATGCATAATATGACGAAGGTCGCTAAGTCTTCGATGTTGTTTTGCTTTTCCTTGGGCAAGTAGGTATGTTAATCTGTGAATCGAACGTATGCTGCTCAAGTCTGCGACGTTTTTTAGTAGTTTGGTCATAACAGAAGATATTTATGATTTCCATTTTGTTGTTGTTGGTTCAACCTGGTTACCTACTTCAAATAAATTAGGTGCCGGTTTTGACAAATAAAATCCTTGTTTTGTGGTATTACTTACTCATCTGAATATAATTAATTTTTCAAATATATAAGATAGCATGTCTTATTGCCATAGACCTTGAAGGGTAGAACCAGACCGCTTAAAAAAATATTTATAGTATAGAGTTGTTGTTTGTCTTTGCGTGGCTGATCATTTTCAGTAGGTACCTTTTAAGGAATTTCTGGCGCCATGTTTTGTAGTATAATGGTCTTTTCCTTAGGGCTGATAGATTATTTTTTAAATTTGACATCTGATTTGTTGTAAAAGAGTACAGAAGTGGCCAATGTTTCACTTGGATAACCAGTTATTCTGAAGGAATAATGTTTGCTAACAGAAAAACTATTAAAATAACCGTTATCTACTATGAAAATTAATTCTTTCGAAATATCCAGTTATCCTGATTTATTTATTCTTAACAGATAATGTCCAGTAACTACAGATTCCCTTCTCTGTCTTTCTGTCCGTCCGTCTGTACGTTTGTATCTCACCGCAAGGGGATGAATTTGAAAAACAGTTGAAAGAACTCGCGTGCGGTCGGTATAATACCACAATAAGTATACATAAACATATTGTGATATAAATAAATTTCAGTGATCCTTAAAATAGTAGTTTGTCGATTATAATAAAACAAAGATTTGAAGCTGCGTTCAACCTTCCTGAATCCTTTGCTTATAATCGCATTACAATCCCTTCAGTGTTTCTACCGTGATACCTGTACAAACGAACAGACAAAAAAACCTTAAAAAGAAAATTTTAATAGGTACTATTAGGGGTCATCCATAAAGTACGTCACACGTTAAGGGGAGGGAGGGGGTCCTCAAAGTGTGACATTGTGTGACAAGGGGTGGGAGGGGTCCTGACTTTTGTGACGTCACATTTCAAAACATTACATCTAAGTGTTAAAATGTTACATTTAAACAATTACCGAAAAACTTAAAAATATTTCCAACTCTATCTGTATGGGGCATAAGGTTTAAATTGTTTTATTGGCGAGTTAACACTCGATCTACGCGTTTTTTCAAATGTTTGATTTGATGTTGATTATATAAAAAAATTGTTTAAATGGGGATAAAACTGCTGTTTTAATTTAATAATATCTAGACGTAAAATTGCAACATATGTGACGTCACACTTGGGACGGGAAGTCTCACAAATGTGACCAACTGTGACAAGGACGGGGGAGGGGTAAAAAAATGACGAAATTAGTTTGACGTACTTTATGGATGACCCCTTGCCTACCATTATTTTCACGCAATGTTCACGTCATTTCTACTATGTTATTTTATGTAAGGACATTCAGGCACGTACACACATTCTTTGCGAGCCGTGCGTTATAATCAATCAAATCTTATTTAAATACTACCTTCCGCCCGCGACTTCGTCAACGTGGACACCCTAATCACCTAACGGTGTGAAATATACTTTACGCCTATTCTCAGATCTACGTTTTTCGGAGGATTGCGATCACAAACACCGTGACACGAGATTTTTATACATTATATATACATATACATATATATGTATAATAATAATTAACGGCCATGTGCGTGTCGGACATCGCACAGGGAAGAAGGGTTCCGTGTCCGGATGAACGTTCACAGTTAAAGTATAATTTTATTAATTTTTAGTATCGCTTATCTCACCAAATGTTGACTTAAATAACAAGAAAAAAAAAAACAGAAGCATTTTCACTATATTACCAAGGTTATATCCAACCTTTTGGTGTCATTATATTTAGCGCAACATGATACGCCATAGCGATTGGTTGTATTAGGTACTCATAAAATATTTATGGTAATTTTTTTATTTGGCCTGGGTGCGCGGGCTTATTTTGATTCAACTTATGTGCGTGAACCCAAGAAAGTCATATCATCCTGCGTGGAATCAAAATAGAGTTTTGATTTAAATGACACAAAAGTAATATTATAACGTACGATTTACATCTTATTTTACTTATTTGGTTCTTATTAAATTATTAATAAGGACGGTGATTTTTTATGCTATATTTTTTATGTTATATTTTTTAACTTTAGTAACAGTTTTATGTTTGATAGCTTTGATGTTAGATAGTCAGATTTATCCCACCAAAAACTTAAATAAAAATAAGGTATGTATTAATGGCTGAATTCGCAAACGCCACTCAAGCATTTGATGAGAGATTAAATAGTTCAATGCCCCTCAATAAGTTGTCAACCTATACATAAACGTCACTGTGAATTTGGTCATTAGCGAGTCCACGGAATCGCATATAGTGGTGTTGCGTCTGCATAAACATCCAAAATAAGTTTAATAATTCTTGACGACGAATGTATTCTTCTAATAAACTGCAAGAGGCACTCAGTATTTTCAAAGTAAGAAATCCAAACCGCAAAGAAATCCATTAAAAAATGGTTAGTGAAAAGCGAAAACTTTTATATCGCAGAATAAAATATTAAATTAAACTCCCGTTCACAATACAAGAAAGCAACGAATAATTTAATTAAATAATTCCTACTTATATTATACATACATGTGGAAAGTATGTGTGTGTGGACGTACGTGCGTGCCTGTGTGCGTGCGTGTGTCTGTCTGTCTGTAACCACTCTACTCTGTAATGGAACTTTCATTGAACTTGGTCCTGGAATAGAGCATAGTGTACTTTTTTTTCATCCCGGATTTTTTTAATGTTCACGAGGTCACTGCCAGAGGCTAGTTTAAAATAATAACATGCTCGAAGGTTGTAGATGCTGTGCTTCAAGTTTTAAATTTTGAACGTGCTAATTAAAAATAGTCGATGTAAGATATGTTTTCTTATTCTTTATTGTAAGGGCGGGAAAGGAACGGTTGCGGTCACTATGAGGCGGGCCAAATCCGATCGACATAATCAATCAAATAAAAAGTATCGATTTGAAAGCTACAAAGTTAGTTCCTGTAGAATATAATGGTCTATGAGATGGGGCTACGGCAAGGTGCGCTGTGAAAATAAAGTACCACTTAAAAATATTTATAAATTCCGAATTATGCGATATTACACCTCGTCATTCCGGAGATGAGCTATCGGAGTTACGACTCCAGAATTCCGCAACGCAGGCCGTAGTATCAATGGCTGGATGCTGATCGGACATTTGGAACGTTTCAGGAGGCGCTAAAAAAGAAACAGCAGCCGCCCGCGACGACGCCGTCGCCGGTGGCCGCGCCGTTCGTACCGGCGGCGCCCGCGCCCACGCCGCTGGCCGCCGCCGCGCCCACCGTGCCCGTGCTGGCCGCGCCGCCGCAGGCGCACACAGACGTGAGGCCCTTCTCTTGTTCACTGTTCACTCTGGGGGCCGGCCACCGTCGCCCTCACATTGCAACTTTTGATAGTGTATGGACACTAAAAAAATTGAGTTTAACATTTTTCCCCAATCCGTTGATGGGATGGAATTCGCGTGCATACGATCACACTGATGGCTCGGCTTAGACCGCTTTCTAACTGTTATACTCGCGGATACGTCCAACGCGCTTTGCAATCTTCCCGAATCTTCGCTGAGTTGGTCGGTCGTGCTGTGTTTTGTCCGAGTACACACTGACGCGGTTCGGTATTTATGAATTCCGTACTTAAAGCTTCTATTTCATAGAATTTGGCATCTTATGTTTCACTGAGTCAACACGGCGGGTATCTCATCGTACGTTAAAACTACATGAGAACTGCAAGAGAAGTGATCATTTGCGGATCCATTTTAAAGCGCAACACACACAAAACGCGTTCGCGGGACGGGCGCGGGTCTGGTAAATTCAACGGAAACACTGTGTTGCGCTTAAATATAAACAAAATATAGCGATGAACCGCAGTGTAACTTGATGGTCTCTCTGTGTTAGCTTTCTCGATTGGTTTCCCGCGGCGGGAAGCTTAAGATTTCTGTCTGGCTACACGGGACCAGGCTCATATCATAAATCTTAAGCTACTTTCCTGTCGCTTTTGGCGAACAAAGGCATGGCATTTGGTAATTTGTATAAAAAAGTTAAGACTTAAGATTAATAGAAAATATTAAAATACAAATGATAATATTTTAGGCTTATTCTCCTGCTTTGTTCAGTGTAGATTCTCTTATGGCCGTACCCAATATTGAATCCGCGGATATATTTGGTTACTACGGGTTAAAATTTGACATTTGCCAAATACAAAATATGTCAAAATTTAACTACTACTTACTACCAGTTAAAATATCACATATTTCGCATGCACATTTATACACAGATTGAATATTGGGAACGGGTGTTAGTAGACTAGACGAGACTGAATGGGAATCTTTGTTAAACAAACTGAAGTTGCCGCTTTCAATTTTCCGTGGGAATTTAATTAAATACTTCGGAGAGATATTTTATTGAATATCCTTTAATCTATGGATTTAAAAATTGTAAAAGAACTAGCTTCGCACGGGTGCCAAAAAAACATCTTTTTTCGTCTAATAGATTCAGGGAAAATAGGCTGTCGATTATTTATAGTATGAAACACTCTCCACGCGAGTCCGACTAGCACTTGACTGGTTTTTTTTATTTCAGTTGTAGTTTAAGCTAAGTTATAGTGCATCTATTATAAATTCCTTAGTATAATATCTATATACGTAGGATGTTCCATAAGTGTTGCAATAGAAAGAATGTAACAAGTTTGGACATGTATGACTGAGAGTTGTATTAGACAAGCAGAAGACTGTCAATGCTACCTGGTACACTGATGTTTGTTCGCCGCAAGTTATCCGCGAGCTCAAGAAACTGCGACCGAACTCGCGTCTGGGCAGTTGGCACTTGCACCATGATAACGCTCCTGCTCATCGAGCGACCATTACTCAGGAGTTTTTGAAGCAATCTGGGCTTACTGTGCTGGACCACCCTCCTTATAGCCCCGACCTCGCGCCATGTGATTTTAGTCTCTTCCCGCTGATCAAGAGCCAGTTGAAAGGACGACGATTTGCAACTGATGACGAATTAGTACGTGCATGGGATGAGTCCTGTGCCAGTGTCACAAAGGTTCAGTGGAAGATTATGTTTAATACGTGGTTTGAACGCATGCATAAGTGTATTAATAGTGATGGTTCTTATTTTGAAAAAGTTTAATAAATAGTTAGATTTTTCCAAGACTTATGGAACATCCTACCTAAATATAATGGTATTGAAATACTAAAACAAAAAATGACTATTAGAAAAACAAATCAGAAAAACATAATGAGTTCGCAATTAAGCACAATCTGTAAAGTTAAATCAGATTGCCACAATAACCTGTGGCCCGTTTCACGAAGCTACTAAAGCGAAGTTGCTAAATTGTAACTTGTTTGTAGCTTCGTGAAACGGGCCACCAAGCGATCGTCTGCAGTGTCTCCGTCCACGGGATAAAGCTGCACAAACTATCGACGAGGACCTATTGCATTGATAATGCAACTACTGCCGACACTGATAACCAGATGATCTGCAATGGTTTGATAGATCAGCACAGAACGCCTGCACGCACATAATAACGCCAAAACAACGATATATCGATACGTGCGTTACGTCCTTTGTTTGGTAAAAAGTTATGAATGGAACAAAAACGTGTATTTAATTTAAAAAAGCAGACTTCAAAACCCCTATGAAAAGTAGCAACTTGAAATACTTATCATTCACGAGTTCCTGTGGTCTTCATTATCAGTTTCACTTCACCAAATAATGCTTTTGGAACGCAACTGCTTTAGTTGTTACCAGTGGCGGAGCGTTAAATATTTTGTAAGGGAAGCCGGAAGAAAAAACACCGTTCCAATGAGAGTCTGACCTTTAGAATTACATTGGCTTCACTGAAAGCTACCTGTAGTTTTGAAGCTTAGTAAAGCCGTTAAGAAACGATTTGTAGGCAGGCTGCGCTACTGGTTGTTACCGAAAATACCAACATTGCTATATGCATGCCTGTAATATTTTAGGAGTTTGATCGATTCCTCATAGATCCTCTCATAACACCTCAACTTTGACTATAAATTCCAGTTATACCATACCGATTAAAAAAAAGAATTTTCCAAATTGGTTTACAAATGACGGAATTCTGAGGTTAAAGTCAAATAGGCTTCAAGTCAGTCAGTCAATAAAGAAAGCAATGCAGAGGACCTTGCTAAAGGTTTCACTGCGTAATCGAATCAAATATCAAGAGAATCTCAGAAAAACCAAAGTTACCGACGTGCCATGCCATGAATTGCTTAATTCAAATGCCAGTAGGCGGGCGCATTACTCATCGAATAGATGGCCGATGAGGCCGAAGAGCTCCTTGTGGCGACAGAGTACCGGAAGGCGCAGCGTGGGTATCCCCCTTACAAGAAGCTCAGTCCACCTAATGAAGTTCGCGACAAATCGTTGTATGCGAACAGTGCTGACATAAGGCACTGAAACATGGTCTCTCACTATGGGCCTCATTAGCAAGCTCAAAGTCGCACGACGAGCTATGGAAAGGGCTATGCTCGGGGTTTCTCTGCGAGATCGAATCAGAAATGAAGAGATCCGTAGACAATCGAAAGTTACCGACATAGCCCACCGGGTTAGCAAGTTGAAGTGGCAGTGGGCAGGGCACATAGCACGCAGAACAGACGGCCGAGGGGGCCGAAAAGTTCTCGAATGGAGACCACGGACCGGTAAGCGCAGCGTAGGACGTCCACCCACAAGATAGATGGACAGACGACCTAAAAGAGACCGCAGGGAAACGCTGGATGCAGGCCGCTTCCAACCGGCCCTTTTGGAAATCGATGGGGGAGGCCTATGTCCAGCAGTGGATGTCCTACGGCTGAAATGATGATGATGATGAACTGTGCTGGAGCAGTCGTTTGTGACGGTCCTGTTCAGCAGCGGATAGGACTGTCGTCGGCTGATAGGATGATATGTCATGACATCGTTACCGAAAAAGGATGAAACTTTGGCAACCTCTTTGGTTATGAATAATCAATCGTATATGACATAAAAAAGTAAACATTTAAATTTGAAACATTGTCAAACTGACAACCTCGACTCAAACTAAGAACATCTAAAAATATTTTTAACGTTTATTTCTGATTATTTTTAATAGCATAAACAAATAAAATTAGGATATTGTAGTTAATGTTTAACTATACAATGTAACTTGTTTGAAAAGCTCAGTTCTCAAGTCCAATGACTTGAGATGAAGGGCTCTTTCGTATCATAACACGGTAATGTAAAAACTTGTACTTTCTACATTTGTTAGCTTTATCTATTAACAAGTAAACTAAAACTTTTATTTTCCAAACTAACGTACGTAACGATAGCATCCAAAACCTTAAATTATATTTGTCTTTCAGTCCAAAATGTCTAACCTGAAGCAACAAGAAAATCCCAATAATGGAAAATGACCCTAATAAAAAAGAGTCTAAGGGTAAACGGTTACTGAAGAAAGCATTACGACGCAATAGTAAATCTAGTAATAATAGTCAGAGTTCTCTGGAACAGGGTATTACCGTGTCCCGTTCCAAGAGCTTTGAGAATAAAGAACAAACTCTCGAAATAAACGACAGCACTCCGCTTCCGACTCCCGATGGAACGAAAGAGAACGCCGAGCCCGGCACCGCCCAAAAACTCAAGGACGAGCGCGCGCCGCCGCGGCCGCTCGAGCGGCCCTCCGCTGAAGGCAGGAAGCCCAAGAAGATGGTCGACATACAAGAGAGTCGAAACGAGGGCTACGAAGATGATGCTTTTGCCTCGAAAAGCGACGCTAATGCCTCAAGTTCAATAAAACTTGCCAACACTGAACTCCTCCCAGAAGGAGAAAATGCCAAAAAAGGCCTTAAAAGGGTTTGTTAGATAGATTTGTTTTTTGGTTTACGTAGTTGTCGGTCAATAAACGTAAACTTCTCAACCAACCGTTAATATTTTTCGAACAAATTAACGCAACGTTCTATTAGGTTAACTTTATCCTTACTTACGTGGTGACGTAACAAGCCCCTTTTCTAACAGACGTAAATTACCTTCGCGACGTTGGTTCGATATTAGAATGCAGTTTACTTCACACTTTCATTTTGTCTCCGGCTTTATGGGTGCAACAGATGGTTGGTGTATATAATTATAATCAATCTATCTCTTTATTAATCAAGGATGACCTGTAAATATTAAGTGTCAGTGTAAGATGTGCCTCACAGGGCGTCATGAACTGAATCGACTTTAAAATAGAATGAAAAAATTAAAAATCTTACTTATGCCCGTTTTTAATAATTTGTGCTCAGGACTGATACGGATGTCGGCACATTCTCATGTCATATTAAAAGCCTTACTCGAGACTGGTATTGGTCTTGACCACGGAATATTAATACAGGAATTACGAGAAGTTTATCCACATTGACAGAGTATAGTTGATATTCAGAATGAAATATTAACGTGTTTGTTACCTGGCACCATGTTAAATTAACTTTACCGGAGGCATTACATGCAGGGCTATAGCGGGTATCTTTGTTTCCAGAAGTTGGAGGAGGAGAGTGGAGCCGGCACGAGTGGCGCCAGCACGACGTCCGACACCGACGCCGACGACAAGGATCCCAGCAAGGACAAAAAGAAGAAGAACAGATGCGCTGTCTGCCGCAAGAAGGTTGGACTTACAGGTAAGCCAACATTTTGTTTTTCTCATTTCACCTCGTTAAGTCATCGTCGTGTATTATATAAGGAGGTGAAAATAGTAGATTGTTGCACCAAGCAGAAAGTGATTCATTATTGCGCCGAGTGTTGGTTTGGAGCCCGAACGCAAGTGAGGGCTCTAAAAACACGAGCGCAATAACAAATCACTTGATGCGAGGTGCATAATCTGCTTTTCTTTCTACTACTACTAAAAGTTGTTAAAAAAACGTAAAGGTACAGTTAAACCCAACTAGCGAAGTAAAAAGGATTTCGGCACCTGTTATGACGCACCCTTAGAATTTTTATATAGCCTATGACACTCGCACGTTCTCCCCGAATCTTAAGATACGCTATTTATTAAAATCGGTCTATTGGTTCTGAAGCTAAAGTCGAAAATCCGAAAATTTTCACAGAAATCTTGTATCTAGCCTATTAATTGTCATATTATGCCATTTTTTTTAAAAATCTTTTTGTAACCCATACTATCTTATCAGCCAGTACTTTGAGCATAACATTTTAGACGAGACAATCACAGTTCGATATGGCCGCCGATATGTGGCCTGTTTTTTTTTTTTTGCTAACAGTAAGTCCACAAAAGAGTGGTCGACTGTCCCGTCGGACTGTGAATGGGCGGATTGGGTAGCTGTTGGTGTAAACTTCTTGATCAAACAACCAAATAAAAAAAAAAACAAAACAGTGCAATAATGAAATTTGTATGCAACTTTATTTGCTCTAGAGCAAATAAGGGCTGCTTTGTGCTGAGTATTTAAGGCCATTATGATGAAATTAAAGCGTAGTAGGAAGAAAAATACTTTAGTGTGTAAAAAAGAAAAACAATATAAGTAGAGAAGTAAAAGGGCCAACTAACAGTACAAGTTTCCCATGTTCATCCTGTCTTGGGGTAGTACTTAGCTTTGAACGCAATACTCTTATTTTCGAATTTATAAAAATTATGCATAATGATAATATTTTGATAATCGTTCCATCCTTCCCATTCGTTCGTTTGTGTCGTGAATAATCATTGTATTTTTTATCGACCTAGATACGTTAACTTCTCTTTGCGCGCGGCGCTATTTGTGCGTGAGCTTGTTCGTATATTGTATGTATGCATGCAGCTTGGCTTTGTGTGGCAGTGACGCGGACGCTCGGACGATCCGAGCAACAAGCTCACGCACACAGCGCCGCGCGATGGGTTGAAGTGTCTATACTATTGTGTTCCACGTGGCAAGTGGAATTATCTAGAACAAATTTGTCATAACTTCAGACTTTGTCCAGCGTAGTAAACTTTGTACGTGGTATCTGCTATGGCGTGGTCGGTAAACGCGTTCACTAGAAACCTACGTCTCTCGCCACTAGATAAGAGTCGTGTAATCACGCGTAAGGGTGACGTGTCGCTGCAGCATGTTCGCGTTTGGACTCTGAATACCGGCATTGTTCATCGTTCATAAGTGCTAGGTTACACGCTCGGTATTCTATCAGTTCAGTCCGTCGGTCTGGGCAGAATGACTGGAGAATGACCGCGGATGAATTTTTTCGTGATTCTGACCAGATTGACGGACGGAACTGATGGAATACTGAGCGTGTAACCTAGCACTAAGTTAGATCATACTTAACTTCATGAGTAGAGAAATAAAACTCGATTAAACACGAATTATCTGATACGTGATGGTTTTTCTTAAACTTTTATTTTTAGCATTATTCATTCTATTTGGTGATTGTCATTCCGCATTGTAATACTGACGAGACTTTGCCAAAAAACATTCAATAGGTTTTTCAAATTACTGTTATTTTTGGGGAATATATTTCAATGATTTTTCAATTTATGGGTTTCAAATTATACAATATTTTAATTCACATTAATATGGTTAGTGTTTTACGGGAGCCTTTAAATTCACTCAAAATAATAACCGTGTCATAGTCTTACTTACGCTTATTAGAAAGTTACACATGTAATAATGGAGATTAAACGTTACAACCGTGTTGGTTAAGCATATAAAAACAAGGCTAACCATTGCTTCGCGTCGTGTAACAGTCGATCCAATGATAGGTACGTCGCGAAACGGCTGGTTTATTTCGAAATCATTGTTCTTTGTCAATTTATATTTGTAGTAAAGTGTTTTACAAAATAATCACATTCATTTAGTTATTTCAGTTAATTGATTTGTGTTATTACTTTTACATACTTACGCGTTTTATATACATACTAGCTGACCCGGCGAACTTTGTTCCGCCTTAGACGCCATAAAGGAGCAGATTTTTGATTTTATTAAGTTAATTGTCTGAATTAATAATTTTATATGGTGGTTAAGTAATTTTAAATTTTCTAATTTTCCGCGTAATTTCCTTAATTTTTTCTTTCATAAGAACCTTCTCCTGATAATAACGAACAGAACAAAAAAACAATTAGCGAAATCGGTCCAGCCGTTCAGGCGTGATGCCGTGACCAAGGGAAATAGGGATTCATTTTTATATATATAGATTGGGTCCAATTCGAAATGGTGTCTTCTTAATTAAAACTTGCTAAACTTAAGATATGTAACGTCAAACTCGATTTTGTATATCTGTCAAAATCATGTTTAACGTTTCTTAAAGTCGTCCCACGATAACTCTGCAACGAAAAAATGGCAACCCCATACGTCATTCCATACGACGGACTGAAATTTTGTATGGAATGACATAAGGGGTTGGCATTTTTTCGTTGCAGAGTTATCGTGGGACGACTCTATTTTAAGTTAAGTGACTTTTTAGCGAACACACTTTCGAATTGGTTCTATTATATTATTTATACCTTTTAAGTTTAAAAACTGATATATAAATTTTCTTGGGTTTAAAAACTTAACGAAACTTAGACTTACATGTATGTGCTTCTGATTTATCAAATTTTTTCTTCATTATCGACTTATCCTCCCCGGACACCTATTTATACATACGTAAAGTATAACAATTGCAGTGGCAGCCTAGTGGCATGTGGTGGCTTCTCGGGCTCAAATCCCCGCTTGCACCTCAGAGATTTTCGAATCTACTATAAGCATTTCGGTGAAGAAGGAAAGCATCGTGAGGCAAACTGCACACATCTGTAAAGTAATCTAAAGATGTGTGTGTCCCCAATCCTCGCGGGTACTACGGCCCAGTCCTCCCTGTGAGAGGAGGCCTGTGCCTAGCAGTGGGACCTATATAGGCTGATGATGACGAAAGTATAAGAATCGAGTAATATACCAGGTGGAACCGATTTTGTTCCAAATTAATATACTAGCTAGGATATTGTAAAAAATAATAATAATATACTGGGTTCCAAATAGGATGGTATAGCAGACAGGCAATTTCACGCATGATTCATGTCAATAACCTAAAATGTATGCAATGTGAAACGGAACGTTGATAGTGAAAAGGTGACCATGGTTGAACAAATGGATCTGTCACCTTGTCAAATTGCTATTGCTATGTAACTCGTACAAAAATCGAGTTCATTTTCTATGCAAACTTTCGTCGATAATTGTTAAAAATCGAGTTGATTCTGCACGGCTACATCAGTAAATATGTCAAGTGCAAGAAAAGGGTCACCTCCCAGCGATACCATCCTATTTGGAACAGAGTTTCGTGTGTGTGTGATGCGTGGGGTGGAGTAGAGTAGCGAGTGGCAGGTGGCAGGAGTCGGCCGGAGCTAACCGGAGCGTGTTGCAGGGTTCGAGTGCCGCTGCGGGGGCCTGTTCTGCGCGGTGCACCGGTACAGCGACAAGCACGAGTGCTCCTTCGACTACCGGGAGCTGGGCGCGCAGGAGATCCGCCGCAACAACCCCGTCGTCGTCTCGCAGAAGATACACAAGATTTGAGCGACGCGACTACGACAACACAAACAAACCCTTTATCATTTACTCTAAATAAACATTAGATCGAGTTTGGGTCTCTCATTTACGTAGTAGATTGACTTGCTATAAGCGACGCCTCATCGGGTTGTATTTAGGTTATAAACTGACTCTTCGACGGAGTTCACGATACACTTGACACTGCAGATACGATTTATTGTAAATGGTTTTTGGTAAATCGGACGCGCAGACTCGATCCATCAAAATTTAGATTTATTTGTCGCGGGAGTTTACTTTTAAATTTTTATTAAAAGTTGTAGATAGAGTTCATTTCGGGTAGGATTTTCAGGATTAATTTCGAGATAATGAGTAGCGTTTTGAATATTGTCCATTCACCTCCATTGTAAATATTAGATATTAATTAATTATAGAAACAAATCCTATATATTGTAAAAAAATTAAAACTCCAAAAAAAGCTACATTGTTATGATTCCAACGGAGAGCATAACGTGCTTAACATTTACGAAGTAACAATTGTTAGCTGCTCAGCGAGCGGTCGGGAGCCGCCTCGTGTATATTGTACAGTGGTGTCGTGGAGACGACGACCAGTCGGCAGTCGGCGACTGTCCGCGCACCGAGTGACGGACGCGCCGCTCGGAAACAGACCAGAATAACATCACTACGCATTGTTAGTACTGTAATATTGGTTCGGGAAGTCGTCGCTTTCTTATTTGTCTAACATTCGGCATAAGTGATAGTGTTTAGCGAGATGTGGTGTACCGGATGAGGCGGCGCGCGCCCGGCCGGCGCGGTGCCGGCCCTCCCCCCGCACTGCTCTTTGTGTGAAAATTTAAGTAAGCATATACATATTATAAGTAGTCGACACTTTATATTATTACACATTATATAAGTAGGAAAGAATTATTTAGCTTTTTTTCTTTTTAATCACAATATTATTCAAAATTGTATGTTTTATTATGTAACTTGTTCATTTAGTGATGTTGGATCAATAATACTTGCGTATAATTGTTTCGGTCGTTGGTTCGCAGTAGACTTACTAATTGGTTGGACTTAATTATTTAATGACTTTTGTTGTATATTTTGTTAGGTCATTGATTAATTTGGTCTTTTTGCTTGAACATAATCAGATAAAAAGATGATGTTAATAATAATGAATGATTTTTCTTCTAACTTGCTGTTTTAATTTAGTTATTCTTCTATTAAAGTCATTAAAAATTTCAGGAACATGATTTGCTATCTTATTTTCCAAATTAACCCAAAGACACATTAATTAATAATAATAACACCTATTATTTAGGAATCCTCCACCTTGGCAATTGAAAAGATAAGAGTATAAAATATGGCTTTATTAACATAAACATTCACAGTACAAAATATTTTCACAACCGTTATCACTTATCATTTAGTGGCATGTAAAGAAAGTCACGAGAAATACATTTTATCACAGTTCCAAAGAGGATATCTAATTATTTAGTTTGTATGGAAGATGTTAAAACAAGAACTTTCGGTTGTCGGCTGTTGAAAAATTACATGTTCGTGCATGACGACAACGTCGACGCTCTGCTGTTGGGTTCGTCTAACCAGGACCTCTATTCGACATTGGCTTAGTGATACGGTATATCATAATGCTTTGCTTTTTCGCTGTCTTACTTTGCCAAGTTTACATTGAAAAGAGTTACCAAACTAAGTGTCATTTCGTTACCACGGTAACGATCGGTTTCTGTACTACTTACGGCCGCACTCCTAGGCATAATGAAAAAATTACTTTTCGAACGACGCAAATGTATGGAAAACAGCATATCGTGGCGTCAGGGACAGGAAAATCAGCAGTCGTGTATAGTCAACTGTGGCGTTCAAAAGGTTAACTGACTGAATAGCGCCATTAGTTCAATCTTAAATATAGGCCTAATCCACAAAACTGGCATTATAGTAAATTTTCAAATTATTATCAGCTTGTCAGAAGTACTGACCAGTTTGTTCAGGACTTGACACTACAGCTAGTCCTATTTCACTAATTGCTTCCAATATGTATTAACGAACATTAAGTCGCAGACGATCCATTGTGTAAGAAAACTATTAAAAATATAGCACAAATACCTAAGTACGTTAACGTCATTTCTTGCGCATAAATAACGATTACTATATAGTAGGAAGACTACTTATGACTGATAATGTTAATATCCCAGTAATTTGATGTTAACCCTTACCCCCCTATAAAAATAAGAACTTATTATGTGCAAAACAATTAAGTTTTGCACATTTTTCGGAATATTATATTAACAATAATAAATTTACCAGTTTCAATACTATGACTTTCTGTATATTACAAATAAAAATAATTAAATCAAGTCTTGCTTATGTGATGCACTCACTTCCACTTTGAATCAAACTGGCGTAACTACTTAGTCCTAATAAGTTTAGTTCAAAACAATTCGGTTTCTAATCCGCCGCCGTAGAACCTTGTTACAGTGGAGTTAGCGGTTGGGCAAACTAAGAATATAAGTAAAAATGTATCTTTCGCTAACGCTGACAAGGTTCTACGAAAGCCATCGACGTGGCCTTTTCAAGATAAATGAAATTTCATTCGGGAAAAGCGGTTGATAAATTCAGAACGACCTATATGATATGTACTTTCTAATTATTCATTAGTATATAACAGGTTGTTATTAATAACAATTATCATTAATTACAAGCAAATCAAAATTACATGTCAATTTACAAAGAAACAATTTTGTTAGAATTTACTCTTTTTACAGTAGACTCCCATGGCGAATTGTCTATCCAGCAGAATCAGTTTCTTTTTTGTTAAAATATATTTTTTTTGTCTTTGGTTTAGTTTTCTCAATATACGTCGATAGAGATTTAAAAAATATCAAAAGTAGTGTTGTGAATTACTAGACTTTGTTCATGACGCTCGTTTTAAATTCTCATCTAGTCGGTCTTGTCATGTTGTGCGTTATGCACTGACCCAGTTATTACTCAAAGCGTATTAAATGCATTTGAAATGCCGGACATACTATTAAAGTCTTATAAAGACCATCCCATTGTAGGCGGCCTTGCCAGTCTATACATTTTAGGGATCCTCGAAATAGATCATCGGATTTGATCTAGCAACTTGTAGCGGATATTAGTTAGCTAGTTTAAATCCACGATGATTTCCATTGGTTTATTGGCCTGACGGTTGTAGTTTTGCTGGCAGAATGTGTTAAATTATCCTTGTGATGCAGACCCCTAGGCTGCCTATTTAGTAGGTATGCCTAAACACGACCTTGAGTGTTGGTCAGCAGATGTCAGCTCCGCCGCGACAGTTAGATGCCGGTGATTTGCGCGATCCAGTTACGCACAGCGGAGACGCGGGAGAAGACGACGATGGCGCCCGGGCGGCACTCGTGGGCGTCGTTCTCGACCCACGAGGCGACGCCGACCAGCCGCCGCACGCCCTCGCCTTCCGTCACCAGCCCGCTGCCACTGTCACCCTGCACAAACGTTATAATTTGAGGTTGTTTAAAGTTTACTCGATACTCCTCTGCTGCACTGGGAGTGAAGAAATAGCATAGAATGCGTGCAGATGCTTATCATCCTGGCATATCGTAAAAGTCGACTAAGGGACGGGTCCTCTTCAACATGGTGGACTATCTGTATGGGTGATGGGCTGATCACCTGTCACCATACGGTTCATCATTCCATCTTAGGACTAATTCATCGAACGTGGCCACAAGTAGTCTTGTGGCTCTGCCCACCCCATTAGGGATTTCGGGCGTGATGCTATGTATGTATGTATGTTTAAAGTTGCGTGCATTGATTTAACCTTTTGAACGCTACAGTCGGCTGTATGTAACAGCAGATTTCCGTGCCCCTGACGCTACGGCATGCCGTTTTCCATACATTTTGTCGGCTACAGCCGTCACCCGGCGTGTATCCGCCAGCCGCTTATCGCACTTAGCCGTGGCGTTCAAAAGTTTAAGCGTTTGTTACATCTTGTTATGTGAGTTTTCTTTTTCTTAAGGGGTTCGTAAACGGGCTAGTGTTTCGGCAATTTATTGCTGCAATTCGGGCTATCTTCAAAAGTTTATTTACATATTACATCACATCACTAATGGGGACAAAAAGTTTGAATATAAACTTTTGAGGATAGCCCGAATTGCAGCAATAAATTGCCGAAAAACTAGCTCGTTTACGAGCCCCTTTATAGCAGCAGGTGTCGTGACCCTGAACGAGCTAGCTCGCCTACTCGGACACGCAAGAGCTGGCAACGACAAGGGCAATAATCATTAACACCCGTTCCTAGTATTCAATTTGTGGGTAGATTGCTTTCTACCAGTTAAAAATTGTCATATTTTGTATGTGGCAAATGTCAAATTGTAACTCGTACCTAATAACCAAATTTATCCGCTGATTGAATATGAGAATGGCCAAAAAAGAAAACAAGTCTCGGCAAGCCTTAGGTGCCTATATCTAGTCTAGTATTAATATGAGTAGATGACAGAAATTGACTCCCAGTTTTGTGAAAATTTTGTTTACACTTATAAAAGCGGTTGTGAATTTCAATTTCATAAATTATGTCCGTTATAAAATAATGGATTTTGAAGTGTGTTTTGTGTTTCATGGTTTGCTAAGTAGCAGCCCTAGCAAGGTTGACACGAGGATAACTAACACCGTCTTATCTCTAGCTGTGCTCTTTCTCTCTCTCACTAGTGCCGACGAAAGAGATAAGTAAGATGGGGTAGTTATCCCCGTGTCAATCTTGCTAGGGCCGTAGGAAGACTTCAAAACCGATTTGTCTTACATTGCAAGCGGAGTCCTGCGTCTTGGTGCGGCCCACTGCGCAGACCATGTCTTTCGCATTGTACTGCTCGAGCTTGGAGCACTGGTCGTCGCTGATGATCTGTAGTTCCCTAGCATGCATGTTGTGACGCATCAGACCCTGGAAATTTACCGCAAAAATGTTTACGCTTAGTGAATAGGTACTTACTAAGTCAAAGTATATTGTTAACCAAGGGGTGTAAGAAATTGTACCCGAGACGTTTAGGCATACGAGCGAACGCAGATAAGTTGAACACACTGCCTTTCCTCATAATTGCAGCAAAATTAAAAAAAAAAGCAGTTGAGAAAAAAAAAACATTTTATCAAATATTATATATTACTTCAGACTAACGTACGCAAGTGCAATTTTGAAAAATTCCCTTCCCTCCTTTGTTTTTTTATGCCTTTTATTTTTTATCACGCCATCTGGATGACCAGTTCAAAACAAATTTTATAGGTAAGAGTTTTAATTAATAAAATTATTTTAATAATGAAATGGGCACACCCATTTACTAAATCGTGAATATTTCATGTTTAAAACAATTAATGTAAATTAAAAATTAAACTACTTAATATTAACTTTACAAGATCTATCAACTGTAAGCAACAAGTCGAGTCCTCAATCAAATTGGTGACGCTATACGAAGCTCAGCGGCTCTAGCAAGGTTGACAGACGTTGACACGGGAATAACTTAACACTGTCTTATCTCTCAGACTGCCTCTTTTGTCGGCACTAGTGTGAGAGAGACGCACTCAGAGATAAGACGGTGTTAACTTATCTTCGTGTCAACCTTACTAGGGCCGTATGGGTAAATCTACCACCGGTTTGGAAAAACCCTCTACTGCGAACAGCTGGCAATACACTTGGCTAAGTAGTAACACCAGCGGCCCTAACATGCATGGCACAAAGATAAATTAGAACCGTTTATCTCTAAGTGCGTCTCTCTCACACTAGTGCCGACGAAAGAGATAGTCATAGAGATAAACGGGTTTAATTTGTCTTTGTGGCATGCATGTTTATTATTATTATTGGAGGTTAATTGGGCCATATATGTGCCGCTTCGACCATTGCTGATCTATTGTGGCAGCCCTTCGGTTTGGCTAGTGCTGGCCTGGGCAGGGGTGGTCCGCTAGCGGCCCTTTCCACCGTGTGCTCAGACCCTTACCGGAAGAGCATCGGTTACCGCAATTCACACGCAGATAATGCACATAAGTTAGCAAAACTCATTGGTACATGGCAACCGCTTGGATTCGAACTCGGACCTCACGATCACGACTGGACATCCTTAGCCATTAGGCCACCGATGCTCTTCGGCATGCATGTTAGGGCCGCTGAAATGTAGCCGTTATGTAGTGTTGTCATTCGCCACTTGAGTCCATAGACCGCGACCGAAGTGACGACGAGGAATACGAATGTATTTGAGCTGCGGTGCTCGCGACAAGACAAGACAAGTGGATATGTACTAACCCCGTGTTGCTCGGCGCCGTATCCAGCGTAGCCGACCGGCTGCGCGACCCGCAGGGTGGGCTCGGCGTCCAGCGCCACCGCCGCCATGTTAACGCCGTCCAGCGGCAGCGGCGACGCCAGCTCCACCAACATGAAGTCCCAGTATGCTGCTACCTGTGGATATTCAACGTGGAATCAAGAATCAAGGAACTTACAAACAAAAGTTGCTCAGGGATATTCAGCCACGTGGGCAGCCTCCAAATGTATTTGAGTACATTATAAACTAAATTAAATATGAATTTTACGTTCCAAAATCTCCGGGTTGTAATTCTATAGGTAAACATCAAATAATATATAAATAATTTTGTTTCTCGGCAACATTTGCGATTCTATAACATAACTAAACAAAAAAACCGGCCAAGTGCGAGTCGGACTCCGTACCATTAATTTGAATTGAATGGTCATTTGGTGAATTTCAACTCCTTTGTGGTGAGCGTACCGATAAAAGATCTATCGGCCTTCATGATACAAGAGTTTTGGCCGAAGGGTGTCATATTTCGGCGATTCCGCGGCCGGCTGATGGAATATGACACCATGAAATTGCGTCACACACAGCAGAAATAGTGTGTTAGTTTTAAGTTATTTTGTTTGTATTTTAATATGTATGTTAGTCTGTAAGGTATTTATGTATGGGCCACTAGATGCCTGAAAATAAATGTTTATTATTATTATTATGTATACAAACGGCAAAAAAATCACGTTTGTTAAGGGGGGCTCCCCTTAAATATTTATTTTATTTTAATTTAATTATTTTTTTTTTTAGTAAATAAATATCTAAATATTCTGTGAATATTTCAAGCGTCAACCTGTTGCCGTTATCAATATCGAGCAAAAAAATCACGTTTGTTGTATGGGAGCCCCCTTAAATATTTATTCTATTCTGTTTTTTAGTATTTGTTGTTAAAGCGGCAACAGAAATACATTATCTGTGAAAATTTCAACTTTCTAACTATCACGGTTTATGAGATACAGCCTGGAGACAGACGGACAGACGGACAGATGGACAGCGGAGCCTTAGTAATAGGGTCCCGTTTTTACCCTTTGGGTACGAAAATTAAATTATTTGGCGCTAAAATAGCTGATGCCTGGCTTATCCTTAAGAAATATATCAAAATAATGTACTAAAGAATTGTAGTTCATTAAAAAGCCTAACGAAAAGTCCGCGATGGCATATGTCTATCTCCTAAGATTGACTCACAGTAACCATTTTTATCTTTAAAATATTAATAAAAAATATTAGGCTATTATGTGTTCCGTTTAACGTCCGAGGTCCGTCTTGAGAGACATCGCTGCCGATCAGCCGAAGGTCGCCAGATGTCGCTAGTTCCGTGCCATAGACTCCTATGTTCGCTCACCTTTCCCGCCATTTCAGTCTCGCCAACCTGACAACTCAAACTTACGACTAACTAGCCGCCATGATTGTTCCTCATTGTTGCGTCGACTGCTGTTCGGTGCAGAAGGTTCGTATTTGTCGCACTTAACAGTTTGAATTTCGAATCGAAATTTAAAATTTTGCGTTTGAATTTAAAGAACAATCTTTAAATTATCCACTGCTTTGTATTATTTCTCTTATAGTGTTCACTATCCGTATTCAAAGATTTGAAGGTAGATTTCATTCGATTTTCTATTCAATGATATTTCCGGAAGTATAGTGACACGTGTTGGAGATTGAAAAGCAGAGTTAACCTTTCGTCACGTTCGATCGTGACTCGTGATTGTATTAAAATTTTCGAGATTTGAAGTAGAAAATTTAGAAATTACGAAATTTCTAACAATTTCGTATTATTAATCATAGTTCCGTGTGTTGCATAATGAGCTACGTAAGACATTCCGCGTCCGAGGAGAAAGATCGAGCGTCGAGAGCGTCTCATCGCGAGCGAGGCGACTCGTCCTCGTGTGGAGACCGAGGGCGCACCCGAAGCAGGTGCTGGCGCGGCCGCAGCCGCAGCCGCGAGCGAGCGCCGCGCGCCCCGGCGGAGCCCGAGCCCGAGCCCGGGCCCGGCCGCGAGCCCGACGCGCGCCCCGACCGCGCGCCGTCCCGAGCTTCGCGCGCCTCGCGCGTCTCCTACGCCTCGCGTCGCTCCACATCCACCGGCGGACTGGAACAGAGGTTCGAATTCCTATCGAATCAGCTGGTGAGTCAGTTGAATGACATATTAAGTGGTGCGCTGCAACCGCGCGCGCCGCCGTGCGCCGCCGCGCCCGCGCTGAGCGCCGCCGCGCTGGAGCCGAGCGCCGCCGCTCCGGCGCCGCCGCCCGCGCCCGCCGCGCCGGCGCCGGCCGCGCTCCCGGTCCACGTGGTTCCGGTGGATCACGAAGCACGTGTTTATATTTCATCTCAGAACTTGCCTAAACGTGATTATATCACTGACTTAGTTGTTTCCGTAAAAGAACCGACCGTCCTGAAGGCGAAACCTGACCGAGTTGCGAGAGTTTGTGCGTTGTCGCGTTTCGATTGTCCCGAATGGAAGGCGGTCCGCTACATAGATGCGCAGAAAAAGTACTTAGCGTCACCCGGGTTCACTGAGGCGAGGACGAACGCGGAGCTGCGTCGGCTGGAGGGCCCTTCGTTGTCGCGCGGCTCGCGCGCTGCCCTCGCGGAGCGTAGCTTCGCGGCGTTGTCCAACGCGTGTATCGCACAAAATGAGGCAGTAAATTCGGCTTTATCCAGTCTTATTGAATGGTGTGCGGCTCCGGATGCTCTTAAAGCACCGAATGCCTTGAACGATAAACTGAAAGAATTATTTGATACTCAGTCGGAGTATAAGAGTATATCTCATGATATCTTGCAAATTATTTCGGGCAAGCGGGCGGAGGCCCTCGCTGATAGGCGACACTATTTGTTAAAATCCCTAAAAGATAAGTATATTCGGGAAGATATAGATAAAATTCCACCAACCTTAGAGTACATGTTTAATCCCGAAGCGCTATCGGCATATTTGCAGAAAATAGGCGGTATTGATAAGATCCATAGGATCCCGCAGCCGTCCACCTTTCGCCGCCGTTCGCCGCTCCCGTCTACTTCCCATCAGGATAGATCATTTCGTACACGAAATAAACCGAAACCTTATAAAAAAGGTGGCGACTCGAAAGATCTCGAGGCCACCACGAGAAAAAGAGGGGGGGGGTAATAAAGAAACAAAGCGAAAGACAAGGTACCGTAAATGACTCGGTAACCTTTTCAGGGGGCTGTCTTCGGTTTTACCGCGATGTTTGGATAAATTTAAATCCCCCCAAAGTGATTTTAAATTTGATTACTTCAGCTCGAATTCCATTCAATCAAAAGCCCCCTTTAGTTTGTCCAAATTTAGAAGTTTTACAAATGTTTCAAACTCCAGTGTCTCCCGAAATGACTCGGGAGATTCAAAATCTGATTCAAACCGATATACTAGAGCCAGCGCCGCTTTCCCCCAGCTTCATTTCACCTCTTTTTATAATAAAAAAGAGCAACGGGCAAAACAGAACAATTTTCAATTTAAAAGCGCTAAATTGTTACATGAATCCAACTCATTTCCGATTATTCAATCATCACCAAATGCACAATTTCCTGCAACTCGGGGACTGGATGGCCAAATTCGATCTCAGCCAAGCCTATTACCACATCCCAATACATGCGAAACACAGACGATTTCTACGTATAAGCTACCAAGGTCAGCTGCTACAAATGACGTGCCTGCCATCGAGGATCTCGCTTGGTGGGTCGACAACGTCACTCGAGCGACGCCTATTCATTCGGAGGTAAGTACGACGAACTTCATCGTCACGGATGCGTCAGATCGGCAGTGGGGCGCCTTAGTCAACAACGAGCGCTTGACGGGCTCGTGGAGTCCTCGCCGAGCAACGTGGCATTGCAATTGCAAGGAGATGTATGCGGTGATAGCGGCAATCTCGGCGGAAGCCAGATTGCTGACGGGCTCGAAGGTGATTCTGCAGAGCGACAACAAGACTGTGGTCGCGTACATAAAAAACGAAGGCGGGACCAGATCCCGTACGTTGCTGCGCCTCACGCGCCAGCTGTTCGCGCTGGCGGACCGGCTGCGCCTCACGCTGCAGCCGCAGTACCTGCCGGGCCGCTACAACACCGAGGCCGACGGGCTATCGCGCGGCGCGCTTCGCCCGCCCGAGTGGCACCTGCGCAGCGAGGCCACGGAGAAAATCTTCGCCCGCTGGGGCGTCCCGACCGTCGACCTCTTCGCGTCCGTAAGCGCCCACATCGTGCCGAACTATGTCTCGATCGATTTATCAGACTCGAACGCCTGCTCTCACGACGCCTTCAGCGCCTGCTGGCGATACGACCTGGCGTGGATCTTCCCGCCGCCGGCCCTGCTGCCGCGCGTGCTGCATCACCTCAACGCGGCGAGCGGCCGATTCATCGTGGTGACGCCTCGCTGGATCCGCCCCTTCTGGCGGCCGGACCTGCGCGCGCGCGCGCTGGCGCGGCCCCTGAAGATACACTCGCTGCGCCGCGTGCTCGTGGACACGACGACGGGCCGCGCGCCGCCGCAGGTGGACAGGCTGGAGCTGGAAGCTTGGCTCGTTTCGGGTGGGACGCGCTGACCCCGGACTGGTCGGAGCGGGAGCGGGGCCTCCTGGCGTCCCACTGGCGCGCCTCCACGGTAAGAACCTACACACCTATCTGGAAGAAGTGGTCCGCTTGGTGCACCCGGAACGAAATCGACTGTCACGTACCAGCCCCCGAGCAGGTCGCGAGGTACCTGGCCCAGCTGTTCCTTTCTGAGAAGTTAGCTTACCGAACCATTCTAGTTCATAAGTCAGTAATAGCTTCCATTTGCGAGCCGATGTCGAATATTAAGATCTCCTCTAATCATTTGGTCAAACACATTTTAAAGGCGATAGCCTTGTCAAAACCGTTTCCCCCAAAACCACCCGTGTGGGACGCTAGAGATCTAATTAAGTACCTCGGTGAGACTGATCCTAACCTTGATAGTCTGTACGACGTTTCAAGAAGAACCGCCGCGCTTCTGCTCTTAGCGTCGGGCCGTAGGGTGCATGACCTCACGTTACTTCACTGTGATCCTATAAGTTTTATTGACAACTCTACTTCGATCACACTGCATCCTAAATTTGGCTCTAAAACCGATTCTGAATCTTACCAACAGTCTAGTTGGACCCTTTTACAAGCTCCTAAGCAAAATATCAACCCGGTTTTTTGGCTACGTCAATTAGTTTTGATTTCGGCACAGGTGCGGGGTGATTGTACCAACCTATTTGTATCAACGAGAGCTCTCTCTCAGCCCGCCAGCGCCGCTGCGATCGGGGGCTGGCTGAAGCGCCTGCTGGCAGACGCCGGTATCACGGCTACGCCGGGCAGCTTCCGATCGGCCGTGTCCTCACTCAATTGGCTTGAAAGTTATCCTATCAACGACATTTTAGCGAAAGCTAACTGGCAGCACGAAGTTACTTTTAGAAAATATTACCATAAAGATATTCGTGCGTCGAGACTTGATTCTGAAAAATCTTTATCAAATTTGTTTATTGTATGATTGTTGATTATGCAGATCTTCTGAGGCCCTGTTCCTTTTTTGTTTTTATGATGCTAATTAAGGTTATATTCGCAGGGAAACTTCTATGTTTGTAATAAATGATGCTATTATATGAACACACTACAGGTGTTTCTTATTGCTTTATGTTATAATTTTCACATTATTGCGTCTCGCTCCTAACTTGCCACCAGGTGATAACAGACAAATCTCAAGACGGACCTCGGACGTTAAACGGAACACATAATATAAAATTTTACCTTACAATAAAATTATTATTATGTTTCCTGAACGTCCGAGGTCCGAGTAACGGCTACCTGGTGGTTCCACCAAATCGCATTACGTACTTAACAATGAGGAACAATCATGGCGGCTAGTTAGTCGTAAGTTTGAGTTGTCAGGTTGGCGAGACCGAAATGGCGGGAAAGGTGAGCGAACATAGGAGTCTATGGCACGGAACTAGCGACATCTGGCGACCTTCGGCTGATCGGCAGCGATGTCTCTCAAGACGGACCTCGGACGTTCAGGAAACATAATAATAATTTTATTGTAAGGTAAAATTTTATATTTTCTAAGCTATTTTCTCGTATTCAGTATTAATCCTTATCGAGACAAATACCTTCTTTAGCTTGGGCATTTAACGTAGACTAAAATTGTCCTTTACACTATATCATTTAAATAAATACTTTAAAAGATATCAAAGATAAAAGAAACGGTACAACAATTCACGGACCGCGAGCTGTACCTCACGACAAGCTTAACTTTGCCGTTGGAAAAAGGATATCCCCATATAACGACTTAGGTCGGTTCAGTTTACCAACACCAATTGCAAAAACCCCCATATCTCCGCCATTTTGAAAAATTCTGGAAAACCGAATCGACAAAAAAAATCTATATAATTATCGCACCTGCTGACAAAATTTCACGAGAATCGGTTGAGAACTGTGACCTGTAGACGAGAAGAAATGGACATCCGGACATCCGCTGGACATACGAAAGCATTTTTGCCCAAGCTGAAACGGAGACGCTTCGCTCGCTTCGCTCGCTCGGTCGATAACGGCAACAGGTAGGACGCTTGAAGTATTCACAGAATATTTAAATGCATATTCACTTTTAAAATAAACAATTAAATTAAAATAAAACAAATATTTAAGGGGGGCTCCCATACAACAAACATTTTTTTTTGCTTGAATATATAATAGATAATGGTACGGAACCCTTCGTGCGCGAGTCCGACTCGCACTTGGCCGGTTTTTTGAATTCGTTTAATAATATGTAACTAAGTACCTACATTTACGGAAATTCAAAATACACATAATAATAATAATAAACCGAAAAGCTTTGTGTTTATTACAATAGTTTGACTGTTCTACCTATAGGTATTAATCCGATGATCTTGAGGTTCAGAGACCTAACTTACCTGGTGAATATCGAATTTTTTAACGTTGGCCCAGTAGGGACCGACGGAAAAGCGCGGGTGGAGGTGAAGCTTGTTGACAGGCACAGTGGTACCGGAGCGGTCGTCGGAGGTGCTGGTGCCCGCCAGCACCGACCGCCCGGACGTGAACAGGGTGCTGAAGACAAAATACATTTTTAACGGAGTTAATTTCGGAACCCAGGTTTTAGAGGTATGCAGTCGGGTTTTTGTTTTTTTATAATTCATACATTTTTAACCGACTTCAAAAAAAAGGAGGTTATCAATTCGGTTGTATTTTTTTTATTTTTGTTTGTTTGTTATTATTTTCATTTTTTAGTTAAATAATTTACACTTATTATCGTCAAGATTAAGACGAATCTAACGAAAACTCATATGTTGAAAACCATCAAGCTGTTTAGGCTACAGAGCGTGCCAAAGACATAGAGATACTTACATAATATATATACATACAACATATATCACCTCCACTTGGCGCAGTCGGGTAAAAAGTACACTTAGCCTCATAATCAACTTGAATAATTAGCGATTTTATGTGACACTATCGGACCCGCCACAGCGTCGCCCGCGGTATTTTCCATACAAACTTAACCATTCCTTTTCTTTCCCTTTAGATATGGAATTTCAAAAATATAATATAAGATTTTATATTTAAAATTCTCTAGGACCACCGGTTTAGGCTGTGCATTGTCTCTCAGTCAGTCCCGGTACTATTTTATAGGTAAAGAAGAGAGAAGAAAGATGATAATCGTTTGCATCTTTCTTAATATTTGTCCATTGTTAGGAATTCCAAAAGACAGGGCCGCCTCTATTCGGGAACGTCCAAGCGATATTGTTGCGACTCACGAGCGAGATTCTCATCCCACTCTTCCGCACGATGCGTAATGCGTTAGAGCGGGATCCGAGTCTCGCTCCAGAGTCGCAACAATATCGTTTGGACGTTCCCGAATAGAAGCGCTGGCCAACGACATATATTTCTCATGAAGATATCGCGTGAATCCATACTATATCTTCTACCATACTAATATTATACATGTAAAACTTATCTGTCTGTCCGTCTTCACGGGAGTCCTGGTAAAGGACATAGTCTACTTTTTAAGACTGAAAATCAACCCCTAAGAGGTCGTAATAGGAGCTGAAAAATGTATTTTCAGGGGTTTACTTTCATTAGTTCCACATGGAAAATCGTCCACGTGAAATATCCATTGTGGGTAGGTAGTTGGGTGGGTAGTTGGGTCAAAAGTAATAGTATTCAAAGTGAATTTAGTCAAAATATAATTATGCTGAAATGTATGTATAACCAAATATATTTTCGTTGTAAATTAATTAATTAATTAATTTAACGAATAATGGACGTGGACGTTCAAGTGGACGATTTTCCATTTGTACATAATGACAGTAAATCAACCGATCCCTAGAACGTTGAAATAGGGGCTGGACATTTAATTAACGGCAAGTTCGTGCGTAACCGATGAGAGCCTGTAATTGACGGAAATATTATCTATACTATACCTATAGTTATATTATAAAGTAGCATGTTCACATATCCTCGTAGATAAACGGTAACATACATATGTTTTATCCTTATTGTGATTATTTTGCATTGGCTTAAGCACAAAAGCAATCCATTGTTATAAATAAGTGGGCCATGGGCTACTTCAAAGTACAATGTGATCTGTAAGGTACAACAATACCTGTACCTATTTCTATTTTCGTGCACATCTGATTTAGGCAGTCGAAATCACATGTGAGATTAACGTCAGGTTCATACAGTCACAATGTCAACTAATTTTGCATGCACCGAGAATTGGGGTCCGGGGGTACGATTCTCTAGCAGTGTTTTGCAACCGGTGGGTCGCGACCCCTGGGAGGTCGCCATACCTTGCAAAGGGGTTGCGGGCGCAAGCTAGGTTTTTAAATTCCTCGTCGTTGAAACCACTGACATAGTATCAATACGGTCATGGAGGGTTACCAGTTTTTTTTTTTACTTGTAAAGGGGCCGCGTACTCAAATAGGCTGGAAATCTCCGCGTTAGAGAATCACATATCAACCCTGAATCAGATGGTGTTGGAAAACGGAACTAGTTCGCCTAGGCTCAAGTAGATACAGTCCGCGCGCGAGCCCCGAGGAATCGGGGGCTGGGGACACGCGCGTGGTGCGCCGCGCAAGTTACGCTCGCTGGTGAGTTCATGAACGATGTGTTATTTCAGAGAATCAGACCCCAGTACGAGTGTTGTCTTAAAGGTATGCTCATCTTTATCGATACTGTTGCCGTAGTTATTTATCGCACTACATTGACTAAATCTTTATTTTTAAATAAATAATCCGACTATTTAAAAACAGGCGTTCGTTCGTCGGAGCTCGCGCGCGGGCTGTGCCTAACTACTCACACACAATTTTAAACAGGATGTAAGTATACCTACTACGTAAAAGTAGATATAATTATATTGAGCGGTATTTAAAATCCCAAAGTAAGTCCAATGACGCACTATCCCAAAGGTCACGTGTATAGCTGATAAATAAAGATGTTAGTCGTGTTATTAAAACTTAGGTATATATCTCCTGCAACCAGAGGCGAATTTAAAGATTTGGCACCCTGAGCCGGTTAGCTTTGCCGCCCCATTAAGTAATAAAAAATATTATAGGTAAGCTTGACCATAAAAGACGCCCAAAGAAGGCATCGAAGCTTCGCCGCCCCTCGCGGCCTGCCGCCCGGGCCATGGCCCACTTGGCCCTAGGGTAAATACGCCCCTACCAGGGGCGGCCTTAGGTAGTAGCGAATGGGGCAACCGCCGGGGGCCTCGCTCTTTCAGGGGCCTCACGTATCGGCCCGCGCATCGGTATGCGATGCTTTGAACGACTTAGTAGAAAATACGACAGATTGTCTTTTGATTAGGAATGCGCGTTGTAACTATTATACATAGATAATTACTATTATAGATAACGAAGACACAGACGCCTTTAGGTGTTTTAGCGATGCGACTTTCGCAAATGGGTATTGACAGACCTTTTCATAATATCAGTGGCGTAATTCTCGAGGTGCACAGCGCTTTACCAGCGACGAGCGACACTTTTAATTTAGGCTGTAAGTAGAACGTCATTAGGCGTAAATTAAATGAGTCCCGTAACTGACGCAGCGCTGTGCACGTTAAAGAATTACACCACGGGTTCCTTAGGCGACTAATTTCGGTAAGGAAAGATGACGAGGTATAAAAATTTCTAATGACAATAAATAAAAATGACGATATGTAAAAAAGCTGAACAATAAAAAGGTCGGTTAGGAAAAATGACGAAGTATTATTTAGTCAAAGTATAAAAATGTCGAGAAATGAAAAAGACCTAATATAAAAATGACGAAGTATAGGTGGAACAAGGGCTAGGTAGATTTAGGTTATGTTAGTTTTGCAGCAGGCCCGGAGGGCCAAACTACCCAGAAATAGGAGCTTCGCTTGAGCGGAGCTCCGTCGACACTGTCTAATTGATTTGAAATAAGAGTGTCGACGGAGCTCCACTCACGCGGAGCTCCTATTCCTGGGTGATTTGGCCCTCCGGGCCTGCCGCAAAACTAACATAACCTTAACCTACCTGTCGTAATTTTTATACATCGTCATTTTTATATTAGGTCTTTTTTACATCTCGACATTTTTATACTCCGTAAATTTTCATTATCGACTTTTTTATTTCTTGGCAATAAACATCATTTCGACATTTTTATATCTCGTCATTTTTCCTTACCGACACATTAGTCGCCTAAAGGCACGGGTTCTCAATTCCGTGTCACAATCCCTTTGACCTCTCTTGACACGCTAATTTTTATTACAATTAACCAACCTATTGAAGGATGACATGCAGGGTGCTATAAGCCTGTCAGACCAAAATGTCGGATAAAGTTTTAGTAAATCAAAGCGACCGAAATTTTATCCAACGGATCCTTATGAAACCCAACAGGTTTCCATACATTTCTTAAGTATATAATTATCATTCCTTAATTATTAAAAAAAACCCGTACTTACTGCCTTTATTGCCGGCGCGGCAGATGTATTTTTTGCATTATTGCAATAATTATCGTGTGAAGACTCACTTTTTAATGCAGTGATCGTACTTTTTCCAGTATTCTTGGTGCGATGACGTCAAATGACACACGACAGCGACCTAGGGTTGTCGACGTGTATAATATGATTGACGTTTAAAATTACGTAATATTATGTTGTCATTGAAAATGAAATACTACTTGTTTTACTTAATAATTATTGCTTATTTTCACACACAAAATCTACGTAACTGTTCTTAGCACTTGACGGGACGTCAGTGAAGAAACAAAATGACTTCTATATTTATGCACTGCCAGCCATTACCTACGCATTATACTGTCTATGCTAATATATAGTTAGTATATCAATTCCTAACCTTAATTATGAACTATAACCTGAAATAAGGATTTATTGCAACTGTGTTACATTTTCTCATATGCCTCTCTTATATAGTAAATTAACCCTTCATTTCATTATGCATATTGGGTTAGGCTTTACATGTTCTGAGAATATTTTCTGTATTTCTGATTTGTTTAATACGCTATTTTATTTTTATTTTTGATTTTATTTGATTCTTGTTTCAAACAATTTAATATTGGGCACTACTGACAACCCTAGCACTGCACCAAAAATGCTGGAAAAAGTACGATCACTGAATAAGGGTCTAATTTTATTTGGTATTTAGTAAGAATTTTTCACGTTTATCTGTATTTTTTATACAGATTATTGCGTTGGTAAATACCCCAACCAGATAAGGCTTGGTATTATTAATTATTAGTGTTTATATGAGTGTTTTATAGTTATTATTATTGCAGAAGTACACCTGTTCTCGACGGTGACTAATTCAAATTTATTCCGTGTTGAAACTAATAAAGCGGATCAGATGAATAATTGAATATAAGGAAAACTCAGATTTAATGTTAACATTAAATGCACGACATCGGTATAAGTACATGACTGTACAACTGTGGTTTGATGTGAAACTATTAATAAGGAGTTAAGGACAAAGACAATGTTCTTAATTTGATTTTGCCCTCATCGCGTTAGTGAATCACATGGTTGACTAGTTCACCGCCCTCCGACCGAACACTAAGGCACTGTCTCACTCAACCGTGCGCTACGCCTAATAAACAACGTTGTCGACAAAGACGAGACATTCAATATTTTCTCGAACTCTGAGCCGAGATTCTTGGCCACAGATAGGGTTGCCAACCGTACTATAATATATAGCAT
Organism: Tortricodes alternella; assembly: GCA_947859335.1. NCBI lineage: Eukaryota > Metazoa > Arthropoda > Insecta > Lepidoptera > Tortricidae > Tortricodes > Tortricodes alternella. The sequence continues at coordinate 12,385,500 of OX401980.1, read as the reverse complement.
TATACTATATTTTGGGCTCTGCGTACTATATACTAAAAATACTATATTTCGGTTAGTCCTTACAATTGGACTTTGAGTTGGCCAGTTCTATAGGCATTTTCGCAGCTCAGATAGCCACAAGATGCGCAATCGGAATGTTAGTGAGACGAATTTTGTGTATTATATTTAATCAATCATACCTTACACTCTTTTTAAAAGGTTTTTCTTTAAAGTACTATATTTTCTTTCAGTGTACTATTTTATTTATACCTTTGCCTGGAAAATACTATATTTGCCCGATATAGTAGTTGGCAACCCTAGCCACAGATGGCCGCTACCATGAGCTCGGAACACCACAGTCAATAGCTGAATGTTGGCCATGGGTGCTCGGAAGTGCACTCGATCTCTACCTCTTATATCATATTTGGATTATTTTCTGCGAATGGTATATTATGAATAAATAAATAAATAATCTTCACTAGCATGCATTTCACACCGTACCTACTAAGTATATTTACCGAGCCTCTTAGGTGTAATAAACGTTATCATTAGCAATAACATAGCTTTCTTTGACGAATGGACGGACGGCGTTGTCCTATTGATAACCTACGGGTATAGATTCTGAGAAATAAATGCCAATAACAAACGGCACAAACTAAGTACAATAACTTGGATCTTGCATAGGATCATGAACAACACAAGAAACAAACGATCAGAACCATAGAAAATATGACCATGACACGATAGAATATCTGCATGTAGAGGGAATTTCGATGAGCGGGTTAGCATGCGGTTTTCAGTGATACGTTCTACATTTCTGAGGGTTCATTTCCTATGTTAGGACTATGCATGGCGTCTGACATCACTAGATTCTAGTTATAATATTTTAAAAAAACTACCTGGTAGCTGTACTAACTAATAGCATAAGTTATCAGTTATGTTTTATCTTAAATGAAAGGTGGTTTCGTGAAAGGATGAACAAAGGAATTAAGCTCGAAAGACATTAACTTGAGATGTTTTAGCCACCTTTACATAGAAAGAGCCATGGAAAAAGTGTGATCTTTCGGGACATGAAACAATAAGTTGCAGGCGAGCAAGAGAGTAGATATGCCAAGCTCGTAGTTATATAAAATCTGCGCTATAATAGGTAGGTAATTGCGGTGTGTATGTAGCACGTAAAGTAAGAAATTATTAAACATGTTTATAGATAACTTCTAAAAAATTTAAATGTATGTAGGCTTTATTAATTGAATATTTTATTTTTTTATGTTAATAATTTTGTTTAGATCTTTAGTAATCGATCTTTGTTAATGTCCTCGGGCCAAACGTTTATATTTTCAACTAGCTATACCCGCGACTTTGTTCACTTGTTGTGGGATCGTGATGATTTTTTCATACAAACGGCAATATGTTCTCTCTAGACTGGCAACTCATTGGCAGCACCTCTGGTGTTGCAGATGTCCATTGGCGGCGCTGACCACTTTCCATCAGGTGGGCCGTCAGTTCGTCTGTCAGTCAATAGACATAAAAAAAAAATGTTGTAACGAGGCTTTATCATCGACTCGTAAAATACCTACTCTTATGATCCTGGCAAATTTCAATAATTTTTTCGTGTTTTCGGTTTTTAAATTCAGAACGCTATAGCTCGACCAAATAAAGATCATTCCGTAAAATATCTTTGCCTCAAAAGGTCGACATTCTCCTGAATGACCCCGAACTGCTAGCTAAAGATTCTCTCCAGTTCATACTGAACATTATTATTCAACCACTAGAATCGGTGACAGGTTTCCTACAAACCAGGACATCAGTGCGGTGTTCCTTGTGGATGAAACACAAAAAGATATTGTTTATTGTGAATTTCAAGTATTTAATAAATCAAGGCACTTAATTGTAAGTTAAATGCCGTACATAGCCTACCCAAACGTCCAATCCAGTTTTTATAATATTGTTACAGAGTGCCTCCTCTCTGCAAAATAATAAATGACCACTACTCCATCATTCGTTGTTTTTCTGCTGCGTCCATCCACTGTCACCTCTCCGATCCGAGTCTCTACGTTCTATTGGCCCCACGTTGGGCGCCTCGTTACAATTTCGTCATGTCTCCGAAACCCTTTATACCCGTCATGTATCTAGATAAAATAACTGTTATTATCGAAGTTAAGATCCTCTTAACTATCTGCCTATGAAAGTTTCATTTAAATTGTAAATGTATTCAGCCGTTTCGGAACCTAATCGGCACAAACATTCATACAGATAGACCAAAATTCTAAAAACCGCAATTTACGCTCAGGCATCGAGTAACATTTTACACTTAGATAATTGGATTCATTCTGAAATCACAGACAGACATTTGAATATTATTTACTTGTATTGATGATCAGATGATACACAATTAAAATATGAAATGTTACCTATTTATTGCTATTCAATTGACAATGAATTCATTTGAATAGACATTGCGTCAATTTGTGTCACCGTTGACAGTTGTATAGGTGGGTGGCCATGGCGGCCAGTAGGTAAACGACAATCAGAAAAAACCGGTCAAGTGCGAGTCGGACTCGCGCACCGAGGGTTCCGTATAACGCCAATTTGGCATGGTCTCAACCAATCAATATAGACTTTATGTTGAAAATGAAAATGAAAATATTTATTTTGCAAGTAGGCCACACGGGCTCTTTTACATGTCTGAATCTACCAGCGCTTCGAAAGGTGACATGTGCTGAGAAGAAACGCCGCAAGACACTCAGCAGTAAGTCTTTTTTCCACTTTAAAATTACATATAACTAAAACTAAGATAAAAAGCGCAACAAATAAACCTAATGGGCACAAATTAATTATAGTATACAACTAATAAGGGAGATGTATAGTCTCCGCGTCTGAACAAGTAAATTTAAGTGCCTTAGAGATGTATAAAGTCTCTAAGGGTCGTAATAATAAGAATAATATTAAAACAGAGAAAACATCTACATTGATTGATTGTTAATCGTATAAGAACTTTGACAGTTGCAAATAAGTTGGCAGATTGTTAAGCTGCAGCGGTAACTTTCCTGTTTGATTTCAATATGTTTTTTTTCACATTTCTCTAACAGAACACCATTGAATTGATACCTATATGTTGTTTCATTATGGAGTATATACTAAATTCTGGTCGACTTTGATGGCTGAAAGTTAAGCTGTTTTGGAATTACAGCTGGAACAAAATTGGTCTAAAATCAGCCAATTTTTAGGGTATCAATGTATGGGGAGCTTCTGCGGCTTTAAACTTTTTGATATTGTTATTATTTGCCAGAATTTTTGGCATAACAACACATATTCTGTGACAATTTAAACCTTCTTTCTACCTCTTACCGTTGCTGAGCTAGGCCTCTGACAGACGGACGGACGGACGGACGTTGTCCTCTCAGTAATAGGCTCCCGTTCGGATACGGAACCCTAAAAAAGTCAGTTTAGGTGAAGCTATTGCATAGCTACTTATAGTTAACCCAACTCAAGTATTAACTGTTTTTGTTTCTCGACCTGCTCCAACCGGAATCGACGCGGTAGCAGAAACGGCCCAAACCAATTAACTATATTTGTTTTATTTTGAGTTCGTTAAGTTGAATGCCACGTAGGTTATCTTGTTACTTTAAGCGAGCATTTCGTGTGTGTCTATATATTTAATTGGTTTCTTGGAATCGGCTTTTACGATTTGGATGCAATTTCATATTTAGATAATTCGTAAACATTACAAGCAGTGGCGTAGCGTGCCTTGGAGGGGCCCTGTATCAAAGTTAGTTGGGGGGCCCTAATGAAGGGTAAAGATTTCTTACAAAAGGCCTCCGTAGCCCGGGGGCCCCGTATCATTGTTACGGCTGATACGGCGTTAGCTACGCCCCTGATTACAAGTTTATCTAGGTAAGTGTAATCCCTGAGTAAGAAAGAAAGAAAATAAACAAACTCCAAGTGTCACTCAGTCGGTCGGTAGGTACTAAATTATAATTCAACGACGTTGTTGGTAGGTATACTTACAAAATACTTTAACGAAATAAGCTAATGGGGGCATGGCATTGTTACAATCAATTAAGTTGAGTGCGACTAATCTAGGAATTTTCTTAGACTTCACCGATTTGATAAGTATAGTCAAAATAACGGGTAATTATTATTATCCCAAGATGGAAAAAATAATCTGCTAGCGTTTGCAAAACCAACGTTCGTCCTTGGTTAGAAATATGTTATTTACAATCTCGTCTACGTTACGAAGCAGCACGAGTTATATATATCAAATATAATGATAACGTATCTTGTTATCACTGGTCAGCGGGTTACTGTCTGTGTGACGTTTTTATACAATCTTGTATTTAGACGACAGCACTGACTATCATGCTACTTTATACAATGCCATTCTAGGGTATAATTAAATAATGATTTTAGTCTCATTACGGCTGCTCAATTACGTAACAAAAATTGGTATCGGTTTCGCGAAAAGTAAACCAATTGTACCCTTATTTACATAGAGTGATGACTAAATTGGTTTGCTTTTCGAGCAAAACCGATACCAATTGTGTTACGGTAATTGAGCTGCAGGTCTACCCCAGCCATGTGGTTCTCAAATGTGGGCAGCGGCTGATCAGCTATGAGTGACACATTCAGATTTAGGTCTAATGTCTTTGTTCTTACAGTCTAAACTAATGGTTTCGGTTAACAGCTGATCAGGCGCTGCGCACGAAACAGAATCACACCGCAGTACAAGGTCCCTGTCTCTGTTGAATGGGTGTACAAGTAATCTATCATTTCCAGACAGAAGTTTTTGTGGCAAAAACTTTAATTTACTAGGGGATTCCTTCCAATATTAAATTTATCGATAACTTGTTTAAAAACCTTATTTCAGGGGGTAATAATAATATTGACTATACTTATCAAATCGGTGAAGTTCCTAAACCAACTTTGAAATAAGTGAACTTAATAGTTCTCCGGATGTTATATAATGATAGGTAATATTTTATTTAATTAATTCATAGGTATACTTTTTAGGGATTTTAAAATTCAAATAAACATAAATTTTCATAAATATTTTTTTATTATTAACGTGTTTCTTACGCAAAAACTTTTTTTAATGCTTTCAATCGATTTCCATACAAAGTAAACTGAAACCAAGAGTGCCTTGCAACAAAGGCCTATCTATTTACCTATTTAGGTAATGACATTGTGTAGCATAGTGTACTCTAATATAATATCCTTATTTATCTGTATAGGATGAAAACCGTTATCTTTCTTAATCGACCTATAGGGACTTTAAACTGTATAATGTAGTATGCAAGTTGCGTGTTCATATTATACGTTATCTCATAGTCATAACACTCATAAGAAAGTACAATTTATGAAGAAATTAATATCATTCGGAAGTCCCTAGGACACTTTTATTCGTGCCACAAAAATTGCAATGCCTGGTCATTTCTGAATTGTGGTTCAACGATGGGGCCCCTCCGGCTTCGGCGACGGCGGCGCGCCGACCTGTAGCTCATATCTGTATCGTTATGAACATTACGATACTAAAATCGATACTGTAATAACATTACAGTACAGGTTGACATAATGGTGGTAATTTCCTACGGTTTTTGATTACATTATGGAGGTTTTATGATATGGGTGTAGATAAACACATGTTACGACTGTGTAGACTGTGTGAATAGAGTAGCTTACCAGTGGCCGGCGGTGAGCACCCATCGGTCTCCGATGATGGAGCCGCCGCACGTGCCGCCAAACAGCACGGCGTGCGGGAACCGCTGGTGCACCGGCGTCGGCGCAGGCGCAGGCGTAGGCTGCGGAGTGTTGGGCGTCGGCGTAGTTTCTATGGACAGCTGGACTGCTGATACACCTGAAAAATACGTAGACACTTTTTATAGTTTTCCCCTGGCCTGACCGTGCCTTTGCTGCGGTCATGACGACTATGATTCCGTGCATACTGAGTTTTCCATAACTAAGTATAATATGATTTTTACATTATTTAACATAATATGGGTAGGTACCTATGTTTACCGAAATGGCTTTCAAATTATAGTTTTGAAATGTTGTATATGTTGTATGTATTGTTTCTACGCGGGCCTGCGTGGCGATTTTAAGATATTATGTCGATTTTCATTTATCTATTCGTTTGATAATTTAATAGTTAAACATTGCAAAATAAATATATATGATTTTTTTATATATGAAACGATTTGTCACAAATTCCCCAAACTGTTTCTTTCATGTAGCAGTTTTCCGCATCTTTCCGCGATTCTTATCAAACATTGTTTGAGAACATTAAACTGTAAAATTACATTTAAAATCGTTGCGTAACAACAATCAGCCCGTTTTATATGCATAAAATTTGTTGTTAACTTATACATCAACCAATTAAAAAGAGCGCTGACGGTCATACATTTTATAGGGCCGGCAGCGCTCTTTTTACATTAGGCGATTATACCCTTGTGTCAACCTTGCTGGGCCGCCGAACTGGGTTTTATTGCATGATTCACGTGACTAAAATAATTGCTTTGTACCATTACAAACATTACACAAAGTGAGGTGCATTTTAAAAGGCAAAATCATCGTCTTTGTTCTGCATAAAAAAAAGTTTATACTTTCGACTATCGGAACTTGAACCAAACGTGAGATTAAAAAGTCTGAAAAAACAATACCTTGTAACAGGTAATAAATACACTCAAGGAAAATTTGTTTGAACGAGATCCGTGAACAAGCTTCTGAGATAGAGGCTATTTTAATGACTCAGTTTACAGGATGAGCCATAAGTTTTTGCAAATAGGAAAACAGATTTTTTTCTACACTATTAATTGCGGTACAAAGAATTACGGGAAATTAAACGCAATTTTGTACATTTTTGACTACGATGGACCGTTTCGCAGGAAAGAAACGTGTTTATTGTGTTATTTATTCACTTTTCAAAAAAACCAGTCTTACGTTACTATGCGATGCCTTTTTAGGATTATAGGTATATGGATTACGCCGTATAAGTTATTGTCCCACCATCAATTTAATCAAAGTTGTGGTCAATAAGTTTAAAGTAACTGGTTCAACAACGAATATTAAGCAAACATATGGTTACGTCCCAGAAGTGATGATTGTCAGCATCTTTTCATACAATTGCGTATGAAAATGCGGTTGCAGGAGTGCCAGCAACAAGACGAAGCTCATTTAGAAGGCAGTGTATTTACGAATTTAAAATTTATTTTATACTAATTACTCATTATAAATACCTAATAAAATAGCATTTGTAGTTTTGCCTCTATCACGTTTCTCAAAGTGCAAAAACTTATGGCCCACCCTGTATTTTTGTCACTGTTTCCATAAAACCTACAGGGGTCAATTTGTTGGATAGTCGAATAAATTCCACTGACATTGACGGAATACGACAATGTTACATAAAGAAACCCTAATTAAATCAGGTTCAATGGAGGTGAAATACTAGTTTAAATACTTACATTACAAGCCACGGAGGCCGAATAATAATAATTGCACCGTTGTAGCTCAGTCATGTATTAATTTTACTTGATACCTGTTAATGACCTGTACCTGTTTTTTGCGGCAGTTTTTGCCACGTACGGTAGGAATTTGGAACGAGCTTGCAGCGGCAACGTTCCCGGATCGATACAACCTAGGGATCATCAAAAAAAGAGCCTACTCCTTTCTCAAAGGGCCGGCAACGCATCCGTGATTCCCCTGGTGTTGCGGGTGTCCATGGGTGGCGGTGATTGCTTACCATCAGGCAACCCGCCTGCTCGTTTGACCCCTCTTAATATATATAAAAAAAAATGAACTTAAATTTTGTTTAGGGTGAATTTCAAAAAAAATGTATTAAATTAAGGCGTAGTTAAGAAAAAGTTTAAAAAGTTCCTCTGTGTTACGAAAATTAACCATACAATTATGTGGCATTTTTTTTTAATTCAACCTTTTATATTTTTGTATATGTAGGCTTAAGTAAATAAATATTGTAGCGCCTTGCAGGGTGTCTATGTAGACCCTTTCAGAGCCAAGATAATAACACCTACTTCAGAATTATAATGTCCCATACATAATATAACAGCAATAAATGGATACTGAATACCAGTGGCGAAGCCTGCCTACAAGCCGATTCCTGACGGCTTTACCAAGCTAGAAAGCTACGGCTAGCTGTCAGTGAAGTCCATGTTACTCTAACTAAATGTCAGACTCGCACGTACGGTTTTAATTCTACCGGCTTCCCTTAGGAAATATTGGACGCTTCGCCACTGCTGAATACTGAACCCTAAACTGTGCGTGGTCCGACACGCATGTGGTCGGTTTTTAAAATACTCTTTTGTATGTGTTTTCCCAAAAAGTATTTTAAAAACCGATGTAATATACTATGTTACTACTACATAGTATAATACATCGGTTTTTAAAATGTATGTAGTATGTGTATTGTGTAGCTCAGTCTGACACGATAGATTTATATCGCACTTACAGGATTTTGATTTGCTATTGGTATAGCGTATATCCCTAATTTTTCTTACAGGTCCTGTCGTACTAAAAGGAAATATTAACAAAGTTAACTCAGTCTATTATTACTTATTCTGTATTATACAGGTCCATCGGGTCGGGTCTATATTGTCTCTCATAAAATTAAAGTTCCGATTTTCACAATCCATAACGTTTTTGGTCATAATTATTATTAGTCATAATGTTGAAAGTCATATATTAATAGGTATAATTTCTGAGTTCCGATTTTCGCTGGTCATATTTGTCGAAAGTCATAAAAACTATATTCATAACTTTTTATGTCATAATGTATTATACTTCATAATGTAACAGGTGTATATTACTTGTAATAACGATTATTACGTCTAAACATTTTGAACATAAAAATAATATAAATAAAATTTAAGTACCTAACTTGTGCAAGGTCGAAATTTGCTGAGCATAAATTAAACTTAATTTATTTTTACTAAATATGGTTAGTTAATCCTCAAATTCATAATGTAGGTATCACACATCATTAAAAAACGAGAATAAATCATAACATCTTACAAACAAGAAAGATTTTCTGCGCTGTTACAAAAAAAATACCTAACATCGAAGCGAAGCTCCCGCCTTAGCCTTCTGAACCTAACCAATCCAAATCGCTTCTGCCCCGACCCATTTCGAGTTATAATCTTTAACAATATGGATTATTAACGTTAGAATTATTACGGTTATGCTTTACAACTTTTATGACTTTCGATAATTATAAGCATGGATATATATGGGAATCAAATTCTGACTTCTTTTTGGGTGACAAGGGGATCCCGCATACCGTTCGATGCTCGCATTTTTGAGGCATAAGCAACAAACTTCATCAAACAAACGATCGGGTAACCCACTCGACTCTTACCCTTCATATCGCAAATGCAATCGCCGAGCCATTGGCAAAAGCTATCAAAATCTGAAAATTGCAAAAACAACTTTTTGGTGTTTTAGTTTTGGTGTGTCCTTTTTTTTTTGATTCATAAATATCTGCGACAATATTGAGTGATTGCATGTAGCTACTTCTTAAACAGGCTCGTATGCAAACAGATAATAATGGGTAATTGCCCTACTAATGACGAGATAATTATGTCGGTGTAATAGCAACAACAGCCGAGCGAATTCACTTATATATTCTTATCGGCGCAGTAAGTAATAGCGTATTTTCCCCAGGGCCACCGCGCAGGTATTTCCGCGCCAAAGTCCGAGTAGTCGTTAATGACGAATTTAAATTAATGCATAAACAAAGAAAAAAAAACTTAATATCATTATCATAATATAACGACTAACATGCCAAATTAATCAATACCATACTCAGTTTATTCAGTCATTGTCATTTCTTCATTAATTAAATAAATAATATTAGGTATACAGATTATTTATAAAACAGTTCTAGCAGACTTACCTCGTATTTAAATATCATTTCCATAATGCGGGTAGAGTCACGCTGCCTCATAACATTGTTTTTTATCGTTCAAGATAAATCGACTGCCAAAACATATTTCTTATCTTGTACCCGTTCTTGATGGCACCTTATTAGCCACATTAAACAACAACTCGTGTACCATTCCGTTTTTAAGTGTCTTATTGGTTCGTTTGAAACTTGAAACAATGGATGAGGGATCATGAATCACTGACACACTTCGACTATTATAAACAGGAGCCGGTAACAAGGTTTATTTTATGAAATAAACTTACTGTTATTATATGTCCAGGCGGTGACCTGCGCGGGCGCGGCGGCGTCGGGGCGCGCGCGCGCGGCGGCGGCGAGCGCCAGCAAGCACACGGCTGCGAGCATGACGGCGGTGTCCCGCTGCGCCGGCGCCGCCGCGCTATATATGTCACCGCGTCACCGCGCGGCGTCATCAAACCCTGACAATTCTTAGTCACTTTTCTGAAGGGCTGCCGTACTGTTGTTACTTGCAGTCGGTGATAGTTCAAACCCGCGTCTGAGCATTTTGTAAATACCACGTAAATCCAAAAGGCAGCAAAATTAAGATTTCGCGCCTATAGGTTCTACACGCTGAACTGATTTGATTTTGCTTATCACTGATTTTTGATAAAAAATACGCTTAGGTAAAATTCAAAATTCAAAATTATTTATTTATAACTTAGTTTGATACATTTTTGTTGTCGAATCCTCCTTTTAAGTTTACACCTGTATTAGGAGGTATTCGCTCTTTCTTACAAATGTTGAGATAAATTATAAATAACTGCTTATAAAATGCAAGATGTAAAAATATGTATAACAATTTAGGTTTGTACTTTGACACTTGCGTTTGTGTAGTTAGTGTTGAGAGTGATATAAAATGGGGTGTGAGTATTCAATATTTTTTTAGTGCAACAGTTGTTCCGTTTCACTGTAGTGCCTTACTTTCAACCAAGATGTGACATCTTTTTTACATTCACCTAATGTTTTAACACAAATATTTATTTCTCTTCTTAGGTATACGGTATTTACAAACTGCTCATACTTAAGCTGTTATGAACTATAACCGACGTTATAAATGTTACTGTAATTCTGGTAGTATGCTATTTTTGCCAGTCATAATATGTAGGACATGACTTTTTTTTAAATATACATTTATAAGGCATAGATATACACAGATAAACACAGGTGGACGGGTCAATTAATTGTTTAAAATAAAATAAAGGTAGGTAAATATAACTTTTTGTACTCCGTTTCAGGAACCGATGACGGATGTGCTTTATATTTCATACTAGGTGTGCCCGCGACTCCGTTCGCGTAGAATAAGTTTAATTCCCAGGTAAGCTTTTAAACCTTTAAGATTTTAAA